>OX454333.1:34271247-34871247 GCA_949716465.1 Chalcosyrphus nemorum
TTTTGCTTAAATTAAGCAGACCATAGAGAGCCAAAACCTAGGCTATACACAGCTAGCTATACATTTTGTGCGCGGTAAAGATTTTTGGGCGTGTAGAAGGGGTTCACAACTTTATGCCATATTCGTAGACCTTGAACTATTCCGTGGTTTAGAAAATCATGGCAGGGAGCAAGGGATATCTCGGGTGATAACTAAGGAAGCAAGTCCATCAATAAGGTCTCTGCGGACTCTGCAATGTGTTTAATGAAATGTTGCCTTTTTGGGTCCCTGTCACACAAGGACATACTGTCTTTCGAGGCAGTTGTCACTCTCGTTTTTCGAAATTCACATCATAATGCTCAAAGTCACACCATTCGCAGTTCTGAGCCGAATTCGGTTAGATATGGCCTACGACTGGTAACCCCACCTATCACCGCAAGACATAAGTCAAAATCCACTCTTCTTCGAAGTTAGCGAGTGCAGTCACCAAGGGCCTTATCGTTCAATTTTTATAGTGGTTTTCGGGATATCTAGCCATGTAGCCCAGAGCTAGAAAGTGTTATCTAGGACACTTTTCTCTCGACAAGACTAGTCAAGAGTGTAAGAAGACTTAAAATGATTGGGAGGGGAATCATAAAACAAAACTAGCTCTCATGTCCACGCTGTCAGGTCTGGGATGTACGACAAAATGCTCGACGACTCATAAATTGTGCGTGTTCCAGATCATAGGAGAAAAGCTTGGTGGACATGATCAAAGGAAAGCGTTTCATTCACTAGTCCATGCTATAGGCAGCATCAAAACCCGCTACGAGCTATAGAGATGCATGGTAACATAAATGGAAGTAGGTTTCATCGGCGGCTACATTCGCTTAAGATGCCATTAAGTACATTGCACTAACTAGAAGTACATGACCCCAACTAGACCCTCGAATGCGGACAGCTATTGCCACGTCGACCAGTCGTTTGTTGCCTAAAATGTGGATATAAAGGTCACACTGTCTTAAATTGCACAGCAGATTGGAGGTCTTTCAACATGGCAACAACCACGCCACTTGAAGTTAAAGAAGCGCCACATACAAAGCAATGAGAGTGCCGATGAAGAAGCAATGATAGGCATCCAGATAAGTCTCAACAACTCTATGTAAAGTCACATAGAATCGTGTCCCGTGAGGATGTTTGTAATTTTAAATAGGGTTCTTCTCTTATGTTCAGGAAGTTCTACCGCTTGGATCAGAGACCTAACATAGCACTTTGACGCCTGGATGTCGGTGAAGCTAGTGCTATTTTTACCAATGAAAAGTAAATATAAACGTAGAGCTAAAGGTTGTTGGCTCACAGTACAAGGTAAGGTTTCTGGACGTGATGGTATCCCAAACAACGAAAAGGCTTACAAATTACCAAGAAGAGGTTCAACAAATGTGCTAGAAGAAGTAGATCTCACTGTAAGCATCCTACCTTATCCCTTTCTGGCCTAAAGCAGGGAAAACGTTCACCGTGGACTTCCATTGAAAATTGTAACACCACAAGGAAACAATGACATAAACCGAGAGATTTATATGAAAAGACATAAAAAAGGAGCTACGTGGAAGGGAAGAAGAATCTTGTACTGCGACTGCAGTGACGAGGATATTCCTGAATACACCACCTAACCCACTTCCTTTGGCAAAGAAATAAACCTAGAGAGGCTTTTACAGTGCACAAGAACAAGCTAGATACTTATTTTCCCATAAAACTCAACAAGTTGTAGAAAGTACCTCAATAGTCCTCCTGCCTTTCACTTCCTTGGAAAATAACTAACTAACTCTTTCAGAACACCATTGCAGATGAACCCTAAAAACAAATAAAACAAGCCTCAAGGTCAATTTTTGAAAATCAATAATAATTACCCCGAACAGATCTGGACGGTCGGTTTTTTATTTATTTTTTATTATCCTTCAAACTATCTCTCTTGTACAAGGAAGAGTAAAACAAAAAAAGCAAAAGCAAAAGTCAAACAAGCAACAACAATCTGTCATTTTTATGGTTCGACCTTGAGAAGCCATAAACATTTTTAATGACTCTCACTTTTTTTTATGGATCCTCCTCATGGTTCTCTTTCGAAAAACACTTTCAGATGCCACAAATAGTTCGTTCCTATCATTGGGAATCGGGAAGAAAAGGGTAATGTACCTAGTTTTTTTGTTTTTTTCTGATGCTCTTTTTTGTATCTTTGAAAAGAAAAGTGAATTTGCTTTTATTGTCATCGTTTAGGTCGTTTTATTGTTTTTGGTTTTTTTTTTTTTTTTCCTGGAGTCATGCGGGACACGTTAATGTGCGCAGAAAGAGATGATGATGATGGCTTTGGCATTGAGACAATCTCCAGGAAGCAAGCGGCGCGGGTATATCCTTTAAATTGTCGGAGCTACTTCTGGCTGGTTACCTCTGAGAGTATGCATATGCGAAGAGGAGAATATATTTATGTTTTTATGCTCTACGTGGTTTCATAATAATGGAACTTAGTTTTATGATTTTATGAGAGGTTTTAGTGTGTTTCGGTTTTTGTTAACCCTTTTCGAGGTTAGTGAGAGCACAGGAGAAGAAGATGTGGATGGTTAAACCGGCAAGGAAGGTAATTAGGCGGCAATGTTACGTGGCGGAAAACGATGAAGGCGTTGGAGGCCAATGTGTTTTTTTTTCCTTTGGTGTCAAGGTTGAGTTGAAAGGTAATTAAGGCTGGGTTAAAGGGAAAGGGTTTAGGGATTCGCATGAGTTATTGTGTGCAATTTAAGACTTGGAATTGGTTATATGGCGGCACTTATAGGGGAAAGAGAAAGCGGAAAGAGTTAAAGAGTATTTATGGCTGACGAGGGATCAAAGACGACATTAGACTCGAGAAAACTAAATATTTCCGATGCATGGTAGTCGCAAATTGGTTGTCCCAAAGAATTCACGCGGTCTTCTTAGCAACGAAAGAAATCAAAACAGTGTTAGCACTAGACTTAGTCAACATAAACCTCATAAACTTAGCCTGGCTACAGTGCTAAGCTTCAAGAGGAAGCACATTATCTCGAAACTGGGTAACTGCCAACTATCCTCTTTTGGAGGAACCTCGAAAATAGGGGTCTTATCATCGCTTCAATTCTAATAACATTAGGACATAACAGTGCATGGCAGACTTCTAGACAAACTTAGACCTTCATCCGTTGAGTCTCTCGACACAGTATTCCTACGGATACACACACTATCTGTACGAAGAGGAATCAGTGACGATGAGTCCTATACATCTAAAATAACACAGCATCTATGCCACTATTTCAGCTGCAGCGATGCAGAAAAGAAGTTAAAACTCAGATCGAGAATCCCTATGTAACACTCTCTCGAGTCCAGGACACAAGTGAATGCATTGGCTACAAGATGATCTGAACAAGAGCTGTCGGTAGGCTAAAACTCCGTTCTGCCTCCCGGAGACGACTTCAAGGTCGTTCCATCGTTTTGTGTCTCCAAGAAGCTTTCTACAAAATAGAACAAGGTAAGAACCTTTATCATTCTAAGCAGACTAAACTTAGGGTTCTTCTTAGGACCTAATATCGGCCAGAACCTTTTGAGACCGACTAAGCACTAGTAACCTCTGTGCTACGCAAATGCTCTGTCCTCTTTATTACCAGAAAAATAGTCCTTGGAGGATGCTTCTTCTTGGTCATTCTGTTCTTTTTCAAATGCCACCAATTAAAATGTAGAAATCCATCATTTCATATACATGATTTCTGGAAATTCACTTCTCTAGCAGTTTCCCTGTCAAAAAACAAAAAGCCGATTAGACGCGACTGTCCCCTTCCACTCTTTGTCACACACCTCAGTGCTCAGTTTTTGTAACCGAATGATAGCTAGTTAGACAATTTTTGAGTACCGCCTTCATTAAGTTTCCTAGCACAAGTCCATACCTCGTACCTCGTACCTACCTTTCAAGTTTGAGTACGCAAAGCGGGGTAGCTTTCGAGCCATCTTTTGTTAACTTGTCTACCTTCTCATCGACTGGTTCCATTAATCTCAGAATTTCAATAAGCGGGTACCACGTAAATACTTCACAAGCTTGGGCTTTCATTTTGAAGGCAGTAATTTATTTTGCAACTACCTGGATAGAGAATGTGATATCCTTTTTGGAGCATCTACTTTTACAACAGACTGTGCTATCATTATCACTAGCTTAGCTTGAAAGACACTGCTATGAAGTAGGATTTATTTCCATATTTCATCCACTAAGCCCGGCTCTCTACTGACAGATATTCCTTGAACTCAATGTCAAACAAATGCCAAGGCATTACTTATGCAAGCATCTTCCACCAGCAGGTTACATCGACAGCTCCACTCTACTAAGTATGGTATCCCTGCACTCAAACTCCTGAAACCTAGGATGTGTACCTCTCTTCCGTCTCAACTTTATCCCCACAAACCATGACTGTAAGGAGCCAATGACTAGAGACTTCGAACCTAGCTTGTAGCCATCTCTGCTGCGGTTTGCTGTCGCTCCTGTCATCTGTGTGCCTTTCTTGCCAGAGTATACCTATCATTAATTGCTTCTTACGCTTCTTCCAGTCTCAGCCTTTGTCAAGTGATGTTGTCCGACTTTTCTTGCCCAGTTTGCTTTGTGCTTGATATCTCCAATATCTTTGACTGCATCTGCACGTAAAAGAGTTTGTTTTTGTGTCTAAATCTTTTTAGGTAAGCTCTAAGGCAGCCATGACAACTAAGAATCTGGATCTGGTAGAGGTTCACCTTTCCATGGTACATATTTATCGAAGCATTTACGTAGAGGATCAATCTCCGGGTTCATATATATTTGCAGGGTACCACTTTTGACGTTCTTGGAGACTTGTTCTTGCTGGTATTTCAGTGTCACTTCATCTTGTCGCTGGTGACACCATGGTGCCTCTGGCACAATATGTTTTGAGCTTCTTTCTCTCGGAGAGCGCTGCATACTCTTACGGCGTTCATTCTGTAAACTGCCTCTTCTTTGTCTTCATAGTACCACCTGTTTGTTTGGGAGCATCATCGATGCTACAACTCTTGCTAAAAGCTGGCTCTTTTTCTGCTTTAGCCCTTCGATGTTTGACATAATGATTGTCATGACAAGGTTGCCTCTCCTACCTTTAGTTAGCCTTATAATCCTTTCCTTTCGTTTGAAAACTTTGACATGATAGCCCACTTTTACTCCTCGTTATAGTCTTAAAAACCATGTACACTCTTATGGTCCAGCCTGTGGTCACGATATGCAGGATATACAAGTAACTTCTCGGCTGCTCCTACCTTTGTTCACATTTTTCATACTCTTCTTGTGAAACAATGGAATTTCTGAGAAACGCAAGTAGCTACTCTTAAAATTTCCTCGCTCCAAACTTGACCATGTCATTCAACCAATATTTGGTATTCAGTGGCCTTAAATTAAATGCTCCTCTCATCAGTTTCGTTTTGAATTTTAACAGGATCTCCCAGCCACTTAACAAAAAGAAGCACATTTCATATCTGACCTTACCCCTTCCTTGCTCGTGTTTCAACTGCTCAACTTGTAGAAAATATTCAAACAAATTTCACAGTTATGTGCAAATTTTCATTCTTGTGAAACATTTTCCCAAGAATAATCTCGAAATGCTTCCCAATTTGCAAAGAAGAACAATTCGTATGCAAATTCTACTCCCCGTGCCATTAAGTGGATGTATCTACCGAGCTGGATTATAGAATTCCTTTTATCCTCCCAATTCTAACCCTAACCATCCGTCATTGCCATTGTCCTTGGAAAATGGAAGAAGGAATGCGCGCAAAAATTCTCTCCTTCTTCTTCTCCACAGCTAGCTAGGTAGAATATGAATGATGTTTTTCTTTTTGCCATATTTAAAATAGAAGAAAGGAATACCAACCCTAGTAGGTGTATCTATTCATCCATTTGTTGGTTCTTCGTCCATTTACACTGTCATCCACGTCCTCTCTATACCCATACACTTCCATTAAGAATTTCTAAAATTAAAGCCAAGCCAAATATGGTGGTGGTGGTGCTTTGAGATACTTTCAAAACGAGAGTCACGCAGATGATGCTGCTGCTGCTGCTGGTGGTGGTGGTGTTGGTTGTATTGCTTGCAACTCCTCAACTATGGATAATCCCTGAAACCATTCAATTTTTTGGCAACCATTTTCCAACGAGAAGACGAAAAAAAAATGACAACCAAGTCATTATGCATGTCATGCGGAGCATCACACATTTTCGCTTTGAATAAATTTTGCAAAATCCGCCAGGAAGATAGAAGCAAAAAAAAAAAATTCTAAAAGTCGTGGCTTGCATAGCAACGATAGCCGTCGTTGGCGGCGCTCTTGAACCCAAAGTTGGATTGCAAGATCCAACAGAACAACAATGCTGACACGGGTGATGGTTTTATAATTCCTGTGTGCTCACCGTAGCGCAAAAAGGCGAAATGAATTGCTAACCTAACCCCCTCGCAGCGCAACAGCAGCAGCCATGGGGGTCCGTAATGAGCATGGGGACTTACTCGATAGCTTCAGTTCGTAGATACATTTTGGATATTTTTTTCCTTTTTTTTTTTTTTATTCGCAGCCAAACAGTAGGAACATGCTTGGAATACAGCTGCTGGTTAAACACCCACTTCGGTTGGCGGATACACATCCCAGGCGGGATAATTAATTAGCCTGTTCACTTAGGATATGCACCAGAGAAGTGGTGAGGGTGCTTCCACGACTATCTTTGTCTGGATGGGTTTTTGCTTGACGAGAATTCAAATTTACCTCTAGCTCTCCGTGTATTTGTGGCCTGGGGGGGCATTAAGCGAGGCTGCTTCTGCTCTTTAGCATTAATGCCATCGGATGAACGAACAGACTATGGGTTACAATTTCGCATCGCATCTTAATTATAAAGTTATCGTCCATCGTGAACTCTGTAATTACTTCATAATTAGAAGAACTACGGTGTAACTACCACTCGGAGGGTGGCCGGGATATATCCTTACGCAAAAAAAAAAAATACAAAAAAAAGATGTTTTCAAGGAACCACTTGGTGAGTCAAGTAAAAAATCTGTTGGATGAAAAATTAACCCGAACGCATCTGAGGTGAGGCCTCGGGTCTATAGATGCGAAATGCGCAACAAACATGATAATGGAAACAATTTTGTATTTAATTACTAAGGCACCAGTTGTTGTTGTTCTGTCATAATTGTATGGGTCTGTTCCTTTGAATAGAGAAGCCACAGATGTGAGGACAACATGAAGACTTTTACTTAATGGCGCAATTGGCCCATTGGATTATCTTGAGGAAGTCATATTCGAGAAAATTTTTAATGCTAACGTATTCATTAGCTAATGCATACTGGGAGAGTATACGAGTTTTGTTATTATCTAGTAGGCAATGTATCCAATGACTTTGGCAAGTAAGTAGGCGGGTTTCTTTAATATTTAATTAAAACTTTTGGCTTTGAAGTGAGCTCATTGCATCTAACTTGTGGTTATTGGTGTAGTTCTAGGCTGTATCCTGGTTAAAGCAAATGATCGAGAAAAACTAGATAAGGACGTGTAGTTTATTTCAAAAGCTATTGTAGTGAAACCTCATTTGGCATTTAAGGACATTAAACCTTGATATTGGGTTACACTTGGCTTCATATGTGTGGATCATGTTTTGAATGTCCACACAATGCGGAATGTTATTCGCCATTGAACCATTGAGATTTCCCCACTCTAAGTTCATATCTAAAGTAGTTTTTGAGCTACAAGTTACGACATGGCATAGTTCTGTGCAGGGATTCCAAAGCTTCTCCTTAGTAATGATAGCTATATACCATGCCCATTACTTCAATTAGCTGATAGAATGCTCGTTTCCAATCGGCTATTTCAAACTAAGCTCGATCCTACAGTGCCTTGCAAAGTCTAGCCAATCAGCTTTCCTGGTCTGAATTCCCTTAAAAGCTGTATTTTGCTGTACTTATAGCCCGGGTCAGATTAGGTCCATGTGGCTATTCGCACCCAGTAACAGTCAGGCACAAACACACTTAGGCCGCAGGGGTCCTTTACGAACTACACCCTATAGCCCAGGTTACCAGCAAGAATAAGTGATGCAACATACTTCCACCACTCTTCCCCCTGGGACTTCACGGGGCTGGTTAGAAATTAATACTATTTGTCACTTAGTACATTGTTAAAGACTTGTCGTAGCTCGATCTCCGTGTTCGTTGTGAAGAAACAGAACTACAACCGTCTGCTCCGTGTCTTCCTTTCTTCCTGAGCTGTCTGGACAGAATTAATATAATAATTTTGATAGCCACCATATCTGTAAAAAAACAGTGTAAGATAGTAATATCAGTTGCTATGCCTGCTGGACAAGGAGTCAGCTAGTAGATCCATCTGCATTTGGTCATATTATACCACGTCAGTAGTTTGGGTATTTGGGCTCAGGTGTAAGAGTCTATCGAATTCCTCCTTCTCCTGTTGAATGAAGGGGGACAAACGATCTCCTCTATGATCTGTTCCAAATTGTGAATGTGGTCCAAACAAGAACGTTGCTCCTAACAAGAAAACCTACGAATAGCAATTCCTCCCTTGAAGACGAGAAAAAGACCGACTCTTCGCTACATAGACCAAGCTGTTGCGAATGTCAGAAAACATGATATTCACTAGTCTAGAAGCACCATGTCTGGGAATGCATATGATGTAGGGCAGCTGAGGTTCTTCAATGAGTTCTCAAACTTCGAAAGCCTTTGTAAGTAAGTAAGTGGGGTTTTTCTCCTCTCTTTTTTGAAAGACATAATTGAACTCGTTTCACGGCCCTCAAGCAAAGAGGGACTTCGGCCTTCTACACTCTGCTCGTTCGTGTTGACAGCTACCTGTGCTGCAATTCATAGTAATTCCTGTCTTCGTTGCTCCTTCATGCAACGTTTCCTGTTTGCTTCCTACGTTTTTTTTTGTTTTGCACATCAGTCTAGTGATGTACTCTGGGGCTGAGTCCACACCCAGTCTCTTTGCCAAGAGCTTACGTCCTTTACTCTATGTGTATTAGAGAAAATGTCTCCATGTCCAAATCTGTATTGATATGCTTTGAGCATTTACCACCAATAAACATGTGCGTTCAGTGGTTAGTGCGCTGGACTACTGCACAAGGGGTTCTAAGTTCGAATCCAGAAAAATACCATCAAAAGTTTTTTCACGTCCCCACCTCTTCCGAGTGTCTGACAAACATTCAAGAGTATAACTGTCATGAGAAAGCTTCTCAAAACCCCTCTGCCCTTCGGATACGGCGTAAGACTTCTTCTGTATGTGCCGAAATGTATACCACGCACAACATGTACAGTTGTGAGAAGCTAGCACTTGGCCCTTTATGGGCTGCTTACGGGTTAATATTTATTTTTATTTAAGCATATGCGTTCAGATATTCGTGTTGCCTACTGATCCTTTCCTTCCTGATCTAACTCATATTGACGATCAATGCCTGCATCCATCTCCCTTGTTAGTGCCATCTATCTTGCCAATCTGTCAGGCTGGTTCTTCGTGGTACTTCATCATAACTGTGACTCATTATTCTGCTCCTTATTAAATGTTTGTTTGTGCATGCATCACTCTAAAACTTCAAACCCTATCCATATGAATTTGAAGGAAACTATAAGGCTTAACTCAAAAAGATTTAGATATCAGCCAACAGGTGTCACTCGGATAGGAAAGAGCAGGTGTAGTGGTGAAATCTCTCTGGTTGGTATCCAAGCTAACTAGCGAACGTTGTGTGTTCGATTTCAGCATTCGTTTGTAATTCACAGTAAATTTGTCGCGTTCATGTTGCAATGCATTAAGTGCTGTTACTGTAAAAATTTAATGGATACGGTTGGGACTTGAGCTTCATTCAATGATCGAACTTGTGGTATTCAAGTGTTGTATGTTCGTAGACGTTGGAATAGGGAAATAGCAGATTATATTTTGCGCTCTGTGTGATGATCCTTGTCAGCTGTTTCTAACATTAATTATAGAGTACCTTGTTGTATTTTCTGAAATGTATAGACGTTCCTTAAATAGTCTTTGTTTTGCTTTATCTCATTCTAAGCACGGTTCAAGGCTAAGAATATATTTATAAAAATACAACGTCATCGGTGCATATTCCAGTCCTTAGTGCGTACAAAATCCTCAGTACTTAATTCCCCATTTCTGATTTGAAAATAAATATCAGCGCGCCCATGCGAGTATAGCCACCACCCGAACTCTATTTCAATTTAACTAATGTGCTACTCCAGTTCCAGTTAAACAGTTCTGAACGAATAAACTGACTAATTTTCTTAATTAGAAATTATTATACTTTCATCTTTCGAATAAGAATTCCAAACACTTCTGGCGTCATTGGTCTCGAGTTTTTGTTTTTCTCTCGATAAAGAATATCTCGAACTTGGCTACTTGCTAAGAAGTGTAGTTTAAAAAACTTTCAATATGTACGAGTAGATATGCAAATCCTTTTGCTATCACGCTGTAGAATAAATTATAAAAGAGTAGAAGCATTTTCCCTTTGTTCTAATCCATTACGCTTATTGGAATTGTTCTGTTTTTGAATTGAAAAACATGCATGAATATGCAGTTTCCTTGTTAATTTATGATAATTGTTTTGAATCGGTTTTTTCTTTTCTTTTCAATTTCAGATGTCGCAGTTGTGGATTATTAAAATACATCTAACAAGTGAGTAGCTAGCTAGTTTTTTTTTATTGATTTTAAATTAAGTACTTTTAATCAAGATATTGTCAATATTGACATTAAGTCTTGCTAATTAAGTAATAAACTTGGATTAGAGTATAATTTAATTGGTTTTCAAAATGCGACAATACCAGTTTATTTTTTGTGTCCCATCTTCTGGGATAGGTAGTCTGTATGTAATAAATCATGGGAAACGATCTTTTAGAGCCATTCAATGACGTGTGGTCCATAGATTGGTGTGGGAACTTTAATAATCGGGTGCTTTTTTCTAATGTCTTAATAACTGTTTCAATATGTCAAATGAAATACATGTATTCCTACTGAACTATGAGCTGTCAGGATCATGATGGTTCAAAGGGCGAGACAATGCGTATGGTGGTGGGTGTCTTGGATTCCAATTTCAAGGTGTTTCTGTAGGCTACAAATTATATCCTATATCAGCAAACAAGGGCTACCAACTCAACAAAGAGACTGAGAAGCTCCGAGGAGTAGAAATAGCAATACACGGGGCATACTAGAATACTATTGATGCGTCATCAGACGTCCTATGTCACCGATAAGCTGCTCATGCAAAGCGATTCGCTACCAACTTTTAACGGACAAGTCCAAGGACGAAGTCTATGCCATTCGAAGTCTATTCGCCAAGCAGCGGCGGGCTAATGCAGAATCAACATCGGATATTGTCATACATCAACTCAATAGACAGGCATTTATCAGATCACTTGCAAGCATACATATTTTAGGACTGCTGCTTACCTCGTAACAGGATACCTAGATGGTATAACCTTACTATTGACTGGTTAGGACGTTACTGTGACATAGCTTGAAATTTTCGCCCACTTCTGGTCTAAGTGCATCCTCATCGAAATGCGTTTCTATCCAGCCAAGTCGTTCCCTTTTTCCTGAAATTAGTGGAGAAGAAGAAGAGGAAGAAGAATGGTACAAAGCCAAAAGGGGATGTTTCATTATAAAAAATTAAGTGGTAGGCCTATTAAGCAATATTCTGTAAAAATACCAGTCGCACTACTGAGGTCTTCATGCCTTAGAAAACAGGATTTTTCGACAGCATTCAGCCAGCCTAGGCAGGATTTCGACTTCGACGTAATGATGAGGAGCTATATTGAAAGTAGCAGCGAAGTAGGGAAGACCTTCTCGCTTCAGATAAGACTATTAAGGGCAATGTGCTTACAAGTCCAAGAACCTTTGCAACCTTTAATGTAAATGTAAAGGTTTCTAGCGAGATGCGACACAGTAAAAACTATCAAAGGGAATAAGACAATATGTACTAAATTAAACAACTTTATAGCGAGATATACAAAAAATGTTGAGGTATCATAGTAAGGCTAGCTAAAAGCATACAAAAAGATAGGAGACAACAATGTGTTTTGGCCTGATAGCATCCTCAATAGGCCACTAAAAAAGGTGTCGCTTATTTTTATAGCAACGATGCTAAAGTGTCTAAAGGAAGGAATATTTTCCTGAGCCATATAGGCTCCAACATTTTGTATTGCTATTAAGAGAAAGCAAGCTGAAAACTGAAGAAACATTGTCGTGTCGGCCAAAACGTCTACACCATACTTTGATAAAGATTACGGTGTCTTTGATGTCTTCTATGTCGAGATCAATAAAAAGAATGGATACTACCTCTTCAGGATAGCTACGAGCTACTTCACCAATAAAAATTTGAGATACCAGAAGTACAATACCACTGCAGGGCTCCCACAAGGATCGGTGGAAAGTTTGAAGTCAGACAGACAGCAGCTCTTGTAAGACAATCAAGAGATCTGTGAGAAAGCAAAGACAAAAGCAAGATCCCTTGCAGGAGTTTCCAATCAAAGTTGACGTACACCAAGGACACGTAATTACTCAGTCTTTAGATACTAGTTGCTGTCCTTGAATATTTACGGGAAGGGAAATATGACGGACCCCAAAATGCATCATTTAGCATAAGTGAGGATCAAAACTGCATTTGGGTAGAATTTTTGGAGGGCAATGGATACCGAATCTGCTCAAAAGATGCTTTGCTTTCGAAGACAGTAAGAGTAACAAAGGAAGCTTGATAGAATGAGAATAGATTCGAGAAAACCTTTAGCAAAAGGACCCATCACATGCAACATAGAGCTCGATTGACTCAAATTGGCAATATCTACCAATTTTCACTCAAGGAGAGACAGACCAAGGAACTATACTGGACCAGACAAATGACGTCAGTGATGAAGTGATACGGATCTTCCTGAGGTTAGATCACCAAAACTCACAGGCAGATCAGTAGGGAGGTGAGAGGTTTGTGACTATTCTACTCCGTATCATAACTTTGTCGTCGCACAGACGCTCGTAAAACAATTCACAGACAACAGCTGGTATTAAATGGTAACACACATTCAGGAAGTCTAGCAGAGAATCAAAATCCAAGGTCACACAACTAAAAACCAAAAAAAAAAAAATCTAAACAACTTTCCCCTTCAAACTAAATGCTCGAACAAATCTTACACGAGTATAATCCGCATTTATAGCTTTCATCAGACTGCCCGTAGACTAGGACTATTAAATCCCACCAACTGATGGATAATCTGTCTGCTGGGACATAAAACAAGAAAACAATAACCCCTCCATCCCTTCCATCTGCTCCATCTGCTCCATCCGATACAGAACGCTCGTTTTATTTAATAGATCAACCGATTAAATTAATTGTTACGATGCGATTAAATTGAGCCACGCATAGTAGATCTCTCTCCCTCTCTCGCTTGTGCTTGCTCTCTAAAATCAACAAAAAGCATTTTTATAACCAATACACTCTCTGCTGAGGAGACTTTCAAGACTTCCGGTGACCACAGGGCTACCACAGACCAAGAGGGGCAAAAAAAAAAAAAAAAAACCTCTAAAATTCAACCAGCTGATGCTCTGACGTTTGTATATGTTTATTTTTTATTACTCTGACTTTTATTAGCAAATTTTAAAGCAATCAAAATTCATCATCATCGTTGTCGTCATAGTCGTCACCCAAAGTGTAACGGCCACCTTAAGAGCGGCAAAACAATATGCCAGGCGGCGGCGGCGATAACTATAGTTTAATGGCACTTTATTGCATAATTTTATTGACTTGTTTATTTCGGGCCCTCAAATGGTCGTATACCGTCGTTTTGAATTGAGGCAGGTCCCTAGGTCCCGGGTCTGTCCACCACCTGTAGTATTAGTACGAGTAGTAGTAGTAGTAGTCGTAGAGCTGTAGAAGAAGATGTATCGCAGTTAAAGTGTGCGCGCGTAATTTTGAAACAACAAAAACAAAAAAAAAAAAGGTACAGCACCGCCACCACTGAGTGGAGTCATAAAACAGGCCGATGAATGTCCTCCCACCCTCTTCCTGGCCTCATCAGGAAAGTGTCGTCGTCGTCGTCATCATCATCGTCATCGTCATCGTCGTTGGCGTTGGCGTGGTACTTTTTTTGGATGGGGCCTGGACGTAGTAAAACATTATTATTACACCGTTTAGTTGCAAACGGGGGTCGTAAAAACTCCGCCGTGCTGCCACTTTTTTTTTTTCTTTCTTCCTCCTCTGCCTGGGTTTCATAGCCATTTGTTGTTGTTGGTTGTTTTTTTTTTTTTTTTGGTTTTTATGAATGAAAAAGTAGTAGAAGAATTTTATTGCCTTAATGTTCGCTTTTTGTGTGTCAGACTGGGACCGCTGGTTTTATGTGCTTTTATATATGTATATGGGGAATGTATGTTACAAGTGACGAAGACGATGGCTTCCCTTCCCTTCCCTGTTGTTGTCTGATTTTCTGTGGCAAGGTCGTCTCGAAATTTTTATACGAGCTAGTAAAAATGGTTACGTAAATTTTCACACTTAACTTTTTGAACAACAACAACAACAACGAGAAGAGGTGGTGTAGTGTGCCAATGGTGATGGCGATGATGGTGTCATAAAATCGGGTGTCTGCGACGACCGACGGCGGCGGAAAGAAAGTCAAGATCATGATAAATTATGTGAGTTATAGCTCATACTTCATGTTAAAGGTATACAATATGAGCAATGATGAGCAATAAATGTGGGTGCACTGACTGGGAGGAGTACAAAAAAAGACCGACCCACATACGGAAGAAATCATAAAAATGTACCCAGCGATAAAAGCCGAACAAAAACACACGAAAACAACAAAAGAGGGGCTCGTCTATAGGCCCCAGTTTTTTTTTCTATTTTTCTATAGCTACTCTTCTTTGGTTGTGCGTTTGTGTGAAGTAATTAATCTATTAAAGTCGAGAGGTGAATGACTTAATGATAGTTTGGATTAGAAGCAATAAAAAACAAAATTTCGGTGGAAATTTATGGGGGGCAAGGTCAGGAGAGTGGTAGCATGCTAGGGGGATACATATGACGTTTTGGAGATGATTTTTGAAGAGTTTTTGATGCTATTGAGGTTATCTTTAAGGATTATGGGTACTTTTGGTGCAATAAGCGTCCAGTTAGTGGGATTTATGGAGGGAAGTTCATTTGGTCCCATAAATTTGGGGAATCTTAGGCCTGGGAAACTCATGTTGGCGTCGCGTTTCAATGGAGTTCAAGATATTGGCTGAATGTAGGCTGGGTTAAGGTATTCTGTTTACAAGAGGTGTAACGCAAGCTTTAGGAACCACTTTCTCCAATCATCATCCACTCTCCTTATTGGATATCTAATATCAACAGTTGTAAACAAAAACCCAATATGTATATAGTTGTCATTTCAGAAAACGCTGTATCATAAGATTCAAGTGGACAAATCTTTGAAAATGGTCGTAAGCCTACTCCTTATCTCTTGAAACAGTCTATGATACTTTATCCTTCCAATAAAACCCATCTCATAAGAATTCATAACAGAATTTTGACAGTTCTTGCTTTGTTTATTTTGTTAGACATTGTCACCGTGATAACAGGAAACCTATAGTTACTCTGAAGATTGAGATTTAACATTCAAAAGTAAACAACTTTTCTTTTTCAAGTGGACTCGAGCTGGTTTTGAATTATGGCGATGATATTGCACTGTGTGATGGGCTGTTTTGGTATCTTCAATCAAGACAGAGACGAATGGTAATTGCTCATTGAATAGATGTCCTTAGATCTATTTTATTAGAGAAAATCATAAAGTTATTTGGGCACCTTGTCAGTTAGTGAGTTTCACTGAGAGAGCAGTTTTTGGTGTTCCCATCTGCCTTCTTAGTTAGTGAATCACAGAAGGCTTGGGTCAATTGAAAAGACTGGCAGTTCGTCAACCGTTGCGTTCCTCTGTATTTAGAGACCCACATTACTACGATTTTATTGTGTACAGAACAAGTTTGAAGACAGTTCCAAAACAACTAAGATTCAAAGCCTTGAGAGCTGCTTAGCTTACTGACAGCATGACGTTCCGTTTTGATACCTGTGTTCGTTGTTCCTCCATGGTGGTTGCCACAGTGACAGTGTTCCCCAAGCACTCAGGTAGGTTGGGGATCAATCTCTGCATCCACCTGCATTTGTCAGAGTCTCCTGCCATCCTTCGTTCACTTCAACCACTTCGACTTATCACTGTTGACACCATATATCTGTCGAGCTAGGGCTATTGGTACCATTCCAATCGCTTCACAGAATGTTGTTAGGAGGGCGCTGCATACTGTCAAGTCATTAAACAGCTTCCGACTTCCTTCTGTACGACTTAGTCTTCGTTAGCAATGACCTCTGTCTGGAAGAAGTTAATAGGTTGTCCTAGTGGAGTAGAGAGTTTGGACCAAAAATATCAGCTCCTGTACCTTATAACATGTTCGAACTACGAGTATACCAGCAGAATTGGCTTGCTTTTTGAGGTATTAAAGGATTATCCCAAAAACTGCGGCCAGAGTACACTGCACGAAAATTTGATGCCACATTCTGTTCTTGGAATCAAAGGAAGGGCACAACCAACATATTTAGTGGTTTTATTTTCTTGATAAGTTTGTCCAATGCCCAATGTGTAACGTATGAAAGGAACATCTGCCCCTTAGAGTGCCCAGCAAGGCCAAATTTCAACATACAGTCGGTCCACATGTCAAGCATGTCAAAATGCCTATCTAATCTATTTATAGACATCACTTGCAAATTACCAACATCCTCACAATCACACCGCCGTAATTGAGTGCTAATTTTATATCAATTTTCGGTTGCCAAAAAAAATAATCAACTGTCCCCCCATCAGCAGACACTCTTACGCCCCCACATTCGTCGCCAATAGAAGAATGAGATAAATAATTAACACACAATACACACGATCTACTCAAAGCCATAGCAAACAATTAAAACAAACTACCAGCACGTGGCCCGGCAGCAACACATTGTGATTTATTCCATCGTAAAATTTCTATAAGAAATTATTCTCATGTACATATGCCTTTAGTTTGAAGGTGAAAACAAAAGAATTACCTCCTTTCAAAGGCAAAAATAAAAAATAAGTAAGTAGATGACTCCATTTGCCTCCACCCATGAATATTTAAATAGAAGGTGGCCTTCAATACACAAAACAAGAATGATATCTAACACCAGGTACAGAGTGAAGAGTATCTAAACCCATTACAGTCGGTGAATAGATGATTCATTGCACAGGATATCCACCATTTAGCGTTCTATCAAGGCCTACGCGCTACGCCAAAGGGAAACAGTTTGTTTTTTTTTTTTTTTTTACTTTGGTTTGTAGTTACCAAAAGAAAACGAAACAAAATTGAAAGAGAAGAAACAAGTTTAAAAGCAAATTCATGTCTACAAAAAGTGATTTTCCATTATGCAGATTTCGTCCATGAACGGGAATAAATTATTTAATAAATTTATAACCAAGAGGGTTGAATATTCTACCCAAATGGAAGGCAAAACAAAAAAAAAGAGAGAGAATTTATGTCAAGACATAAGTTTCTAATTCAGATACGAATTCGTACACTCGTACACAAACATTCGCACAAGAGATATTGGAATTATGAAATTATTCAAATTGGACAGAGATACACAGATTATGTGGAGGCTGTTAGTCTTTTGTATCTCAATGGCTTTAAAAATATTCATTCCTACAATGTGGCTAGCAATTAGAGATTACTTGGGACCAAATCAATTGGCAGAGTTTGATTAAAGCACTTGAAAAGTGCAGAAGATTCGAAATGGAAAATTTATGAATAATTTTTAATTGATTTGCCGTTCCGTGCGGATGCAGTTGCATCTGAAAATTGCTTAATGCACGCGGGGTTGAGTTGGGCAAACATCTGCTTTGGGAAATCATTTTTTTTTGGGAATGTTTGGTTTAATACTTTGGCAAATCAAACGGGATAAGATTAATTTTTGAAAAATTTTGTTAACATGCCAAGAAATTAATATTCTTAGGTATAGCAGAGCTAACAAAGCTGTGTAGATTTTTCGGTCGAAAAGCCAGTGGTTCGTAAACAGTGGTTCGCGTACCACATAAGGTAAGCTAAAGTAGCGCTTACTTTTGCACAGCCTGTGGGGGCCGTGGCTCAGTGGTTAGTTCGTTGGACTACTGCGCAAGAGGTTCCAAGTTCAAATCCAGAAAAAATACCATCAAAAGTTTTTTCACGGCCCCACCTCTTCCGAGTGTCTGACAAGCATTCAAGAGTAAAACTGTAAAACCCCTCTGCCCTTCGGATATGGCATAAAACAGTAGCTCCCTTCTGTATGTGCAGAAATGTATACCACGCACAACACGTACAGTTGTGAGAAGCTAGGACTTGGGCTGCTTCTGGCTTAATATTTATTTATTTGATTTCTGCACAGACCTCCGCTGTCACGTTGGACCTTTCATCTGTCAGATTGAGTCTTACCTGGTTGACATGAAATGTCAGGCGGTGTCTGACAAAGGTGATGTAAAGCGATTTTGTAACGTAAAGCTTAGAGAATTCTTTAGATCAGCGTTTCATGTAACCAAGAGAAGAATTGGCTTTAAGTACAATTTGGTCAATATGGAAGCGAAAGTTAAGCTACCTGTCACAAATAATACCCAAATCGCGTACCTACCTATAGAGGAGACTGAGGGAATGGAATCATGAATGAAATAGGATCTTCAGGGTGGAGGCAGGCGCTTACGAGAGAAGGTTATGAATTGACATTTCATTGTTCTAAGAAGCTATTGACGCACCAAGTGCAGAATGAGTTCAGGTCTAATCTTAACTATTTTTATGTCGTCCGCGTGAATATACAGATCAGAATATTTAAAGATTTGCCCAACATCATTTGTAGTTAAGACAAAGATCAATGGACCAAGATGACTTCCTTGCGGGACTCCTGAGGTGTCAGTAAATCTTTTCAGCGGCGACTGAAAATCTAAATAGAACTCTGAAGTGGAAAAATATTGAGTCGTAGTCGAGTGTGGTTTTGCGAACGGACTTAAGCATAATTCTCGCCCCCTTAATGGAAATGGGCGTCGAAGGAATCAGTATAATTCTTCAAAAGTTTGGGCGGGCTTGAAAAGAAGCTTTAAGAGCTGAAAAGTGGCTGTGAAAATTTCAGCTATTTAAGGGAAATCCACTGCATTATTTGCTACCGTCTTTATGCAAGACAAAACTTCAATCTAAGATCTCGTTTCCTCGCCCCAAAATTATTGAAAACACCTAACTTGATATGATGCTTTACTTGGAATTATTTTTTTGGAACTGCGCATGCCCAGGCGACATCTTGAATTTTATTTTGGCAATGTACCCGTTTTTGCTTTGATGGGATGTTTCCTTGAATGTATTTGTCCTTAGGGAATTTTTCACATCTTTGTGAGAAGTTTTGGTCCTTTTGTCAACTTTGATTTGAAAGACTGAGACAAAATGGCTTACGGCAAGTAGATGCAATATATACCTTTGGTTGCTAAAGACTTTACTTCATATAATACATACTTATGTATTGTCTAAATATTTTGAGTATCCGGTATTCCTATTGAACGACATCACTTCTTGGGAGGGTCCAAAAATACTATTCTCCAAGCGAAATTTCTCAAAAACCCTCTGATGTTTTCATCTATCAGAAACCTTTGGGTCTCCTCTGTATCAACAGAAGTGTATACCGTCCAAAACACCTATGTCCAGGAAGCCTTAGATAGCCTTTCCCTTCTTTAAATGTTGACTCGAAAACTACATCGACGGTATCTATTATTTTCGAAAAACCAAAAAAATATCAGCCAATTTGCACATGTTCTGTATAGAGCATTACTTATTCCAAAAACTATAATATTTGACATGCTACAACTAATGTTACAGTCCACAGTAAAACAGTATTTTCGAACACCAAAGAAACCCATAAGACTATTTTTGAAGACACTCATTTCGGGTCAACAGCATTGCGATGCTATTAGACTCGATCCAAATGTCTGTTGAACAAATGTTCTGTAACTTAGAGCACAAGTTGAACAAGTTTGTTTGTTATATTTACAATCCACAGTTCCCAAAAAGGCATCTCTTAAAATGTGAACTCAAATTGAAGTCCTACACGAGCAGTTGGAGAGGAGAATGCCTGAGGTCAAAGTATGCCTGCCAGTATTAATCTGACAATATGTTGGCAATATCATGTGGGACATCAAACTAAAGGAGATTTTACTAGGACATTATATATTATAAAAAGCTGTGAAACAACTATCAACTCTAGGTAGAGTATAATAGTCTATTGAGTACTGTAACATAGGCTTCTTCATGACAGTAAGGCCGCCGATTAGTCAGCTCAAAAACAGCGCAGAATCAAATGGAACACAAACATACCAGTCTTAGCACGAAGAATACAAAAAAAATATTGGCTCAATATAGCGAACAAAGGACTGAAGAGCTCCTGGCGCTAAATAGACTCTCCTCATAGGAATTCGCAATCAGTGGTCGAGTCAGAGGTCTTCATGGAGTTTGTATGCAATTCTCCTTTCTTGCACACGACTTTGGCTTTTTTCAGAAAAATATATTGGATTGAAAGTTGGTTTTACGAGGATTTGTTTCTTGATTCTAGCGCTCGGTATTGTTACTAAAAAATGTCCAACTCATACTTGTCTTTGGTTGGAAGTATTGAGACGCATCCAATCTGCACGCCTTTGAAGCCTCAATTTCCTGACATGAGTATATATGTCTGAAAAACACCTCAAATGATGCGATCAAAGACAAGATAATCACACTCTTTCTTCACAAACTTCCCAGATAGAAGTGCCGCTTAAGCCTCGCAAGTTCAGATTCCTTGCAAATGCAAGTGCTTTGTCTTTTCTTCCTAAGAATATCACAGATTTCATATCAACCTCTGAGTGTATCCGCTTAGGTTGCCAGTTTCAAGACAGCTATACAACTCCTGTCCGAGGATGCATTTAGTTCCGACGCATGATCGAGGCTTGGCAAGTTTCCCTCAAGCTAAGCTTTGTGTCTTTTCCAAAGGACTCTTCAGATGAAATGTAGTCAATTTCTAGAACAAAATCACTGAGTAGAATGCAAAATAAATTCTGTGAATTCGCCTTTCAAGTAAGAGAAACATAATGTTTTAATATACCCAACAGTATTCTTCCACAGAAACAACCTTATACGCCATATTTCGTCCTTCAAACATTCATCCGCATTCCTCAAAGACCATCATCTGAAAAAAAAAATTGCCTGACTTTCATCGCGATTTATCGAGAAATCCCCCATCGATTTGCCCCAAGACGAAAATACACAAACAAGTCCGTAAATCTCTTTAATTTCTCCTCTCATTTATACAGAATTCTTTTGGTCAAAAAGTAATTTAGTCAAACACGTTTTCGTGCGGTTTTTAAATACCAAAAAAATAAAGAATATCTATACCTATACACAAGTCAAAGTGTCTATGAACTCCAAATATTACGTGCAAATGTCCGCCTCCCGCTCGGAGTCCACTGTTGGGTTGGCAGCGAGCAGTTAATTTCAGCAATTGTCTTAAATCTTCGTTGACATTTTAAGTTAACTAGCATGGCATTGAGTCACACATTATTTGAAATACACCGCACCCAGGCGCGCTGTGTTCCTGGTTCACGTGATTTCATGATATACAAAGAATTTATTGATTTTTTTTTCCATTCTCCCTGTGTTCGGCTGTTTGGAGAAGGAGAAGGTTAAAGGTGGTCTTTAAAAATTCATTCGAGGAAGAAGAAGAAGAAAAAAATGTATCTAAACATGTGTTGGACAGATTTGGCGATAAAAAAGATTAAGCGACTGCAAATCAATATTTGCTTCAAAGGTATTGCTCTGATGATTTCCAAATGTAACAAGCGCAACTCAAACTATCCGTTACACCCAAAAACTACACTACCTAGCCGAGAAAATCTATTTTCGGCATCTTTCGCATTCCATTCATTCGGTTCTTCCCATCGCGCCGTTCCGTGGCCATATGCAACTCGAAAAACTATACAAATTTCCAGGGAATTCAGGTTTTTTATTTTTTTTTTGTTTCTCTGGGCACCACGCCTACATTTTAATGGCGTCAGATAAAAAAGATGATGGCTGCTGCTGTGAATGCGACTGCTTTGTGGTGTTCAACCATTGCGCGCATGAACGGGTAGTTCCTATGGTAACCACCAATAAAATTCGACTCGTATCTCTTGGTATTGGTTTCATAAGATGTAGTGGTCGGTGGATTTACGTAGCATCTGTGTGTTTGTGAAGAGGGAAATTTTCATTGATTCTCAGCGGGTTCTTGTATTAGATAGATGCTTGCTCTGGCCTGCCATCTGTGTGAAAACTGTTGCACTAGGATGTTCTGTTTCTTTCAAACAGATGGCGATGGGGGTGAAATTTTATTCCAAGCATTTATTAGATACAAAATAGAAGCACATTATGTATTTTCAAGGAAAACATAACTGAAAAATGTAGGAAATATGAATGGCTCCTTCCAAGCAAATCAATATGGCAGAAGCTTTGATGAAAAAGCTTCCGTTTGGGCGTATCTGTTAAGCTCTATTTTGCAGAAATGTGTATCTACTTGGGGTTTGCCTTAAAATTGTTTATTTTTCATTTTTTTCTGCTTTTTTGCTGTAAAATGCATTTACTGGTGGCTATATTTAGAGAACGGCTAATGGATGTGGAAACTTCCAATTGAATATGGAAATCTGGTGAACATCAATTTGGAAGCCATAGATGTTTAAAACAATTAATTTATGCAGACATTGGATGGATTTTTTTTTGTTTGTATCTGCGTAGCAATTGGTAGAGATCTAGTTATTTGTTTTATTTATTTTAGTTTTTTGTTTTTATGCTTGATTTAGTTTTATTAGGGTAGAACTGTCGCTAGATGGGTTGGCCTTTGAAAAACTGGTTTCTGGTTTCAAAAATCGATATCGTTGAGTATCTATCTGTACGGATACGGTTTTTAATACATACTTTCTAGCCAAAGATTCTTATCGAGTTTTACATTGATAAAGAAAAGGATAACTTTGCCTCTCACTAGAATCGACATATATCTCGAGTTTAAATGCAATTTTTTTTATCTTTTTTAAAGATAAAGATTTTCCTTCGATATGAATATGTAGTTCTCCTTCATTTTATAGAATTTCCTTTCCCTCTTTCTTCTATGTTTGCACAAAACATTCCATTACAGGAACCTAATGTTCCATTACTTACACTCAGCCACTTATTCTTCAAGTGCAGTAGCAAGTCTGATTATTTATTTTAATGCCAACTTTATATAAATAAATTGACAATAAAATATTACCTACCGCCCAACATGTCTTAGAATAAAACCTAAACACATTCTGTCGTAATTCAACTTCAAATGTTTGTATAAGTGAAAAGGGATTAACAACTTTATGTTCACAGATATGAAATCTATTAGGAATGATTTCTAGATGCAAATCAAACAATTTTATTACCCACAGCAATTAATATCCATAAATGACTAAAATGTGCATAATGCCAGTAGTTTAACGCGTAATTAAAATCAATTATATTTATAGTGAATTTTTTATTATAATGTTGTGTATATTTTTAATTAAAAAAAAAAGTATTTTAATTACTTAAACAAGTTGGAAAAAAATCCACTGGTTGTCATAGGGGAGAAGGGAATGAAATCAGAGAAGGCGATAGATAGAAATTCTTACCGACGGCAGTGCAAACTAAAGCATGTGTGACGCCGTATAAATCGGATCGATTTTTATTATTAGTTCTACTGAAACGGTTTTTTCCTTATCAAAAGGATAGGTTACTTAAGCCCCAGGACCATGACAAGGTGGATAATCGGCGCTGGGGTTTAAGATTGAAATTACTTGTACTTGATAGAAAGAAGTGGAAAATTCCAGTAACTGCTACTAGTATTATTAGAAAGTCCAAATATTTTGGTGGCGATTCAAAGGAGAATCCAATTTGCTGAATGTATTTTCTTGTAGGAGAATGATGAGTAATTAAGCCCTTCTTGTGGAAAGTAAATATAAGTTTGCCAATCTTTTCCGTGGCTAACTCTCGGAGATCTCCCAAGATGTTCTAATGTATGTTGTCTGGACTTTGTTAGGATTGCACACATGCCATAGATGTTGTCATTGTTACCTTTGAAGCTTCTGTGCGAAAGATACTACATCTAGCCAGCGGCCTGCAATACCTAATATCTATATTTATATCAATTCTTTGTACTTAGGTATTGATTTGCCTAATAGATTCTTTTGGTATAGCCGAGTCTTTACTGCAATTTTTATACCGGCACAGGCTGCATCGAATGCGAATCTAAAATATTGCCTTAATCCATGTGTGTATATCTTTTTGTCTTCTGTAACATTTCGTTTAGTGAATGGAGTTTCTTGTCAACTAAAGGCGTACTTATCGAGAGTCGTGATTCTCGTGAATCCAGATTAGAACTGGCATTTGTCTGGTGCACCACATACAAATCTATTTAATTTGTCGTAATTGCAGCAAATTTTGCACATAAGAAAGCTTAAACACCAACAATATCGCCGCACAAAATATATTTTCCAAGTAGCTAGAGCTTATTCCATATGTTTTTGGGCCCTTGGAGCTATTAAGTATAGCAATCTCCTACTCTACTTTGGTCTCACTGATTTGTGGCCCATCTCATTCATTTGGCATTCACATATATACCTAAGACTCAACTGTCATGATCAGATCTCGTACAGGACTAATACGTATTCCATTGCTGTACCATATGACTTGCTTGTTTCTGTCTTAAGACTCACTACCATGTACTCATAGTCTCAATATTTCAATAAACGAGCAGTTCTATATCCAACTGATATTCTAGTTTATAAGACAGCAAGTGATTTATGCCATGTGTGTAAGGTATACTCTCTATATCAGGTAAAATATAAACCTGCTTTCAAGTTATTTCTCCTTGCAACTGAGTCTTGGAAAACTTCAGCTTCTTATAAGATCTACTTAGCTTCTTAAACAATGTACATATGTACTTTATCTGTCCACCACTATGTAATTTCTAGGTATAATTATCAAACCATTCGCTCTATAGTTTCAATATAGGGGAAGGTACTCTCCAGTGCACCACTTTCCCTATTTTTCTTTTTTCAAATCTACCATCAAAAACATTTGCTGAAAACAACCCTTTTTGCCAATTGTTACGTTTCGAAAGGAATTGCTTTAGGGCCTCTTTCTACTTTACTGTTTGAATTTTAAAATTGCAATAAATCGATAGGGTGAAAGCAAAATAAAAATTAAATGTAAGCCTTCTTGATTTCCAAAAAATTTACGAAGGATGAACTGACTTTTTTTTTCCAAAGCATACAAACATATGTATGTTTATAGTTTGGTTTTGTATTGGCAGATAAAAATTGCATCGCAGAAATATTTTAAAACATTTTCTTCTAAAACTCCATGTTCAAAAGGAAATTCTCAACAAGAAAGCTATTCGACTGTTTCGCAAAGAAAAGAAAACTTATATGCATTATTTTTTGGACCTTGACAATATTAAAGATTTAGGTAAAAATAGTATCAAAAATCCTAAAAGTAAGCCTGCTTATTTATGCTCACCATTGTGCTGGGGTTGCCATGTAAGTCTCAAGAGAGTTCGTGTTTTACTTTGATAAATTTTTCTCTCAATCTACTTGCATGCAATTCCTCAAAGACATCATACAAAAGTTCGACTAGAAAACTAGTATATACAGTAAAATTAATTAGTATTCAAAGTCAACGTTAGGTTTAGTAAATGGATGCCCTTGTTGACAGAATTAGTCAATGACTCACTTAGACTACCATGTAGAACCCTGCTAACCTAAACTTATAGTATTCGAGAGCTAAGCTAAACAATTCATATGTTTAAATAAATCTTTTATTATCCAGTTTTGAATAGAGCTAGCCTTTGACGACTTCTACAGAAGATAGGTACTTATACCCCGTATTTAGCCGTATCTGGCAATTGCTGTCTATCACTATACATATATCCTTGCGATTTAATTTTATAAGATTTGTAAATCTCTCTTTTTATAGTAGACAGGATATAACGATTTGATTGTTGTACATGTGTCTAATCAACATTCCTTCATCGTTTATTAGTTTTTTTACGTAGCTATTTCATTATCCACTTTTTCATTAACCCATTTCGTTTTTATATCAGAACACTGCTCTGAACGCTGCTCAATTTTTGCAATTTTAATTGAATATCTCGACCAGATTTCTTCTTAAAGATGGCTGGCAAGGATATTGAGAAACCCCAAGGAGATTCTGCCTCTGTGCACTGCATTCGCATTACCTTGACTTCAAGGTATGTTCGTTCGCTGGAGAATGTCTGCCGTGAACCAGAAAACTCCGTGTTAAGGGCCCAGTACGCATATCGACCAAGGTCCTCCGTATCACAATCCGTAAGAAACCTTGCGGTGAAGGTTCCAAGACCTGGGATCGCTTCCAGATGAGACTCCACAAGAGAATCATCGACTTGCAAGTCCCCGTCTGAGATCTTCAACATTGAACCTGGTGTAGAGGTTGAAGTTACCATTGCCAACTAAATGGTTATTGGAAACTTTTTGTACACAAAACACAATAAAAGTAACTGATTACCGGGTCACCTTATAGTCCAACGAAAAATCGTTTCGTCTTTTGGTGTGCATTCTTAAGAGCTTGGATTTTAACGACGCTGACTCTGCTTGTCGGAACTAAAATATTTTCCTCAATAATCACCCGCATTATTTACTTATTTTATTACAGCAACTTTGGCTTCAAAAAATAACTACTTTGCTTAAGTCTGTAGGACTGAGACTGACAGTAGATCACGGGATACATTTTTAAACCGTCGGTCGTTATAGGTAGCAAAGACACGGCCCTCTCTTGAGTGTATAATGGATAAGACCTTTTAAGACAGAATCAATTCCTTGATCAGATGTTTTCTTGATCTTTTGAGTCACTGTTTCTTTGAGTCTTTGATTCCATACTATGAAATCTTGAATCTAACAGATTGTTTATGATTCACTTAGTCGTTTCACTCTTCCTGATGTTTAAGATTTTTCTTCTTTGAAAATATACAAATTTATAAATAATTCATTAGATTTTATACCTCAAATGGCAAGATACAATCCAAATGAATTCCGCACATTCGAAATATTTGAAAACATCTCATAGAAAGCATTTAATTGAGACCAACATACACCATGTAACAAAAGTGTAGACACCATGTAACAAAACAAAAACTAGAATTTAGACCTGCTGTTGTGAGAAAAAAGAATATACGCACTTTTTTCCAAATACGTATAGTGACTAAGAAATAAGCAATGTAGTTTTGTTTTATATGCTACACTATTTGTCGTATATATACTTTTGTTACATGGTGTATAAAAAGGGTTCGTTTCGAAGATTGCACTAGTAACGTAATATATTGCTATCTAAGTGTATGTACTCCTTCTTATCATTCAATTTGGCAAGTGTTTTAAAATTTCCGCAGCTGTTTTGGTAGATTCACACGTTCATGACTTAGCCCCGGTACAGATACTGGCATCAAAAGGTGTCGTAAATGCAGAAGCGCTAAATGCCGTCGTCAAAATGCAATTTTAGACTCCCTTTTCAAATTTAGATATCTATCTTGCAGCATTTGTTCCCTAAAATATAAAACATTTTGTAAAGATAGATATAGGTACTGCTACCATTTCAATTACTCTTATAAATCTCAGAATAAAAAATAAAAAAATAACTTCACATTCAAGAGCGCTTCCCCAATGGCGCATTCCGTTATTTCAATTAGCATATTCTTAATTCAAAATGTCCTCTCCACATACATATGTACAAGTTTGTAGATACCAAAGTAAAAAAGTATCTGTTTCAAGAAAAAAAAAAACCCGTAGGTACCTCTCTTCTTTCGATTCCCATTTGTGAAGAGAGGTCAGTTTTATCGTTGTGTGCACTTGAAAAATAGAAAATAGACATCGGCTGTGTAGCGTGTTATATAATAGCCTTGAACCGAAATCAGAGCTCCCACTCTCCATACATAGTACAACCACATTATATGTACCCGGTAACATGATATAATTATCTGAAAGAAAGAAAAAAAACGAACGGCAACATATTGCCCATATTAATCACTTTTTGGTATGCCAGATGAATGTTTGTGTTCCTTTTTCTTTTTGTCTTAAGATTGGATGAAGATTAAGACAGACACCTAGTCATGGGTGCTATTGAAAGTATCTTCTTCTGAGAGAAGCAAAATCATGCTATTTATATAAACAGATACTTTTGGTTGTTTTACTTTGGTTGCGGGCCGCCATTTCCTATAAAAATGTCACCACACACAATGTAGATTGTCCAAGTAATGCGATATGAATTTTAAATATTTTCTCAGTCATACTGGTTGAGATTATTCCAGATACTTTTTTACTTGTTTTTTTTTTTTTTTTAGTCTGTGTATCTTTCGAATGGGATTGGCTTGGTGTCTAGAACATGATTTTGTTTATCAGCTCAAAAAAGATTAATGAGTTAAGAGATATCAGACATTGTTGATGTTTTGGAGATCTCAGCGAAAAGATACTTAAAAAATCTGTTAGCGAAATCACAGCTACAACAAGTCTTATCAGGGCAGATGTTTTTCTTTCGGTTTCAGCTCTTTATCAGCGGCGCATGAAACCGGTTCAGTTCAGATAGCCTACGAACCCAAAGAGGAAAAAATCCATTGGACAGATATTATTTATCACATTTGTCGGCATTAATTTGTGTTAATGGCTTCAACAATGAACCGAAATATGAATTATTTGATGCCCGGATCGGAGGATTTTTGAGCGAGTTTCTCTTTATCTCCCACGCTTATTAGTTAATTTACATCCAGCGAATCATTTATTCTTTAGATAGTCAAGAGGTTTGACTAATGTGACATTTAAACGGAGTTCTGCTTTCTTAAAGACTTAAATGGAGGTTGAAGATGTTTAAAAGGATATTTCTTTCTCTTAATTGAGAGACCCTGATTGGGTGGGTTCAATTCAATTTTATCTTGAGATTTGGTCAAGCATGCATCATCATTGAGAGAAGGATTTAATTAGGAGTGTTGGCTATGTGATCTGTGCACTATCTGTCTTACAGAAGCTGGGGGAATATACATAACATCTCATATCAGATTTTGCAAGGTCCTTGTCTTGCGAAAGTCTGACAAGTTGCTTACCAAATCAAAGCATAATGGTCAAACTGTACAAGGTGACTTTTAACAAATCAAGACTAGAATCATTGACAATCTGACTATCTAAATCAGTCAAAAGAAACCACTCATAGATTCATTCCACGCCACTGAATATTAGGAAGGCACATCACCAATCTATGTAGCTCTGCTCTTCTGCAGAAGCTATAATATGACGAGGAAGAAGCTATAACATGGCGATGAGGTACAGACTGTACTCCACCTTCCATGTGCTGTACATGCCAAGCTCTATCTAGTCTAACTACAGCTTGCAGAATAGCGGAATAGTGACCAGTAGGATCCAGTGCTAGGTCATCAGGTAGTCTATACAAAACACTCACATTGGTCTGAGTGTGGCTATTATATAATCTGCAACCTAACCTAGTTTAACTAGGATTTGATACAGAAGAAGGTTCTGGATGTCATACAGAGACTCGAAACTGAGGACTTGGCTTACGTTAGCTCAATTGGTTATCCCTCGCTACTGGCAGGCTTTACTTAAACCAAGCGAGAACCATTGTGTATCCATATGGCCAAGTGATTCATTATCCTTGGAAGCATTTTGAGTTTTTGATGAATTCCCCTCCTTCATTGATGTCATAAACCATACAAGCTTCTTTTTTTTTAAACAGCGCATGCTAAAAGGGTCCTGCTTCTTATGTGGGTTACATTGAAAGAGAGAAGGAGGGATAAGGAAGGCCTGTAACTTCTTCGAAGAAAGGATACTTGTTACCCGAGAATTTGCTTTCATGAAGAGAATATTGCTGGGCAGACACAGAGAAGGTGAAAGGGGAACCTTTCATTTCCTTGCCCATACAGGTTTGACGGAAATGATTGCCTCGGAGTCTTGTGGCGTATTTTCTGATTTCTCAGTTAGTATCCTTGGAGGTCAAGTCTATCTCTCATGTCACTCTATCTCTCATTGATCTTTAACTATGCATCTTGCAGCTTCTCCCACAAATAAGGTCCTCCTTCTTCAATCGACAGCTCTAAGTTTGTACCAGTTTTGGCCAAGTCGTATTCCTTACAGTTTGCCGGGATATTAGAGTATCCAGGTAATCATCAGAAACCTTAATTGTCTCCAATCGATATTCCTTTCGATAGCCACAAAACCATTTCGCCAAACTGCATAATTTGTGCATCAGTTTGGTATACTAAAAGATTGACTTACTACAATAAATCAGGTGGGCCAAGAGTACTTTGTTTGTCTTAAACCCCTAGTTCTGTCAACTGGAAGTAATAGTCCAATAAACAGTACAGAAGTCAAAAATCAAGGTCGATTGGGCTTATTATCTTAGAGTATGCTTTGTCGTTGTGATTCCATCGCGATAACTGGCTCAGTTCCAACTCTGATTCTCCTTCATATGCATTCAAACAAAGGATGTGTCTACGAGACTATAATGTCGTACTTATGTATCAGGCATTCAGTTCAGAAGCTCACTCAATTCTGCTATTTCCGAGGGTTAAAATGCAATAGCGTTCAACTTAGCCACGTACGATTATTTATAACATGCGACTAGAAACAAATATAAGCAAAGTTTCTCACCAGTGCAAGTAATGAAGGTTTCTTCCTGGCTGTAAAGTGGACCTGATGAGTTTAATGACACTGGGATTTGATCCTTACATTGAGCTATTGGCTCATTTTACCAACTTTGCCATTGCTCTTTCCATGAGATCTCGCAGAGTTTGCCGTCAGAGCAGTATATGATTTTATTCTTCCTTTTATAGGGAATCGTTGGAAGTGTAGGGTACTAGAGGCCCCTCCTTGCGGCGTACTGAAATGCCATAGCTAAGTTCTAAGAATTCATCACTTCACTCAACATTGTCTGGTTGATACAGTGGCTTGGCCTAGCTATGGTATTCAGTTCCAAGTTTCTAGAACTGACATTACTTATTTTCCTTAAAGCCGCCCTCTATGTCGAAAAGGACTCAAAATCAATCAGTTCTATATCTTGTCGACTAGGTAATGTAGAAAAGACCCACCCTTACAACATGCCTGCTGCTTGCTATATTGCAAACATTTTCCAGTTCCTAATTGCCTCTGATACTGAACTCAATTTTGTTCACATAAGATTTGAGAACTTATGTATTTATGGATTTCTGTGAGAGAAATCTCCAAGTGACTTAAGACTGCAAATTATCTCTTATTTCATGACCACCTCTTCCCATGGCCAACACTTATGCAATTGCATTTAAAGTCAATCACCTTACCATTCTCCTTTAACAATTCGAATCCCAGTTACCACTCACCGTATACTTCTCCTGCTCTAATTAATGATTTAATCAATGTAAATCTTAAATTTACACCTCGCGATAAATTAGACTTTAACAGACAGACACAATATAAAAATGTCAGGCAAGTTCATCGCCACGATATACAATGTTCGCATTAAAGAAGATTTATAGCAGCGTGAGTGGGTGAATATTGTGTCATTATGACTAGACGATATGGGAAAGGTCACCAAACTTTTAAAGAGGCTTCTTGTCCTAAATTAAGCTCATTACATTTATACAAATTGCACTTGAAGCGTTGTGTTAATTCTGACTTTCATTTTTGCACAGCGGTGTGTCTTAAAAAAAAAAAAAAGACATACGTGCTGCTAAAACGAAAAAGTATCTAAAGGGTAGACAAAGCAATTTTCTCTGTTTTCAAGACTCCTCAATGCAATGGCTTTTGTTTCGATTGCCAATGCTATTGTGAACTCTGTCAAAGCACCTGTATACAGCGCACTATCTACATTGTTCATGCGTTACAGGTATCAACAATGCCAACCCTTTTCACTACTGTCTCGGTAAAAGAGAAAGTATTGGTATTTTTTTTTTCGTGAATTTGTGTCCCAGGAAAATGTTTTATGATTAAAATAGAAAAATAGAAAAAGCAAAACTGCAGACGGTACAAAATTGCAGGATATACTTGTACTTTGCCTGCATTTGATGGGACATTCAATTCGTCGTTCAGATTGAGTTGCTTTATTGCTGATACGAGATACAATTTGAAATTCCACAGATAGACTGAGTGGAGGCCAACTACTTAACATAACCATTTGAAAGCTAATTCGCCTAATTGAAGTAAAACAAAAAAATATTTAATGAAATGAGAACAATTCTTTTAACTATTCTTGTGCAGTTGGCGACTTACCAGTTGCTTAAGAGAAAAGTGAATTAAAATTTAATGTTTCCTCAAAGTAGCATGCTTCGGTGTACTTAAGGAAACGCATATTACTTTGCATAGGGTGGAGGAAATGAAGTGGAAGCATGGAAAGTGGAAAGTGCAGTCTATTCAGTGAGCAGTGAGTCATAATTGCAAATTGGAACACTTGTATACAGTCATTAGAATCTCCTTACTCTGCAGCTGAAGGGAACTAAGGAGAAAGATCCTAATCTAATCATCGAAAGCTATCTATTGAACAAATATCATGATCTATAAGGCCTAGAGAGCACGCATACGTGCTATCATGTGCGGTTCCCTGAAATGTGCTTCAGTTCTACCTGACTCTTTCCCAGTTGTCATGGTATCATCTTGACTGATATGCGATCTCGAACCACCGCATGGAGTGTAACCAATTTTCTGTGCTTTCTTTGTTGTATTTTTTGGGTCAATTGATTCATGATCCATTCTCTGATAAAGCTCTTCATTCAAGACCTGTTTTGGCCAGAAAATAATTAAGATATTGATGAAGGGATGCAAACTTACCGGACTCTACGTTGAACTTTTTGAATCTCTTTTTGAAGCCTTTCTGTCTGCAAAACGTGATTCATAGCCCTGTTAAGCTCAGGCAATCAAAAAAGGCAACTACAGCACTATTACGTTAGAATGAGTGTCTGGCTGCATCTCTAGGCGGACTTTAAGCGAATGCAATCATCACGGAATGCATTCATTGAAGAAATACTTAGAATTTATGTGGATTGGTTTGATTTTCATGGCTTCAACTCAAAAAAAATGGATCACCGTTCACTTTGAAGTCATGATACTGCAATCAGCTTCTCAATCATAATTTTGAAGGCAAAATAGATGGAATCAGTTTGATTGCTCTGCATTGATTGAAGTCACTTTGAAATGATTAGGATTTATTGCATTCATTTGAAGTCTTTAGAGTCATTGAAGCCACCTGAAGTCATTGAAGTTACCTAAAATCAGTTGAAGGTACTGAAGTCATCTGAAGTAATTGAATCCCTCTTACGGAATCTGGAATCATGGGAAACATCTGAAGTCATTCAAATCATCTGAAATCTTTAAAGACTCTGAAACCATCCGAAATCATTGAAGTCACCTGCAATCATTGAAGTCATTTAAGCCATCTGAATTTTGTTTAAGAAGGTACCTTGCTATCGTGGTTAAGTGTGAAATTCCTCAAGGGTCGAAGCAAGACCGAAAGCGCCTACATCACCTTTTGAACTCGAATATTCCGACTAAGTCAGCTCCAATTGGATTGAGTATTTGACCTATTTTTGATGTAGCAAAGACCAGTTGGGTTGTAATTGGTTTGTCACAAATGCAGTGCACTTGTGGCCCCTAATTCTGTGAGTGAGACTCTTGCCAAAAGCTATCGGTGGAGCTACCGATTCGAGGTTGAGTTTTCTAAAGAGAAACCGTAAAGCGGCTAAATGTCCTTCGATGAGAATAATGCAAAATGTCATCTATACCGACGACGGTGTGCCAGCTTACTCCCTGCTCCCTGAACGAGATAGTATCGAGTATCGAAATATTCCAATTTAGCTCTGTGTCTGGCACTTCCGTGTTCAAAAAAACTGTTAAAAGCAACGGGCATGCTCAAAAATGGCACAAAGCAAAGCTTCTAGCCTAAGAAAGGGTGCCTTATTTGTTGATAGAAATTGCATCTTTATACCAGCAACCATGCTGGCAATCTTGGTCTACAAATCGACGATTCCTGTTGAACATCAGGAAAAAGCAATTTGGTGAGAACACCAACCGGGAGTTGTGCCGTCACCGCCCAGTGAGTTCTGCGGAGGAAGAAGAATCTAACACTCATCATCTCTGCCTGTAGCTGCCTATGACAATTCCCTATGAGCAAGTTGTTCTTTGAGAAGCAAAATGGACCTCTCTTGATCAAAGTTATTCGTGCCGACCTTCTAACATAGCCTTTCCTTTTAGAGCTCTTCGTATCGAATATAGCATAGATCTAGAGTGTGAAAACCCGTGTCAAACTTCTATATGCTTAAAGGTCCTCATGATATCCTGTCTCGTATTTACTCACATCATTTAAACTCTCTGACTAGATCTATGAGGAAAGCTTGCTTATATCCACCTGATTCCGGCTAGACGTCACGCAATTTCAATTGACGTCAGACATACATATGACTTGAAACCGTTCCTTTTCTTTGTCGCAGACACAAATTTCTTATCTAGCCGCCTAATGGATTAACCCTTGTGTCTCCACCTAATTAAAATTCGTCTTGTCCACACCCGGCACACCCGGGTGTACACATACAAAATGCATGGTCGTATGGAGATGACTGAAATAGGGCGAAAGTTAACAACGAATATACATGCAAAAAAAGAGTATGACACATTTGGCTTTTGTTATTGTTCAATTTCTTTTATTTATTGTAAGTATATTATGAAAAATACTAATGAAGGGGAAAAATAAACAGCAAACAAAATTTTCTAACACTTAGCGCAGGTAGTATATATATAGTAGTAGTAACTGCTGCGTAAAAAGTGCGTACACCCGGGTGTGCCAAGTGTATATTATAATGAAATTAGGCTTGAACACCTTCTAACTCAAATCGTATTGGCCCGAAACACACGCATACATGCGCAATATTTTCGAAATATAGTAGCCGAGAGGTACTGAGCTCTACAGCGGGCAAAAATGTGAAGAAGTATATGTTATGATGCACTCTTACACAGCAAGCACACCCGGGTGTACTGGTGTAGACACAAAGGTTAAACTAGATATTCCAGAATAAATTTCACATAAACCTCAAAATTACCACCTAAATTGGATTCTTAAATATCAACTCGGGATGAGCGGCTAAATAACCTACCCAATTGACACAACACCTAAGCCTTTTTTTATTTATACACGCGATTGTAAAGTGCTATTGCTTATAATTCAAAAAATTGCTAATTGTTTATCTACCTACCAGCCGCATTAATTGCTCAACTTAGCACACAGTCTGCGAAGTGTCTTTCTAAAAATACTGCATAATAAATTCCATCGCGCCATTTTTCCACATCAAGGACTCCTCTTGCAGCGAAGTGAGTAAAACATTTCTCTTCCTATATTGTTACCACACAGATACACAAACATATAAATAAGGAATCGCCACGGATGGTTGCACTCGGCCAAGCGCCAATTGCAAATTAAATTAAATACTTGGAAAATCGCCCAAGTAAATGCGCCTCGCACATGCTTAAAATGCATTTCGTGTATCTGCAACTAACCAAGCGTATCTATGGCCTGAGTGAATTGAAATTTTATTGATTTTTCGCTTCTAAATGGTGTCGTTGTTCGGTTTTAATTTTATTATTTTATTTAAATATACGCTATGCCACGAGAGATATGTTCTGTTCACAGATACAATGGGTGCCATAGTTCTACTTTTGCCTGGAATGGAATTTCTTTCACAAGACGAAGATGTTATTCAACTTTTTGCTTTTAAAATTGATTTTTCTTCTTCTTTTTTTTTCTTCTCAATTTTGTAAGGGAGATGAAAAGAAAGCATACAAACAGATAGATAGATACATGTGTGCGTATTGATTTTTCCTTCTTTTATTCCATCATCGTTGTCGAATGAAAGAACTTGACTCAGAAGAACGAGATAAAATTGGGTTTTTCTTTTTGCCTCTTGTGGAAAAAGAAGATGAAATCCATTAATGAACTCTCGTATCTAGATAGGTATACCTATATTTATTCCATTTGTGAAAATGAATCCAAGACCGTAGAGTAAACTTTGACGATTAGATACATTTCGCAAAAAAAAAAAAAAAACTAACTTTTTCCATTTGCGCACTCAGTACTCCTAGTCGTCGGTCGACACAAAGGTGGATATCTTTTTTTCTTTTTTTGTTTTAAATATTCTCAAATTACATAAGATAATTGAGAAGTTTTCCTAGAGGTTTTTCTGTTTCTAAGTTTCTATATGAACTTTTTGCTCAATAAAGCGAGCAAGAAGTTGCCAAAGACAGACATCTCATTATAATTTTTTTCTTGTTCTAGATCTCTTTTGGAGATGGAAGTTTCTCATTTGGAAATATTACTCGAATTGTCCCCGAGGGAGACATTTTTCTCCTCAAAAGATATGAAAATATTTTTCGTTCTTTGTTTCAGAGAGGGAGTCCGAAACGCAAGAGATCCGATCCGATAGTAGAACTAAAGTCTAGACGTTGAAAACATGCTAAATAGGGATTGGCATGCAAGGAAAACTTCTCGATGGCACTGTGCTAATGATTATAAAGGATTCAGCGACATGCAATTTTTTTTTCTTGTTTCCTTCCACGCCATTAGCGTTGTGAAATTCGGAATGAAAAATGCCGGAAATCAATGGAATTTGCTCGTTCTCTTGTTGGAATTTTTGTATTCAAAAGAAAAAGTGTGCTATTTTTGGTTCGCAAAAAATTGTCTGAATTATTTAGCGCACTTGTGATTTGAGTGTTTATTTACTATAATGAACTTGCGTAGGAGACCACACAAGGGAGAACAGACAAAAATATTTTTTTTGTATTTATGACTCGTGAGAATTGCGTGCTTGGAATTGCAATTAACGTTTTAAAATGCGCGGTTGTACGCTGAAATTGAAGAGAATGCAATTTTAGGAATTTCTAGTTGGCACCTACATGTGTTTATAGGTTTGACTAGCATATTGAAGCCACTCCTACCAGCCCTACCTATGGAGTATTTTGAAAAACTTACTGACCAGCAGGAGGATTAAGTTTCTCTGTATTGAGCTGCACGACATCAATTGGGGCTCGAACCTGGTATCCCATGTATAGTAATCACTGAGGCAATTACCAGTTCTGCTCTATAATGCCGAGTGCTGGACGATAAGTTAAAAGGCCGGGCAATTATTGATCGAAAAAGACTTCGTCCGATATTAGGTCCTTATGACAAGATACGCCGACTAAATTGGCTTTAGCCACATGGAGCAAATGGACAACAATACTCTAGCCAAGAGAATCTTCGAATCACAGACCGAACCTACGGAACAAAGACCAAGTTGTCTCGGATGCTAGAAAACTTGGTCGCAATAACTGGAAGCAGAGGATGAAAGGCAGCCGTGTCTCAGTCAGTGATTCTACAAAGGTCGCAAACCCTTTAAATGAGCCACATTACCCAGTATTTGCGAGGGACATTGACCCAAATGAGGCCTTCATAAGCTAAAGTATTATGACTTTGGATCGCATTAGGCTAGGTTAGGTTAGATGCTAATTTTACTGGATCCATTACTACTATTACTTCATACAAGGACAACTACTTACTAAAGTATAAAAAGTCAAAACAAAACAAGGACTAAAGGAATACAACTGGTGGTTTTTACAAAGTGCAGAATCTGAGAACTGACTGTGAAGTTTGCCAGATGGAGAAGGCCATTCATCTAACAGTCCATTGGAGGTAGAAAATGGTATTTTCTTCGTGTCTCTATGAAATAGGGCAGGTCTAGGCATCTAACTTGTAATCAGGCAGGGTCCTATGAGGAGACAAATAATTCTAAGTGTGGACGATGAATGTCTGGATCAATTTTTGGCCATAATTCCCTGGAGATTTTCCACAACGTAAGGTTCTCTCCGGGGAACATTGAATCTTCTAATAGCATTTATCCTGAGCATTAGCTTACATATGTAGAGCTAGAGGTATATCAAGCAATGTTTTGTTGAGATTAGTTATCAATGCTTGGAGATGTTTCAGCCGTTTTATTACCCGTGTAAGTGTTAACATTCTTCACAGATATTGCAGCACACTATAGTGTCAGGACAGGGATATGTTGATAATACCCTATAGTAGTCAGGGAGATAGAAGATACGAAGATATGTTGAACTTTACGAAGAAAACATCTCCACCCACTCCACCATGAATTGAACCGACATCAACTTGATCAACATAAGTCAATGGGTTCATTTCCCAGATTTTATCTACTAATAATAGAGGATTAATCCCGTCAGAAATCCCGATAAATCTGAATATCTCAGGGCATTAGCTGTAGTGATATACCTAGTGCTGCCGAAAGATTGGTTCTCAGTACACAGACAGGCAGCTCTATGAATTTTCCCTATGATATTAGGGTAGACCACCTTAGTGAATACTATCCATCACATGGACATGCCTGGCAACGATCGTAGGGTGTCACAAACGCTTCTTTCTGTATCCCAGCAGAAAACTACAGACACCTTCCGTCTTCGCGGAATACTCCACTTCTGTTACGCAGCTCAATCTAGCAGTCGTCTAGCATACGACTACTACAACACTTTAGTCTCCATTGCCTCCGGAAAGACTAATACTTCCGGTGGAACGTGTATTTGCCCAGGGCGTCTCGCTGTTCTGTCTGCTTGGGTGAGCAGATTCCACTGCATGGCGTATATATATTATGGAGTTGTCTTCGCGCCGTATGGTGTGTCCAATCCACTGCCACTTTCTTCTTCGTATAGTAATGTCTATAGGTCCCTGGCTGGTTGGAGATACGGCCAGAAAATCCTTAAGATTATTCTTCAACATTTATTTACGAAGACTTGCAGTCTACGTGTGGTATTGGTGTCTACCTTCTAGGTGGTGTACCTATCAAGCAACACCAATTCTACGTTTTTTGCGGAATAGCCCCAGCTTGGTCCGTAGGCTGATAACATTGATTTTCCCGATGGTCGAAATCATTCCGAACACAGCTTTGGTCTTCCCGATTCTGCTGCACACATCCATTTTGGTGCCATCACGGTTTGCAGAGACCATACTTCCATCCTTCTCGACGTCTTCCTAAAAAAATCAAATAAATATCAGGCCGTAAGCAGCCCATAGAGCGCCAAGACCTAGCTTCTCACAACTGTACATGTTGTGCTTGGTATACATTTCGGCACGTACAGAAGGGACCTATAGAGAGGTTTTGAGAAGCTTTCTCATGACAGTAATACTCTTGAATGTTTGTCAGACAATCGGAAGAGGGGGGGGCGTGAAAAAACGTTTGATGGTATCTTTTTGGAGATCTGGAGAGTTGGTATCCGAAGTGCTAATAACTTTACTTTTGGCTTGTTAATTGCATGATGTTTGCATCACCTTCTAGATAATGGACCATAAGATGGACGTCCACTATCCGATGTGAAAGTAGACAAACATCGTTAGCGTAGTCTATGTGTTTAAGGTAAAATCCGTAAATTCGCTCGTGTTAAATTGGCTCAACTTATCTGGGTCCAGTTTGCGAGGATTCATTTCATAAACTTTGGCATTTATTTCGCGTTTTCATCTTCAATTCAAAGTCCATTTAAAACCCTGAAATCGTTACCCATGCACACGTAGCACATTTCTAGCTCGTGGACTACTATTTCTGCTTATATGATCTCAAAACAGTTGTGTAAACAAATTAAATTACTGAAACCAACAAAAAAATACCCAACATCTGCTTCTACCGACCTTGAAAACTCTTCAAAAACTATCACAAATTCAAATTCCTTTGGCTAATTGCCTCCGGATAAAGCTGCCATTATCTAATTGACATTCAAACAAAATTCCGTAAGTCAAAAAAACCATCTTTCTACTTATGTTTGTAAATCCAAATTTTATTCTCTCATTAACACTATCAATTACTTACAAAAAAAAATGTAATGCTTGCTTCAATTAGTCGTATACCCAGAACGGAAACTCCCTCCAATTACTCAAGTGTTTCACTACTTCAGCCAAACAAAAAAATTCCCCAAAAAAAAGCGTTTCCGACCATTTTCCATATAATACGCAACGCCATTCAAATAAATTTCTATCCATCGCCCACTTAAAAAACAATTGAGAATTAATTTTCCCCCACTCTGCGCTCGAAAAAGAAATACAAACTATCGACAAGCACGACTTAGATGACGACGACGAGGTCCGCAGGAACGCAATTATAATTCCGTTTTATGTTTTTTAATTATGACGATTTCAATATTGCCTTTTCGAACAACAGCCCCTGGACAAACAAAACCAACAAAACCATCCATTTTGTACTCCTGGGCGACTCGCAGGCATGTCAAGTGCCTGAAAAATTATGCTTACCGTGTGCTATTCTGCGCGTCGTCCACCCTCGTAGTTAGATATGTATGAGTGCCGCCACCCTCAGGAAACAAGACACCACCCAACAGATATTCCTTCCGAACATAAAATATGTATCCTTAGGTAGGTACACATATTTAGCAAACTTCAGCTTCATTTTGCCATTTCTATAAATTTTCCTCAATATTTCTCGTTTTTTTTTCCTTCTGTTTCCTTAGTCCTGTTGGTTGTGCGCTACTTTATCCAGAGGGTGGGGGAGGACACACACCGAAAAATGTATTCTAAGCACGCATAGGCTCGTTTGGCAAACGTGCCACCGAATGAATACCATTCGAAACAAATACAAATATTGGGGCATGAAAACGTTACGACAACGAGACTTGTGTGTGACGACAAAACGACAAAACGACAAAACGACGAACAACGTCAAAGGGAGGCCACCTACGAGTAAGAGCATGTATTAAATATGCAATATAAGGACACATGTACATACATATGTATCTATGCTACGTGGCATCTTGTTAGCATTTTCTTCTTCTCTTCTCAGCAAAAGAAAAAAAAAAGATACAAATATAGAAAGCATGGATAATAAATGCCGATATTGGGGAGATACACATACACGAATGGGGGATAGGGAAAAAATTACCTTGCAAGCTCTTTCAAAATGGTTATCCGAAAAAAATTGTGACATTACGATGAGGGCTAATTTCATAGGCACACTTTGAACACTGTACAGTTCGTCAAAGAAAATATAATCCACGATGTTCGCAGTGTCTCTGAACGTCAGTTGCCTTGACAGCTGTCAAATTGTAGATCTGTCAGTTTTCAGATGCAGTCTCAGCTCTTTACAATATATTGAGATTGTCAGCTTTGGCTCGTTTAAACTGTTTTGCTTGAGATGTTCCTTGATGATGTTCAAAAGGAGTGTTTTCTCACCAAAGTCATTGATGATGACCACGTCGAGGGCCCGAGTTTTACAAGGCTTACTTTCTATGTTGGACTTCAAATCTTCAAATCGATACAAAGCATTGCACGACTTGGATCATATCCTGTAGATTTACACATTTACTGAAACTCGGCTGTCATCCATCCTCTGCGATCCCAGAAAACTTGGTCTTTTTATAGAGGTTCGGTCTTCTTCGTCGTCTCGAACCTGGGGGCTGCGATTCGAAGATTCTTTTGACTGGAGCATTGTCGTCCATTTGCTCGATGTTGACGAGCCAACGTCTGTATTCTACCCAACTTGGTTTTTTGGACTACATCCATATCCTGGTACAGCTCATGGAGTTCACGGTTGTGTCTTTTTGTCCATTCGGCCTCCTCGCAAAAAAGGCCCAAATATCCAACGAAGTATTTTTTGCTCGAAGGTGCCCAACATATGCTCAGTTTTCTTACTTATCGTGCAGCACTCTGCTTCATGAAGCTAGACTGTTAAGATGAGCGTTCTAAAGAGCATTAATTGGGTCGGTCAAGTTAGGAGTTTGAAGGTCTAGAATATCAAAAGATGCTTACCGTGTGCTTAAATTCAGATTGAAAACGATTGAACATCCATCTTATGTATCTAAATTGAATGTATGTATAAAGGTACATATGTGTACAGTTGGTTGATTGAAAGTTGAAATTGCCCCTTACACCAGAAGTAGATCCATTGCACTGCCAATGAGTAAAGTGTATAGGTCATCTCTTACCTCTTCCTCTGGGAACCATCTACTCCTTTGTATGAAGGCAGTAGTATTGTCTCTGCAAGCGTTCCTGAATTCAATTAGACCTTGAAGAGGTCTCCAGATAAGGCAGCCTTTCTAATGTTGTCGAGTGCAGGGCACGTACAAAGGAGGTGAGCAGAAAACAGTCGTCGAAATTAGAGGCCAACGTTTCTAAGGAACAATATTGTTTCGCAGTGGAACGATATACATCAGAACACATGTCCTCTAACTCTCGGACAATGCCGAGTACTTTAAAAAGCATGCAACTTGCGCATGCTAGGTGGACTGTTCTAAAGCCTAAAAGTGTGATCACAGGGCTTTTCTTATGACACTCCTATTCATATCGTTTTCTGCTATATTCATTCTGTTCACGTCCAAAAAGTTTCATTCTACAAAAATCCCAAAAACAAAGAAACCCTAAGTGTCTTAACGCCAACTGCCCTCACTGTCGCTTCATACCTCCGCATTCAGCAGAAAAAGAAAAAAAGGTGGATAGCAACTACTCCGCAACCACCTTCGACTTTGCCTGGCTTAACTCCTGGCCCATGAAGATGGTTATTTATGTGAAATAACCGAGACCTTTATAAATTTCCCGTTTAATAAAGATGAGCGCAACCCAACAAAACAAAACCGACAAAGAGGACGGAAGAAGGAAGAAAGTATACCGAAAGGTCTTCCTAAATGTACCATGATATTATACTACAAGTGTCTAAGTTTTTGCTCCTTTTGGAGCTGGCTGTCTCTCTTTCATTGGATTATGGTACAATTTCATGAATTCTTAAATGATCCAATACGGCGTCAGCAGCAGTGGCTATGGCTACCTGGCATCATCATGGCCATCGAAGCAACAAATTTCACCCAAATGATATCCTCCTTCGTCGTCGTCCCCCCTTTTTGGCATGTCCTAATGAAACAATTTGTTTATCCTGATGATCATATTTTGTACGCAGCGGCCGGCGGCGTATATTTAAAAGTGTTAAGGAGCATCTTTTTGTTTAGCTGTTGGAAAGCTAGGCTTCCTAATTACTAGTTGAAGACAGGACCACCCATTGGGATGAGTGAAACCAACCAACACTCTGTCATTCGATGCGGCTGGTTTGAGCGCCTTTATTTATAATAATAATTGAAACACTTTGACCGAGAGAAAAGGCACATAGCCTTGCAATTAAATGCCACACGTTATGGTGGAGGTGTGGTGGTGGCCCAAGAAAGGGGCGCCTCTTTCTGTATCGGGTTAATGTCTAGTACATATACATACACTGTTGGAGCTGTGGAGCATGAGCAATTTATACGTTTTAATAAAATGAAAATGAAAACATTGTGTGATGTGTCTATATCTCCATGAAATGTGTCCGTGGCCGTAAATGTCAATCGAATGTAATTGGATGTATATGAATTATGAGCCGAAAGAGAATGCTGTGTGGGGCAAAGTGCTGCTTCTGTAGCTATACTGGTAGTACTGTGCGGCGACTCCTGTTGATTGTAGTGGGTGGAATGTAGGTTAATGCGCTATAAAATTGAGTACGCTTCGTGTTGAATTACATTTGAGATACAAATGTTTTGTGGATAGGTTTTTTCTTTCTTTTACCACAGATGCAGACTGTGGAAGGGTAATGTGTTTATTTTGAATGGGGCTTTATTTGTTTGACCCTAAAATGATTATATATATTTTTGGGGTTAGTTGGGCGGAATGCAGCATTCAAATGGAGTCACTTAATTGCTTTTAATTGTGCAAATCATATCGCAGCGAGAGTGGAAGTGCTTTGCATTAGCTCAACCCTGTAATCGATGTTGAAAATTTTAAGTGGTTTTATTCACAGCAGCTAATAGTGTTGTCATAATTCGATTTCAACATCGGTTGTTGATGCAATACGATGTCTTTTGCAAAGAATCGTGGGAGGGAGATCCTTCAGAAGTCTTGTCAGAACCTCTCACCGTTTGGAAGTTAAAGTCACTACTATTTGGCAAGCTGTAACACTTTTAACTAAGAGAACCTAATCATCGATGGCACTATGCAAACCAATATAATACGTGTGAGCTTCTTTGGCTAACGCTTAACCACGAAACCGAGTCCATCAGACTCTTGCCGGAGCAACTGTCACCAAAGAAATAACTCTGCACTGTGTCATGCGACATTGGCCTTATTCCCGGTCTAGGTGCATCTTCATCGAGCACAGGTTTCGAGGGCCAAAAGCTCGTAAGCATCAATTTTTTCATTGTTCCTGCAACTTGAACACCAACGGCGTTAGGAAGCTGACTAAAGTAAATTTCCTCATCACTGTCATTGGCAATATTAATCAAATTTGGCCAGTACCCAAACACCAGGCGGTAAATCGTACCCAAATGAGTTCTGGATGTCACTCGTCGAACCCAGTGAGCTAGGCGGTGTTCTTTCTATTTTGAAGAACCTCCTCCTTAGCCTTGATGATAATCCATTATCACTCGATGATTGAGCACAACCATGTTAAAGGAATACTCCGCACAAGGCGTATAGCTATTAGAAACTTGGCCTTGCAAAGCTGTTCATGGTCAGTTCCCCTTGAAGTTACTTGAGTGAAAAAGCATCATCGTTGGAAATCAGAACCCGCATTCAAGGGCCCTCGCATCGGAGTCAGATTGTCAGTTCCTTTTCGATCGTGAGAAGGGCATTGTTAGTTTGAACAAACTGGATTCCATTTTACACCAGGATAAGATAAATTTGGTCCTTAGGATGACATTACTTCACTGAAGCAGACCAATGAGCATAAAGAGAACACTTGACACCATTCCCAAGGCGGTTTTAGCCTTCTCAGCGGTTAGTCGGGCCCACTTACTAGATACAGAGGCTGTCCACTGAACATGTGTCTTAGAAGTACAGAGTGCTTTTATTTTGGCTGTGTTTGTACTCAGAGCCTTATATTATTTCGTTCTGCTCTTAGATCGTGGGCCATCAGACAAAGATCTATAGAAAAGTGAAAGTAAGAAAACGTTGTCAGCATCGAGGTGCTTAAGGTATTGTCTTCAATCAGTCCTACATGGAGTATATCGCTGATTACCATCAAGAGTAATAGTAGTCACAGTAGCTCCTATGTGACACTAGCAACTAACGTATACAGATAGGTTGCAACGTTGCTACGGAAAGATTGGTTTCTGGATTATTAGGACACACCTTGAATAACTAAAGCGATAAGATTCAATAGAGGAGAATGCAACCTAACTGATGCTATTTCTAGAAGCAAGATGAAGCGTCATATCCTAGAAACGTCACAGATGTCTACCTGGCAATGGTCCTCTATTTCCACCACTTTTCCATTAATATGGTCTGGAACGTCGGCAATTTCGCTTTCTGTCTGAGTTCCTCTCTCGTTGGTGGCATAAACCAGGACTTAAAGTAACACAAAAAAGAAAATGAGTGAGGTGACCATTTGAACAGATATGATTACCGAACTACTCCTTCAATCAGATCAATTGTTGGACCAGCTGTATGGAATGTTGGAACCACATATCAATGATGTCGATTCTATCAAATTCTGGGCGATAAAAGCCCACACGTTAACAAAGTCCATCGACCTCCAGCATGAAATCCACACCACACGGTTACGTTCTATGGATGGAATGTAGTCTGATGAAGTACATATGTATGTTGATTTTGTTTCTGTTCAAAAAGGCTTATTGCCAACATAATTAAGTCAAAAATAACCCCCGTCACTGAAGATAATTTTTCGATGAAATTGGAGATTTTCTTCAAACTTTTTCAGAGCCAAATTAGACAAGTTTTGGCCCTTCAAATGGCAACAAGAGGCTTCAGTTCCTTAGTTGTAAGAGTGTAGGCAAAAATTGAGCCGCAATTTGGACTACGATATTCCCGATTCTTGTGAATGGCGTGGCTCATTTTGAACGAAAGCACTTATGATATTTTTGGTACTTCAATCGGAACATTCAATCGTGAATATTTGTACTTAAATTTAACTACTAGAGTATGTGCAGCCTATCATATCTGATGGGAGATTTTTACGATCAAAAAGCGCTCTTAAAGTTGCGACTACTGACTCAGTAGTTATTTAGAAACGTTTATCGTTCCTGAAATTTACCATGGAAAATGCAAGAGTTAACTGACATTCGAACATTGACAGATCATACAAAAAGTTTAAGGGTGCGTTTGTCCCTATTTCAAAACCCCTTTACATTTGTAGGTCCGTGTTAGTACCAGAAAAAGTCAAGTCACAATAGGCCCACAGAGGCCACTGTGACAAGGTTACTAGTTCCCACCTCAACCATCAACCTACTAGTACCTGAAGCTCAATTGGCTTAATGTTAGGCATGTTTCATCGCTTTCTAATTGCAGTCGTTTTATAAGTATCTATCCACCGCCTCCTCATCTAAGATAAATGGCAATATCTATTACCAGTTCGGTGTAAAAGATAGATAACTAATTTCCATCAGCAACCTGTCCATGCATGCCATCTCCCCCGGCGAACTTCCTCGAAGACACTTGTCGCATTTATTTAAATAAATTTAATAATTATAATCCAAATATGCCGACAAACCATTCAGTTAATACTTTTTATTTGCCCTCTGGAGACTATAAAACGCACATCCACACTCATGTAGATGCATTCAAATCGAGTCCCAAATTAGACATTCGGTCAGATACATTATACTTATTCCATGTACGCAGTATCCAAACTGACAATTATGACTGCAAACGACTGGCGACTGTCAAAAAATATTAAATACATTTAAAATGCAATTTTTATTCATCCCACAGCCGGGTTCAATGAAACGTTTGTCTGTCCAAAAGCGTTTTTTTTTTTTTTTTTTTGTTGACAGCTGAACGGAGAGCTGAACCTCCTCAACAGGCCCATCAAATTCCAATCTCAGCATCTTTTTGCGTATAATTTCTATTTTACCAAAACAAATTTTTAAAAAAAGAACGTACACCGCTGGGGTTTACCCAAAGTGAAAGTTTCATATCCTCTTTGCAGGACGACACGACGGGCTATTTAAAGTGCGACATGGTGCGCCTTCTAACCCTTTCTAATGAAAAAGGAAAGTCCTTTCATTTTTTTTTCTTTTGGGAAATTTTTTGCCAAATGGGACAACAAAAATGATAAGGAAGCCGGGGGAAACCTCACTCGCATCAGGTGAGTTCTCGCTTCCTGGAACAATGAATAGCCAAAGGAGAAAGAGAAAAAAACCATAAAAGGGTTTCCTTCACGAGCGTAAAAAAAAACAGAGAAATGCTTCTTCTTCTTCTTTTTCATGGTGATTTTCTTAAAGTCGTCCTTTTTTTCCTACATTTTACTGCTCCTGGATAAAGGATACACTCACTTAGTCACTTTGAACATCTAAAACAACTGAGGTCCGCCAAATACGACGAAAAAAAAAACGAATACACACTTCATGGAATGGAAAAAGGATGTAAAAATCAAAAAAAAAAAAAAAAATGAAAAAATCGCAAAAAAAAAAGGATAATAAATTGTTTTTCCCATCTACAAAACATTTTCTTCTTCTGACAAAAGGGTTGCCAGCATAGTCGTAAAAGAAGGCTCTACTGCGTTACAACCAAATTTGAGGCGTACGTCAAACACACAACGAAAAAGGATCTCTTCTGCAAAAAAGTAAAAAAAAAAGAAAACACTTATATCGTCAATAAACTATAAAACAAAATCTATGTTTGTATCTATAGAAACCAAAGGGAAGAAAATGTATAGAAAGTGAAAGATACGAACCGCATTGTCAGATGGTTTTTACAACTCCAATAAATATCGTTCAACTTGAAGGGTATATAGTACAAATAATCGCGGTGAATGCTGCGCATTTGTTGATCCTGGGTGACAGTTAAATGGTGTATCCTTAGAATAATTTACAATGGCGAATTTAACTGTCAGGATTCGTTTAAGAAGGTGGAGTAGATAGGTAACTTCCTGCTAATAAAGTTAATCCAAAAGAGTTGTAAGGACCTTTGCGATGGAACATAATCCACAAAAAATGTGGATGTGTTATGTATCTGTTACATGGTCGATTATCGTCATTTTGTGGGATTTGTTTTTTTGTTCGCACTGATAGCGTGAATATTTTTTTTCTTCTTTTATTGTCCATCACGAAGCTGCATGAGTATGATAATCATGGGTAAAAATAAAATTGAGGCGTGGCATTTTTGTTTGTGTCAATATTGAGCATTAAAATGTCATGACAATGATGTTTATGGGCAAAATGGTTGACATGGTTTTATGTGGGGTGCCACCTATTCTGTTTGGATCCTGGGTTATTTAGGGGCCATGCTTGTCAGCGAATCTTGAAGCTGTTGATTGTTATTTAAATTTATTGTTTAACTCTTTCCCAGTAGTAGACTTATTGTGGGAATATTCATGAGCTTATTCATGAGCTATTAGTGAAATCTTTAAATATAATGGAGCTGACAAGAGGCTTAGTTAGAATAAAGGGAAAGCTTAGCTCTATTGTGGATTTAATAAACAACCAACCATTTTATCATGTCGGAAAGAGATCTTCCCCAGAGTGATTTGATTTAGGAATATTCTTACTAAATATCGCAGCAATAAAACAAATGAAAATCATGTAAACAGAGAGAGTACGAGCGTATACAAGTTAGTGGTTGACCATGACATATATCTGGAAACTGAAACCTAAGTGCAGCAGGTTCTCCTACTAGCCTCTAGATATATTTAAGCCATAACGCAAGACTATCACGTAATACCTAGACCATTTTTATGGCCTAGTAGGGAAGGACGTAAAGGCTGTCAAATAACTAGTGCAAGATTCAAATGGATCGAAGTGAATGCTGGGAAAAGGTCTGCCTTCTTCTCAATATACATATTTGCATACGACTTCTATAGCACAACAGTGTCTTCCAAGCAGGGATATTGACAAGAACCACCCATGAGTCTGCGGGAAGGATAATACCACCCAAAGATTTCGTCTTATCAACTACCAGCCAGCCACATCAAATTCAGGTACTGTCGAGAAGAGCTCAAACTTCTTAGAATATTTCGCAATGCTTTGATCTGGCTCCATGGGTCCAGGCTATAAGAAGGCTGATAAAATAACAAGGAGAGTTTTTACTAGAGAAAGCTGAACTGCCTGCCCTACAATCTCAGGCTTGAAGCAGGAAATATATACTACTACAGGAAATATATACTATGGCCATCCATTGGCAAAGAGACTTCAACGACGATGCTTTCAGAAAGAATATGAAAGGACAGAAGATCCATTTCCATCGTCATAAAAACATTACGCTGTATAACACTACGTGTCGCCATGAAGAAACTACGCCTGACAGAAGAAGAACTTTGCAGGTTATCAGGGAGTTTTAGAAGACTCTTTTGTATCATCCGGAGCTTCGGCTTTTTAACAACTTCTTGGTGAATTGTAGCCGTCCAATAGTTGTGATACTGAACTTTACCAAGCAATCAGACGTCTTTGAATGCGGACACGAAGAAAGGAATTGTGAGTTCCAAAAAAGGCTGTTTAGAGGGCTTCCGAACTTCTTTAAGAGGTCCATTGTTCAACAGCATAGCACCTAGAAATGGAAAAACATCTGATTGCTTGACAACAGTATCACCAGATGATACTTTTGAGATGCTTTCTGGAAACTCAATTCTGAATTCAGGCGCATGAGTGTGTAGCAAAGAGAGTCAATAGTAAAGTAAAGCCATATAATCTCTATATAAAAGCGTGGATGTCCACATATATGTTGGAGTCCGCATACTACCGACTAAGCTTTGCTTTGCCCATGGATCTGTCGACGTATACTGTTTCACTGGACTGGAGAATATTTAAAGATACTGTATCTTTCTCACTTTGTTGGATTACCAAAGTTACCTTACGCCTTTTGCTTCCTGATTGTTGTTCCTTGTTTCACATTCTGCATACGTTGTCTTGTGTTATTCCCTTATCCATCAGATGCTTTCTAACTCGATAGTAAGCTGCATAGAAAACCTGTGGGAATATTAATCTGTATCCTAGTGAGTTGTCAAATTTTGTAAGATTTCGTCTTTCATAGAGGAAGAGCTTGGCGCTAAGAGTTTGTCCTGCCTGTACTGATACGTAGCATCATATTTGTGTTAAAATAAAAGCAATTAAAACGCACGTGGGTCCTTCTTCCACCTGCCCCTCCAAATTTTCCCAATAACTGAATTCGCATTTGGAAAACCGTCTCTTAAAATACTAACTAAACACAACATAACGTTACACTAAAACGTAAAGCTTCTATCTCTTAGGAAATACTTGACCTTTGCAGTTTAGTCAAAGCAAATAAATCAAACTGTATCTGTACCACAGATACACAGTTCTAGATCTTAAACAAATTAAATTTCGTCAAGAATATTAAACTTTCCCCGACTACACCTACGCTCTTGGATTTAGTTCATTATTTATGATGACTTATTTGTCAACACACGACCACACTGAACACCTCATTAATCTTTTTTACTAAAATAAACTCGTTAACATTGACTTTTATTTTTCAATGAAGAATGACATTTATATTTTGAAATTATTTTCTAAAAATAATATTTACATTCTTTTCGGAATAATAAATTATTTTTTTATATGTTTAAAATGCTGTACATATGTATTTTAAAGAATTTATATGCCTAGTTCCGTAATTTAATCAGCATAAAGCAATTTACTGTCAGGGGAGCTAATCCAAACAATTAACAAAATAACTTAATAAATTATTTTGGATCAAATTGAATTTTTAAAGAAATCACATGTTATTCAAATTTATTTTAAGAAAATACTAAAAATAAAATTTCGTAGGCAGATCAAAATGAAAAACTTGTAAGAATGCGGAAAGTACATTTTGTGATTTGCAAAAATGAACGTAAACATTGGAGAAAGAGCATTTCTTCATGGAAATTATTGAATTCAACAATACAATAACAATTAGAAGGCATTATGACCGGATAAAAATGAAGGCAAGCCTCAAACTCACAAGCCGCATAAGCGGAATATCTACACATCTGCCAAATCCGATCAGAAGAGGGCCATCAATTCGTGCAAGAAACTGAAATCCGCAGAATTTTGACTAGATGTCAACAACCGTCCCTGGGGACTTCGATCACAATTTAGGGGAGCCTACATAGCCAGCTCTATGATGACAGCAAATCAGAGACTTTCCATACCTATCCTATTAGACGCTTCGGCAAAATCTCCGCTCAACAACAAGGGGATCCAGAATTAAACGAAAACTGATCCTAGCGATCTTATGTTCCGGCAGAACCACATTGCGCTGGACCTGATGGCATAACAGGTATTAGTGGTCAAAACTTGCCACTGCCTAGCGGAAGAGATGTTCTTTTGAAAGAGGAAAAACGACGACTGGTACTTATTAGCTAAGGAAAGGGAGACCCGGATTCCCCATATTCGCACATACATCTCTGCATCCTCGATACGGCAAGATAACTCCCGAAAAGATGCTAAAATTAGAGAGCAGAGGACATATCTGATCGACAGAAAAGTGATAGAAACATTGGACATTGCCAACTAGGACGCCGCAGTAGTCGTACCTGTGGCTTAGGATGTAAAAAACGCCTTCAATGGAGGCAGCTTGGATGACATGCGAGAAATACACTAAAATAAATTTCTATATGGCAATACCTTTCAATAGTTGCTGTACGATACTACAGAGGGACCCGGTGGAAAAGACTTCACTCTGGGGCTGCGCAAGACCCAATTTTTCGTTCAGATGGCATCAAGGCAGTAATCATAGCAAGAGGCACTCTAAAAAATATGTCTGGAAAGACATATTAAGCCTTAGCTTAGTGACTGGAAAACTTCCAGTCCTTCTAACTAGAAAACGTATCCTCGAGTTCGTAAAAGACTAAGAATGACCAAGATTCTCAACAACTCAGGACTCTCACTAAACTAGAAGCTGATATCCTTTAGATAGCTTAAGTCCGCATCGGAATGAGCTGCAAAGACAACCTCATAAGCCCTTATTGCATAGTCTCTGATCTAGAAGCCCTAGCAGTTTGTTGAATGACTATAATCGACCTCCTTTCGGCGAAAAGAAAGTATATCTACACAAAATGACGGAACCAAAATCAGGGGGGGCAGAGGGGAAGAGGTATAGCGAAACTAGAGAAAGGTGGTCTGCGAAACTTATTGAAAGCGTTTCCACTTGTACGGAGCGGAGTCATAGTGAAGTGAACTGCTACTTAACTTAGAGCCTGATGATACATAGTCTCACCACAAGATGCTTATTATACCTTCTACAGGCTTGTAGCAGATCATCTTTAATCATTAGCCCTCCGAATCGTGACAGCTGAACGGAATATACATATGTATCTCCAACCAGTCATAATATAGTTATTTTGGAGCTCCGAGTATGGCAAGTTCGTAATTCCCTCTGCGAAGCCTCTTAAATGACAAATCATGTACTCCGCGTCTTCCTTCTCATCTGGTCGTTTTGGACAAAAGGGGATGCTTGTGCTATTGCCCATATTTTGTAAGACTTACATTAGAGCCCTTAGTCCATTTCCTCCTGGCTAAATTGGAAACAAAGCTGTGAGTTCATCTACTTTTTGCCGTAATATGCTGCAGATGTTGCATTTTCTTCATCCCTAATCCTCCTGGCGTATTTTTTCGAGGTTGGCCTAAGAGAAACCCTTTGCGTATCACTGGCAAGAATGTCGACACAGGTGATACCAGGTAAGATACAAGTTGCTCTTCTTCGAAGACTCCATGTTATTCTAGTTCGGAAGAGACCATGTTCATAGAGTTTCCTCCTGGTTTCCCACGTTGAAAGACCTCCTGCTTAGATTGGGCCATCATACAGAAGGACTGAGTTTACCGCTCTTGATAACAGAATCCCAGCTATACATTCAGGCCTGAGATAGCGCCGACTGACACTGGCTTAAAAAAAGATGCCAAAGTCTGTGTTTTTTAATTTATTTCACAAAGAAACTTAAGAAACCAAAAGAACACCCAAAGAAGCGCACACCACAAATGCTCTTAAGACAGAAGTATATATTCATGTGCTATATGTATATAGTATATATCATGCCCTCAACAAGGCACTAACCAAATAGATGATTCATTTCAAAAGAGTTTCCCCTTCACCTCCATTCCTCCGGGGCACAACTAATGGACAGCTTTCTTTCCTCTGGCCAATTGCCCTTGAAAAACAGCTTCAAAACAATATGAAGGAGCAAAAATGTCTACAAATTCAAACGCGTAGTATAACTTTATTAAGTTAATTTCATCTCAACAAGGCTATAATCTCATTACGTCGCAATTCAACACAATTTGTGTAAGCAAACGACTCAAATAGGAAAACTTCTCATTTCATTTTGTTTCCACCGCCGCCGAAGAGACCTGCTTTTTCTCCCTCTCGCCATTAAATATTAATGAAAGGATTAGAAGGAATTCCAATTCACTTTCTCATTTGCCTCTCTAGCCCCACTCAATTAAATTCCTTTTTCATTATATAATCCAAGGATGTACCTACACACAATTCGTGTGCACCAGACTGTGCGCTGCTATACAACCAGAAGTTGTTGCTTAATCAAAATGGCAAACAAAAGCACCACCAAAGAACCAAATTCAATTTCGAAAATAATTAATTTATATATAAATTTATTTATGTGGAGGTACGACTATATGTATGTACGAGTAGAGACCAACCGTCAGAAATCGTGCCGAGAAGTAATTGTACCAATTTCTTATTCTGCTCTTCGTTTCATAATTAAAATTAAAATGTGTTCATCCCTCGTGGACAATTAACGTAATCCTCTCATGTCCTTTTCGCTCATGTCACAGAGGTATACCACGCGTCCATTTTTATTGCTTCATACACTCGCAAGGATAACAACAAATGCAACCAATAGGAAGCTACACCCTGCCGCAGCTAAAATAAATGTTTTAAATATATACTTAAGTGCACATTAAAACTAAATGCGGCTTTCAGTTAACAAAAAAAAAAAACAGATACAAAATGTTATTGATATAATTTAATTCGATATTTATTTGTCCACTGGCCATATCGTATACGATATTATGGCCAACATGGCCCATATATTCAACGTTTTAAAAGTGTAATCATCCTTTCTTATGCGTGATTCTGATATAAAAAAAAAAATTAGCATAAACGCTCAGGTTTAAGACTTTCAGATACTCGGATACTCACTCTCGGGCAGCTGTAAAATACCAAACAGATAATAAAAATTTAGATTTATTGAGACAAATAATACTGATTGATATGTGCGACGTCGACGAAAGCGCGGAGGACTTGTTTTGTTCGACTCTCACCAAGCGGTCTTCTTTGGAGCGACTTAAAAAATGGCAGGCGGTTTGATGTCGCCTACATTCTATCTTAATGCAGTCATGTAAGTGCGACTTCAGATAACATCTGTTAGATCCAAGTTAAGCAACGCTAACCAACAGGTATCTTTGTGTAATTAAATTATTAAAAATGTGTTTTCATTCATAATTGGCTGCCACTTGGGCATGAATTGGTTTCGAGTAAACGATTTGATGATTCCTTTTTGCGGCCAATGATCGCGCATATTTAAGCGGAAATGCCAGTCAGTGTATATAGACTGGCTGACAAATTTTATCTGGAGTCATGTCGCCTACACGACGACATTTGAGAAAAAGGACTCAATTGACTTTATGACAGGGGATTATCACACGTCAGAAGGAGACCCTAGATGTTGGGATCTTCTAAGTCGCAGTCAATCTTGCTAGAAAAAAGGAAGCAGTGGAATGCAGTGCAAGCACTGATTCAATATGATTCAAAGATGGACTATTGTTGATTCGAAGATTTTGAATAACACGAAGGAACACTACTGGTAGAGGCTGGTTAGAGTCCCAGGTTTTTCATGGCTTTTACGGGCAACTAGACAAACACCCAAAAGTATACCTGTCGCGAGAAAGCTTCTATGAAACCCTTTGACATTTGGATACGCATTAAACTTTCTGTACGAGCAGAAATATATATCACGCATAACAAGGTGCAAGGCCTTGGCTCTCTATGGACTTCCTGTGACATTTATAGACTTCGATGCGACCTGGCCTAACAAAAGCAATGAAATGATGAAACCCTAAGGACTTTTTGGTTTTCCCATTTGTTGACCAGTGTTATAGCTGTTGTTGAGCATAGATTCTGAGCCAGCTCAAGTAAGCTGGTATGCAGATTCTTTGCGCACAATCCCTTGCCTTACCTTTTTATGTTTGACAAGAGATTGCACTGTACCGTAGCTAAATTTGATAGTTCTGGAGCTTTAGGCTATCCGAAATGATATATATGTGTTCTAACACCTTTGATTCTTTGGTTAAGCCCAAAGACACTTATGCTTGAAGAGATCTTGTATACTGCCATAAGGCACACAATCCCTTGACTGACTCTCTTCTGGAGATGAGTTGATGTTCTAGATGAAAACTACTTTTTCAGCGAGTTAGCCTTCATCAGCGCTGTGTGTCTTTAGCTCTTCAGGTAGATGGATATTTGTACTACTATTCTCGTCCTGACTAACAGGGAAATGGTCGTTTTCGTTATATTATCTGAGCATCAACTATGTTTCTATCATGAGGTTTTCTTCTTCTTGTCGATGAGTTCGTGGACGAGTTAGACATGACCCCTTGGCACAGGTTTTGTTTTCCTATTAGTTTAAATTCCTTACACAGATCCTGAAGCATAGGCTCTCAATAATTCCAATCGTTTAGTTCAGTTTAGTTAGGAGAATCTCATGTTCTTCCTGTCACTTTTCTATTAGAGCTTATGAGCACCTCTCTTTGTACTTACTTACATACTTAGAGGGCTTCCGATCCTTGTAGAGTCTCTACCTGAGACACCGCTGCCTTCCATCCTCTGCGGTCCCAGGCACGCTGCTACCATGACAACCTGGTGTCGAAGGTTAGGTCTTCTTCACTGTCGAGAACTTGGAGGCTGCGATTCGAAGATTCTCTTGGCTGGAGCATTGTTCATTCGTTCGATGTGTCTGCGTATTTTAGCATCCCTAATTGGGCCATCGCCTGGTAGAGCTCAAGAATGGTGTCATAGGCGGCTTCAAAGTCGATGAAAATGAGGTGGGATTCGTTAGTTTTTTCTCAAGGATTTGTATGGAAATTTGGTCTGATCTGCCCGGCCGGAAGCCACATTAGTTCGTGCCGATCAGTGTGGGGACATAGGGGTCTTATATGCGACATTTTACAGGAATAGTAGTAGTCCTTAAAAGACTACAAGCTCTCTTGTACTACCTATCCATTCGCTTGTTAAACACATGTACTCGGCGGTATTCTTCATCCATCGGCAGTGTTGGTCCGGAAGAGTCTATCTATTGATCTATCTATTGTCACTGTTCTTTGGTATCTAATGCTGACAGCGCAGAGGAGATTAAGAGACTTCCAAATATGCGTTTGTAGAAAAGTAATTGGCATATGTGTTTGACACAACCAACTCTTATGTGGACATTGAATTTGAGTTTTTTCCAACTCAATGTACGGAGATATGCTATCATTACGCTGCACTAAGTCTTAGTATTTGACCATATTTCCCTCAAAAAATTTCCCTTGTTAAGGTTTTATATTCAAAATCCAAATCCATAAATCATATTCATTATTTCAGGATACAAACGTTCTCCAATTTCATAAGGCCCACCAGTGGCCACCATATTCTAATGAACTTCAGAAAAATATATTAATTTTCCGCTCATAAAAACTAACCACTAAATTCACAATTATAACGCTCAACTCACTAAAAAACTAAAAAAAAAGGAATGTTTCCGTCGAGAGTAAGTGTTACGAACCGGAAAATTGCCTACAAAGTTGTACATACTGTAGTTCTAATGCGAAGGCCATTTCATTAGTCATTAAAAATGAAGTACGAGTATATTTCTTTCATGTGAAGTTCTTTATGACAGGCACAGTGTCTAAATAACTTTCCCTTTTTGTTGTTTTTTGTGTGTCTAGTAAGTGCAACATTGTAGAACCCCAAGCAACAGTTTGCTTTGTATTCCCTCATAGATTTCAACACAACATTTTCTTTGCACTATGCAGAGTCCACCAGAGAAGAGAAAAAAAAAAAATATATGAAAGTATCTAAACAAATAAAATATTTAATATTCATAAAACCCAATTGAAGTACGAAGTATGTATGCTGTCCCTATGGTTGTTTAGTGACGGCGATGTCATAAATCCACAGACACTTATGAAATGCGACATTTTTACGACGACTCCTCTCAGATATAGGCACAGTCAACTGTCAAAGTGACAGTGACATTATGCATTATTCTTGTAGTTTGTGCATGCATTCCTCCTTGTTATTGAAGGATGTGTCAACCCCCCCAAAAAAAAAAAAAAGAGAAACACACATTTCTACGCGCATTGGTCTCAGCTCTCAAGTATCGTATTGGAATTTTTGGTGGCTTTAAAACGCAAAAGAATTATGATTATTTATTTTCCTTTTGACACCCCAAAAACATTATTGACAGTCCAAGCCGCACATTGATCAAGAACAACTCCGATTTGTTGATATTATGTATTCAAATGTGCGGACAAGAGGACCCTAATTTATTTAACACAGAGTTCTTTGCGATGGAAGGCACGACTCCAACATTGGAATACACATAGCACCCTTGTTGGTTTCTGACCAATAAGTTTATAAAATTATAAAAAAAATTCAAGTATTTATCGATCACGAACTCAGTGAATTCACACTTCAAAGTGTCAATTTATTGCTTGTTTATGAGGATGTTATTCTTTCAGAATTAAAATGAGAGTACGTACGTACCAAAAGCGACTCCTCATTGGCTACAGTTTATATCTGCACGGAATACTAAAAGTCCAAACCGAAATTATGTATCTTTGTTGATGACTAACCAACCACCTGTTTGAGGAGGACTTCCGTATCTGTGTTACGAACATCTTAGAACCCATTTAACGTGTTAGATACTTAAGAGCACATAAACATTTTTAATTGCGACATTAAATTTATAAAATTCTCCTTCTCCTCTTAATGACGCTTATAACTTTTAAACCTAAATGAATTGTACAATTCACACATTGCCAGTCGGCACAGTGAGCGTATCAAAAAGTTGTTAAAAATTATTTTTATTAATAATGTTGTATTGTTTACTTTGTGGCGGATAAAATTGCGAATCGGATTATACGTCAAATGAGTGTTAAAAGATCGGCATTCAAACAATTTAATGTCGCGTTGTTTGGGTGTAATTTTTTTTTTTTTTTTTTGTTTCTTTTATTTCAGATCGAGAGGGGGATTTTCTTTTTCTAGATGAGAATCGCGTTTTTATGAGACTTGAATCGAGAGTTAAGATCATGGGGATTAAGAGATTAATTTCGGATTTATAGACTTTTGTTTCGGAGATTTTCCAGTTGAACTAGAGAATTTATATTATATTTTGGCCTTTTCTTGCATGTGTCTTTGGAGATTTGTCGAGGTAGTTAATTGGATGAAGATACTTACTCAGTGCGTCTGATAAAAAGAAGGTGGAAATATTAACATAATTAATAGAAAAAAAATGGATTTGTTAAGTCCAACTGTCCAAAGAGCGATCGTCAAATCGTTCCTAATCAATAAGTGCAAGTGCTTGCTAAAATACTCTGAGGGGTCTTGAATTATAGGATTCAATGGCAAGCTATATTATTAGCGAAGGCATGGGAGGAATCCTTTTCAAAACGATACCACTTGTCGCATGGTCCCGAGGCGATAAACTCATGAAATACTGCTTTGAAAAGAGCCAACAAGAATGGGACAAATACCTAAGATTATATCTAAGACAAGCCAAGGAACATCTGGGACGTTTGAATCAGACAAGAAGAAAAATCATCATAATGCTGGGCATAGAACAGGATAGGCATTGCAGTCTCTGGATTTGTCTTTAAGGAACTACTTCGAACAAGTAAATATGTCGCATTCGTTGTATAACAAATCCAGAAGTCATTCAAGAAAAGCCTAAGTACCAGTGATCTAAGCCACTGTATGTATTTGAGATTACTGGCCGGAATGAACGCTCCAGAGTAGCTTCTGTTTTACCGACAGAAGGTTGAAACATAAGACTGACGAGTGACTGGCGTTAACCTTACCGCTGGACTTCCGCAGGGGTCGCAAAATTGACTTAGAAATTCGTTAGACTAGGCCCGCCTTGAACTGGCTGACTACTTCTATGAAGTTTTCCTAATAACTCGCAGGAAGTTCTGCGTTGGGAACCGTACAGTCTAAGAAAGCATGCTCGACTGGGAGTAATAAAATTAATTCAAAACTCATGTATTCAAGTAAAAAAACGGCATAAATCCAAACAGCGCTTTAGCAGATGCTGTCAAACAGTGGCGGGTCTGGGTATGCAAGGTGAATTCTAGTATCTTTTCTATGCTACGCATATTCATTCTAGGCATTGCGGGGTTTGCGAACCATATAAGTGAATCAGCACTAAGCGGACAAAGGGTGAAAAAAAGGATACATCTGCAGCAGGAAGAGAAGTGGGACATTATGAAGAATAGAAGATGATTTATTCCCACGTTGTTACTTAGACAAAGGGACACTCGAGAACTGTAGTAACAATCTTACATAGCTTTAGTCCGGTCATGTTGGCTATCGAAAATTTGTCCACAGATTTTGAGCTCGCTAATTTTCTTTGAATATGTAGAGGATACCTACATAGATTTTTTTCCGCAAATCTACCAAGATCGGAGCTCCAAATAAACCGCCTTACTAGGCACGGTTTCAGATTCTTCCTGTTCCTTCATATTGAGCATGCAGAATAGCTGCAACGAGTCGAATCACTATGAACCGTCGGAGTGGCAAATAGAGACAGCTTAACGTAATTTTAAATCCAGTCCCGCGGAGTAATACCTACCAGCAGTCCCGCGGTGAGACTAGGGGAAATGTGCATTGACATATTCCTGGCACGGGATATTTGTATCTTTACAAGATTAACCATCCCTGGACGCAATTATGAAAAAAATTAAAGGCTGATCGGATCCGTCAAAACAATGCTAGTTAAGCTGCTTCATGGAACATGTCTCGTAGCATTACCCCATTATCCTTAAGGAAGATGCCACTACCACTTTCATAAAACTGCGCTGTTAAATGGCTGCTGCTTTAACTCATTTCTTCTTAAAGTAAAATTAAAGTCTTTATTTCTTTTACAAATCATCACTTCATGCATGGAATCGATCTATAAACTAATCATTTTGCATTTTGGAATTAATCGTACTCGTATTGGCCAATCCGATAAAAAACTTTCTCTTGATTGACTGGTCAAACCAGTCTTCCAATCGAAATTCCACAATAAAATTTAGCTAATGATATCAATTTCATTCGCTTTAGGGTACATGTTAACAAATTGAATACCATTAGCTCGTCAGTTTTATTGTCGGCCTTACATTTGTTAAATACATATATGCGCACATGCTTTCTGTTTTCTTAGTTAAACAAAAATTCGTACCTGCATATGTATGTATGTAGAAATTTATAAAGAAATCAATTTTGGATTTGTATAAAATTTGTCAATTGTGTGTCGTGGCACAGGATTGAGTGCGTTGGGCTCTAGGTTCGAATCCTGACAAACATTCAAGATTCTGAGTCAGGATGGAATTTTTACTAATGGTTTCTAAAGCGATCAAGGATTAGGGGATTTGTGACTCGAATTTAGGACCTTATTGTTTCTATGGAAATTCCAGGAGCTGGTAAGCCTTTACTCAGTTCTGTAAGCACTTCCAAGCAAGAGTTCAATAAACTCTACCACAAGATTCAAACCATTAGCGCTTGCCTTGGCACAGATTCTCAGATCAGGGCAAATTGGATGTTTCATTTACAAGATAAGGAGTATTTCTTAAGCTCTGATACGACGTAAGGTCTTCCTCGTACTTAGTCAGGGCAATCAATGTAGACTGGGATTTTGTAACCGCAACTGAATGTGTGATAACTTTGCTGATCCGACTGATCCAGAATGCTCAAGCATCACAGTCCACATCTTCTGAAAGTGTCCTATAGAAGCCGACCTCAGGTGGACTGATGTAGGGTAGGTTAGTTGCCCTTGTTGACAGAAGGTTTCAACGGCTCACTTAGACCACTATGAGCCGATTATGTCCAAAAGATTTGTTGGTAACCTAAACTTACTCGACCGCCCAACTAAATCACCCAAATATGTGTATGAATCGCAGGAGTTTGTTGAGCTTTATGTTTTATAGGTTATCCAGCTCTTTCCAGAATCTTTCCTTTTCACAACAAATGCTGGACAGTCACACAGTATGTGACCTTCGTCCCGACAGCTTCTACAAAAGACGTTTATGATGTTGGCAGATCTCCTTTTGTCATAGACGGACCAAAACAATTTGGCTCTAATCGACACTATCGTTTATTAGCTGCCAAGCAGGAGGCACAGCTTAGGGTGTCATATCGAGAATGATGCAACAAACTAAGTACACGAAGGCGATTGGCCAAAGCAAAAAAAGGCAAAATGACGCCTCAAGACACCAGCCTAAAAAGGGACATGACACCTCGAGACGTACAGCCGACGTACTGTACACCCTGTTGCATTGATAATATCGTAAGTCCAAAAGGAAACCTTATCATCCATAGCATATGAACCTGTCTCGAACTAAGCCCAGATTTGAGGCACTCCTTTTGAAGTGACTTGATGGGATCTCGAGAAGAAACCGTAAAAACGAATAATATTCCTAAGTTCCATGGATTTGAGCTAGAAACTAGGCTATATGAGTCTTATTCGCGTCCCTCCATCTATTTAAAGCCTCATTAGCGAGGAGTCTTGCCACACCTTCTTGCCCTCGGGTACGATGTACAATTGTGGGTTTCCTTCTAGAAATACTGGGCCTTAACACCTTAATATTTCGATTTATTTACTTTATCCTTTGCATGTCGTAAAGTACAATAAAGAAACCTCCCTCGCCCTATATACAATGCGAAACTCCTAGAACAAAACACTCTTCAATTCTCGTCCAAATCTTTGTGTTTACTGTCATACATGTATGATTACATCTCATACACATAGATTGTATTTTTATGTAAATATCTGAAGGATTAACTACAAAAGCCCTCGACTGTATTATCATAATCAGCTTAAAAGGACTGTGAGCTTAGCAAATACCTACAAGATACATTTGTAAAATTAAATTCTTACAAACAATTTCTTTTCTAATTTGCCGATGTTGTTCTATTGTTTGCTTAGTATCTTAACTATCTGTGCCTTGTTAACTAAGTATCTCTATCTGTCTACCTCCACAAATAGCATTTTTATGACCATCTTTGAATATCAATTTCAGGCGTCGACAAAAGACTAATTCACACTTACAATAGAACCGTCCACGGTTTGAGATTATGTATAATTTTTTGTCAGTTTTTTTTTTTTTTAATTACCTAGCATTTGGTTGGAAATGGCAATTCATCGTGCGTATCTGTAGGTATTATTCCTACTCAACAGCCTTTTGTTATGTCTCGGTTTATGAGGGATTACCATATAATTATGACAACCATTTAAAAGTCGTAAACATTATATGAGACATAACTCATATGCCTCGCGCCTGACACATTGGCTCGAAGATACCTACCTACCTCGTTCGAATCCGTATATATGTACATGGGGATTACCATCGCCATAATTTATTAGCAATTTTCATCAATCCAATGGATACCCTCACAAGACAAAAAGAAACGAAATCCGCCCCAAAATTATCCCTACACACAGTAGGTATAGTGCCATCTTCTAATCCCCCAGCATACGAGCGGTAAGTCTCATATCTGTATCTATACACCCCAATAGAGAAATTCAAATATCGGAAATCCTAATTTCATCATTGCATTGAGCTGATTTCTTGTGTCTATATTTTGAAATTCCTTAAACGTCTTCCCATCTCGCATGAGTATCGCCTTTTCTTTCGATGTATGTATCTATCCAGCCATCATGTCATGAATTTCACCCGAAAATGTGAAAAAATTCAAAACCAAATATCAAACCAACAACAACAACAACGACGATGACGACAAGATTCAAGCAGATGCATACAAGAATCAAAACGAACAAAAAAAAAAGAAATCTAATATGGCAGGGAATATAATTCCCAACGGGAATACGAGATAGAGAGAGACAGAGAGAGAAGAAGAAAAAAATACACATACCCACCTAAGCAGATAGAAAGATACATTCACACGAGCGACGAACAGAACCAACATGGCCGAATTGACTTGACTCTCTGTGCGCTGGGTTGCCATGGTTACCAGACATATTTTATCCATTGAATGTCTCTCTGACATCACGCCCCCTCCATGACGGTTGCCGTGTAAACCACCCCAAAACCGAAAAATGAAAATCCAATTTTCAGCAACAGCGCAGATATGAACAATAAGATACAGATACACGAGAGCATGTATTTTTTGCTGAGCCAAATTGGACGTGGTTTTGTATCTATGGTTGAGGTAGAGACAAAGGTCGATTGCACAGCCTCGTACCGTTACGTGTAGTAATCACCCATTATGATCTCTTTCATCTTATCCTGACCCCATATGTGTATCTATCTATGTGAAGGAAAAGATACCCCGTACTTCTTGTTAAGGGATGATATGACGCAAAAACCTACGAAGAGAAAGTAGTTTTTTTATTATTTTTCGTTGTGGTGGAAAAAAATACGCGAGACATAGGCTAATGACCGTTTGGGTAGCCGCAGATACACAGCATGACAAACACGATCTTATGCAGATACACAATTTGTATCTAACCTTTTACTTTGCATTTTTTTTTTGAACTCATTATACCTAGTTTTGCTGCCAGACTAAAAATAAAGCAAAGCGAAACAAGAAATATAAATAAAACTGGGTATATTTGTATCTAGATACACGAGTGGATTTCTTTGTTCGATTGAAGTTACATTAAACTCGTTTTGGTTTGTGTAGGTACATAGTACTAATGGGAGCCGACAGTTTTATTACATGTCCTTCAATTGGCAGCTCGATCGATAGAAATGTATTTGGGTAATTTGGTGATGAGATTTCTCAATGAAAGACGATTTTGGGGAGAAAGGTACTTATTCAAAAATTTCAAAATGAAATAGTTTCGAATAACTGACTATGAGGTAAAATTTGGAATTATGATTGCCCTCTAGCTCTTTGCGTTCTTAGCTCTTTCGTTCTTATTTTCGAGATATTCTTTTTATGTTTTGAGTCCAAGAATAGATGCTTAAATGCATGTCAAATAAGGTTGCGATTCAGAATTTGTATGTGAGTGGTTGGCGGTCGTATCATATTGAGATACCTTCCGGCAGAGGACCTTGTGCGTACTAAAATTTCTATCCAGTTTTACATGTATCTACGTGGGCAAGTATTGGATTCGACAAGAACTTTGGCTCTCTCTCTCTCGTTCTGTATGATTATCTAGATTCACGAGTGGACCCATTTGCTTCAAACTTCATATCAGGGGTCAGTTGCATGGAATTTTCTAGCCTCAGTGGTTAGTGCGTTGGACTACTGCCCAAGGGGTTTCAAGTTCGAATCTAGGAAAATGCCATCTAAGTTTTTTCACGGCCTCACCTCTTCCGAATGTCTGACAAACGTCCAAGAGTATTTACTCTTGAGAAAGCTTCTCAAAAACCATCAAAAACCACCAAAACTGTAGGTCCCTTCTTTACGTGTACAAACAAATATCACGCACAACACGAGGAAGTTAGGCCTTGGCCCTCTGTGGCCTACTTATGATCTAATATTTTTCTATTTCAACACGACATGAACAAAAAATACTGTGAATTACAAACGAATGGAAAATCACTTACACTCGCTCCCCAGTCAATATGGACACCACCCTTATACTTATGAATTCTTTGGCTGTAAGGCTCAATAAATTTTCTTTAAGACATATCCTTTTCATATATACTATGTACCTACTTATCTCATTCTGCCAGCATATACCTGGTTCAATTTTTTTTTTTTCAAATTTCTTATTAAATTAAGTGGGCGTGGTAGTTGGTAGATTCTCGATATTTTTCAACATGTAGCTAATGTATTTTGTTCTTAAGAAATGATATTATTCTAATGAAACCTTCGAAAAATTGTTTCTTAAGAAAAACACCCCTAAAATGTAGGCGTGGGCCATACACAATGTGTGGGAGATATATAAAATAGAAGAATATCGTATTGTACATATTTGTTGAAGTAAGTTTTATTAAGTTTCATGTTAAAATGCTAAAAAAAAAGCTGCATTTTTTTTCGAAAAGTGGGCGTGTCAGTGGGCGAGTTTAGAATTTTAAAGGTGTATAACATTAAAAACCTCATAGTTTTTTACACTTATTTGTTATTTGATTATTTTATTTATTACATAATTTTTATATATTTATTTACCTTTTTTTTTTTTTTTCTATTTCGTTTTAGGGAATACAGTGGATATACATTATAGTGGGTAAGTCCGAAAACATTTTAAAACCTTTGATAGAACTTACATGTGTACTTTATACTAAACTATGTAAGTTCTGAATTTTTTTAAAATCTTAATCCTACTGCGAGGAGCTTTTGCATAGAATGTTTTCAAGTCTGGTTAAATGTTCGCTGCCTAATAATTGAGACCCATAGGCGGTTGATATTACAGAACCCCATAAATAGATCACCCTTCTCATTCGGGTCTCCATGACCGTGAACTCCCACCACTTGTCTAAGCATAGTGTGGTTTCTACCTATGTATTTAGATGTCCTTTTCATGTGATACATAGTACATAGCAACATCCGATCACTGGCGGGTTTCCATGGTATGATTTTTCTTCGCGCTGCTAGACAAGCTTTGCAAGAGGAGCCTTGCTAGAATTCATCCTTTTTTGTTTGGTATTTTGCTCACCCCTAAGATGTCTATTTCTTTCATTGTAATAATATTCCTGAAGTGAGTCGAGGAGGAACTTAAGCTGTTCTTAAACGATAGCCAAATATCGTCAACAAGATATCAGTCTGATTTTGTGGAGCAGAAAACTCGACATAGTTTCGGCTTTTCGTCAGTTTTTGGTTCATTGTTGACCAATCGCTGCGAGATATGACACAATCGTCTCTAGTTCTCCCGGAAACGGTAAAGGTGTATTTTTCTCTGCAATACACCTGAGGGTGAACCTTTCTGTACTACATACCTATTTCGTGTGCCTACCTACTATAGTCAGCTTCGATGTTACTATGGCGCAGTAGATAGACAGCCGGAGACTGCCTCGCTATCTAATGGCCTGGATCAGTTTAGTTTGATCTGATCTCTTAACACCGACGACTAAAGAGATACTACATTCACCAGGGAGTTTGTATACCTATGAGTCTCTGACTTTGTCCAATTTGAACCTTGTAGAGTCTTTTGCACTAGTGTAAGCGTTTGATTCAAACTTCATGTCATTTCTTATCGTATATGTAAGCTCTTCTTCCTTTCCAAGAAACAAGGTAACAAAAGATGTGTACGAGTGCGGCGTCAATGACATATAAGAAGCGAAAAACACCACACGAATTTCTAACACGTTTGGTGTCTTCAACTGGTTCTAAACCAGATTCAGATTACACTCCACCTTCGACAAAGACACACAATGAAAGTGACCTATTCACCGACTATCTTTTCAAAAAGAGGAAGGTACAAAGCCAAAAATTCAAACCATCCAGTTTGACCAACAGTCATCCCATAAATCACCAGCCAAAGCCAAACAGGTACCCAAAATCTCAACCAAAAAATAAATTCTACCTGTTTTCTTACAACACACAAGCACATAATTTGCACACACAACTGAGAAATGACGCAACATCCCCTTTGAGCAAAGAATTCATTGCACATTCCTTCTAATTAGCAATGTTCATCATGAAATTAGACACCAGTAGCAGGGTCTCACTATCATGCGTTAGATGGCGCCACATCCCACGCATTTGGAAAATCCCTTTGAAACCGAAGCAAAAGTGTAAACAATCGATAAGAACCAACAAACAGTTTTGCGTAGTAGTATCTGTATCTAAAGCGAAGAATATATGCCAATTTTTTTAGCTGGACTAAAAGATACAAAGATACACTGATGGCTGGCGATTTGAAATTCATTTGGACCTTGTGGCCACCACTTGATGCTTACAGTTGAGTGGAGTAGACGCGCTCCTTTGTGCGCTTGATTTCATGAAAATTTAATGCGCGGTTTCAGGTTCAGATGCAAGAGAGGAGTAAGGAAGGAGTCCTTTTTTGTGTTTTGTTGCTTTGCTGATTGCCTTGAGGCGAACAATGGATCCCATGTGCAATTGGAGTTCTCTATGGAAAATAATGCGGAAATAATTGTATCGAGGGGATTGTGTGAATTGACAGAGAAGTGCATGCATAAATTTTTCCCTAGCATTGTTTTTTTGGTAACTTCTGTTAGTTTTGGAATTTCCCCAGGGGTAGAGGGCTACGAAGGGATATAAAAGGAAAAAGAAGAATGACACAAGGCACAGACAACACTGGGTGATGATTGATAGAGTGGAATTTTTTGTTTTGAATTCCATTTTTGTGGCGCCAAGTTGTTTGGACGATGAGTTAGTGCCAGTGGAAACGGAAGTCACTCATTGGGGGTTGTGCTGTGCTATGTGCTAGGTATAAAGCAATTATAGTTTTGTTTATGCCCAGTTATTTTGTTTTATGAACTTATTTATGGGAAGGTTTTGTTTATTTGATGAAGGTTTCATTTTTATATTTCGTTTTCTTTTTTTCGTTGGAAGAAGAAAGTTATTTGGCATTTGGGCGGATATGGGCATTTATTATTCGTATGTATGTGTGAACTTACTCATCAGTAGATAGGTGTATCCTTTAAAAGTTATTTTCTTTTACGTTTGCACGTAAGGTTTGTACCTACTACTATCTAGTGAGCATAAGGTCAGTTCTCTGGACATTTTTTTTCAATTCATTAGAACCATTTCGAACGTTTAATATCTTTTTATAGTGCTTTTATCAATTATCTGGACTAATACCTATATAACAGCGTCCATCCTTTTTAAAACCCCACTCTGCGTTATGTGGACCTTTAAGCACATATGCCTGCTAATGCATCTCCTATGCTAGTTCACTTGGTCTCAGGGGTACTCGTGTAGTCACAAGATTTAAGTATTTTTACCTTACTGTTAACTATTTAGTTGTTATTACCTATCAGTGGTCTTATGAACCTATACCGGCAGAGAATATTAACGTCCATAAGGAATACCTATACATACGCTTACCAACGTGGTAAATCCTGCGAGACTAAGCTTCACAATATAGTTTCCACATGTGAATGGTTGCTCTATAAAAATGCCATGGTGTAGACGAATCATTAGTAGCTATGTATCTACAATCCATCAAAATAATTCTAAAAAACAGGAATTGGATTGTGGATGTGGATTGTAGCCAATATGTATCAAGTGTAAGAAGGTGCTATCCGTCAAGGCGGCTTTACATCTCTCCTGCTGTGCAGTGAATTGCGGTTGACTCTCTGATTCTGGCATTCTTTGATATGACTACCCTTCCAAGCTGCTGCATCCCTACTAAAAAACCAGTGGTATTTGCCGGTTGTTTGGTGATAGTGTTATGACAACATACTTTCTCTGTAAGGCAAGTTGCGGCCTCATGGGGAATTCGTTGGAGATTCTTGTCCTTTCTACCCTTTTACTGGAATATTCTGCAGCAACAAGCGTGCGGAGAGAAGCTGGCAACATAGAACTGAAGATTATGTCACAAAACTTACTTACATAGCCATGGAAATTCCACTATTGCTCCAATGGACATTGACATAATAAAAAGTTGTCAATACCCTGGAAGTATTATTTCAATCAATAGTATCCGTGCTATTATATGGAAGCAGCACCTTAAAAGTGACGTCCAAGATGATTATAATATCGGGTTGACGGAGACATAGAACAGTAGATTAGGAGTCTCATCGGGAAGATTTGTAAAGGGCCCGAACTCCTTGCCACAAATCATACACTGTGTCGCATAGTTGTAGTAGAGAACGTGGACGATACATGGCTACATGACAAATTCCTCTGTATTTAGCTACTTCTGAGTTGTTCCCTGAATTGTGCATTCTCTTGAATTCTTCAAAGTGTTTTGAATTGATCACATTCTTGGCCTCTCATTGGCATTTTTTCTGCATTAATTTGAATTCTGTGAAATCTTTGGCATTTACTTGATTTTTTTACAACCTTGCAATTATAATTCTTTGACGTCTTCGGCATTCGTTAAGTTACTACTCCGTATTTTCCTAAAAACTCAATCTGAAGATAAGATAGACATATGTATTGGTTAATAATAACATTTTTATAATAGCGTATTTCAAATAAGTCTGACTCACTTATGTATGTCCTTTATTCTTGAGGGTCCTAGGGTGCAGATCCCCAAAGAATGAAAGGATCCTGCTTACACATATGTCCGCATGCATAGTGAACTTCGGCCTAATCATTTGGACCTTCAATGTAGAATCTCTACTATTTCTAAGAGTACTCTCCAAACAGCTGTTTGACAGCAAGACCCACTGGTGTATAACCCATGCCCATGGAAGGTCTACAGCTTCGGGTGGGATGCTAGTTAATGAGTATTTTTACAAGGTGAAAGGTACAATTTAAGCTGTTTTCCAGATACCTGATTTGGCTTATATCGTATCTTCCCAATCATTCACTAAGAGCTATTAAGCAACGATGAATGGTGGTAGCAAACCCAGGACTTTGTGATACATGATAAAGCTCTCATGCTTTTTGACACTTTCTTCATCTGAGTTTAAAGTGTCCTTGTAGGAAGAAGAATAAGTCGTTGAATTGACTAGACTATGGGGTATTGTCCCAGTGAGCTAGGCGTATCAACAGTCCTACTTTTGGTTCTCAAGTGTTAATCAACGCCCTAGCCCAGTTGACGTTACGATAAGGTTCTAGACCTACATATGAACATAGATTCTCATCCATCGCTAACTTGGAATTCGTTACCTCTAATATCTGAATTTCACAAGTCAGTGGTTAGTGTGACGAATTCCTTGTAAGAACCTACCTCTTAGCAAAAAAACATCAAAGAGTACTATTCTCATGAAAATTGCACAATTAATCGTAATCCATAGTACCACCATTGGACTGTCTCTGAGTTCTTTAATTACAACGAAAAGACGACTTGACTGTCTGAGGCTGACTAGCTATCTATTGCCAGATACTCGTACATCGCTATCTTTGGTTTTGTTTAGTTATTGCCTAATGGATAGCTTTGATGTTGTATGTCATTCAATTGTTCCTCTTTTGAAGCCTAAAACAACAGTTAAATGGTGCAGTTTTCTACCCAAAATGGGTTCGAACAAATGGCTCATTACAAACTCATAATCCACCTCCATTATACTTAAAAACCGAGCATGCGCAATGCATCACTGAAGACATTCTTTTCACACCACGTGGTTGGCACCGGCCACTGACAGCAGGGTGAATCTATAGGCCCTGCCAAGTCTTAAAACTCTTTAACCAATACTGAATCGGGATTAGATACAAAAGTTACACACCATCTGCTTGCCTAACTCCGGCTAAAGACTTAGTTCTATTAAGGATTAGAATAGTCATTCAGACCCTGTGTTAGGATTATGCGACTGATAGACGTCCCTGTCTCCATATCTCACACCTGACTGGGCCCAATTAATCCCCACTGATCGTCCCGTCATCAAAACTCTAACGATCTTCATCATCGTCTCCCTTGATAACAAACATAAGAACCATCAGTATTCAAATCCAGTTGCAGTCTATCCTTTAAGAGCACCCATCGTTAACAAGCCACGTGACCACCAAACTAGACATGACAACAAAACGCCATACTAAACTGGGTCATTCTTCACCACACTATTATACACTTGTATAACAACAACACAAGACAGCAGACATTAAAACCTATGAAGATTTGTATCTACCATTTCGGAGATTCATTCCATTAAACAGCCACTTGGACGGTATTTGTATCTTTTTATTGACCCATAAAAATTCACATAAACAGTTAGTATCTTTTATTGATGGGCGACAGTTTTTCTTTTCTTTTCAAACAACAACAATAAAGGTAAACGAATATTTGTTCTTTGTATCTAATTTTTTTTTTTATTCACAATTTTGTATATTTATAAATTGCACAGGTAAATATTTAAATAAATTACATAAGTGATAGATGTGACGTATTAGTGTAATCCCATGATGAATGTGTCACCTCGTGTTACGTATACTGAAGGTATACCGGATAGGATACACTCAGGATACATTCAGTATACGTGTACGAAGTTCCACGCAAAACAACAACAACAGCAACAGTGAATCCTTTTTTTCCCTTTTGTATAAAAATATAAAATATTTTTATTTTTTGTTTAATATTATAATTTGCCGGCACAAAAACAAAACCGAAAAATAAAAGTTGAAAATAGTCAGCTGTATGCAGTCCTGTCTGACTACTGCTACTGTTCACCAACTACTGCCAATGGTTTGGTATCTTGTGTGTAGCAGCAGCTCCTCTCGCCATCGATTTTAATAGAAAGGACATGCTCTGCATTCGCAATTTCAGCATCTTCGTCTCTCGTTCTTCTCATAGAATTTAGCAAAAGTAAAAAAATATATATATATAGTATATGTACGTGTATAGAAAGGGATGATTGTGATGCTGCACACAAGGACCTTGGTCGTCGTTGGTTGTACATGATGGAAAAAAAAAATAATAATAAAAACCACCCCAACAGTAGTATAACTTGTACTATATGGTAAGTATACAAATTGTGCACGTAGATAACAATACCTTTGTGGTAATCTCTTCCTGATGCTGATGGTTGTCTGTACTTTGTGTGGTTGGTTCCTTGTTTGAGGGGGTGATAGCCACCAACCGCCACCCACTCTTTGTGTGGGGAGGTAATAACCACTTGTTTCAAATAAACACACTCCTCAGGTGAGTACTGGATACAGGATATTCTTTCTTCCTATACAAACAAACACAGACACAAGTACATGTTTCGATTAACGAATCTATTCAAATATTTATCCCTGAGATTCTCACCGGTAAGTATTAGATGTAAGATACGAAGAAGAAGCTAAAAAAAAAAAGCCAACCCTGAAATGAAACGAAACTGAATGAACCCATGAAGGACATTTTCTTCTGAAAAGAAAGCACGAAATTGTATACCTACAAGAAAAAAAAAAAAAGGATATAATAAAAATTCAAAATTTATAGATACTACTTGTGCATAGATTGGAACTATATCTACAGGATGGAGGGTGCCTGCCTTTTCTTGTTCATCCCCCTATCCGATCGTCCTCGCCATCATGGTGTTTTGCTGCTACCCTGTGTGTTGGTTGGATTCGAGGGAATATGATTATTAAATGAACGCAATATGGTGTTCATATTTTGTAAACCCCCCTTACTGAAAAAGGAGTCTCTACCGTCCCCAATCGGTGTGTTGGTGCCATTTTGCACTAATAAGGGATGCCTGAGAGAGAGATTTCCACAAAAAGAACACTGGGATGTGGTTAGCATTTCCAAAAACCCACAATTTCAAGTATTTAAGTGATGTGACAATTTACACTACGTGTAGCTATGACTTTGCTTTGCTGGTTCTTCTGTTTGATTTTCCCTCGTATACTTGTGTCCCCATAACGAAAATCGAGTTAACCATGACTACCGTACGTGACTTTATTAAATTTTCAACCGAAAATACAACCAAAAGGAGATCCTTTGACAATTCTGAGAAACCATTTAACCAGAATGCCAAGTTTTTAAGACCAACCAAGCAGCAAAAACTTTTTGCAATGTGTCGCGAAGATACAATTGTATCCCATTTGCTGAGTTCTGGGGGTTCTTCTTATCTTGTTCCCCGCCCCCCGCAAAGGATACAAGAAACAAAAGGCAAAACTTTTCTACTCAAATCTAGAGATGCCACCCCAAAAGATAATCCTCTCAATTTGTGATTTTGCATGCAAATTAGATTGCTATGCAACAAATTAGATGAAAATTTGTATAAAACAAAAAAAAAAACTTTCAATAGTTTTACTTTCCGCCAGACAACAGATGCAGTTAACGGTGTTATACCGCTCTAATACCTCTCGCCGCAGGAACAATTGAAAACATTTGTGTCGCCCAAGCCATCACCCCTCTGGATGAGGATATAATCGAAAAAGTTGAAATGACAACGAAATGAGATGAAATGAGTATAAACAAGCAGAAAAAGCATAAACTTTCCAAAGATATGTCGATATACCGGTGGGGTAGGTATATGAAAAGAAACGATGAATGGCGCTGCTCTCTACAAAAGCACATGTATCTACAACCGGATAGAAGAAGGAAAGAAAAAATATACACAAAATAGAATTGCCAATGAAGAGAGCGAGACACGAGGGAGAAACAAATAAATCCCTCTCTTGTCATAGACATCATCGTCATTCACAGACAATGAATGACATGCGAGAATAATATGAAATGTGAGGAGGTTAGTTCTTTTTTTTTCTTTAAGCGCACATATGTCACCCTATACTTTAATGTTGTATAGCATGCTGTCATTGACATTGGCATTGGACTGCTGAACGTTTAGATAAGTAGAGGCAAGGCAAACGACAAGCGGCAATAAATTACGTCAAAAGAATTCATATTGCAATTACTTGGTGTTTTTATGGGTGTGTATGTGTGTGTCTAGTGTTTGGCCCCCTTTTTGATTAACAATTATAATTACTTTTATCATTTTTGCACAAAAATTAAAAGTTGAATTGAAACTTACCCTTAAATGGCGCCCTACGGGAGGCCCTTTTTCAATCGACTCAAACTCCTACATTTGTTTATATTTTTACTTACCAAATCAATTTATTTTCATCGGCATAGTCAAATCTAAATATTTAGATATAAATATTTCATAGAAATTGTGTCAAAGATACTCAAAAAAAGAAAAATATGAGAGACAAAAATAAAACTCAATCACCTCGTGTTTTTGTATTTTCGTCTGGTGCTCATTTTCTGACGTATAGGTGTGGTGGATACAAATGTTTTGTTATTCATCATCTGCATGGTACACCCCCACACACATTTACTAACTCACTCACTCAACGGCGACGACGACGTCAAGAAATTCGTTCGTCGTCGTCAATCAGTCATCAACAGCCATCACTATGAGTGTGTATAAAATAGGTCTTTATTGTATTTTTTGCTCGCGTGTTTAGCACTAGATACTTAATTTTTTTGTTTATATTTTTCTTTCTGAAAAGAAAATATTAAAAAATGAAACAGAATTTAGAATAATTTTCACTTAAAACAAACGCACTTTTTACTTTATTAAAACACGAAATCAAAATCGAAAAAAAAAAAAAAAAAATAAAATAAAGTATCTTTCACTAGCTTTTTATGTATAGATGTTTTCGTTTCAACGTTTTGCGATGCTTTGACACAATACCAGAAGCCTTAACAAATGTACCTACCAACATTTTGCTCTTCTTTTCTTTAGTTAAAATTTCACTTTTTATTTTTAGTGTAAAATAACTTGAAGTTGAAAATGAAAAAAAAAAATTTATACTTAGAGAAACTGTGTGTGCTGTGAGTGTTACACTCTAGTTGAATGGGTTGTATCGTCTTAGCTTGGTTCATACACTGTGTGGTGTTTGATATGAAAAATGTTTGGTATTCGAGGGTACTATGAGAAATTTACTTTTATTCTCACATGGATACGAATACAGTGTGTCGATATACACACAGATAGGCTTGGTTGAGTGGTTGCATGCGGGCTAAAAGATTTTCTAATACACTCATAGTTCGTTATACACGAATGTGAGATATTAGAGAAGTGAAACAGAAATAAATTTCCCAGAAATTTTGTTCCCTTGCCGGGTGTAGAAGCACAGAAGAAAAAAACAGAGGGAAATTTCCCTTAAAGGGAATTTGTATTCATTTGAAGCGGTGTTCTGGAAAATTTTGTGTTTAGGCAGGAGCTTTCCTTCCCGTGGTCCTTGCAGATACTTGCAGATGTTTGCTTCTTCCTTTTTTGGTGAGAGCTTTTTCTCTCAACCTACCACCCACTGTACTCGACTAAATTTAAGGATTTCCCTTGACACAATGCACTATTCAGAAGAAGATGTATCTTTTAGAACTCTTGTACTAATTTTTTTGAAATTTTTGTTTGAAAACAACCGATAAGCCATGTCGTCACCACTCACATGAAGGACACAAACTATGAAACTGACACAGGACAATGGCTAAAAATATGCATTGCAGCAAATTTGCCTCCTAGTTTCCGTCGTCCTTTTTGCACTGCAATTGAAGCCACCCCTAATGAGAAACTAGCAAAAAAATGTAGGTAGGAACACCCATGATTTTTTTTCTGTATCCTTGCGTCAGGACATACTTACAAGCGAAAAGCAAAGAAAAAAAAAATCACACATTGTCATGATTTGAAAATGCAACTCACCAGCTGCATTCATGTCATTAGGGTGTATAAGGGGTGACGCAAAACCAACTCCCTGGTATCACCGGCAGTGTTAGGCAGAAAATACACAAAAAAAAGATGCTGAAAAGCAACTCACAATAAAGGACAAGCATAAAGAGGAATGAGAAATAAAAAAAAAACACACACTAAAAATCCAAAAGGCGTAGATACTTTTATGAGCACCCAAGGGCGTGGCCTCTTTCCAGTTCACCGCTGGCAAACGAAAAGGGAGAGAATGCCGCAGAAAGAGAAAGATGGAAAGTGAAAAAGCCGGTTTTTGCAAAATCAACTTGATTTCCTTGCCTTTTGTTCTTCTTAATCCCCCATACAGCCATGATTAGTGAGACAAATAGTTCTCGCTCTGCGCACCTCCTCCATGTGTCTAAGCAGTTCAGCCAGAGAGCGCTCTCATCTGGAGGCCATTTTGGTGGAAGGGAGAAAGCCTATACAGCATTAGACAGAGTCAAACATTGTCCACGAATTTTAAAGTCTTGGATGTAGTTTTTTTTTCTTAAAGTATCTACAACAAGACGGAGAAGAGGAAAAAAAGAAAAAAAAAAATTCATCTCTTTCTCCTCTGCTGCGTTTGGATTTGAAAATTTCGCTCTCCTGTCGAATTGGCGAAAAATGTACAAATTATCCTTGCTTTTTTGTTGTTGTTCTATGTTCTATGTACTTTCCTATAGTAATTATAATTAAAACGAGGCAATAACTGTCACATGGTATATGTATCTAAACTACTATACCTATATTTTAATCCAATTATACAATCGCAAGTAATAATCTCAAAGTGTTGGTGCTGGAGGAGCTTTTTGTGTTAGCAACACAAAAAGGATTGTATTTTGCAGATACGGAGTTTTTTATTTTTTTTTTTTTTCGAAAAACTTTTCAACTCGAGTTTTGTTTTTTTTTTATTAAAAACTGTAAGAGAGTGAATTCATTAATCGATTTTTACTAGAGAAAACATTTTTGAAATCTAATTGAATTTTCGCTGCTTACTGTTGGCAGTAGTTTTCAACACCTGACGTCTCGAAAACGATGTCTGCTTGGAATGTGTATAGTCAAAGTTTATTTTTGTCATTTCTAGTTGATTTATTTTATTGGAGAGATTTAATTGAGTTCTCCGTCGGATAAATAAGTGCAGATACACATTTTCAGCTGTCCGGACTGAAGATTGGCATTTTAATCTTAAAAGTGAATAGAAGTTGGTTGGATGAAGTGGATGTGGGAGTTTAAACGGTTGACCTTTGACTTACTCACTCTTAGATTGGTTCAAGGGACATGAATTGTTGCAAATCTAAGTGGGAATGTGAAGAGATTCTAGTATCTATATACGTCTATGCAGAAAATGTTTTATTGTAGCAAATTTGAGCCCGAGATAGTTATTGCTAGTAGTTTCTATTGTTTGGCCGTAGGTACATAGAGCTGCTTTGAGAAGTGTCTGAGAGTAAATAAGATTCTTGTTACTTATTTTCACTTACCAAAACAGACTTTCAAAAAGCATTCACGAACTGAGAGATCAGAATCGAATCAGCATAGGTAAAATTACAATTATTTTTGGATATGCAATGTTCATCTTGTAGAACTTAGAGAACTGGTAAAAAATGTTTTTGTAAAATCATGACAGACATTGTCGAAATGTAGCTCAATTACAAAATGTAGAATAAAAATGCTAGGAGTCCTATTTTGTTTAACATTTTGATAGTATCTACGAGTACTTGCTTAACAAGTACTGGATTAGTTGCTTTTGTTTAATTCCTTTTAAATGGCAAAATAACTGAGCAACCTAAGTACTTCATCGAACTGAGAAGTGAAGAAATTGGTCGTGATGTTTGAAGTTGAAAGAGATTTGATATCTTTTTGAATTTGCTTGATAGTTCGAAACGAATTTGAATTAAAAAGATTTCAATTAAGAACTCTTATCCTGGCAATTCATACAGCAGTAATTTCTTCGGTCCTTCCGGAATTGTATGCTATAGTACTATGAAACTCATACTGTGATTGTGCAATATCAATTTATGCATAAAGCTGAAACTACTTCACCAATGAACACTTCGGTCACTAGCATTTAAAGGTTTATAAAGATAGGAAGAATGAATGCCCTACAACTTTAAATACTTCTTCACATTTGATAATACTTGGATTTGGTAGCTTTTATCACTTTTCAGGGCTTGATTTCGATTTGAATTGTGATTTTTCGATGCAAAGAATGTATAAATCCTGAAGCCCTCAACATTTATTACTAAAGTGTGTGGACGTTACAACTCATTAATCCAGAAATAGACCTCATCGCTGAATATGGTTTTTTGACGGAAATTGGGGTTAACTTCTAACTGCATGGGAGCCCAATCAGCGAAGAAACGGCTTAGTCTATTGTGATTAACTTTGAGCTCCTGGATCACTTGAATCTTGTTCGAGTGTAGGGCCAAGTCCTGACGCAAAATTCGCTAATAAGTGGTCTGCGAAAGGCCGAGTTCTTGTGCGTGGCGTGCAATTGAATGCCTCGGATTCTCCTGTTGACTAAACTGGTCTACTTAGATTTATCCACCACATTGGGAATAGTCCCCTCGGAAGGATGAATATGGCGACCGTAAGATGGACAAAGTGCGAGAAATCTTGTTCGAACAGAATAGGTACCCACTTTCATAAAGAAATGCAGTCATTTGCATATGTTGTTGAACATCATGACTCTTAATGTTGATTTGGCGAAATAGATTTCATAAAACAGACTAAATTTGATAGATGTAGCTTGAACAATGTGACCGCAGTCATATGTCAAAGTTGGGAAATCCTTATTGAAAATCACTTTATTTCTCTGTTTTTTCTGGACGCGGGCATCAGAATTTTCAATTTGCCATGTGGGGGCAAACGGTGGAGAAGATTGGGAACCACTGACTTAATAGTAAAGCATTAGCCATAGACGCCTATCGAAATCATTTTTTGCTATTTTAGCCAAACAATAGAGTTCATTTTGTGTAAATAAAATTACTTTTTGCTTTTTGAAATTTGTAATAAATTTAATATTGTTGAGTGGATTAACCTAACCAATTTAAGGAGTTCTAATCAAAAGGAACCAGGTCCAATTCGTTACATGTACTAGGGCTTAATTTCAGTGGCTTTACTTAGACTCAGAAGTAAACAATTAAGCACTTTAAGCCATGATATTAAAATATGTATGTAAGTTCGACGTTTGAGTCTTCTTCTTCAACTATACTGTTCCTATTTCTAAGCTGATTCCCTTGAGGCTTAAATAATTTCATCCAAAATCTATAAGATCCGTCGGCAATTCCTTTTGCGTAGGTTAAAACAAATAACTCTTTCTGGACAAATGGCATGGTCATTTAGTTTGTTCAATATGTGATTCACGAATATACCTACAACACTATACTTCAAAAAATGAATTCGCCGCAAAGCATTCAATTTATTAAGAACAAAAACTTTAGAAACTTTCAAAATATCACATGAATAAAAATGTTTAGATGATCTCTTTTATTTTTGTGTACACTTTTTTTGGCTTTAGAACAGAGCATAAACATTCTTTTTATAACGAGGATAACCGACGGCTTTGACGTTGAACAAAAAACGGCGAATTAAACGTTGCTGTGAGACTATCAAAATTTAGAAACATATGTATATACGTTTGTAAACACTATGAGTACTACTTACAATAAAAAAAATAATAGAACCCAATGAAAGGACAACGCAAAGAGCTATTTCACAAATAAAAAAAAAACACAGGTACGAGTACCTACCATGTGCAAATAGTCCTTACACTCTACGCCCTTTAACTCATATTGACATCACTCCGATTCGCGCAAAAAATTGTGAACATGGAGGAACAAAGATATCCTTTTTTTTGTATTTGCAGCTCAAGGACACGTTAATAATAATATACCTACAGTCCAAAAGAAAGGTGCAAACATAATTGCTTCTGCTCGGAACCCTCACGTGGAACTGAGTGGCAGAGTTAAGCAGTTAAGTTTTTTGTGCTATACGTGTTAGTGGTGAAAAGTTCTGACATTGGTTTTTTATTTATCCAACTTGATTTGAATTAGTGAAGATTTTGCCTGGAGATGGTATGTATTGAGCCGAGTTTATTCTTCGCACTATTATCCGATGGATTTAATTTGATCACATCTTATAGATTCGAGCTATTTTATGGTATACATATGTTTATTTTATCCTTATTTATTCTAAACATCACGAATTCCAAGAATGTATCCTTCCATTAAGCGAGTAGGTACCTTCTTGTGAGCTAAAGACGTTTTCCTTCACGCAAAGAGAGCAAAAGTACATTCCAAAAATACGCTAGTGTTTTTCAAATTACTCGTACTAAGTATTTTGTGAAGTAATCGATGAAATAATTCTGTTATTTTTTTTTACAAGTCATTTTGTCGGGGGAAAAAAAATCTCTTCGCCGTCGGCTTTTGTAGCGTACTTTGGTTCAAACTATTCCTTATACACCGTTTAGCTTATGATATGCAATATAATTTAAATTTGAAAAAAATGTCTATAAATGTTTGATGTTTGTTACTCAATAACGTCTTAACAATTCAACGGATTTTGATGAAATTTTGTCCATGCCCCTTTGGGCTTCCTTTCATCTCTAAGAGTACATCAAGGAACGACGATTGTAGTCATTAGCCATATTCAGTTTCCTATCATCTCATCGATCATTCTGCACGTAATTTTTCATCGATTTGAGGCATAATCTTAGGAATGTAACTAGCGATGTGCCTGTATACATTCCCTATCTATAAGTATGTCTGCGGACGTCTTCTACCACCTATCCAGTAGAGTATTTAAGCTCGTTGATATAATTCACAGAAACGTCTTATAAATTGACTCCCAGACCACAGCAGTGTTTTCCAAGCGGAGATCCTGGCAGCGGCCCGTGAGTCTGCCGTAAGAGCAATACCACCAGAAGGTATCACTTTTTTTATCGACAGCCAGGCAGCTATCAAAGCAATTAATGCCATAGAAATAAAATCCAAGCTTGTTAAGTGCTGTCGCGAAGAGCTTAAGGCTCTTGGAACACATCACAAACTTCTACTCTGCTGGGTCCCTGGGCACGAGGGGGTCCCCGGAAATGAAAGGACAGATGAATTGGCAGGGAAAGCTTCATCGGACCCACTTGAACTGACTGACCTCTCCATAAGCACCCCGCCCTGCGCTCTCAGGCTCGAGGCAGAGAGGCTGGCTATGAGAGAGGCGAACTTGAGATGGAAGTCCATGGACACTTGCGGAACTGCAAAACAACTGTGGCCAACTTTTGACAAAGCAAGGACCGAAAGAATTATCCGCAAGGACAGACGTTCACTGTCCTTACTCGTAGTGATACTCACAGGACACAACACTCTGCGGTACCACCTAAGGAAACTACATCGGACGAAAGAAGAACTCTGTAGAGGATGCGGCGATGAGGAGGTTATAGAGGACACTACCCACATCCTCTGCCAATGCCCTGAACTCCAACATTCCAGGCACAAATTCCTCGGCAAGCACTTCTTTCAGGATTTAGGAGAACTCTCCAATGTTAATACCGACATGTTACTGAACTTCATCAGAACATCAGGATGGTTTGTATACAAGGATAACGAGTAAGTACAACCATGGGAGGTTTGTTGCAGATATTTATGGGTTAAATGGGCAAGAGGTACTTTTTATAAGCTCCCTATGGGTAACACAATGGGTCAGTGCTGACCTGAGAGCGGCGGAGGTATTCTGTTTCCTCTGCCAACCCACATACCTAACCTAACCTATAAATTGGTGCTAAAATTTGCTGACGCATAAACTTCACGAAGCTGCGCAACGCTAAGTTTGAAGGAAATTTTATCATGATCACAGAAATCATTGGAGCATTGGAGAAAAGGTACCAATGCCTTGAATTCACCAATTCGATTTTTCGATTTGTAAGTTTACTAAGTTTTACAAAATCTACAAGTCACAGGGGCTAACACTAAGAGTTACGAGGTGGGCACTTCTTCCTTCTTTCATTGCACCGCTTTACCTTAGCTACCAGCTAGTGCGAGTGTCCAAAATCTGCATTTTTTACCGAATGAGTTCTATAATAAAATTTGTGGGACACAGTAAGGTTATTAGAAGGGGTCCCCCTAAAAAAATCTGGAAATCCTATAAAAAATTGCATTCGATGACTTGTTAACCCTTGCTTTCGCTAGAACTTCTGCTCAGAAAACACTTGCATAGTTCGGAAGCCATAGTGCTATTGCCAATTTGGACTCGAACTACCCCAATCTAGTCCTTCGTTTTTTTTGTTGCCCTGTCTGTGAAGATATAGATCGATATGGCTTATCATGAACTGTTCCGTTTCCCATTGATGGAGCGGCTGTTCTATAACGAGAGATATTTGTCATGTGCCAATGGCTCACTTGCTACTTTCCAGATGTCGGATTGCTTTAATCATAGCGCATTCTCCCCTGCTAGACTGCGATTCCAATCGTAGTTCAGTGGTAGACTTGTTTCAAGAGTTGCAGTTGGAGTAATTCTATAATATAGGTTGGGCCTTGACTTTGTACGAATGGTACCGCGTTTGGGTTCCCAGGACGTTGTCTTGCACGTAAGAAGCAATGTTTTTAGTTCTTCCCGACGTATGGCCAAACTTGCAGCCACGATAATTTGTCGAGACTTGGAGTGAAGTAAGTGCTCTTTTATTACATATTGGGACCGAAGCAGTTTTACCAAGAGAATTACGTTCATTTTCTTTGAATTGATGTTGAGTCCCAAATCTTTCGCCATGTTCTGCAGAATGTCGAGAATCAATTGCAGAAACTCTCTTATGATCTTAAGTAATCGGACAACAGAAGGACTATGATCAACAAAGCATTTTGTTTGCGAGCAAACCCCATAGTACCTAGAGCAGATTAGACCGCACTTAAGTACTTAAACAAGAAAACGTTTTGCTCTCTTTGGTATGGCTTATTTTGGAAGCCTTTAACTTGTTTATAATGAATATATTGCTGGTTGCACTTTAAAATACACATTTCATAGCAGCCTAATTAGCTGAGTGTAATATGACAAAGTGCTTTTCTCTTTTTATTTCACTAATATGACGTGACGATTGCTTAGATATAAATAGAAGAGCAGAATTTATGTGTTTCATAAGCTACATACATCTTGTTATCATCTATAAAATATAAAGTTCAGAGGGTTAGTGATAGTGGTGCGTTGTTTCTAAGGTTCGTATCCCAAAAAGTACCGAATATTTCTCTGGCCTACCACTTGCATGCATCTGGTACACATCCAAGAGTATTACTGTCATGGGAAACTTTTCAAAACTGCGTGCCAAAAGTTTGTGTCAAACCTATCCGTGCACCACGCACAACAGGTATAGCTATACAAATTTAAGGTTTGGCACACGCTGAATTGCTTTTAGTCTAATAATTATTTATTTGTTTTTATTTCTACACATACCAAGTGAAATTCTGTGATTGCAACCAAGGCCCCCACACATATTACAGTTTCTTTCATTTCGAGCCTATTTATATGCACACTTAAACGCCGTTAACTTTTCATTCTGACAGTATGACATGGGTAAAATTCAAAATGTTTCTTATTGAAATGAGTGCAAGGTGTGTATTTGCTAGATCTCTTACACGTCTGTCATGACTCTCTATCTCGAAATGTAAAGTGACCAGCAATCATGGCATTCGCACGAGTCAGAAAAGCAAGAGTGTGTGCTAAAACTGTCAAAATTTATGAATCATGAAAATTGAAAGCAATATGTGTACTAAAAAATTCACTGATCAGGATCATATTTCTACTGGTTCGTTAAATAAGAAAGATACCTTGAGTATGTAGTAAGAAGGGACGGCTACGTAATTAGTACCTCGGTTGGATTTATAGATTAATGTTGCATCACTCTATGGGTCTTAGGTCCTCAACAATACCTTCACGCCATCATGTGCCTCATCTCTCGCCAACTCTTTCTCAAGTTATGTGCTTCCTCCTCGACTTCACGGGCCACAGGTTCCATTGTAACATTTCAAAAGTTAGTCCAGCAATGCATTAAGACCTGATGAGTTCGAATCGATTGAAGAAAGTGTCCTTAAATCCACCTTGCGTTATAGGGAAAAGCCGAAAGAAAGGTTTACTTAGAATGTGCTGTCAAATGTAATGCATAGTCTGTGACTTGTCCCTAATTCCAGTAATATCTCCACGATTTCTGTTGTTGTACGCTTCACCTGTATTTTGAAAGAAAAACACCCCCAGGGACACCTGGTTCTGAATCTTCCTCTGTGGCTGTGTTGCCGCAGCTTCTACAAAAGTCATATGTCCCTAGACATATGCTTCTTTAGTGAGTAGCCAGTTTTGATATGTATAAAGAGCGTGGATAGATTAAGTCCTCACCCTAACCAGATGTCTTTTCCAGAGTTCTCCAGGATGGCAAACATACACCACCTTTCGTCTGCTTGTATTATGAATTCAAGAGCTATTGTTGGTTTGTCAAGTTCTAGATGAGGTTCGGCACTTGTTAAATCATTCTTTTGTGTCTCGGAACCTATAAGAGTGTGGGATTCAGCTAGTTTTTGGAGCCATTCCCGGCAGGCCTTCTACATTTGACTACTGTAGAAGAAATCGATTTTACGTCATCTTAGCTAGCGAGCTCGAAGTCGATTTTTCAATGAGATGTTAGTTTTGGATGATTCTAATGCTATTTTGGACATGACTAGTAGATGGATCACAAGCCGTCCACTTCAAAGCATCTCTACTGGTCCGCCTGGGGTTGGCTGGCAATTTTGTAAGATTTTATTTCCACTACACTGTCTTCCGACAGAGTAGACGCATCCTGAAATATAAATCCCTCCTACTAAATGATGAAACTTTATTAAACTTTATAAATATTGATTTCTCGATCTATTAACTTTCATGATCCAAAGTAATTGCAGCAACTGATCAGTTTAACTGAAAAATGTTCACACACTCTTAAATGCACATGTATAATAAATATTTTGTATTTACAATAGAAATTAAATCTCTCTTTAAATTTAATTGTTTGACCTTTGTCAATTTATTTATATTTATTTACCATTTCATCGAATTAAAAAAAAAAGTCTCTATTATCATTTTAAACACTTAAAAGATACATTTATAAAACATTAGCAAAAACATTTAAACCCATTAAACCTGTTCTCTCACAACACAAAATTTAGAATTAAAAAAAACTTAATTGATTTATAAATTCCTTATAATCAATCCTGAAGTTCATCAGCAACCAGCAGCCAAGAATTTGCTGTACAATGTACACATTGAGAATCTTTACTTTTCTTAAAAAAAAAAAAAACAAAATCCATAAAAATAAAATAACCATGACAAAGAAATCAACGTGTGTTTTGTTTTAAGTGATGTGAATATAATAAATTTTTAATTTAATTTCCAATCCAAATGACAATTTTAAAGCACTTAAATGTATCGTAAATTATGAACTCGAATATCATCAGGATTTTAAATCACTCGTCTTGTATATATTTTTTTCGTAGACGACTATAAATTCTACAAAAAAAAAAACTAAGAAATAAAAATATCTGTTTTTTTCTGTTAAATGGAAATAAAAACGATGGGAACTTAACTAATTAAAAAAGACAATATTTACCTAATTTGCTGTAGATACTGTGTAGAGAAACAAATATATATTTTTTCTAAATGAATTTAAATATATATTATGCATTCGTGATCCACTTTTTTTTCTCATTTATAATGTCAATATATCCTAAAGAATTTAAAATAATTTGCAGTCCTATTCATACGTCGGTATTAATTAAAAAGAAAATACTATTTGAGATAAAGTATAGTGAAATAGAGCAAGACAAATTCGTAAGGTATCTTAAAACATTCTTAAACAACTAAGAAAGAGAAGACTTGCTTATGAAAACGCCAAGAAACTGAAAAATGGCTCCCCCCAAATATAATCGTCCGTCCGTCTTTTTGAGAGGCACCTCACTCTTTTAAAGGCTCTCCTTCTCCGATACTATAGTCATGCTCTTTTAGTGTTGATTTAGCCTTGTAGCCTCCTACTTTGTATGGGATCGTGTCCAAACTATCTGAGGGATTATTTTCGGCATTCGATTACAATTCACAGTAGGTAATATTAAATACTGCCCATGTGGATGGATCATCGAATTTTTACAAAATTTCCGAAAATATATGACACCCACAATGTATTTGGCTTTCCTTCTTTAATTTTGTCGATTTGATGCAATAGTTGTCAGCAGTTGCCTGAATTCAGACGAATCCCTTTCCTTATACTGATCAATTTTAGCACAATATTTCTCGGAAACAAAATAGGTCACATACATACATATGTAAGTTGGTCTCTTCATATTCTTTGTGACTATGTTTGACTACATTCTCCCAGCCCTGTAGAATTAAATGTTAAGATAAATGTCTTCTGCCTTTATACTATTTAAGTGCTGTGGTTTAGAGAGATTAGTGCGTTTGATTAGAGGTTCAAATCTCTTACCGAACCCTGTAACTCCCTGTCAGTTGTTGACATACTCCTAGTGGAGCAACAAAGTGTCATGAGTAAATAAACTCTGGGGAAAAAAAGGAGTGGAATCTTTTAAAACTCGAGTTACAACAAGCTTTTATTGTATCGCCATAAGATCTCACATCCTTCTTACGATTGTTGAACTATGCTCTGAGTTCCCTTGTGAAGCTTTGGCCTGTGAACTTATGATCTCACGTTGCCAAAAATATCTCCATAACTCTAAGACTTACAGAAATCTGTCCTCAAATCAGATCAGACCTCTCTCAGATGAAGAGCTCGTACTAAAAGAAATCGGTTTTGTAAAATCCACAAGGCTTATGTAAGGTTCGGTTAGGTTAAGTTGGATTATGATGATTCTAGGATGGGCAAGCATACAATTAAACCACGTCGTCCAAGCGCTTGATTGCCCTTAACTAGTTAAGTAGATTCTTCAATTGGTTCCGTGGGCTTACTTTCTCTAGATTGCAGGTACCCTCACCCTCACCTCATACTCGCACAGTTAGTCTCCTCAAATACAAATTTACGTCTCTAATAACCCTAATCTGCTGGCGTACTTTCTGAGAAGACAATGTGTAGACAATATTCTAATCATGGTTTAGGTTTGTGAACTACGATCTCTCTTGGTTAGCCTCCGGCCTTGCGGCTTTGGACACCCAGCTTTCCTCCAAATTAGTTCAGACAAGTTGTACATACGTTCAGTTGAGAATATTTTCCTTGGCAACACACAAGTCGGTGCCTTGATTCTAACTAATGCAAGTTTTGGATAGTTTATCGGCACAAGTGTTGCCTTGAGGACACTCTATATATATGTATCTACTCTTGATACTCTTGACACTTAAGAAATATATCCTTACCGCTCTTTCAGAAGTGAATCAGATGATGACATTCATTCCGAATGTGGAACTGCCTTCTCACCAGCAGTCAGCAAACGATTTAGCTCCTTGAACTGCATTTAAACAATCATGGAACTACACAAGGCTCGAAAAAGCCCATCATGCCTCATACTTAATCAAAGGGCTCCCGACTCTCGGAGAGATTTCTTCCTAAAACCCACGACAGTTTTCCTCCGCTGGTTTCAGTTGTGAAGACCACCTTTTCCGATATTGGCGACAATTTGGATAATTCGGTACACTTTGACGTCTTAAACTCTAGGGTCTGTGATTTGATCATCATCTTGTCTGGAGCATTGCTGCCCCTTCACTCGATGTGGCCGAGCTTATTTAGTTATCGATTCTTGGCTTTTTAGACTACATCCACATTTTAGTACAGCTCACAGAGCTTGCGGTTGTATCTTCTCCTAATAATTGCTAAGGTTTCTTACCAACACTCGATGCTATAAAACCAAACTGGTAAGATGACCTTAATTTGGTCCACCGAGTTAGGAGTTTTGAACTGAGTTGTTTTGCCAAAATAAAGCGGCAACGATTTGCTTGTGTCTCTCTTCGTCAGATCTTTAAAAGGGTGTCCTTAACTACCTCAAAGCTGTTATTGTCGACAGACCCCCAGGATTTTACACAGATATTTTCATCTTATCCTCATTCTCATTCCACCTACGCCTTACGAACTTCAACTGTCTTAAATGTCATAACGGCGGCTTGCCGATGATGTCAAAATTGTCTGGTTTTTCCAAATTGCTCAGAGCATCGCATGTTTTCCAGCGTTACACGACGTATCTGGATAAGTTTTTTGACGGTATCCCGAATTGGGCCATCGCCTGATGCAGCTCGAGACGATGAATGCTGTCATTAGTGGATTTAAAGTTGTGCATAGGTTGTGAGTATTGACTTGAATTTCGTTGGTCTCCTCCTTGATTTGGTTGTGTGTAAAAGTGGTATGTGCCAATTAGTGTTTTGAAGAAGGGTTTTAGACGCACATACTTTGGATCTTAACTCTCTACACAGCTTCTTCAAAATCAATTACCGATGGTGGATGGGCATCTGTGCAGTTCTTATGGTCTTAGACTTGTCATAATGAAAGGAAAGAGTATCACCAGCACTTTAAAATGTCTCCACCAGCTGGAATCATACATGAAACGCAAAAATATACTAAAGCTTTGCATTTCAGAAGTTGTCCTTTCCTCGAGATGTGTTCAACGATGACTTCAATTTGTTCAGACGAGTTCAGCCATGCTGTGTTACAACTATCCACTGTTAATAGTTTCGGGTAGAGTGGCCATTTTTCCAAATGGATGGTTAAGTCCTTGCCAGCGTCTTTATTGCCTTTCAAAACACTCACACACATTTTTGGCATTTCCATTGACCTTTGCAAAATCCATACAAAACTCTGTCCAAAAGTCAGCTGCATCCCTTAAGTAGTCTCAATTGTCTGTGCAAATGAAAGATACTCTCTTCATATGTAACTATACATTTCGAATGTCATATCGAATCAGTGTTTTGGTCTCATGTCAGCTCCATGTCTGCAAATCACAAGCACATTTCTTAACTTAATTAAATCATAAAATTCCCTCAGTTTAATTAAAACCCATGGCAGATAATATTTAAGCAAAATAGTATATACAAATAAAAGTATCTGCAATCTAATGCTTATGGATTTATGGGTATACACACTTTGTTTAATGTTGTTTATTGCCACCTTATCAATAAGCTGATTATAATATTTTATTGCTTCGCATTAACCTTACAAGTCATCTGGAAAGCCATTAAATTCAATTTTAAAGAAATAAAAAAAAAAGTTCAACTATACGAGTACCATCTATGGAATACGAGTATGTGCGAGTATGTACTTAAATATATTTACTTTACATTTAACAGCTTATCAAGTGTAACAGTTGGCCGAAGGTTTAGTTTTCTTCTTTTTTTTTTTTTTTTGGTGCTGTCTTCAGAGTCTGAGAAGTCTGGAGCCTGGGTTGGGTTTATTTTTGGACAGACAGTATCTGCCTGCCATATGAATGATTACGAGAATTAAATTGGCTCTATAAATTGTGAACTCGCATTATTGGCGTCTCATTGAGGCTCGTTTTTCATAAGTAATTACTCATAAATGTAATTAAAGAAAATGATAATGAGTCGTCAAGGGGGTGGTGCGTGTTAATGGAGTCAAATCAGGTTCGCTTTTAATCTCAGTTTGATGGACTGACTTTTAAAAACAGCATGACTTCATCAAATCAATCTAGACTGACGAATCATCAACATTGCATGCAACAAGAGCAGCTTTTTGCTGATACAATTCAAGACAATGTAACTCAAAGTAAGTGCACCGCGTGGAGTCAAGTCTTTAGGAATAGCATGATGGAGATGATAAAATTAATTTTAATGATTTGTAAATTGTCTACATGTCTAACACTAACACACGAGACAGACTCTGGGAATATACAAAACAATGGGATGTTACAATGTAAATGTTGTTGGTTTGCACACAGTGAGTAACAGATTCTCCGGAGGCTTCCGATGCCAGAAATAAAAGCTGAAATCGAAATCAAAGAAATTAAGTCTGTCAGCATTAACATTTTGACTTTCAATACGATGCTATAGACAAAGGCTTAAGAGAAAAATCTTTATTCGGCAGTCCAACGTAGAGTATGTACCTTTGGTCTGAACTTCCATTGACGATCGGAGCTTCTATGAAGACAATTCAAAGAACAAAAGCGGGGTAAGGATCTTTTTTACATAACTTACCTTTTGAAATAATCTCAGGTCGAGACTTCCTTCCTTGCATTGACGTATGGCGTCATTTGTTGAAAATAGTGCCTTCTGAGTCTCTGTATCATCTATATATGGTAACATAGGCCCTACTTGTAATTATGAGCGGCATAACTCTCTTAGATGAAGACTGATGAAACTACTGGTCAATGGGAAATCTGTGGCTTCTACGAAGCACTTTCTCAGAGATTGTTCTGCATTTGTTCGCGTCTAGTTACAAGTCTTAGATGCTCATGTAGTGACTGCCGTTCACGTAAGCCCCTTATTACAACAAATACTCCTTAAAAAGACGAAAAGCGTTTCAGTAAACTAAGGCAAGTTTTTAGACAATACCTTGAACCAGTTGTGTCTTAGTGCTACACTGAATTTTTTTCCATTCCAACAAAAGGCTAAACATTATTTCCAATAACTCTATTTGCACACGGTGGATCAGAGGCAAAGCATGAGATAAGCTAGATGAAGTACATAGACTGACATAGGCTGCATTCCAGGTCATTGTGACATATCGAGGAATTACGAGCTGCCGTTGTCGACAAAGAGGCCCCAGCGTCTTATGTACATTAACCATGATTTCATGACCAAAAGGGACATTCTAAATGGTTTTACCCAATTTATCAAGTTACAAAAGGTCTAATTTGGACGCAGTGACATGCAGACCAGAGCCCACTTCAATATCGATGTTGTTAAAGAGGGTAAGAGGCCAAAATGTTCTAGCTGTGTCATTAAGCCTGAACCAAGGCAGAAGAAATAAGGGTTCCAGCCATCTGGTCAAAAAAACAAAAACTCTCTAAGTTAATCCACCTCTCCTTAGCGTTAGTAGGAGGTCGCGGTCTTATATACGCCTTCTATCTTTCCACAGAAATACTGTGGCCACCACTAACCAAAACAGGCTTTATCGGACTTCTAAGAGGAGAGCCACATACTCACTCATTGGACTCTGTATATCTGGAAGACATGCTTACTGGCATGAGACAGGGTGTACTCTACCTGATTTCTGCAAAAGATCCAGAGATGAGGAGGAAATAATGATGATTCACTCACATTCCTTGCATGTGTCTGAATGATTTCTGCAATAAAGCTATGAGGAAAGCCTATTCGGTTCTTAGGACTTTATTAGTATAGCAACCCTTAGCATATCATACAACACGATGCTTTGGGACTTAGGGCCACTAATAGTTAACCAAAAGCAATATTGAGGATTTGGATAAACTTTATCCGAGTCCTAGTGCCAAGTCTAAGTTCCACGCTAGGTAGAGTAAACTTTTGTGAAGTAGGTGTTCTTCGTAAGACTCATATCAGAGGAGAAGTGACTACCTGCTCTAGAACTATCCTTAAGTAATGAAAATATCAATAGAAGTTTAATGTATGAGTTTATTCGAACCATGGCTTTGAGTGCAGTTTGTAGACTAAATACGTATAAAATAACTCTCCTGGTCCTCAGCCATCATATCACTCCATTTAGCGCGTTCTTAAGTTCATCTCTACACGCCCCGCTTAAGGCGAGAATGTCCTCTACTAAAGGGTCCCTCCAGATTGGATATGAACACTTTATCGAAGTTGTTAATTCACCTTACATGCTCTCCCATACCAGACGTGCACAGAGATACAGGACTCAACTTTTTCCCAGCTATACGTGGTATGTGCTGCATATTTGGATGCCCTACATCCACTAATGGAACCATAACAAGGCCTACGTGCTATCATTAAATGTACCTTAGCTCTTTCTTATTCTATTCCAGATGCGGTGCTTCCTTTTTGACCGTTTTAACCGGTTCCTTCTCTTCAGTTGATTTTAAACGGATATTGGCAGCTTTTCACTCGGTATAAGATAGAAATTGCAGCCACCTATCAACTCCTCGATGATTCTGTAAACGGTTTTGCTTTTGCACTTCTGCTCCAACAAGCAGTGCTTCTTTAGTCTCTACTGAAGTCTCGCTGAAGTATGAGTTCCTACATAGGCATCCTTATACACAGCGTGAAGGATAATTTCTGAGTTGTTGGCGCACTTAGTCGGTATAGAGCACGTATGGAAGAGAAAAGACAGTTTTATGCCATACCCAAATGGCAGACTATTTTTAAGAAGCCTTCTCATGCCAATACTAGGCTTCGATGATTGCAGATGTTCGTAAGATTGATTTTGGTATTTCCCATGATTCGGACCTCAAATCCTATGTACAGTAATTAGTTAAACACACTACTCACTGAGCCAGTCCTTGTGCTGAATGCAGCCTTATCAACAAGAAATGAAGGAATGGACTCTTACATCTGAACTCAAGCACGTCGACTACGCCGATCATGTATGCCTTCTGTCTCACAGAATAATGGACCTTCACCTAATGACAGCAAATGTGGAGAGGGAAGCAGACGTCGTTGGATCCAACTCATCAACTCAGTCTAGGACCCAACTCATCAACTCACATATGCATTGCTGGACAAACGGTTGAGGGAGTAGAGAGTTTCCAATACCTTGGGAGTATTGTCTCAACTGATGGCGGAACCGAACTGGATATAGCCAGCCAGCCGATACACAGTTTGGCGAAGTAATGCAGTTACGATTGTTCCGTTCCAACGTTGAATACTTGCTGCTAAATGGATGTGGTCCCTGAGGAGTGTCACTATCACGAGGAAGCTGCAAACGTTTGTCAAAAGGTGCCAGAGCTACATCTTAACGATATTCTGGCCAAACGGTGTGTATCTCCAACGAAGAGCTTTAACAGAGAACGGGCCATGAACCTATAGGCACAACTATAAGACGACGATAGTGGCTTTGGATTGGTCACACTCTCCAAAAGGGTGACAGATCCATAGCTAACCAAGCGATGCAATGGAACCCGCTTACTCAGGATGGCAGGATACGCGGCGGTCCTAGGAGCTCGTAGCGCAGAACAGTGAAGAAGGAAGCAAAGAGTTGGGGAGAGCTGAGGCACATTTTCAGAAATGGCACACGATGGCGTGGAGGCATTGTGGAGGCCCCAGGACCCACAAGGGGATACGGGACATAAGTAAGTAAGTTAAAGTATAATCATGTATGACTGGAAAGATGAGTGTACTGGGTCTAGTGGTTCTCTACACCGCCCAAAGAAACAGCTACTAACAATAGAATACAAAAAATGCCATCATTGCCATTCACATGCCCAAAAAATAAATCAATTAAAAATATTGCTAAAGTTTATCCATAAACTGAAATTTATTTTGCAAACTTTCCATGCCTCCCCTGGAAAACTTTTTTGGTTTTCAATAAAATTTCCATAAATATATGAAAAGTTTAAAAAAAAAATTTGAAATTTTTTCCTTTTTTCTGTGAATTAGACGAAACTTTATAATACATGGTAAATTATTGGTCAGCAAAGTTCTCCAATTAACCATATCCTTTAAGAGGAGCAGCATCAAGCTCGTACTCCTACCACATGACTCAAAAGATAAATTTTCAAATTTACGTCTTTAATGCTGAATTATAATCGACCGAACGACCGGTGGTAAGGTGTTGTGTAAAAGCATTTTTTTCTTTTTTTTCTGTTTTGTGTCTTCCTTGTGTGGTGTCCTTTTCTTTGGAAAACCACCCCCTAATTTATAATTTTTATTACTTTACGGACATTTGGCGAAAAGGGCACAACGATACGTATTTTCTGTTCTTCTTCTTCCTTTTTAAATAAGAAAAAGAGTAACAAAAAAAAAACATCTTCCTTTTTGTTTTGTCATGAAGATGAGAAAGGAGAAGAAAAGAAAAGAAAAGAAAAAGAAATACCAACCCATAAATTAGATATACGACAAACTGATGCTGTAAAGTACTATAGTACAAGATTGAAGGACTGATCGGGACTAAACTGGGAGGGGGGGGACCAGCAGCCAGCAGCCAGCAACCAACGATGGTGGATGCAGAATTGGTGGTTATGGCGGTCAAGTGGGCCGTTTTTATGGTTCAGTTTTCATTGTGTCTGCTTGCTAGAGACAGTTTAGACAAAAAAAAAATACAAAACCTCTTCACAAAAATTGTTGTAAAGTGACTACACTTTGTGTGTTGCCCCCACCGATTGCCCTGCCTGACACAATGATGATGCTTTTCAACGAAAAAAAAAAAAAGAAATGAAAACACACAATGTTGTGTTAGCCATCTGTTTTAGGATCGAAATGGAGTTGACTGTGTGCCTCTTAAAATTCACATTTTGTAGTCTGATTTAAAATATCATGAAATGGATATTTCGGTCTCGAAATGGCTGGAGGAATTGCACTTGAATGTTGTGTTTTTCGTTTTTGGTTTTATTGAAGCCGCGGTTATCGGCTTTTGTAGATTGTGTAGAGTTATTTTAATTGAAATTGATATATGGATTCGGGAAATAATCAAGTTACTTGAAGTGTTTCCTTTAATTGGAGAGGGGATGTATTCCTTTAATTTTTTATAAGTATATATTTTGTCGGTTTTTTTGTGAAGGAATGCACCAATTAAAAATTGGTATGACGCACTTGGCTGAATGGGAACGCTGTGGAGGGTAGGTCCCTAGATAGCATGTTCATATGATGAGGATCACTGGGTGACGATTTACAAGTCTATCGAGTAATTGAATGCACTGGGGTGATCATAGTTTAATGGTTTTTGTAATAAGGCTCGAGAGAATTTCTTAAAATAAATCATTTTTGAATCTAACGTGTTTGCTCTTAGCGTAATGGAATCAGAAACAAAAAACTGAGACTTAGAAGTCATTTAAATTACACAATACAAAGTATTTGGGTCATAGAGTTGTGTTATGTAAGATCTTTCTAAAAACCTTCTGCCCTTTAGATACAACTTAAAATCGTAGGTCCTTTCAATTCATGCAAAAATAAAAACCCTCTCTATGGTATATTTTGCTTACAAGATACTCTTAATCATTTCAGCCACTGAATCTTGAAAAAAACGCTGTAAAATAATTCGTTTAGAGTAAATAAATGCGTTGGTAGTGCAGTCACAATTATTTTATATTGATGGCAATTTGAAGATTAGCCAAGGAGATAAATGAATCGAATCAAAAGCCAGAGTATATAGTTTATTTTCGCTTCGACAACAGCCCTTTTGGGGTTTTGCTAGCATGATTACCTACCACAACAGAAATCCGGACACTAGGAGAGCACCTCCTTGGGGCATAGATGCATTCTATTCAAAGTGAAGGTTCACTACTTTTGCCCAGTTATCTTCTCCATTTTCTACTAGTGCACTTGGCCTCATTTTTGCCTTCCAAAGTCAGTTTTCGACACTAGAATTGATGAAGTATTTTCAAAAGACAGTTTGGCCATGACCATCTGTATTCCGTAACCCTTATGTAGTTTTTTTGACAGACCTGAGTTTCGAATATAATGCAGCTCATTTAAGGTCTTTGTCAACCGTCTATGGACCACGAGCTCTTAGCAGACATCTTCAGTCCTACAGGTCTGTCGCATACGGTCCCACATGTGCTGCTCTTGCGCATTTTTAAATGTTTAACTAGGCAAAAAAGGGTCTGATTCGGCATAAGCTTATTGTCAGTTTCCTATTTCCCTTAGAGAGCACTACAAGGAAGTGATTATGCGTCCTATTTACCCATTAAAACCGATGACATCCTAAAAAGTGATTCAAATGTTTTATCTGCCGACTTTGTCTTTCTTTTCCACAATGTCTGAGATTTAATCATTGCTACCGAACACTGTTCAAAAAGTAACTCTCTATTTTCTGCTCACAAATCATGAAGCCAACATTGGGCACTTACCAAAGTAATGTGTCGAAAATACTATTTCACTAAACAAGGGCCTATACGTATATACCTCTCGCAGTCATAAGTTTCACGGATTCTATCTCACGGATATAAGCCACGTATGATGGGTTAGTGCCTCATAAAAATTACTAGAACACAAATTATGTTCACGCTTAAATTCCAGCTAGTTACAACTTAAGAGGCTTTTAAATGATTTATGTGCCAGTCTCGCCAACTATGTACGTGCACACAGTACAAGTATATGTATTTACTTTAACGATACCCACAACAGCCTTTAAGCGCGAATTTCATTACACAGAACGCTACTTTGTTTGCAAATTTATATGCAAAGCAAATCATGAATAATGCAACATGCATACTTCGTCAATTTGTTGATGATTTCCCGGTCTACAGCTTGTCTAAGTGCCTGAACAATGCACCTTCTTTAAATCACATTTACTGTTTAAACTAAACAAACTTTAAATAGAGGCACTTTCTTTGGGTGGGTAGTGTAGAATACCTGTTCCCATTGTGGATCCCCTATCGACTGAACCAAATAAATGTCAAAATTTAAAATTAAAATCACTACACTCGCCTATTCAGTCCTCCTTCTGGGCCATTCATTAGTCCAGTACAAAGAGAGATACGGCAACTATCTATCTATCTGAAAAGCATTAAATTAACGAATTAAAGGTATATTCTTTCTTTATACCTTTGACTGTGTACACAGGGATCACATGAGTAGGGTGTGGAATTTTCATTCGAGATGCCATATTGGATTCTTGAGCAGAGCAAAACTGGAAAATTCAAAGAAATAAGGAAACCCATCTGACGAGTAAAAGAAAGACACCGAACGAGGGAACAAGAAGAAAGAAAGAAAGAAAAAAAAATATCCCAAGGGAAAAAAAACTAATTTACATAAACCAAATCGATAAGGTAATGGTATTATGCTCCTTTTTGTTGTTGTAATGTATACGTGCGTGTATTGGAAATTGACATTGATTCCATTACGTATTCAGCAAAAGGAGCGAAAATCAACATCAATAGAATGTTGTATAGATCGTGTATCTTTCGAGAAGGAAAACCATGGAGAACGTTTTATCTATATCTAGCTATACCTTGTTGAATTCATTCATTTTAAAGTACATACGTTGCTTTTGCGGATACACACTTACTGACGGTTGTATCCTATTAATCTATGGATTGTGACAAAGAGATCATAATGACCATAGCACGACCCAAGCGCCTTATTCATATTTCATTTGTATGCTTAACTGGGCTTTGAATGTTAGATACCTACTTGTTCGTTTACAGATGTTTATTGGACAGTTTGATCGAAAAATTATATCTAGGAATCATGCGAATCATACGAACTAATAGGCAGCGGCATTTTAATGTAAGTGCACTAAAACCACGAAGCTGCACTTTGTCCGCGATGCAAGATTAAGATTTCAAGAAAAGTAGCGTCAAATGACTCATCTGATTCATCAGATACCTTCTCTACGGGAGGCCACCAACGGATCGACACGCTTGCAGTTGGAAGTAAATTTGCTACATCGGAGGCTATGGTACTTCGAGTTTAATAAGGACATTGAGAGTTCTAAGATGGACATTAGCACAGGGGCCAGAGTTTATTTTGAAGCTCTAAAACCTGTCAAAATACACGGGTCCTCGTCGGCATAATTACTGGACATTATGCCATAGGAATTCATGCAGAACGAGTCGGTGTATTGCACAAGAAAGTTAGATTCAATCTGTCCGACATGTTCCGTGTATATGTCCTTCCCTAGCTGTCAGAAGACAGCCGTATCCAAAGGACAGAGGGTTTTTGAGAAGCTTTCTCATGACAGTAAATACTCTTGGACGTTTGTCAGACGTTCGGAAGAGGTGAGGCCATGAAAAGAACTTAGATGATATTTTCCTGGATTCGAACTTGGAACCCCTTGCGCAGTAGTCCAACGAACTAACCATAGAGCCAAGAAACCCACACATCTGGAGCTGGAGGACTGTACTGTAAGTAATATTGAGCTGATGGACATACTGCGATTCAATCGAGGTGGTTGTAACACTCCAGTACTGTTAAGCGTTTTCTTGCTTAAATTAAAGAGCAAATTTCTGACCACGGACCTGACCTTTTCAAGTGTTTTGTCTCTACTTTTAGTTGTGAAGACTAAGTGTTCTGTTTTCCGTATGAGCTTAGGCCTTATACTGAGGAATAGGTTGGGATCTCTTACCTTGGGGCTGGGGTTCAAAGCTGCCTGGTCTTTGGACCACAAGTTGGAGACGCTAAAAGTCCATTGTGCGTACCCTTGGTAGTAGAGTGGGAAAAGGAAATAAGGAGGTATTGGGCCGGTGGACACGTATGTATGTCGGTGTTAGCATTTGTTGTTGCTTCTTAAAAGGCTTAGTTGGTTAATTATCGGTGACTCTACTGTCTCTGCAGTGCTAGAGAGTAACCTGTAAGGCGGGGGAGTGGTAAAGTACATGCTTTCCCAGTATTTTGGCATTACCTATATCCATTTTTGAGCCGTCAGAGAAAATTATGTTTTCGTTAAGTTTGAATACCCCATTTGGAGCTGGCATCTAATGGGTGCTTCCTAGAAACTAAATCGAAATATTTTACGTAATTCTAATGTAATACATCTCAGCAAATGGAACCGAGATGATTGCTTTGCTGCATCCACTGGATCACCTGAAGAAAGGTGAAGTCCTTGGTAAAAACATTATCTACTATAGCCACTGGTATTGATGGTATGTGTGCTCATCTCAAAATGAGATGACACTGTTCTGGGTGGAAAGGTATTTAGGGAATGAAAAGGCTTGTTCCTAGGCAAAGCAGGGTTCAATTTTAAAGCTGTCTGGTCTGGAACCATTGGCAGAATAGTGTTAGAGCATCTGATTAACGACGGAACTGCAGAACTTTGTAGGCAGAGAGGATAACAGCTGAGTCAATATCTGGCATTATCCAGCCGAAGAATGAAGGTCTTGAGGAGTCACTTGGTAGAAATTTAGAAGAGGAACCAGATTTCTGTTAAACAGATGGTAACGTTAGCATAAGCAATCAAATTCAGTCAAGAACTGTGGACAAATCCAAAGACTGTCTCGGGCTAAGATGAATTGTGAATGAAAAACGATATTCTAGGTCTATGTATAAGCTCATCATTCAAAGTTAGGATTATCTTTAAGGCTTTAAAATGCCCGAAGAAAAAGTGGTTTACTGGTTCATCTGGTGTTGAAAGGCTCTGCTAGCCATAGTTACCACTCATAATCTGCTTCACAATCAGTCTCTCTATCTGTTCATCTCTTGAGAGCGCCCCCAATTAAATGATGTAAATGATCCCATTTGCATTACAAAAAAGCACATAGAAATTTGTGCGTTGTGCAGCTCTAGCCAAGCTGACGAATTAAATAAAATTAAATATTCCCCCCTCTTAAGACCACAGTTAGATAGGGCTAAGTACACCATTCTGCACCACCTTATCCCCATTTGGTTTCCCTTTGGACAATTCAATTCAAATTCTATTTCATTTCTAAGTGTAAAATTTTGCAAATTCATTTATATATTTATTTTTATCTTTTTGTTTCCCTTTAATGAAAATGCTAATTCTCGACCTTTTCCATGGGTGGTGGTGAAGGAACGAATGTTCCTCCTCCCTCCACTCTAAATTTAGATTCTTGTTCTTGTTGGCTTGGGACAGGTACGGTACCATACACACTTGCATAACAATCATTATAATTCATATTTTTTTATGGCTCGTGCAATTGTTATTTAATATTTATTGAGTACGCTACCCCTCCCTCTAGCGCCTGTCTGGCATAAACAAATTTGGCTTCCGTACGAGTCCATAAGACAGACAGACAGAAAAGAATGTGTGTTGTACCACTACCTGCGTGTTGCAGTGTACTTAAGCTATTAAATCAATTCGCTGTGATATTTTTATCATTGTTGTTCCTATGTGCCTCCCTCGCATTGAGAGACCGAGAGGAAGGAACCAAACGCATGTCTGTTGTGATAAATGATCGTAAATCTGTGATAGCGATGACAGTTCCGATTCCTATTGAAGGAACAAAAATTCATATACAAATGGCAACAATCCGTAGAAGGAGCAGGGAAAACGACTTCTGATTATAACTACCTCAAGGCACTTAATGCCATTGGCTGGTGTGAAATATGGAATAGGTTACAAAGTGAATACAACAACAAAATAAAAAAATATTGAAAAAAAGATTCAAACGGAAGCGGAACGTAATGCATTTTAATTCAATCGATCCAATCATTCCCATCACTTTTCAATGAGATTGATGACAGATACTGCCAGAGATGCTATCGAGGTGTGATTTGTGGGGAGCAGAATCCAATAATTTCCGATGAGTTACTTGATGTGTTTTTCTTCTCTTGATTGACAGCACGTCAATAGAGGGAGGTAGCTGCTTTCGAATGACAATCATTTTATTGAGTTTATATAGTTGTTTTCTAAGAATCAATTTATTACGCGATAGCATGCTTAGTAATAGGTTATTTCACGTTTTACTATGCAATAGTAGTTTGTTAAATGTTTTAATTATTATTCAATTGCTAATTTAACGTTTGTTTTCTTTTTGTTTCAGATTATCATCAAAATGGATTATGTGAGTATAAAAATTTTATTACGCATTCCATGCGCATAAAGATAGCGACTGAATTGATTGAGTTATGATTTAAATGTCACACTTTTGAGCTTCAAACAATTTTTCGTTTGAAAACTGTCTATATAGGCTTATTTTCAAAAGGAAAACCGGTTTTAGTGAAACGTGCTTTTAATACGAAACATTTTTGTCGCTTCAAATGAGGGTGACCTTAAGGCAGCCCGGCAGGGTTAGAAGATCAAGTTCTAACAAATGTGTGATTTATTTAGAGGTACTTTTTGTCCATCGATTTTTTGATAGAAGACTCGTAACTTTTGCTTAACTTTCATAATATTTTTGTTCAGTATTATTTGAGACATTTTATCGTACAGCAATTCAGCATAGCACAGTGTCTACAAATTATTCAGCTGTACTTCAAAAATCAGCGTTCTACTAGGGAAGTTTTTCGTGCATTAAGAGCAACTTATGGTCTACATAATCGTCCTACCGAATTCCCAATTCGCTACACAATCGAAAATTTGAAATTTTCAATATTAGACAATACATATGTACGTATGTACGTGATCAAATAGACTGCATCCAGCAGTTAGTAAGGAAAATATTGGGGCCGTTCTCAACAGTTGAACTTATCTTACTCAACAAGTTGACTTATTTCTGGCACATTTCTGGCTTACAGTAAGCAAACCTGCCGTATTTCGGCTGAAGAAATAGAAGAGCTGCCATTGTATCTAGACAAAGCAATGATTAATGGACTTTGTGAAATCATCGGGCCGTATTCCTTCGACAATGAGGCCAACCAGGACGTAGGTGTTGATGATGCCCGTTGAAAATGGAATCAGCAATGGGATCCTATGATCTCCATTTGATTCCTACAGAACGGCGCTACTTGCTAGATAGCCTGTGTCACCATGGCTTTATTGCGAGAGAGTTAATTTCAGGCTTCGAACCAGTGAAGGCTAGAGTTTTTCCGGAAATTTTGCAGAGGCTACAGCGACCAATGCTACAGGATTCTAGAAATAAATTCTTGAAAAACTGCTTTTTTATTGCCTCGGAGAACTCTCTGGCGTACATAAGGATAGTTGGGACTTTGAAAGGGTCTTAATTCGCAAAGGGAATATGCATATACATATATAGCACAATTGTTGACCCAAGTTATGACAAGGCTTAAGCCTAGCCTTCTGACTCCGAGTTTGTGGTCTGCTTTTATAAGTGAGAAGTTGGAGCTCCTCGTCTGTTCCTTTTTGTTTTACAAAAATCACTGAAAACATCTGATGTACCGAAAAGGGATCTAAGGAGCACGTTGGTTTTGTTTGTTTGAAGATTGTGATCAGCTCACTATGATGGGTAGTCCAGCAGACAGTATTATAGTCATCGAAACACATAAGCTATATGCTAGGATTTGAATGGAGATTTACTACAAGAATTCCGTATAGGATTCACCGGAAGTACAGGAGAACCAACAAGACAAATTAGCTAGCCTTCCATACCGATGGTTCTTAGATAGACATTGGCAAGAGAGCTGGAGTATATTTTGAAGCCCTCACAGTGAACTGCTGCTTCAGAATAACAACGATTGCAGCATCTTTCAAGCTGAGTGTAGTGCTTTGGGAAAGAGCATTAAGGTTAGACTCTGTTGAGACTTGTGATAACCTTCAAATCAGAAGATATCCAGTCCAGAGCCAGTACGGTGACCATCAACTGGTACAACAAGTGGTACTTTAAACAACGTGTAAAAGTTCAATAGCATTCACTTTGCTCAGAATCGTCCCAAAACTGTCAGTCACTTAAAAATTCTCTTCACTGTCTTATAGTGTAACTCACGCTACGGTTACACTCACAATTTTTATACCCAACCATCGTTACAAAATGATATAATTTGTTCACATAGTAAAAACCCATTATACGATCTAGGCCCCCAAAAAAGAGCAAAGCCAAAAAAAAAAGAAAAGAAGAGAAATATTACTTCACACTATGCTCCCTCGTTCTACGGTAAAATAAACGTAATACACATATACCATCTCGTTCCATAGCCATGCCAGCAACCATAATTATTTCTTTTACGATAATTTAAGTGTCATTTTATTGATAATAAAAATCGTTTACGATATACGATTAAATGAATTATGAATGATTTTGTTACTTCAGTTTTGAGCAACAAATGTGTAAGTGTTGAGTAATATTTACTACACCTCTCTCTCTCTTCTTCTGATGAAATTCACTAATGGCTTAGAAAAGTCTTCACCAAAAATTTCAAGCCACAAGAACCTGCTGCTATAATTCGTGGCAGGTACCTCTCTTTAACTGGTGAGGTGTCGTTTTTCATTTGCTCGTTTTTTGGTAGTTTAAAGAACCGTAAAGCAATTAATATTATTACACTGCCATAAAAAACAATATAGAGAGTGTGACAACTACCAGGCGATTAAACGTCACATAAGTAGTTGTGTGTGTGTCACCTAAATCAAGGACACTTTTGCGAAATACTCTGGTGGCCATTAAGAATCCTTTTTATTTCTTGTTTTTTTTGTGTTCTCCTCCTGACGCAACAAATGCATCGTAAAAAATGAATTGCGAATCTTTGTGCAATTACACAGATGTCCTTGGAACGATAAAGAAAGGATTTATGATGGTACATGCTGCAATCGGGTTGAAATCCTTTTTTTTGTCTTATGCAAGGTGCTTTGCGAAATTTTTATCCTTTGTAACAACTTGTCGTTATATAAAAAACAAAAGACGAGTTAAAAAAAAAAAACCCTTCAGACTTGCCCTTGAATTTTGAAAAAATCTTAAAATTCCAACAGAGATACGAATACCTGTTTTTCGGTTAAAAAACCTAACTTCCCGACAAGTGCTGATTTATCAGCCGTGTCACTTCATTAATGAGAACACAAAATAGAGATTAAAAAGATTTAAATATATTTATTTTAGTCTGCTTGATGCCGCCCACTAAAATATTTCATTTTCTATGCAAATCTATCCCACTATACAATAGTGTTCATTATAAGATTATTATTTTTTTTTTTTAATAATAACTCTTAGGCTTTGTTGTTTTTTTTTCTTCAAATTTACCGTCGCGTCGGGGGATTGACTTGTTAATATATATTTTTTTTTTTCTTAAATTTATACATAAAGAGGCGAGAAAAATTTCTTTTCAAAATGATTTACGCAGTTGTCTATCTTTTTTTTTTTAAACAAAAATTATATATACCTCCAAACGATAAGTCGGAAGAGATTAAATTCTCAACAACAAAAAAAAAAAAAAAACTGATACCATTTGAATTTTTAAGTTCAAGTGTATATTTTTAAAGAAATTTCGAATTTTCACTTTTGTTTTTCTATTTTTAATTTTAAATGGCCGAGACTAATTTTTAATGGTTTCGAATTATTATTATTTTAATAAGCATCACATCAAATTTAGCATGAAGAATAAGCAAATTAAAAGCACTGACCTATGATTGTGCAGATGGTTTTGGTGGCTGGGTATGTGGACATTTTCAAGGCGAAGAATTTCATCTCTTTTTATTAATATTTTATTGTTTGGATTCTACTGTAATATATGAGTGCTTTAGGCAAATTGGCGACATAAAGAATACACGATGGAAGTGAGAATAATTGACACAGATGGTAGGCAATAAATAAGAGAGTCATCTATCTATACTCGTACCTATATTTAGGAATAGATTTTTTGAGATTATTGTTTCGTATCTTCATTGAAGTTCAAGGTCTTTTCAAGGAATATACGAGTTGAGTAGGGTTATGGAACAACCAGAAGAATATCTGATATAAAAATACACTCTATACAGTTGGTTGCTTAAATAAAATTGTGACAGTGTCCTAGAATCTCTGCCTGTCATTCCCATCCCACTTTGTATACGATCATATAACTGGAGCACAATTTTCCGAGCACTTCCCGCCAAGAAAGTACCGACCGGTCTGTCTGCAGAAGATAGTGACGAACTCTTTTGCAAATAAAATACTTCACTACGACACCGACAATGGGACAAGGCACTATAACTTCACAGGCGTTGTTCCACAGGGCTCCGTACTAGGGCCACTAATGTGGAATCTTATGATTCAATCTATGAATCCCGAGGTAGAAAATAATTAGCTTCGCCGACGATATAGCGATGGTTGTAGTGACAAAACTTCTTGAAGATTTAGAGAATGACGGCAGTAGATCCATTAGGACTGGCTGGTAAGCATGGACCTAGGACTAGCAGAGCAAAACACGGAGGTAGGTAGTACTTATCAACAGGAGACGAGTCATGGAGCCTGTAAGAGTAACTACATATAGCGTTGCTATAGAATCAGAGTTAACTTGTAAGCAAAGTATGCAATAAGCAGAAGAGAAGGCAAGGATCAGGCCAAATACTGGAGGATTTAAACAAAAGAAAAGACGATGACACTCTACGGCTAACAAATATGGGCTAGGGAGCTAGGACGCTTTCTGAATAACGTCAAACATCTCGACATGCTTATTGCCTGGTATGGTACCAATGGACTTCCTTGTTGAAAAAGCCCAGAGGATAAATCGTGCTAGAAGGACAACGATAGCAATGATGAAGTACCCGCAAACCTAGAAGAATGACCTTTGGATCAATATGGAAAGTATAGATACTGAATTCCTGGTCATGATTTCAGTAGCTATCAAAGTTATCAATACCATCTAGCCGTCGACATATTCAGTAAAATTTTACATTTCACGTTTGCAGAGGAAGAAGACTTTGTTATCGTTAATGCCCTTTGTGGTCAGAGCTCGACAAAATCGATATATCCGAGCTATGGTTCTCACAAGACGCTCTAGGACAAAAAAAAAACATTTGGCGATTGGGTTATCTCGTGGCGAGCGTTCATAAATTTCCTGCCTTGCAACTCGATTATTTTCTCCGGAGCCATGTCAACTCCTTAATTTCCAAGTACTTTGGACCAACATTCGGAATTCTATTGCCGAAATAACGCCGTAAAGAAATCGGAAAGAATTGTTGAAAACTGGATCGTCCGCTTGAAGGCGCTCTCAGCAAAGCCGATGCGGCTATTTGAATGATGTGCTATTCCACACATAATGGCACAAATGTAACTTTCAAATAAATCTAGAGTCAATTTTGTATCTTAAACCGTTTTTGTTTTTCTGTCATTCTTAACTGGTCACACTATATTGTAAATTAGAGACTCGGAACTATCCAAGACTTGAGAAGTCATCGATGTCATTGGAAGAAAAAAAAACTACTAAAAATGTGTTTCTTTGCAATCACCTAAAATTCAGCGCTTTTGCATGAGAGTTCTTACATCAAGAAACATGCCAAAGATACGCCGCTTGATAAGCAAAGCCACGTAGTGTGTGTCTAGCCGTTTCCAATTAAATTTAAACAAAGAAGGCTATTGTATAAAATGCGAACTCGCCGGCCGTTGGCATCGCATCACATTATCTGCTTGCTTTGAGGCCACCCATCATGATGCGCCGTCAAGGTTAAGACTATTTTACATTCGTAAATAGGTACTCCTAAACCAAATTCTAAATCTATTCGGATCTAGGAATCTTCTAATTTATTGCAACAAAGTCCAATGTGTCAAAATATTATTTTCTGCCACTTTAACCGATTATACGAGGCGCGTCGTCGTTTTCAAATCTCTGTTACGTTTTTTTTTTCTTCGAAATTTCCATTCCATTTGCATCGCCTAATCCAAGTACATATTCATAATTAAAATTTTAATTGCAAGTGCTAGAGAACACCCCAACAGCAAATGGACTGTGCGCCAAATCCAAAAGAGAAACAGCAAAAAAAAATATAAGAAATTGTATCTGAAGAACTCATCTGACATCTTACGCCACTAATCCCAGGCCCCCAGACAACGTACACAATATTCTGCAACATATAACTCAACTGGAAACTTAATTGCTTCTCTGACCATTTAACGATCGCATTAAATAGCGCCGAAACAAACAATTAAAGTGGAGTTTAAATATAGTTTAAGATTGATTTTTCTCCTTTTTTTTTTGCTGTTGTTTGTGCTGTTTGTCCGGGTGGGTGGTTAGAAGGGTGGTGAATATTCCATTTTGCACACATGTATCTACACTTGTGTTTACAGTTTTAGATGAAGCAAAAAACAAAATACATATATCTGGTACGTGCATGGCGTTTCGTAAGATGAGATGAACCATCTCAAATCATCCTCCTCCTCTGAGAGAGGAGACCAGGAAGAAATGCGACGCATGTGCCCGAACGTGCCGCATTCGAAAATTGCCTTGAAGCTGCTGCTGCTGCTGGTGCTGCTGGATGCTGAGTAAGTTCTCTATCGATATATAGTATCTGTAGGGAGCATTTTGCATACACTTGTCTATAGATACGAAATTCCACTCAGTGAACGTGTATAAAGTATCTACAAATAGCCATAGATATACTCGTACATCGTTCTGGCCGACATCATGACTTATTTTTAAACATTAAAACAATTTTCTTAGATTTATCGATTTTCGCCACTTAAGCTTTAGTAGTAGATACATTTTTCTATCCCATTTTCAAAATTTCTCTCGCGCGCGTTTCCGCTTCAATTGACTTGTATACGATTTTCGATTTCTGATTTCGATGGAATTTCTGTGGGCTTTTCTCCTCTGGTTGCATTCAAACAGAAACTATAATATTTTGGCTTGCATTTTATCAAGTGCTGATTTATGGCCCGGTTTTTGGGGAGTGCTTGCTCTGACCAATGAAAATATACAAAAGAAAAGATTTTCAATTAAAATTCAAAATGGCATTCGGGTCTGTGTATCCTCTTAATTCGAGCTGTGCCAGAGGATATGGATATTTTGTGTTCTCACTGAGGAAAATCTTTTCTGTAATATATTTGACACCTATCAAACACACAAAGGCAGGATGGTACGAGTATTTTCCCGAGGAAAACGTAATTGCGTTTTTACGTGACTGTCGAGCGATATTATTATACGTATCTGGGAATCAAGTGTGGAGCTAGAGGGAGAAACGGCTGAGCCGGTGGAAAGTTCCTACTAAATTATGTACACATGATGCGAGGGACATGTTTGTTTCCTTATCTGTCAGTAATATTTGATGAAATCTAGCTATGTGGGAGTAGGTATCATTTTGGGTGATTCTATTAGATTTTTTGTTTCTTCTCTTGTCTTTGGGGTTAGGTACTCGTGAAATTTGTTTTTCTGTTTTTTTTTTTAGAAAATTTAAATTGGAGACTGAAGGTGTCGCAGAGAAAAAGCCACAAATAGGCAAAGTTAAAGAGTGAGCTCCATAAACGCATATTAATGCATATCTGATGAGCTTACGCGTGTTAGACTGGAGTGTTTTTGTTTCCTTGATCTCTGACGCAAACCTTACAGAGGCTCCGTGCCGTTGATTAGTCATGTCTTGCACTTGCACTTGTTGAGGATTAGACTTACGAACGGGGTGTGGACCTACCTGTCAATAAAAAGGTAATATGCGCAAGTGGACAATCTGATGAAATTTAACTTCTGCACATATGGAGAGCCATTTGATAGAGATACACCATCCATTTAAAGCAAAGATGCATGTCTAGACTTCAAGTTCCTCAAACAGCTTTTGGCGAGGTTTGAGAAACCACATAAGAGGGTGGTCTCTTAAAAAAGAATATCACAACCAGCCCATAAAAAGCCGGGGTATTTTCTGCAATTTAAAATTTGATCCTTCGCACAGCACGCCAAGGGTGAAGGCTGGACGGAAAGCCACGATTCGTAGCCCACTTTAAAAAAGGATAAATCAAATTTATGGATGTATGTATAGTATCAGACTGGAAGGTAAACTGAGCAGCTGTCTTGTCCCTAGGAACCACCCTCAAATCGGATAAACTGACAAATACTAAAGTCATAGCGACTGTAGGTGACTTCTGTGTGCATAAGGTTGTACCTGACGCACAAAACTACGGGCTAAAACCTAAGGCTCCGACGACTGATGGTAAACTTCACAAAACACAAAGGCTGCGAGAGTTTAAAATGTCAAAGAAACATGGAAACAAATCCATGAGTGAATCTAGAGCAAGACAAAACCTTACCACGCTTATGACACAAGAAACCCGATAGAAGCGAACAAAAGCGAGGTATTTAGTTTGAAAAGGACAGATATACTAGCTACTGAATGACTATTAGCTACTTACAAAAAAAATTGAGACCAAAAACATTTAAAGAAAACCAGCTCAACAAACACATTTCTTACTTACTTAAAGGGCTCCCGGAGGTTCGGTCTTCTTCGCCGTCTCGAACCTGGGGGCTGGGATTCGAAGATCCTCTTGGCTGGAGCATTGTTGTCCATTCGCTCGATGTGGCCGAGCCAATATAGTCTGCGTATCTTGGCTTTTTGGACTACATCCAAATCCTGGTACAGCTCATAAAGTTCGCGGTTGTACCTTCTCCTCAATTCGTCCTCCTCGCATAGGGGACCTAATATCCGACGGAGTATTTTACGCTCAAAGGTGCCCAATATTTGCTCAGCTTTCTTACTTATCGTCCAGCACTCGGCTCCATACAGCAGGACTGGTAAGAAGAGCGTTCTGTAGAGCATTAATTTGGTCCGTCGAGTTAGGAGTTTTGAACCCAGTTGTTTCGCCAAACCGAAGTAGCAGCGGTTTGCTAGGGTTATTCTTCGTCGGATCTCTACAAAGGTGTCATTTGTAGGATTAATATTTGTTCCGAGGTGAACTCCTTAACTACCTCGAAATTATAGCTATCAACAGTGACGTTCTGCCCAATGTTTTGGACAGATAAATTTTTGTTTGTTGATAACATATACTTTGTCTTGTCCTCATTTACTTCAAGACCAACTCGTTTCGCCTGCTCATCAATGGCCGTAAATGCCTCTACGACGGCTTGCCGGGATCTTCCGATGATATCAATATCGTCTGCATATCCCAGCAGTTGGACGGATTTGTGAAAGATAGTGCCTTCCGTGTTGACACCTGCCCTGAACCACATGACAGCGCATCTCCTTGCCTGAATCCGGTGCACGTTTGGAAGAGCTCCGAAGAGTTGTTTCCAGATTGCACAGAGCATCGCGTGTTTTCCAGCGTTAGATGTGTCGCATCTGGATAAGTTTTGTCGGTATCCCGAATTGGGCCATCGCCTGGTAGAGCTCAAGACGATGAATGCTGTCATAGGCGGCTTTAAAATCGATGAAAAGGTGGTGCGTTTCGACTTGAAATTCGTTGGTCTTTTCCAGGATTTGTCTGAGTGTGAAAATTTGGTCTATTGTCGATCTGCTGGGCCGGAAGCCACACTGGTACGTGCCGATTAGTGTGCTACAGAAAGGTTTTAGACGTTCACACAATACGTTGGACAGGATCTTATATGCGACATTTAACAGGGATATGCCTCGGTAGTTCTTACAAGACATAGGATCGCCTTTTTTGAAGATGGGGCATATAGAGCTGATACTCCAGTCGTCGGGCATGCGTTCCTCCACCCATACTTGGTTCATGACTTGATGCATGCACCCTACCAAGACATCACCTCCGTATTTAAAGAGTTCAGCTGGAAGCCCATCAGAGCCAGCGGCTTTGTTGTTCTTCAATTTCCTGATGGCTACATTAACTTCTTCAATACTGGGTGGAGGCGTTGGTTCTTCAGCCAACATACATTCTCGTCTTTTTCGACCCATTCTACCGAAGGCTCTATTGACGAGAATATGCTTCGGCTGCTGTTCGAGTATGGTGTTAGGTAGTCTGGCCTGGCGTTGATTTTTGTCGATAGTAGGTTTCATTATCCTACTAACTCTGCTCGTTGAAGTATTAGGTTGTATGTGTATGATACAGTAAAAGGCATATAGCTAGTCTTCAGATCTCATAGTGCATGTATTATGCTATATGATATCCTTACAAGACTCAAAATCGTATTATAAAGTGTTGGACATGAGAATCTTGCAATCATAGAAGAGGACAATGCACCAGGTGAACTAGCACGGTATAGGTCCACATATAAGCAACGACAAGGCGCCTAAGCAACAAATGCTGAGAGATGGAGATGAGAGACAATCTTGCAGTAGTGGCACTGGACATTAAAAATGCGATTAACTTAGCAAAGAAGAGAATGGATACTCTATACTATCTTCGGTGTATAATATCAGACTATCTTACTATCAGAAAGCTGAGCTATGAAACATGACGGAATAGAGGATTATAATGTCTCGGTGGGGTCCAGTTCTGGAACATCTCTTGTGGGACATCATGTGCGATGGGGTCCTTCGCTTAGAGTTAAGGTGCTTGGTTTCGCTGACAATATTGTTCTTGTAACAGTGGCAAAATATATGCATGAGTTCGAGAGACTACCACCAAAGCAATGGCAAAGCCTGGTTGCTTTCCCGAATTCTGCCAAACACTGGGGGCCGGATAGTCAGTATAGTGTATTCGCCCCCCGATTTGGGCAAGGACACTAGCGATGAAGGAAACGAAAATGAGTTATCGTCGGTTTAGAGACATTTTGCACTAAAGACTATCAACGAACCCGTCCCATTGAAACCCTTTCGGACGATATGCAAGGAATCTATAATAGCAGGGCCTCAGGACAACTGAAACCAACAGCAATCAAGAGGATCAGGGAAAAAGATAACTGACTTTCAATGACTGCATGGCAAGCTCGGTAAGGCAGATGGACCCATACGTTAATCCCAACTATCGTAACCTGGACAAAATAAGTTCACGGTCGGTGCAACCATCAACTGGCGATAACTCACCTTTTTGTCCGGAATACCCAGATCAGAAGAAAGAACACGCTGTATTCCATTTGGGACGCTTCATGGATTGGAAAATCAATCGTCCAAGCCCAGACGATCAGGGGACCTAAGAAATATTCTTTGAACCTACATAAAACTTTCAGAGGAAAATGGTTCATCAGCGAAACCGGACTAATCAGCTTAATTATAATCGAAGTTCCCAGCCAATCTCGCTTGACCAAATTGGGCAGTAAAAAAAAAATCCAAAGGGTGCTCTATATTCCCATCCTTCTATGCTTATAGTACGACCGGGCTACTTACAATCGCTCGGTGTCATTCGCTGGCTATTACTCTGTTATGTAAGGAGATCCTGTTTTTCTTACGATTCGCTCTCATTTCTTTAGGGGGGAAACTGTCATTAAAATACAAAAAAAAACTTGTTTCGCATTAAACCGCGTTTGTCTGTCATTGAACTACCCCAGTTGATTGGAATCAAGTTCAACATACTTAGTGCAAGTAGGTATCTGAGATAGATCCAATCAAGGCGTGTCTCTCTCTATCTTTTTCATAATTTCATTATAAATCAACACAAAGCACCGGTTTTCAAAAGAAAAATACCCACACAGTGAGACCAGAAAACCAAACCAACTTGCAGCTGTTCGAGACCAAATAAAAGAGTTACTACCTCTACGCAATGGCTATTCGTCGCCCAAGGTCAGTGCTCGTATATCATTTTATTTTTATGATTTTTTTGTGTTTTTTCCTGTTTGGTGGATTGCTGCTGTTTCTCTCTCAATTTTCCTCGAACAATCCTTTCTTCAAAAAACGGAGAAGAAAGACAAACCCTTTTGTCCCCATTGTGCTTGCTATGCAATATTTTTAAACTCTTGTGTGCGTAAATAATTTTGTTTTCCATCCAAACCCACAGCAAACCGCCATAAATTTACTTATGTAGCAAAAGACGATGAAAAAAAAAAAAATACAAGAGATAAGGACTTTCCTCTGGTGTGGTCATAAAAAAAGAACAGACGGGTTGACAATAGATCTGACACATTATTCGCCGCGCGATACAACGCACATGCGATTCGATTTGGCCTCTAAGAAATGTGTCCATGCCCACACAGTCCGTGTCCTTTTTGGCTGTAAAAACAAAAGCCAAACAAACGAAAAAATATCCTGAGAATGACTAGCGACTAACCCTTGCCTGGTGTGTTTTGGTCGTGCTGCTTTATGTTTTTTTTTTCAACGATTCGCATGTGTAGCTACGAATGTATCTTCCGCAACCAACAGAAGCCACTTTCTATTGTCCTAGTTGTTCTTAGTCATTTTTTTTTCCTCCAACAGGAATAATTTATGATTTCAAATAAAACTGCAGATCTATAGACCGCCTGCAGGCAAGTCTAAAGTTTGCAAAACAAGTTTTCGAAATGAATTTCTGCGTGGCGTAGAAAAATTAGAAGCAATTATGCCAATTAAGGTATTGTATTGGACCAAGATAGCGTGCTAGTCGGCGGCCGTGTGCATGTTTTAAATTTAATTCTATATTGTTTTAGCTCGACGGAGGGTTCGACACAGAACCCTGGTTATAGTAGGTAGGTACCTACACACCGAACACAGATCATTCATTCTCTTTTATGGCAATAAAATTTACTTTTAATGAGAACTTAAGAGTGATAAGCTCGGAAAGTTTATTACCCAGATAGCAAGTGTCGTCGGTGTCACGGAAAGTCTATTGCGGCCAACATCGACAATCGATATCGTACAAATGTACTGCATACACATACACCCACATCTTTGTGTGTGTGTGTTTTTCTGAAGGAAATTGATAGTTTTGTCTTCTTATCTAATGGAAATGGCCTCTGCCTGCATGGTGACAGTTAAATAAAAATAATTTAAGAAGACGCCTTGCAGAATTTAATTCCAATGTATGTATAGGTATACCTACATCCTTTCTTGTTGCTAATAATAAAGATGTTATAATAGAAATTTTATTATAATTATCCTGTAGGTATGCATACCCAAGGATTAATGGTGGATGTTTTGGGTAGGCTTGTGATAACAAGAGGAATAATGCCGCCATATTGGAAGCAAAATGGCATACTTTGACAGTAGGTGGCAGCCATCTTTGAAGAAATATGGCGGAATTAGTGGTTAGGTGAGATTTGATTGAAATTTATGGCGCACGGGATGTCGCTTGATACCGAGTTGCATGATTTTGTTTGCAAGAACTGTCATTCATTAGAAAAAAAAATTGTCAAGAGTGAAACGTAACTAGCCCGTGATCTGTTTGGAAAGAAGAGAAAATCTTTTACGTATTTTAAGCCCAGGCTCTAACGAAAAACAGGAAGACGACTGCATAATCTGGAACGAGAGGAGCTACACCCTCATATTACGAGAGTCTCGAAATTGCATAGCCAGACATTCGAAGATTGCAAGGCAAGAGGCTCGTGGGATAGGATCGATGGGAAGACTGTGTCAAAATGCATAATGAATTGAACAAGAGCTCAGAAAGTCATATACTTCTCCGACCTAGCTACTTATAGTTAAATGATTTGAAAAACGAATTAGATTAGTAGGCACTTTCATCATTCTCTCACTCAGCGGATTGAGATAGTTCTGTGGATTCTGCCTAGACCGCGTAGTCTTCGAATCTTAGTTAGTTCTTTGAGGTTAGTGACTTTGTTTGAGTCTCCATTTCTATCCTCGGATTTAGTCAACGACATATCCACCCACGATACTTTTTCTAGCAGCGCCAACTATTGTACATCAGCTGAGCTTTGTTAGGAAAGCCTAAAACACCCAGATCTTTCCGGATCAATGGAAGAAGAGAAGAGAATGATCATCAATCTTCCTTAAGAAGACAACTCAACGCAATGCAAAAACTGAAAATTAACATACCTATGTATCCGCGTACCGCCTGCTGTGACTAAGGAAACAAGGAATACATAAACATCCTGCGGATTATCATCGAACAGTGCGTCGATTGTTAACTGCCACTTAACCTGCTTCCAGATAAATTACTTGCAATTATCGAGGCTTGAAAATTTCCAAAACGTCTGCTCAGTGTATTCTAGTTAGCATATAAGCAGGGGGTGATATATGGAAAGAGGTGGAAATTTAGGAAAGAAGATATGGCAGGGTTGAATAGAAGATAATCAGGGTTTACGACTTCTCCATTAATCAGAACTGAACACAAATTTTGTTTGAGAAAACCTTGTTTCTATGATCGGCATGGCTAAATAAAATTTTGTTTTTGGATGAAATCGCTGTCCTCGAATGGAGACCCTAGACAAGAACAAGACCCATTTCATAAGCTACTGACAGGATTCCAATCCATGCTCTTGCGCGACACTGCTTGATCTACTTGACTACCGTGTGCACTCAGAACGCAATTGCTTCACTATCAAAGATAAATTGAATGATAAACTATAACGAAACTTAATTTATAACATCAACTTTAAGTAGAATCTTAAAAAGGCTGCATCAGTCTTATTAAATCCATTCGCCACGAATTCAATAAATCAAATTGCTCTTTAATGGCGAACAGACCCTAACATTTCGTAATCGCTCTCTGACACCTTTCAGGTAAAATATGCAACTATTCCCGATAGCTCAAACGAAAGAGATACCTACACACAGACAGAGTAGGTACTCTTCCTTCTGCCAGAAAGGTGTTTCACCACAAAATGGACCATCAACATTGGCGGCCATCATCCATGTCCGATATTATACGGACGACATGGCCCAGCACCAACAATAATAATTGGATTATGCCTACCTAAGATGAGAAGAATTTCGACCTTTTTGTTGTTGTAGTGCTAAATCCATTCCATTGAATGAAAATCATCCCCTGTGTGAACGTCATCCACACCCCATTCAAGATGAGAGAATAGTTATGTCCTTTGAGTCCTTTGATTGCTATTATTGCCTCGTTCTATCTGTCTGGTGGCAGAGAGAGAGGTAGGAATAAAGGAATCACCCTGTGCACTATTTAGGATTAGGGGTTGAAATTTTCATCATTCAGTCAGATGAAATGCAACCCGAAGATGGATAATTCCCGGAGCAAACAAGTTCGGAATCAACAAGCGATTGACAGCGCCAGATAGCATTTAAAAGGAAAATAAAAACACTTAAGTCGGAGATAAATATACGATTCAATGTTGATTCTTGATTGTACATAAATTTTATTTAAGACAGAGACACCTTATATGTGGCGGCGGGTGGCGGACGCGGTGACGACAAGTTGAACAAGTTCTCGCGCATTTTTTTTCTTTTTGTTTTCGTGTTTGGTCAACGCTCATTTGCACACGGAGCTTGGCGGTTAATTTATGTCACATTTTGCTTCGCAATGCTTGGCGAACTCAAACTGATGTCAATTGCGAATTTATTGCTTTGGAAAATGTTTTTTTTTTTGTTTTTTTTTTTAACTGACAGAAGAGAGGGTATCTTGTTTCGAATATGACTCTTTGGCGATGCATATCATTAAATTGGATTTCTTTGCATAAACGGATATTAGGTAGGTACAATGTGCTCTTATTTTTATTGAAAGATAAAAAATTAATTAATAGATACCCACTATCTGATCGGGCGACATAGAGCGTCGGTCTTCGTGTGTGGGATTAGATACAATGTTATAGTGTTGTTCATAATTCCTGTTTAAGATATTTTCACACAAGGAAACAAATGGATGGGATGAAGGAGACCGTAGGACAGATAGATTATATGATGAGGGTAATAAGCTTGCTGATATCAGCTTTTGATAGCCTTCTCCTCTGCAAAAAGAGTTAAAATTCTGCTAGGTGGGCACATTCACTTTCTCCATAGACTTCACGGTTTAAATCTGTATTCCATTTTCTTTCCTAATCCGCATTCTACACTTCGACGACCGCGCTCAAGAGAATACACATATCAACTCATTTGGTGCCAACTTTTCCCATATACCTATGTACATGATATCAAGAAGGATCTGGCTAACTTACTTACTTACTTACTTAAAAGGCTCCCGACCCTTGTAGAGTCACTGCGTGAGACATCGTTGCCTTCCATCCTCGGTCTCGGGCAAGCTGCTTCCTGTTGTGAAGACCAAGTCGGTGACTAGGTTGCCCTCGCCATTTCGAAGAGTCAGCTGCCAGCTGCTTGGCTTTTCGATAAAATTGCCGAATAATGTTGCACTCGCGAGACTCTTCGATATCCTTGAGCTGGAAAACTTCGTGGTCTGCTTTCTTTTTACGCAGGATTCTCTTTTCTTCCCTATTTCTGGTCCTCTCTCGCTGGTCTTGTTCTGCGTTGCAGCGTTTCTTGTGTGCATCTTCTGTCACCCTCTCCCGCTGAACGCCTTCATACCAAGGGCTCCTCCTTGGTGGAAGTTGGTAGCCAAGGATGGTCACGGCTACCTCTTTGATGATGTTGCGGTATTCGGTACATTGGTTGTTAGCTATTGTGGTGGGTGAATGCATTGCAGAGAGTTTCCAGGTGCGCTTTGTAGGCTCTGACTCTTTCTCACGTGCTAACGCGTCCAACATTAAGCTTGTTTTTCTTGACGGCTCACAGCTTCTTCTCGTTGGACAGTGGGGATCTGAATTTAGCTGCAAGAAGATAGTGGGCAGGATCTGGCTAGGACATTCCTCTTGCTTGTCCCAACACAAACAAAGTGGCGAGTTGTCATGTTATCGTACTCTGCCAGCTGAGTTTATTGTGTCTGTCTGGATGCTTGTGTTCCCACAGGGTCACCACACACTGGGGACGCGTATAATAGTACCATTGTGATCAAATAAGATGCGAAGAATACATTTTTCGACCATGGATGTTTAGCACTGGCACTGCTAGTGATAAATGCAGTAAACATGGGTTTTTTTTTTGCTCCATACTCTTTGTGCGGCTCACAGTGCTGCCTACTGTCCCAGTTTGCTCACGGGCAGATGGGGTTCTTCATAACATCATGGATTTGATGCGGCTCGACTACTTTCGTACACGTTTAGCAATAGGGTTTTTGACCACTCCTATAGAGGTTGGCTCTCAAGCATCTATAGCTCTGTGCTTCCTGCTGATCTAAAGGTTTATATTGAAAGTCAGTCTTTATCAGAGTGATCTCTGTCTTGCCGTTCTCTCAGACTTTTCCTTGGAGGCTTGTCTATATTCTTTCGGCGACTAGTGGCTGTTGATGCCTTCGTCCTGCTGATACGATACAGTAAAATCTATTGGTACCATACCAGCATGTTATACGTTAGGTCCTGCATAATAATCCATGTCGTAACTCCTCTTTTAGTGCCTTGTATCCGGTTGTGAATTCATAACCTTACCCAGGCTATACTTGAACAAAGTTCCACGACATTTCTCCTCGAAGTGCATCACATTTGCACTGCATTGCCCATTGTCCTTTTAAAAGACAGAAAGAGTTCTTTAAAAGGAATATTTAAGCCTTGATTGCTACAGAAGCTTCCAATTAAAATATTCCTCGTTTCATCCAATTCAAAGCACCTACCAATTACGTTGACTGTTGCCATTAAAATGCTAAAAAGAAAGAACACGTTTTCCTTATTCAACTGAGTCCTTTCTTCTCCTAAACACTAACAAAAAAAAAAAAAGAATAAATATATACAAATGACTGCGCATAATTTACCAAGTTTAGGGTCATTGCATTCAGTTGGTCCGTTCTCGTCGGTGTTGTTGAATGTTAAAAACTTTTGCAATCTCGTTAGCCCTTCATTGGACATTAGCAAAGTCTCACACTCACTCCCCATTTGTGTATTCCTTTTTCACCTATCACACAACAAAAGGATTTTCTCCTTGAGACGCAAAATTATAAACAAAAAACTACTCCTTTCTACAAAAGATAACCGAATCCATGCAAAGTAACAAAGGAAATCCCTATCCTCCTTTCCTATGGTCGTATCAGGAAGCGCATATACAACAAAATCCAGTTGTGCGGTTAATGACAACCACACAGAGAGAGAGAGAGAGAGGGAGAGAAAGAGCAAACTATTTTAATAAAATTCACAGATGTATCCATAAAGCTATAGAGAACAAGAACCAGAATGGCTGCTGCGTTGTAGAGAGTGAATCCTAACACACAAAAAAGGTGGGCCGCTCCAAGGAGAGGTGTTCACTTACACAAAACTGCGGCTTTCAACTTCCCAGACATCTTTACGATCCGACTGGGTACCCTTGTTTCCTTTTTCGCATGGTTAAGTTCAGCAACTTCTTGTTCTGCATATTCTATGGTTTGGTAGAAGGGTCGGTGGGCAGATTCCCCAAACTGCCTCCGACCGTTTGAATTGAAGCACCCATACAAAGTGCCAAGTATATGTGCTCATCGCTACAACTAAAACACTTAAATAATGGGGGATACATTCCACAAGGATACTACCGCCATGCTTGGGTATGCTGTGTGCGCGCATAAATAGGACCTAGGGAAACCCTTGCTAAAATAATTGATTCTGGTTCATTAAAAATCGCAATATACCGAGATGAGTGCTGTGTGTATCCTCTATCTACACACACGTACCAAGGATTATTGTTGCCTCGGGTATGGCCGGCCTGCCATTGCCACCCACACGAAAGGGTATTTTGGGGAATTCAGGAAAACAATTCGACGTTGATTCGTTCGCAGGAGCAGGCCAACAATTCGAATCGGAATTGCGATGGTCATACACAAATAATTCCCGGTACCAAGGACCTCCTAACAAGGTATAAACAAGGACAATTGATGGGAAGAGTACATGCACGCACAAACACACACACACATGTGTACAAAACAAACAGTGCTTAGCAAATAAAATTAATTTTATTAAAAAGGTAAGACGACGACCGACTAGAGGCCAGGGATAACAGAGACCAACTCTGTCCGTCCGTTCGTTTTGTGTAGATATTTCGCAATAAATTGTCCATTAAATGTTTTTCACAGACCGTTGTGGACTGTTTTGTTTTAACTAAAACCGACGGAGAGAGAGAGACTGGGTTCAAACTGTAATATGTTTTGAAACAGGAATTTTCCTATCCCTCTGAACTGTATGTATGTATTTTTATTTAATTACGTTTGTATAGTTAGTACGGTTGGACGATTGAAATTTTAATTAAATATACGATTTTCGTGGTTAGGATTATGTTTGACTATTTTCTATCGACATACTCTGTTCGTATTGGGATAACAGTGTTTGTCTTTTATGACGGAGATAGTTGACAAATGGAAATTGTTTAAATTGTTAAGTTGCGATACGAGTTGCAATAACATAATCTTTGCTATTAAGGGTATGAATGTCACATCGAAACATTTTATTACTCGAACAAGTTTGGCATGCAAAGACGCCCAAGAACATCAGGCAGATTGTCGGAAGATGGTCATAATTTCATGAAATTATCTATTAGAAAGTAAAGAGAAGACTTTCGAGATAAGATTTTGCATAGACTTACTTATAATCTCCTTCAAGGTCTGTGGTGACTCGCGTTGGACTCCGAGGACAAAGTGGAACTGCATTTTGATCTAGTTCTCGTTAAGCCCAGGCGAGTTCAGGGTATCTTTTTTCAGGAAGTTGGATAGAAGGGGGCGAAAGCTTTCATTTGATAGAAGGATTGGGCTATTGGTCAAATGGCCACCAACAGAGTTGATGCATCTCTTTCTTCTGGCCATTCACACTCCGTTTCTTGGTTCAATTGCTTCTTTAAGCCCGTGGCTCAAAAATAATTCTAAGGAACAGTAAAATCGGACGACAGGAAACTTTATTTATTGTTACCTATAACCTTCATCCGCTTGTGGTTTCTACAGAATCCACGGGCCATCGTATGTAGTTTCTATGAATGTGCCTCAGATCTCTCCAAATCATTCCCAGTTTATGGGCTGCATTTTCGAATGTCCTGTGCCATGTACGTCTCCCATTCTGAGCTATTCAGTTCCATTGCAGTGCTACGGACTACGGATGGATGTTCGCCACTTTCATTGTCATATGGTTCAAAGTTGCTATCATAAAATGGTGCCCGCGTACATACATATTTCGGCGATTTGCGTTAAAGGGTCAACGAATATTCCGGACTGCACTGGGACACATTTTGGATCCATCCTTTAGAGCAGTTCGTCCAGTCTCTTTATATATTTAAATATCTTTGTCAAATGGGTTGGTGTTTCTTCGTAGTCCCTACAGAATTTGCAGTTCCTACCTCAGCTCGCTTCAGGTACTTCTTAAGCCTTCAGTGCTCTGTTAGAAAAGTTTATTTTTGTTCTGGCTTTGGCATATTTTACTGCTCTTGTCTTTAATATGGAATGGTAGCTCTTTGGCTTATTTCTTATGAGAGGTATCATCCCAGAATTTGCCACATTTATTTCTTCTCTTCCTAGTTCTTATACTATTTTTGTGTGCAAACAAACAGGGTTTCTTGATAATCTGCCAGCTCCTACATGTCCTGGTACCCAATGAAGGCTGACTCTGTTATTTTTGCCTAGTTTGTTGATTTTTATGAGAGCCATTTCCAAATAAAGGCTCGAATTTTTGGCTTATGAGCTCAGTGCCTTAATACCCTTAATAAAATTCCGATCCAGTGCAGAAGTGGTAGTTGTTTGGGCGCCAATACATTTATCTTAAATCCTCCTTTGCTGATGTTCCATGCTATCTCACTTGAAATCTACTCTAGCAACTGGTGTATAGAGTTGATTCCAACTCCCAGTTCTAGTGAGTCTATGTACCATCTTTTCATGGACTTATAGCCGCCTATGACAGGATTTATTGTCTGGAGATTTAGCAGGCGATGGCCTACCACGGCATACTTCGGCCTACCATCAAAACTTATCCACATACGTCGCGTAAAGCTGGAAAATACGCGATGCTCTCTGCACTTTGGAAACAATATTTCTGAGCTCTTTCAAACGTGCACTGGATTCCGGCAAGGAGATGCATTGTCATGTGACTTCTTCGATATCCTATCAAAGCAGATAGTGCGCAAAGTGGGTGTCAGCAAGGAAGGCACTATCTCTCACAAATCCATCCACCGTCCGTCAAGATACGCTGACTACAGCCCTGATAATCTTCGAGACATAGATGAAGACCGCATCTCTGACAACTTGGTCTGGAAACAGCGTGCCCCTATCAAAGGCCTCCGTGTCACAGGCAGTGACCCTACAAAGGTCGGGTGCCCTTTAACTAAGTAAGTAAACACTGTGAATACGGTTCCTCAAGCCAAAGTATCTTCTCCTAAATTTAAAAGTTTGCATTGAAGCTATTTAAATGAAATACGCCTTGCATGAGCGCTCATCATTTTATTTATTCTTACTGAAATCTGAAGTGTTTTCTCCTGCGTTGATTACAAAATAAAATTCGCCTATTCCTCACTCAAAATTGTCATACCCGACATGGTACTAATTAAACTCATTTGCCACCCGGCACAAATTCACCCACAAGCGCGCTTCAAGCTACAACAACAAAATGACTGAAGGCAAGGGGGGAAAAAAAATCCATCCCTTCATTCTCCAAATTGGTCATTGACATGACAAATCAGATGAAATCACATTAAGCCCCATCATAGTGTGTTGACACATTCACCAACGTCACTCACTTGAGAATGTCATCATCGCCACCGTCACATTGTGTGTGTTTCTCCTTCTAAATTAGGATTTCCAAAAATATACACAAAACGAAACGAAACACACATTTCCATTATTTCTTTTATTATCTCTATCAACTCGCACGCCTTTTTTGTGCGGGGAATGGGAGAGGAGGGGGCACAATTGTGCACCTAGGCACAAATTAATTTTTATACGAGCACAAGCTCCCCAAAAGTGGTGGTGGTGGTGATGAAGAGGGATGAAGAGGGAGGAAGGGCAGGGGTAGCTTGTAGAAGGACTCCATCAACCGTGTAGTATTATGGTTATTTTTATGCGCAAATATTTACTAATTACCTCAGGTTTTTATGCGGCCATAAACACTGCATCATCAGAAGAATAATAACTCATACGGTAATCAGGGAACAATCATCATCGCGTGCATCCTTTGTTATACCGACACAAATAAAAGCCAGCTCCTTTGATGTCCATGGTAGTAGGTATAACAATAAATTTAATCGTCTGTGTTGACGAATTTCATTGAATGGCTCGTGTAAATGATGAGAATGATGATTGTGATGAGGTGACAAAGTGTTTTGTTGCTTGCTTGCTTGCTTCGTCCTTGATGCTGTTTTGTGTTGTGCGCATGAATTGCACTTGAACACTGTGCTGCACTGTGTTATCGACAAAAGGATGCGAATCGGATAATAATATCTTTTATCTTCCGATAGATGGCAGTCGCATAATTTCTATCTCACCTGCCGTCAATGCATCGAGAATTGCAACCCTCATCGTCGTTGCTGCAAGGATAAGGGAGTGCATTCTGTGGTGTGTGTCACAAACGATGGCTTTTTCTAATAAATACCAAAAAAAAAAAAAATAATTATCTCATAGATGTGTCAATGGGGATATAAAATCAACGGCTTCACGTAAGTGCTTCTGCAAGGATTCATCCTGTTAAAATTCGACGAAAGGACTGCCAGGAATAAATGATTCACAGTGCAGATGGGAGGAGATGATGAATAAAAAAAAAAAAAAAATATATATATTATAATGGATACAAAAGCTGAAACAGCATTCCCTTCGATACTGCTCCTTGCTCCTTGCTCCTTCCCATCGGGATATTTACGCTTACATACAATTTTGTACATTTTATAGGCGGCATCATCATTCTTCAGCCCCGTACTGCTCCTGCTGTTGCCGATGAGAAGAAGAAGAAATTGCAAAGATGTATGTTAAGTGGTGACGATGGTGCCCGTGGTGGGGGCAAGGCACTGCTCCGAAACCGAAAAGCCTCAAATATAACTCAGCAACTTATACCAAAGATATTTTCGAATCGGGGGGAGAGGAGGTCGGCGGCGGCGGCGAAGGATGAATGCGCGCTTATATGAAAAGCAGCAGAAAAATTCCAATAATAAAAGATCGTATTAAGAAGATTCTCATGCGGTCGTAAACATTTTTACGATCTTTTAATGGGGCTTTTTGTAGCAGCGAGCAAGCGAGTAGTGGCATTGCTGGCAGTCAGTATCAGCATTAGACAGGCAGCATCTTTTCCAACGAACACATACCTACACTTGATGGTGGGGTATAGTGCGTTGACTCCTTTTTCTTTTATTTTTCTTGCTGGTGCACGGTTCGAGGTCTGGCCTACCTATCATCCCGTTTTATAAGCACTTTTTCTCGTTCTTTCTTTTTTTTTTTGGACTTATTTTGGATTTGCAGAGACATTATTTTGATTTTGTTTGTCGTTTTATTTTGAGTGGATATTTGAGTGATTTATGGGCTTTTTTTTGCTCATTCTGGTCGTGTCGTTGAGTGGGAAGTAGGTAGCTTACCTACAGACTGTGCGTGCAAAGGGATTTGAGGACTTTTTTCTCATATCCTGTTTTAGTAGGAAAACGAAAGGGAGGAACATTTTTGCAAATTGGAAATTGCATAAATTGGAAACTTATTTGAAAGGTTAGGAGATTTGAGTGGGTGATCGTTTGTTGGGTTGTAGCATTACTACTTTTTTCCCATAGAGGGCTATTGCAATCATGTTTATTGTTCAAACATTTTGGGAAGATATCCATTTTAATTGGCCACACAGGCTGAAGGATTGTGTTGTACTTCATGCAATGGACTATGGAAGCAAATATGTCTTTGAGTAGAAAAGTGCTTTGGCTGGGATTTGTGATTGCCCAGAGGTTAAACTGGCAAAGGCAAATACATACTGTCTATTAGTCTGCTTAATTTTTGTTCATTATATCTTCATTTCTTTCCTGAATGAGGTTAGAATACCCTTACACATTTGTACTGGTATGAGCGAATGGAGTTGGTGTATTGCCATTTAAAACTTAAACATTTGATCTCCGTGGGTGGTGTCCAAGTGCATTGAGAGTATTGTGTGGGATTTTTACGCTCGTTTGTAATTCACAATGTTTTTGTCGAATTAAAGTTGAAATGCACAGTTAATACATAGCTTTGCTGTTTTTACAATGAAAGTTGAATGGAATGCTCTTGTATGAATCCTTTTGAGCTTCGACCTAGAGCTCAATGAGCTTGCGATCGGGATGATGTCTCCTGGTATGAGCACTACCCATTCTGCTTACCAAGCGATATTCAAACAGCCATCATGTTAGTGTTGATCCAAAAGCATGAAACAAGTATGATGTTGTTGTGTAAACTATGTGTCCGCGTGCTGCATATAGGAACTGCTTAGCCATGTTGAAGTGCAGTAGTCCACAGTTGAGTACCACAGTTCGAAGGGTTCCTATCCTTCCACAGGATAAAATCAGGAGGTTTTTGGGTCTCTTCTCAAGCAGTGCCTCAATGTACGTTGTCAATATTAATACCTAGTCCGTGAGTTTCACCTGCTTGGAATCTACGTTTTTCGCTAGATATGATTGTGCAGATTATAGAGCTATCGGCGCACTGCTTGCTGTATCTAAGATAGCGCCTCGAAATATCGTGGGGCGAATCAAAGAACTTCTTGAGAACACAGTCTCCCCACTGTCGCCCACATTAACACCCTGAGTATCCACATCTACCAGTGCGTTGCACGTCGATCGCCAGGAGCTATACCTGACGAGAACTGAGAAAGAGTTGGGGAGAGTTGAGGCACATTGCAATCTTGCTTGATGTTGACGACCTTATCAAAGGAATATCTTTTTTTTTTTTGTTTGCGGAGGATTGATTGGACATATCGGGAAGACAAAGAAGAACTTTGAAGACAGTTATGGTGGCCAGGGGTACGACACTAGGAACACTCCTAGTTAAGACTTCCTAACCACGAACTCACTGAATGAATACCATGTACATCAAATGAAGCCTTCATATCATCACTATCAGTTGTGGCTGAAATCAAACCCAGATTGGTTGCCATCTGGTGCACCCAATTCCAAGTAAAAAGTATGGGGGACCACTTTCGGGAGTTGGAAGAAATATCGCCCTCGGGATCTGATAGGAACCAGGCTATCCAGCAACTTCGACAAAACAACTTGAATAAGGGAAAAATGTCCTCAAAATAGGAGGTCACCAAAGCGAATTAACTAACAATGCTCAAGGCTAGCTTCTTGTGGAAGACGAAACAATTCGCCACAGATGGAGACAAGACTGTGAAGGAATTTTGAGCAGTAGCCGCTCCTAGCCATGCAGACGTATCCGACTTTTATGACAAATATTCCAGAAAACGAAAAACGGTTGAGCCAGACGAAATATTCTATGAGTTCTGGGAAAAAAAGATGAAAGACATCGGCTCCAGGTGCATTATGATTCAGTAGGGAGGAGAAAATTAGCTTCTTCCATTGCACAAAGGAAAGGGCTATAAGCGACATCCGTTCAACTGATGTCACACAGCATAAAGATCGTTGAGTGGGTCTCAAGTAAATGAGCTAAAGCTAAAGAAATTTTGTGACATCAGAGGGTGATGTGAAATCTTTTTTAAAGTACTTAAGTCTCAGCCGAGCTATGGGAAGACATTCGCACAATATATGTATGGTGGTCAGTTTTAGTGTCTTCGACAGGTGTTCGATTGGACATGGCCCTCATTCTTGAGATGACAATTCGGAAAGCAATGTCCAGTTAGGAAGTCAGTAATTTGCTTGACTTTGTAGTTGCTCCTGTATCCCCTTGTGAGTCCTAGTGCCGCTACAACGCTTACGTGTGCGATTTCTGGGTCCATCCAGAGTAAGCGGTTCCATTGCATCGCTTGGTTCTCTTTCTTAAGAAGTTGATGTATTGAGAGTTCCACTGAGAGATCATTTCTCGCTAATCCCATTTATTGAGCTCTTTTCTTAACTGGTTAGTTTGAAGGCACCTTGCCTGGCATGCTCATCGGCAGTACCCAAATTAGTGTGCAAGAGATATTTGACACAGTTCCAGAATAGCTATGATTTAAAGTTGAAGGATCCTTGAGAGCCTTGAGAGCTGTCTGGCGATCTCAAAATATGTTAATCTACGGAGGGTTCTTCTACTGCATTCTCTGACACATAGCTCAATAGCGACCATCTCTGCCTGAAAAATTGTAGCTGGTCCTAGAGGAATAGGAATAGGACACCTCCAGAGCAGAGCCTTCGAGTTTAACTTATGATGTAGAGGTACCCCAAGATACCTATTAAGATTTTTTTGAGAAATTAATCTGAGCACTCTTCGAGTGATAAGGCTCGAAGGTTAATATTTCTCCTTCTGGTGAAGGGATAGATGACGGATTTGGTTGGGTTGACCGTAAGCACTTCTAATTGACTCCAGTTGCTTACTTTTTTTAGGGCAAGGCTAGCGATGTTTTCTCCAAGTTTTCAGTGATGATTTTGCCACTAAGTATGAATGCCTTTAGCATAAGTGTTGTCAAAGGCACCGAGTGAGTACATAACCTTTGATAGACAGTCAAAAGATCGATTATGGGACCAGGATACGGTTGCAGGAAAGCTTCATAACTTCGCCATAAACGAAAAAGAGAAACTAGTGCAAGACAGTGGGTAAATAAATGTTCGAATGAATTTATTTTTTAATTTTTCCTCGACTTGGTATCATTCATGTACTAGAACTAGCTAGTCCTTTTTTACTACAAAAAAATTGTTCTTATCAGAATTGTTCCAGTCACTGAACTACGTGTACCAATACAATTCCACTTCCTCCTCAACTTACCCACAATTACTTCCAAATCAAAATGCAACGAAAGGCGAAAAAAGAAAAACAAGAACAGTACCAAAAAAACATAATTCCTTCATTTCATTCATCTAAAAGTTTTTATTTGCAATAAAAATTTAATAAACCTGTAAAATGTTCTCATTTTACCTTTTTGCCTGAAAACAGGTAATCGATAACCAACACTCTCTCTGCTCTGCTCTGCTCTGCTGGTGGACTCCTCCAAACGCAACAAAAAAAAAAAAAAAGCGAAAATGTGTGCCACACATAAAAAAAAACAAAAAACGAAAAAATTGTATACGATATTATGTATGGATGTATTATAAAGTAAAATTTTACGAGCATATTTTTAGTAGAGGTCGCTGTTTTCGCTCTTTGACACATCCTGCCGAAACAATAAAGAAATCGTATATTAAAATTTTAAGTATACAACTCACCGAGCAGCATCCTAGCTATTCGTGAAAGTTATTATTCACTTGAACTTTAAGGTCCAAACAGATGAGGAAACTTTTAGTCAATATTGATAGCGATAATGTTAAAAGCCTTCATTCATTGCAGTACTACCGAGGTTATCCTAGGAAATTTATATAATAGGTTTGGCACTTCCTTTTCGATATTCAGTGAAGGGGTATTATTTGAAAGTTCATCTTCCAGTTGAAGGTTGTGAGTGGTGACTTTAGTCTTTAAGTCTGTCAAAATGAATGCAATCAATAATGGAGGAAGACGATTTGTTTTCTTTTTTGAGATATGAAAAGCTTTTCTGGAGCACTCAGACATCAACTTGTCCATTGTACTACCAGAAAGCATCCATTACGCCCTCTTTCACACTATAAACTTTCTGGTCTTCTAAATGAATTCGAGTAGGCGCTTCAGTGACGAAGATCTTACATTGACAGCATTCACCACATCCGGTGACAATCACAAAGGAAGTGTTCCGCAGGTTCGTCATCCTCTGTTCAAGCGTCGCAGACAGATGTTTCTGTTGAGAGACAGCAAGTATTTCTCACTAACGTCAGGGAGCATCCGTTTATTCAGCCTACATCCAGAAGAGTCATGTCACACACAATTGTGTTCATAAGAAACCCAATCATGAATGGAAGCACTGACCGTTGATGCAGGAAGACGCAGGTTCAGATCCTGAGAAACTGAGCCTTGTCTAGCAATCTGATCGGATATCTCATTTCCCGCAATACCAGTGTGACCTGGCACCCAGAAGTTCACAGTGCAAAGATCTCTTGCATTCACCAACTATTTTGGATGAGGTTAAAGGGTTAAGCAAGGTTTAGCTTGACTGTTACTACGGACGCTTGATAAAACATCATAAACTCGGCTTCTGGGTCAAGCATTCCACAATCGATCAAGTCTATCGAATAACGAATAAAAATCTACAAGGTAAAAACACTGTGGCGAAGTATATCCACGAGATAGAGTCCTCCAAGAATGAAGCAGTCTCCAGGATTAAATATTAGCTTGACTCAGCCGGCCTAGAACTAGCTGACCACATAACAGAAGTCGTCCTAATAACCAGCAGAAAGACTGCGGAATATGCAAGTTTTCGGGTCGGGAACTAAGCACTCTGGTCTATAGAGGCACTAAAATGCCTAGGAGTCATGCTCGACAACAGGGTAAAATTTAAAGTACATGTCGAGTATTCTAGCAAAAAGGCGTCTATTCGGACGGCCTGGATACGTAAGAAGAATCCTGCTATCCAAAGTGGTGAGCTGAATCCTTTTGTATGCTGCCCCAGTTTGGGCAGTTGCACTCTCAACGAAGGAAATAAGGACGAAACTTTCGTCTGCTTACAGGCGCAATCAGAACAATTTGCGAATTCGAAACAATTTCGAACGCAGCAGCCAGTGTCATAGATGAAATGATACCTATTGACAATCTCGTCGAGGGTTTACACTAGGCTTCTGGCGAACACACAAGATACCAGGCCTACGAGCAGCGTAAAGGAGGAAGAAAGGGCAACATCTGCAGCACTCTGGCAAACCAAGTGGGACAACACCACCAAAGGTAGATGGATCGACAAGCTGATTGCCAACATTGAAACTTGAACAAAAAAGAACATCGCAATGGGACTGTAACTATCACCTTACGCAGTTCCTGTCTGGTCATGGTGTCCATCGAAAATACCTCCCAAGATTTGGGCACTATAGCTCGAATGCCCAGAAGCAGAAAAAGATGCAGAGCACGTTATGTTCCAGTGCAGTCGCTTTACAACTGCCTTTGTAATTCTGCCCCAAAAACTTCTATAGAGTATGAGAATCATAGCTTCAAAACAGACTCCTTTGCGTAAGGCATGAGAATTCAATGAAATCTATCACGATATTCCACCAGGAAAGGGACCGTCCGTAGCAACGTTCGCAGACAGTTCAGTGAGTCAAATCAACAAATGAAAAAGTTCAAGGAGAGTTTTAGACATAATATGCGGATGAACAACGATCTGGGGAGACTAAGTCGAGAATTGAATGAATTTTACGTACAAAAAGATTAACAAAACTTTTGACCCAAAATTCAAGTAGAAATCACGTCCTTAAAAGGGGATTTTGGGATGGTACCAAACCAAGCAATATGGCTCTATAACCGTGAATGATACAACAAACAAACTTTTCTCGCAAGCTTCGTACTCGTAATGAAATAATCCGTACTCTGTACTTGACAAACTTCTAGTGACCACTACAAAGAACAAGACCTTTCGACCAGGCGCCTAAAACCGCATAAAACAACGGCATGATTGGGTTCCTTCAACCGAAAGCTAATTACCTAAAGCAATTGACAGAAGCGTAAACTACTCATTCGACTGAAGATGCCTTCCTCAAAGATGGGTCCATATCAAGTGAACAAAGGGCTTGAGTGACGACCTTCGTTGGAACTTTTGCACAACGATGGCTTTGTACAATGATGGCGTTATGGCTTTAAAGTTGGAGTTCTAGAAATTATGTTTTGAGCGACTTGCTTTCGACGCCCTTTTCCTTCTTTTCGCGTACAAATCGTAGAGAGCTCAAAAGTATGACTAGGTTGGGTAGGTGAAAAGGAGTGACTGCATTCATGGAATTCTTGCATATATGTGAATGCAGTTTCACTCCGATCTTAGTTCAAGCATTCGCAGACTAGATGGAACGTATTTCGTTCTACATATGTCTTTATTGCCACAGCCTCCGCATAGTTCCAAGGTACTCATTCTATCTATACATACTTAGATGGGCCACCAGTGAGAAGAATCTGTGAGAAGGCCTGTGAGAATTTGTATGAGGAAAGCCAGCTGGGGTCTATTTAGCGCCAGTTGTCCTTTAGTCCTTTGTTTGTTATATTCTCGTGCTAATTAATTTTGAAGGCCGTATGGTCTGTCCACGCTTTATTTGATTCTGCACCTCTCCTCGCTAGCTCATTGCCCTGGAAGTCCCTATGTTCTAGAATCTAACAGAACGCTATGATGTGTCTTCATTTGAGTTAATCTTTGTATATGTTGACCAATTTTGAGTTGGTTTTCGTGGATGTGATGACTGTCCCTTCGTTTGACTGTCCATTTGTCTGTTGTAGGCCCCGACAGGGTTCAGCGATGGCATGAACTTCCGCTTGGAACACGATTGCATGACTAGGAAGTTTTACGAACCGATCGATTTCTGGTTCCTTTGAGAAGATAATTGGGTCCGTGTCCTTGACCATTTTTGATACATTCAAATTCGATGTCAAATTTAAGGTTGAAATCCGTGTAGGGAGTGAAGTAGGTCGAAAGCGCATTAATGTCTGATCAGTTAGTAGAGTTGCAGTGGTTGGTTGGGTTATTCCTCCGCGTGGATTGAAGGAGGTGCCGGAGCTGTTTTGCCGCATATTCCTTGATCAAAATAAGCATAGCCCAAGCATGACTTCGAAGGCGAAAAAAGAAGTTTAGAAAAAGAAGTTTAGATTGATAACCTTTTCGACAGCAGTCATCTTGTGGATGAGTGCAGATTTGCCTCCATAATTTTAGTATAACTCTGCTGAAATCGTAAAACACTATCGAGGCTTTTCTTGTAGGTTCTCTTGTACTAAGGATGCTCTTGCTATTAATCTAGCCCTTGTTTAACTGCCTTCAAGTAAACGTTGTTGAAGGCAGCCTCAACACCCAAGAACGCCGCTAAGGTGCAGATACTCATTCACTTCGTACCCGCTTCATGTAGCACAGTCTCCACCGAGCGATCCTTCACTTACCTATGCTTGAGCACAAAATTGAATTCCACTCTGCCGATATCCCATTCAATTTCAATTTTGCTGCAGGTCGACGATGTGCACAGTGTTGCCAGTCATGTACATATATTAGAAATGCTGCACAAAGGCAAAAACGAAGTAGCTCAAGGACTTGATGGTAATGCCAACTCAATAAATCATCTGAGTTCCTTCCGAGCGATTTCTACCTTCAATCCACTCCTGCAGCGAACACCCAGCGTCATGTCCCATTATATTAAACGTATGCCACAAAACATATCGCCATTCACTTAAATTTATACATCACAATTAACCCAGCTAAAGCGAATAAAAAATAATTTTAAAATATTCCAAGCCAAAAACATTTCATGAATACAAAAAAATACTTAAAATAAAATGCTTACAATGCTTGTTAGCAAAATTCTCGTGCTAATTAATTCACTTGTTCTCGGAATTAAACTTCGCATAATAAAGTGTACCGAATGGGAAATTCCATTCAAACTAAAATAAACTTCTGTCGTTTAATATATTTAAATTATTCATTCACTTAAAAGTGCATTTCAGTCTCGTTTCATTATAATATGTCGTTTCCGCCGAACGACACACAGACACAGCACACAGTCTGCAATGACCGCATTTACGGCATTCACTTCCAATTAACAGTAATTTATAGAAATTATTGAAATTTGTTTTTATTTCTTATTTCCCATAAAACTAATGGTTCATTTCTAATTTCATTTCAGACGTACTTGTGGATTAACCCAACTGAATTGGTAATTATTTGCACGTAAAATACTCTTGGGAAATGGGATCTTGCAATTTTGCCAAAATGGGCAAGCAATCTGTCAGTTGGTTTTCGTAAAGAGTCGATAGTGACATTCTAATTGGATACGTGCATGTCACACCGTTCCAATTGGAGTGACAATCTCGTCTAATTTTAGACCAGATACTTTCCAGTTGCAGTGTGTAGGAGAGCATTTATTTTAATTTGCAACTGATGGTCTGTTATGACCGAGGCTGATGTGTCCATCGTCCATCAGGGAAAGGGCGTCATAAAATAGAGGCGTGACATTCCATGGTAGAAGTGCAAGCGAGATCAGACTATGGTGCATTTTAATTGCATCCCACCATGTGCCTTACTTAAAAAAGGAGAGCAAATATTCCTCACGTGGTATGTGTGTTGGCCAGGAGAGAGAGAGAGCTCCATCTGAAAGCTCTTTTCTTAAATGCTGACGTAGAAAAGATATAAATTTCGAAAAATGTCTTTTTAATTATTTTATTCACACTCAACGCTACTTAAATAGTTGTAAAAATATCCATTTTGAGGTGCAATATAAAACTATGCTTATCTAATAAAAATCGAATTTATTTTTGGAATTTAATGAGTTTTTTTTTTTGTTTTGTTTTCTATTGCATTTCGTACATATTTGGGTGTAAAATTTTGAAGGAGAGCCGAAAGTGTTACCAACGCTGTGGAGTTGGTGCTTCAAATTAGAAATGGTAGTCACGATCTCTGCTAATAAGAGCGGCGAAATGGCAAGGGTTTTCGGAATGTCATTGGTTCTTATATATTTTTACTATGATTTTCTATAAGATTCAAATCTAAAAAATTCCAAGCGAACAGGCTTACATGCAAGTATATTCCAATTAATGTTCACTTTACTTTCGTATTCTACCACTCTTTTCGCATACGTACTTTATGTATTTTTATAAGACTCTCTTTATCCTGCAAGCATACAAGAAAAACGAAGAGTCAAAGCCAGAGAACCACTCCAAACAAAACACTTTTTGGGGCTTACCTTAGTAGAATTGTGTTTAAAATAGTAATCAGGTCATCATAAAAGACTAGGCCGCATAATGACCCCTATTGTGAACCTAAAAGCGTCAGAAGGAGACTTGATTGTCCTGCAGTAATTGAGAAAGTCCTTCTATTGCTTCCTTGGACTAACCTCTTCCAGATTACTAAAGAAAGCTAGGTATAAAGATCTATTTCTAGAAGTGGTACTGATATTCGCATAGTATACTTATGCGTAATGTCCTCCGAAGGGTACAGATCGTCATAATACCTGAATATTTCCGACTCTGATTATCCTAATCTTTACTGGCGTGCCTTCTTAGAAGACAATGTCCAGGGAGGGTCTCATTCATAGGCCTAATTTGTGATCTCCCTAGCTCAATCATTCCTCCTGATCTTCAATGCCTAATCGCTGGCCATAAGACCTTGGACACTCTCTGTCCTTTCAGATAAGTTCGTCTGCGGTTACCCACGTTGTATCCCGGTACCAGGCATAATCTAATGCGATTCAGCGCGCATAATGCCCTGACCATTGAGCAATAATCACTGGTTAGCTCAGATGTGGCTCTAGAGCTTTGAACACAGCTTGAGGCTTTTCATAATAAAGGTGTTCCTACTTTGTTCTGTTCCTTTAAGCCATGGCACTTTCAGGAACCACACAAAACGATTAGCTTGGAGCAGCATTAAATTTCTATAAAAATACTATTTCAAGTTGTTCTGCTGAACCTTTTCTTCTTAAATCGATGGTAACAAATTTGATAGAACCAAACAATATCGTTATGAAAGCAGCTAAGGCATTACGCAGTATCTCCACAGTTGCCTTAGTGTAAATTGCCGAAGACTACTGTGCCTTAATTTGTATCTAACTTACCAAGCAGAGCCACCACCTGTTTTGGCGTTTTGAAACAGGAGTCTAATGAAGTTTCAGACCCTTTCTTTTCTATCAAGTCGGTATTTAAGTTTTGATTTTATGATGAACAAATGAAACTCAGATGCAGTTTCAAGCAAGTTCATCTAGCAGTATTTACTCATGTCAAGTATTTATATTAAACCCGCTTCGCTTAGATATAAGCATTAACATTACAATAAATATCACTGTAATTCCTCTAGAACAAATAATAACCATTCACCCTCAGAATACCTTTTTATCTACTCCCTCAGCAACACTCACCTACGATTGAAAACTCTCCACAACCAAATTACTCTCCAAATGACAGAGAGCTCTTTTTAGGCTTTCCTCTCAAAGTTTCATTCTCACTCAAAAACTACTACATCGCATCATTTCACTCATTCTACCCATCATCCATCTATCTCTGTCTAGCGTCTCTAAAAGCAAACGTGCACCCAACCAATTTCACTCTCATCCGGTCACATTACCGAATAATGTTATGATCTCTTTCTGCGCCATAATCGTTCCATTGAATGAGCGACTGAATGGGAAATATGAGTTTTATTGCATGTTGAAACGAAACGAGCAGAGAAGTGCGCCTTCCGTCCATATTTACACACAACAGCAGTTGTTGAGGCCGTCAAGCGGGGGCAGTTACCCCGTGTATTTCATTTGTACTTGTAGTGGTATTGGCATCTACCCTCTCACTTCTATTTGGGGTACACCTACTCTGATGCTGCTGCTGCTGCTTTCACACACAACAGCGCGCATTCCTCCGGTGTGTACTGTGTATAGTGGTGGTGCCATTTAATTTAATGGCCTCTCTGGAGTGTGTCGTGTGCGCTTCGGCAATTGTTAATATGCAATCTTGTGGTGGCTTTTTTGACAATACCTCCTCCACCCTTGTCATTATCTGTTACAACCGAAAAAGGGATGACATCTCTCCTACCACCTGAACACACTAGCAAAACAAAACTTTCGTCTCTCAGGTGATGGACTATTAAAAGATTTCTGCTCCCAAATGGGACACTTGCTTCGCTTGCTTTCGTACCAAAAAGAAAAAAAACAAAAACAATACAATGGTCATAATGGTACTTTTTTTGTTTTATTAGTTTATTACGATTGTTATCTTGTGATTATTTTTATTTGCCTCTTGGTGGAGGAACAGAACGAACGAAAAATAAAGAACAGAAAAAAAAAAATTAGGCAATAATTCGCTTGTTCCCGCTCTTTTCTTCTGCTTTGCGCTGTGTCATTTTGTTCTGTCATTCATTCGTTTTTGTTTAATGTTGGTAATTTTATTGTTTGTTTTGATTGCTCGACAGTGGCGTATAGTGTAGTAGAGTAGAGAGTAGGTAGTTTTTCGGTTGTGGCGCTTGAGGTTAGTGTGACCATACCTAATGGAATGAGTTAACTAGTTTTAGTAAAAGTAAGCAATAGACACAACTGGAGATAGTAATTAAATATTGATGGACTACGCCTCGTGCAGTAGTGTTTCGAATGTACTTTTTGTATTTTTATTATTCTTCCAGTCAAGCCATGACTAACTCGCTTAAATCCTTTCACCCTTATAGAAGCATAAGGTAACAAAAAACTGTGCCATGTCTGGCTATGGCATATGCCTATCCATCTGGGCCTGAAGATTCGATTTTATGGCGTTTTTTGCAATGAGTCTGTCTTTAAGCTCCGTAGTGTACTTATAACTCACTACGGCTTTCTCCTCCATTGGGCACAGCTTGGTCCTGAAACTAAAAATATTGCTTTTCAAGACTTTCGATTGGTTTTTGAACGAAGCTTTTGCCTTACCATTTAGTTCGGTAAAACCGCTTTCCTAAGTCTCTTGAGAAAGTTGTTGAGTGCTTACTTGCTTGACATCCTCTCTGAGCTAAGTTTTGGCCTTGGAAGCCATAAGCTGCTTATAAGGACTAGAACTTATATTTTGGAGGACAGAGGTCTTTTTAGAAACTCCTTCATGACAGATCTTTGTAAGAGATGTCTACTGGGTTTCGAACCTGGAACATAGTGTGACAACATGCACACCTAAGCTACCCCACGGTGGACCTCAAAATTCTCTGACAACTTACCTTTGTGACTGACATGACACTTACCCTCGTCTGTAGCCTTGGTAATAGTTTTGAGTTTTTCTGAGAAACCTTTCCTGCGAAAGATCAAATAGATATCATCTTGACTTGTACTCACGTTACAAGAAGCAATGTGCGGTAGGTTTTCTAAGGTAACGACAGGTACACAAGATGATCGGCAGACGATGTGGAGGCCCACTTGACCTCTATCCGCTAGAGAATGGTAAGTGCCATTGGTCTCAGAGAACATCCAAAAATTCTTCATAAGACTACATTACATGAACCAAAACATACCGCCTGGTCACACTACAACCCTTGATATCTGTTTATGATTTTTTTTGGGTTTATTTTTTCTGCTCTTACTGTCGTCTCTCCTGTCCAACAAAAGCAGTCCTTTCGTTGTTTTATTATTTTACACTCCCGGCTTCTATTTTGTGGGTAATTTTTATGGCTAACCTTATAAAAATTGTGCGCCTTGTAATTGGATCAGTGGTGATGGCGAGAGTGTGGCACAGCACAGCACTACTTCACACCCGTCCGTCCGTCAGAACAGAAGCCCATTCATGAATTTCAAGTGTGAAATAGTAGTGTAGAAATTAATTCGATTGAGGGAATTGAGGGTTTTTATTGCCCTTAGCGCACCACCGTATATGGCTTTATGACACCACTCTTTCTCCTGAACAAGACATTATCCCGGAGTTACGATCTGCAAGAACAAAAATTAATAAATCGTTATTGTTGATCATAAAGAAATGTATATTCTGTATATCATTGACTCATTAAAGTCTTCAGAAAGAGAGAGAGAGAGTGAAAAGAAGTTATTTATTCAACTATATGGAGAAATTAGTGGACCACATTTAGTGGTTTCCTTTGATTGTTTTTTGCTGATAAAAAGAAGAAAAATAGAAGATTGTTTCAAAAACCACACAAGCAGTTTTGAAATAGGCATTCAATGTGCCCTTAATTGCTTACATGAATATTTATTAATTTGCTTTCAATTTTTTTTTTTTTCAAATGAGCAGTCATAAAAGTTATACAGTCTTTTGGGCTAATGGAGTCGAAGCTATACCTAGTTGTGTGTAGTTATATGACTTTGGACGTGGTGTTGTGAAGGCATTAAAATTGAGCTCATTAAAAGCACACAAAAAAGATATAAAATACCTTCACTATTCTAACGGTGCATTGGGTTGTGTTTTGAATTGAATTCTTTTTGTGCCTTTTGCTTCCGTTTCAATTTGCCATGGTATGCAGGATCACTTCCGAATTTAGACTGGTAGAACAAGTTATTTATAGTTTTTACACCATCAGAGGCTACAATGGTCACGGCCTTGTAAATCATCTGGAGTTGGGAATTACTGGGAATTTATAACAATTTGCCTGAGGTAAGAGAACTTTTAAAAGCACATGTTTAGAAAAAGGAGAATTATGTGATAAAGATTTAAAAAAAACAATGAGTATTGAGATCTAACATGCTGAAAAGTCGTTCCTATGCACTATTATTTATTGTTCAAAATTTGCTATCCTTCTTTTTATAAAAAATCAGTCAGTGAGACTTATTTACTTACACACTTAGTGGCGCTATACAATCTTGTTGAGCCCCAGACTGTCCTGCCCATTGGAGGTGGATTCAAAGCCACTCAGCCGCGATCTATGAACTCTTCCGGCTAAATCGACATCTTTGTAAAAGTCGAGGTGGGGATTTGTTGCTCATTTGATGTGCCCACTGATGTTATTTGGGAAGGTCACCATAGAGTCTAGGTATGACATTGGTGATATTGGGTATCCTTTTCTTATGGACAACATAGGTACACCTATTTTATTTATTGTTACTTCTGTAGCAAATACATGGGCTAGTAAAAGAGTGGCCTCTGATGCTAGCTTATATGTTTAAATAATCCAGTAATGTTCGTTCAGTAATATGTTGTCCTAAATTGTTCATGTTACATCAAATGAAAACTTTTAGAAAGTAACTAAGTACGTTAACCGATAAATATTCATAGGTTCAGGGATGACTTCATACGTATTCGCTTTGACTCCTAGGAGAATTTAAAGTCAGTCATTTCTCTTTCTTCAGTTTTGACATTGCACCTGCTACAATGGATGTTAGTTTAACTGTATGGTGTTCTATCTGTCAGAGCCAAGTCGTGATTACTTCATTTATGTTTGGTAAATCAATGTTTTTTCTTGATGAACGCTGATCACCTCTGTCTAGATATGACAGAGTTTTTTTTAGCTTAGTCCATGTGAGGTTGACTTTTATAAGAAAACTAAACTATAAGCTGTGACAAAATTGGACACATCACATCTTTTTGTTCTTGAGAAATTGAGTTCTAGTTGTGAATCAGAAGGAACTTTACATCTTCCTTTTTCGGATTCGGAATATACAGTGAAAACCGCTCACTCAATCAGACAAAATAGTGCAACGACATAGGCAAACGTAGTACAAAATAGTATTTCCTGGAATCCTCCGGAATTAGTTGGAGTCAGCTTCAAGGCCTTGCAGAACTCTGAACGTTGTTGACGTGCTACGCCTTCGGCAGGGTTAAGGTTAAAATTAAATTTCATAATTTTGTTGGCAGATTGAAAGAGCATTTCTTAGTGTTCCTTTCTGATGAGTATGTGTAGGGTTTTTCAGTCACCAAAAAGTCCATTTTATGGAGCACCGGGCACCTAATCTGTCTAATTCGTCAGCTGCTTTAAGCCAATAGACTGACAAAGGAGCTGTTAAATCAGCTTGCTTGGAATTATTGAAGTCCGTCATAATAAGGGGAATAAAACTCCTGTTTTAGGATAGCATTTGGTTGTTTTTATGGTAACTGCGACTTATACAAGCTTAGAAGTAATGATTCTGCCACGTGGTACAGATCATACTATATGTCCATTCATCTGGCAGTTTTGCAACTTTATAAAAAAACATATACATACATAAAATTTTGTACACGGAACATATATGAAAGCCTCACTCGAAAATACCTTAAAATAAACAAGTATAAGTTTTTAATCATCATCTTCATCAAAAAATCAAATTTTTCTGTTCCATCCGAATTTTTTTCTATGCAAATGAGCTTTAATTTAAGAAACTTTGCAATATTTCTTGTATATTTTTTTATGTAATTTTTTATTTAATGTTTTTTTTTTTTTCAAAAAAGTCAAAAATCAAAATTTAGTTTTGTAAAATTTTAACTAGAAAAAATACAAAATATTTAACATATAAAAATTGTAAGAAAAATATATTTACATTTGTAAAAATTTAGAATTAAGAACAAAATTATACGAAACTCCTTCAAATATAAATATTTGTAAAAACAAAAATAATGTACTAATAACAGAAAATCAAATAAATCAAACAAAAGTAAAATAAACCATAAAAGAATAAAAAAATTGTATCTTTCCTGTCAATTGTAGATTTATTGTAAGGCTAATCATAATAAAAAAAAAATACAAGAATTCCAGTAAAAACCCCCACCATAACGACACTTCATTAAAATTGTAATTAAATCCATTCCAAAAAAATATGTATATGTACATAGGTACCTATATAAAATCAAATTATACCACCCAATGTACAATCGCACTATTTCAGTTATTGTTATTACAAATTTAACCAATTCCCTTTTATATGAACATTACAGCTATGATTATAGATACTTTAACCAAGTGGCGCAAAAAAAAAAACGAAAAAAAACTGCATCTTTCATAGCTACACACAAAATAAACGTCAAACAAGGACAACTCTAAGTTGAAATACATTCCGTCCCACTTTGTCCACAGGTGATAAGAGTATTGTGGGTGCTTGCTTGATATTTGCTCTCTGAATGAGTGAAAAAAGAAAAGCTCCTCATCAAAAAGCACATGGCTAGAGTAGAGACTTTGCTTCAGAAAACAAGTAAAAAAGAAGAAGAAAAACCGATACACAGATACAAATTCCACTTCTGCATCGGCCGGATAGGAATTCTTATACGAACGCATCTCATTCCTATTTGTTTGGATTTTTTTCTTCCTCCTGGATTCCACTCAGAATCCAGTTTTTATTCCTTTCAAATACACATGCAGAGGAGAATTTTCCTTCCACCCATACAGCCACACAACCCGGGGAGCACCCATGGCTCAACGCCCTAAGAGTGAACAGACCAACATGCATCGACAAAAGTATCTCTAACTCATTCTTATGGTCCCGACAAGATACATTCGATAGATTTGTGTTGTTTTTTTTCTTTTGGGGTTGCTCTGCTCTGCTGAGACTCAAATAGTATCTTTGTATCTGTTCTGTATATATACACACAAGTCAGAAAACCCAACAGGAAAGCAAGCAAGTCGACAGCAGAATAAAAAAAAAAAAAAAACGCTTTCCGAACCAAACTCTCAACAAAAACCGAACCCCAGAGTATATACGTATCTATATGTATTATTCCAACACAAAAATATAGCGTGAAGCGAAATCGCGTAACCATATCATCATAGCTTTTGTATTGTGCCATAAACGAACTACTTCTCATAACGCAAACAGCTTCGGACTTATACGATCGAAAAATTACCTATTACAAAAATTTTTATACTCTTCAAAAAAACAAAAATTGTTTTTATTATATTTATAGTACCGCCAAAACGGTTGTTTGCTCTTGTGTACTACTACTGTGTACAATTTTTATACTACACACTCTTCTGTTTCTTGTATTTATTTAGTTTTTTTTTTGTTTTTTTTTTCTGTTTCGTTTGTTTTATTCGTTGTGTGGCGCATTAGTACCTACTTTACACTATTTTGTTGTTTGTTTCATCTATTATACTATCATTATCGTCATTGTCGTCGTTCGTAGTCGTCGTAGTCTCTTCGTTGTATCGTCTTCGTTTTCGTCTTCGTCTTGGTCGTCATCATCATCATCAACCGAACCGAGCAGCGGTGAGATTTTTTGTGTGTCCGAGAGAAGAAGCAGAAAATCACCATCATCATCAACAACATCATCGCATCGCATAGCATCACCCACCAACAGAGTATATCTCTCTCTATAAATTCAAATTGGTTTTTATTAAGAAAACAATTTAACATTATTATGATATGTCCCGTGTTTACATTTGCGGATTAATTGCAAAATAAATTAAATAAACGGCGAGATACAAATTAAAAAAAAAAAAAAAACTGTCAAACGAATTATATTTTGTGCGGGGTGAATGAAAAATTTAGTGTCGAAATGTTTGTGGCCAACAAAATGACCGTAAAAATTAAAAAATCATAAAAATCCACCGTCATGAAATACATTTAGATACTCGTACAAGATCATAGATACCCTATCGATGCAGATGCTCGCATCGTTATCCCCGTTCGACACTGAGTGTTGTACTAGTGATTAAAACCAAACAAGTGAATCTTTTGCAATTAAAAATAAGGAGATACAATATCTTAATAGATCTCAAAATAATTAAAAAAAAACTATCCGTGCAGTGACATCACTTATATTGTCTTTTATTACCACTGAAATAAAAGTGAACATAGAAAGTTAGTGCTTTTAACACTCGGGAGCCCACGTGTGCCAACTAAGTGAAGTCATTTTCAATTAATCTTTATCGGTTCGTAAAAATTGCCAACAACAAATAAACTCTAAAACATCACATCAGCTGCAGGAGATATTGGAAATCTTATTTCAAATTAAATGGAATTTTTCGCAATAAACACAAAATTCAATACAAAGTTTAATTTTCTATCTACCCTCAGATAGTTTTTTTAATGCAAAAAAAGGTAAAAAAAATAATTAAATTTTCCACTACTGTTGTTCTATCTATTCTCAGTACTAAACCTTAAACAAAAAAACAAAAAAAAAACACAAAAACAAACTATAGATACTTTTTTTACGCGTTAGATACTAAAACAAGATAATTACCAATAGTTTTCAACAATACTTAACCAATCAGAATAAATAAAAAAAATTGCTCTCTCTCTATCTTACAACCCCTCATTCCTTTTAAAAAAAATAGTTTAACAAAAAAGTAGAAATTTAAAATTTTCCTTCGTAAGCCCAGAGTCGTAAATGTAAATATGTGCAATGTCAAAATTTGTTTTTGATAGTATGCTACCAAAGTATCCACAGTTTCAACCATTTATAAGTTCACATTTAACAAGCCAACAAAATTCATCATCAGCAGCCGCCGCCGCAGCAGCCGTCGCTTCAGCAACAGCAGTAGCAGCCGTCGCCGCAGCAGCACAACAGAATCACCATCAGCACCAACAGCAATTGCATCATCATCATCAGCAGCAGCAGCAACAATTGCAACAGCAGCAACAATCAGCCGCCGCCGTCGCCGCTGCAGCTCATCAGCAACAACAGCTACAGCAACAGCAATTAAGTTCGAATTCACCGGTGTCATCGTCATCGCCAGCCACATTTGGACACTCACCAAGTTCTAGTAGCAATAATACTAGTAGTAGTTACTCGTTAAACGCCGCCGCCGCAGCAGCAGCAGCAGCAGCCGCAGCCGCATTTCAAAATCATAAAGTTATAACAAGTGCGGCAGCAGCTGCCAGTTCTAACGGTCTATCACCGTCGTCCCATCATCATTTAAGCTCAGCCGCTGAGGGTAGTCCTTTGCGTAGTAGCGCCGATTCAAATAATAGTCCAAATTCGTTTGCCATACCGACCAGTAAAATGTATCCATACGTATCGAATCATCCCACATCGCACGGTGGACTGACTGGCATGCCTGGATTCTCTGGATTGGAAGACAAATCTTGCAGGTAAACAAAGTATATGTGTAGTTTTGTTGTACTTTCTAATCTTGTTTGGGGTTCTCCGATGAAAAGGTTTTGATTTGGTTTTTGACGATTCTAAAATATAAAACTCACTTTTAAATGAGAAATTGCACAGCTCGAATTGTTTACTTGAGCCGAACCAGGGCTCCCATTTCTTTTAATTTTGCTCTCAGATCCAAAAAGTTAGAAGTTGAGACCTCAAACTCTCGGAATACAAGTTTTCAAAACGCGAACCTAAAGATTTAAGCATACATTCATTGCAATAGCTAAAAGTGTAAAACTTCTCCTAGAACTGCGTCAAAATTATCATAAAATCTAAATTTTTGAAGATCTAGGACAGAAACTAAAAGACCTTGAAAAGAACTATGATTCCCGTCGGTTTTTCCGTCACCGGGGAAGAATAAGAAAACGAAAATAATCTGTCAAAAATGTAATTACCCCTGAAGTCTTGAGACAAATCCTAAATCTTAAAAGAAGAATCTTGTCCTCAAGAACAACACTCGCCTAGGTTTCAAAATGGCGGTTTGGCCGTCGGGCAACTACTGGTCCTTGAAACTTATTGCAAGTTCTTAGAGTGCTTTTCATTGGAAAGCTTTCAATTTAGTAAAAGTTGAAACATAGCTTTAGAATTTGGCTGACATTGTTTTTTGCAAATATGCAAAATATTTCTAAAATTCTTGCGCAGAAATGCATTTTTCTAGTACGTTCTCCTTGGAAACAGTCTTCCAAAAGTAGATACTTTTGTTTGCAAGATCTTATGAAATAGGTTATGGATATTTGTATGTTTTGAATAAATAGTGACCAACTGTTTAACAACCGTTGGAAGTTTTGGCTCAGTTGTAATTCCATTGCACCTGTCTTCAAAGTATATTTTTAAAAATACTGGTTTTCAACTAAGTTTTGTCGGAGGGGCTTTGACGGACGGACTTGCAGGAAGGTTTCTCTAAAAAAAAGCTCTACAATCGGCCACAAAATCCCAAGATTGCTCGCCTATCTTTTAATCTTTTAAGGAATTTTGAGCAAGGGCTCTGGCCAAGTTTGAGTTTGAGCGGGTAAATTATGAAAATTTCGAAGTCGCGTTCATCTTGAGATCAACGTGGAAAAGCTGATAAGAGACCTAACAATTAGAAAAAATCGTTAAGGCTCAGTGGTGGTACAAAATGCAAGAAATACTTGAATTCTAAGCTAAGTTTTTTGAGATATGTTTTACGGGTTTCGGTGTTCAATAGTTTACTTGAGACACAACACAGATATACACCTAAGACGTTAGTATCTTCTTCCCTAAATAGACTAACATTCCTAAGTTTGGCACTAGTCAAAAGCGTTTAGAGTTTTATCATGGCCATAAGAGTTTGAGGCTACTACAAAAAGGTTTAAGTCTGAGATAAATGTGAACAGATAAATACATGTTCATCATACGCGCATAGCTCGTATCCTCAAGTTCTCAGGAATTGAGCACTTACAAGAACCTCCAGTTAAAGGGTCAAAATTAAAACTTTCTTACGCCCAAATAGATCACTCCTGACTATTTCTCATGACACAAACTTACGGATTAAGTTCCTTTTGAATTCACATGCTAAACAATAAAATAAAATATTTAAAAAAATACTACAAAGTGTAACTGAAATTTCGATACAGTAGCAGTTCTTTCAGATTAGTTCAGACATGAACCACCATTTAAGTAATAAACCAGCTATTGGTGCGGTATTTATTTTTATTTCAATTTGTATGCTTCTCCTAGTAGATATTATTATCCTTTGGCTAAGGAAACAAATCATTCGACTGAAGGAAACCTCAGCTATGAACTTGTGAACATAACTTTAAATCTATGAATGTAGTTCCTTAGTTCTTAGTCAGCCAATTACCAAATACTTGCATAGAAAACCCAAAGATACACCCATTAAAACTCTCTCTCTCTGAAAATTGACTTAAAAATCCCTCCTTCTCATCATTGTTTCATCTGAGAACCTCTGTTTATTACCCTATTAACTTGACCCGCTCTGTACACACCAATCGAAGGTTATTTTAGAAAAAAGAAATTCCGTCGGTGATAATTCCTTCACCCACAATTGCGGTTAAACGCCTTCTGTATCTAGATACCGACCACTCGCTCAATCATGGTCAGTGGTATGTACTAATTTGCCTATTGTTACAAAGCAAATAAACAACAGCCAACCTCCTGGGGTTTTATGAGGCCAATTTTTCTTCTATTATTTGGTTGGTTTTCACCCAATTTGCATACCAGTGTGTGCACTGGCCGTACAACCAGCAGGTCATCATCCTGTCAAATGACCATTGTTTCGTTTGAGAATAATTTCGTGTACAAAATTTAGGTATACCTTTTGACCACAGTGATTAGCTTTCGATTGGTCCCTATATATATATTTTTGTTTTAATTTTTTTTTTTTAGTTGAAAAACACACAAAATTTTGAAAATTTTTTTTCTTAGAAATACTGACAGTTTCATCTATAACAACTCTCCCAGGTACACAGACAGTATGATGAATAGCTATCAGTCGATGAGCGTACCTGCTAGCGCATCAAGTTTTGCCCAGTTCTATCATCAGGCTGCAGCATCGGCTGTATCGGCAGCATCTGCCGGTGCAATTGGTGTCGATTCATTGGGTAACGCATGCACACAGCCATCGTCGGGTGTTGTGCCGACTGCCGGAGCTGGACAAAGTATTGCCGATTTACCGAGATATCCGTGGATGACATTGACGGGTGAGTACTAGTTTCAATGAAATTCATAACGTTTTTACTGCATCTCAAGTGGTCATATCCATAGATACCTACTTGAAAATACATTTAAAATTTACGAGACGAAACTACATAATTCAAAAAAGAGTGAGAGAAAGGGAGATCTTTCGATAGATTAAAGATCGTTAGCTAAGATTTAATGAATTGAAAATGTGCTTCAGTTTTTTTCCAAAAAGTAAATACATATTTTAATTATTCGAGTTAATTAAACCTCACGAGATAGTGTGCTTTTTTTTTGCTTCTAATCTAAACTAGGTTACGTTTATCGGAAACTATTAATAAACATAACTTTTAATTATTTTTTTATTTGTCCATTTAATTTGTTGAATAAGTTAGTATTTTTTACGTGTAATAATTGTCGTCTGTCGGGTGTAATTTTATGCAACGATAATTTATAAAACCATTGCAACCTCATCTAAATCATAAAGAGCAAATTAAAACTAATTTAATTTCGTACTTTGTTTGTGCCACAATTCTAGTTATTGACTTTAAATTAGAAGTGAAGTAAGGACAAGTTTGTGGGCACCATGTCGTTCGTTGGCCTATTGAGTGTGAGACAAAAGTCGCAGAAAAACCACCGGAAGGGTCTCAGAATTATCCGAGGATAGTGTTGCCAAGAGAAAGCGTCTCAAATCATGTTGGCCCCTAAACACAATACGTGCAGTCTCGAAACTAGGCATTGCCTAGCCCTAGCATCACTTAAGCTAAATATATTCAGTGAATTCTCAGAATCTGCTGGGATACTTTCATTTGAACTTTTCGTGTAATTTCAGTATAGTCTCGGATCCAGGATATAGTCACCGTTAACCCACTAGTTTGGTAATGCTACAAAGTAAGACACTTGTGGACACTTGGCCAATGAGTAGTATATTCTAATGTTGCTACATTCTAAGAAGTCACCAGCCCAATTGTATAATTGGTCTTGGAACAGTTTGTAAGGAATCAACTAAACTCCATTTCTGGTCTCTAGCCAAAACCTGTCCTAAATACTACTGAAGGCTAGCTCATAGAGGACTAGATTTATAAACCATAAACAGTTGATACAGCTAATAAAGCCTACTACTACTGTCTACTACCATGCACTCAATATTGGCTGTTCTTTTCAAATTTACCCAAGAGGTCTTACATCCAGAAAAGTCTTATCATACACGAATAGATCTAGAAAATCTCTTCCAGGAATTAAGCCCACGTCTAACCAAAAACCCAGAAATTTAAGAATGACACTCTATATGTTTTTCCATAAAAGTTTCCTGTCGAGAATCCGATATATTTGGCATCATTGGAGGTCGATATAAATGGTAGCAGCTTTTTAGCTCATCATAGCTTATGCTATCAGAGCATTTACTCCCGAACTCCTTCTGCACAACACAACGCGAATACCTCGTAAGCTTAAGTGCTCAGGAAGTGAATGTTAAGAAGAACCCTCAAATTGAAAAAACCCTTCTTACGTCAATCGTCGCCATTGGATTAAATATGTTTAGCAACAAAACGAAATACTAAAGAAAATAATTCTACAAAGTATAAATGAAAGCACCAAACAGTAGCAATTTCCTCTGATTAGTTCGGACATGAACCTCTTATTCAGCATGATTTCAATGATAAACTAGCGCAGCGCTAGTGGTGCAGTACTCGGTTTTAATCCTCTTACTAAAGAAATAAGTTATTCAATTATGTACTTCCGAACTTAGTCTCTATTTTTGAACAATTTTACAGTGCGATACTAAAAAATTACGAATGGTTTCCAAGCTTCCGCATAATTTGAAAGGTTTCGCGTTCTCCCATCTTGTATTTATGAGGAGTAAATAAAATATTGGATGTTGCTCCATTCCATACTTGAAGCCAAGAAATGTTTACGCAGAAATGTTGCTTAAATGTCAAATTTTAGTCAACATAAAGTGGATGCGTTCAATACTTCTGCCACAATGAATGCGTTTAGTCGTGTACCATTCCTTTTTTTAAACTAAACTAATGACTATAGTCTCCTAAATTCCTTGAAGTCAAAAGGGTATTAAAGGGTTCGAGTCCCTTCAATGCAGATGTAAAGAAGTGGTCCAAAGTTTGTAGTACGATGCAATTTCTAAGCATTCTAAGAATTAACAATTGCTCTCAGTGACGAAGTGATCCGAAACACAGTAGCTTTTCGAAAATTCCTGAGGTCGAACCAACAAAATCCATGGCTAAACCAGTAGGGATGCAGTAAAGTGGGAGGAATAGTGATGTTTCTGGTCTAGACCAAAAAATTTCGCCGTTGCTCAGTGGCTAGTGCGTTAGACTACTGTGCATGAGGTTTCAAGTTCCAATACGAGAAAATTTCGAAATTGTTTTTTCATGGCCCCACCTCTTGCGAGGGTCATACTCACATCCAAGAACATTATCTACTATCAGGAGAGAGCATCTCAAAAACACTCTGTCAAACTGTGCGTCCCTTCAATACGTACAGCAATGTAGACCGCACACAATTTTGAAACTTGATCTTCTATGATCTGCTTATGCCTTAGATCACATAACATAACATGGAGTGCTTCCTTAGAAGACAATTCTCAGCTGTTGTAACCCGGGACTTCCTAGCTCAATTGTTTATTCGGTTTTGTTGCAGTCAGGGTTCGGTCACAACCTCTTCCCAGTTTGATAATTTTCTGTTAACCCTGTCGCAAGGCACAGTGTTGCTGATTGAGTCAGAGTTCTGTTGGCTCCAAGATGCTTTCTCAGTTTCTTCCACAATTTGCATGATTCAGAATCGTTCACACAGCAACTCCAGATGCAGCTACAGGCAATGATCAAGCTCACAAACACCAAGAAATTGATCACGAACATGATGTGCCAACATCACTGTTTTAACAAGGTAATAACTTCTGATTTATTACTCATTTTTACAATCTTTTACTCTAACAATGGCTAAAATACTTTTTTAAAGTCCGTATACAAAGTTCCGCAATGAAATGGTTACTTCACAAAAAATATATGTAAAAAAAAAAAACCCCCAACCATACGATAACTAATTAGTTTTCCATGTGCTCGTAAAATACTTTGTTTATTTATGACATGTTTGAAACTCTAAAAAACAAAAAAGAAATTATAATTAACTGCCAGTTAATCGAATCGGCACAACATTAAAACCAAACTATTAATCGACTAATTTTCCGACAAAACCATTCACCACAAAAATCCCCATTAAATAATGCGCGTTGCTAAGTCGAAATTTATTTTCATTTAAACACTTTCTCAAAATAGCTAACTGAAAAACTTTTAAGAGCATGGGCCCAACATCCCAAAAACCCGACCAAAAACAATAGCGAAACAAATGAAAGCATGCATCATTATCGTCGTCTGTTTCATCGTCACACGGAGCAAAAAAAAAAAAGAAACAAAATTTCATTCAAAAATATAAATTTAACGACCCATTATGTTGTTTTTATTACATAGGTCTCTTCTACATACACACACAGAGTCGCCTCCTTTTGGGTGAAAGATACTCTATCTCTCTATATTGATTCATCATTTCTTCCGTGAGATAAAGATTCACACACACACACACACAAACTGAGCCACTCGGGCTAAAATGCCATCAGCGATTTTGTCTAAGCGACCTTGAGTCAATTAAAATCGCTTAAAAAAAAAAAAAAAAAAGATGTTTGATTTATATTTTTTTGCTCGATAACAAAACAAGAAATCACACACAACAAAACATAAAGAAACGGTAACAAAATTAACGACCATCATAAAAATCAATTAAATAAACAATTTTCAACATTATTATTACATTTAACGATAATTTGATCAATCCATTGTTTACCATAGATACCTCTTTCAACCCATACAAACGAAAGTGTATCTTTTATACAAAATTACGTATCTAAACCGTTGCATTGAATTTGAAAAAAAGTTCTTCTTCTTCTGCTTATAAATTCAAATCTTGTTGCAATAAATTGCTAATAATGTAATTTATTTGATTGACAACGCAATAAATATTCAAATTGTACGAAACAATTATGCCTGACAGTGAACATGAGAATGGAGCATCTTTGAGATACTTTTTGTCTATTTCCTTGTTGCATGAAATTTAAAGGAGTGGCCAGACCATGGGTGACCAAACCAAACCAGCATATAGTTGTTGTTTTTTTTGGTTTTGTGTACCCATAGATGGATATATTTTTTGGTATCCAGCTGGGGTTGCGGTAAAGGACAACCAAGTGCTTTATCTCGGAAATCCAAAGCCTATGAGTTATGATGGTGATTTATGTCAAAGTTTCGTGCTCACGAATATTTTACACGCCGCGCCGCCGTCAGCGACAAACAAAACAAACTTTTCGGGGAGAGTAATAATTTTAATAATTTATATTGTTGCAGATAACATAAACTTATTATAAATGTGACACAATGGATGTTACCGCAATTTAATTAAATTTTATTTTATGTATTTAAATGGCTTTTTTTTTCGGGGCTGGAGTTTTACCGAAACAAATTTTGTCTTATCTATTCTTTGGAATGCTTTTCGTTTTTTTTTTTTTTTTTGTATTTTTTATGGACTGATAATTTTCGAATAAAATTTTATTATTTTGCGAATTTTTTTTGTTCTGCTTTTTGTTGGGAAAGTTTGATTTTGGAAGTTAAATTGAATGGAGATCTAAGGGTGCGTTGAACTTCCTTTTGGGTGTATCTTATGTATGGGAATTAAATCATAAGTTTTTTGTTTTCTGGACGAGATAGGTCTAAGGATCTTTTCTTCGAATTTAGAGATAGGAAAGGAAAGATATTCGAAATCAAAGTCAGTTTTTTATTGCAATCATGTGGCACTATAAAGGCGACTTTTAATGTCAAATAGTTTACAACGTATCAAATTTAATGATTGCAATTTTAGATTATTATTTATCATTTCTTTTCAAAATGGTTTACATTCCACCGAGAGGAAGTGCTCACTTTAAATGTGGGAAATGATAAAAACGCGCTCTAAACTTTAACTGATATAAATTTTCTACAAAAACCCAGTATCATATCTAAAAGAGGGCTTTATTGTATATAAATATATATGTATAGCATGATTGGATCGATAAGCCGATTAAGGCTTGAAGAACTTTGGAAAATGTTGAACAAATTTTCGCAAAATAAATTGCCGAAATTTTGCGGCTCTTAGAATTTCTTGTCTATTTAGACTGATGTTATGGTCAGGTATGTAACTCCTGTGTGACATCATCACTGAAGACCTAGCGGTCTTACAGGCGTCAGTGAGAGCATTCACTAACTCAGCTGCAAGCGCTGTCTGACATGACATATATCGTGAGATAACCAAATGTCAAATTAAGCCCTTAAAAGTATTCACCCAGGAGAGAACTAGTGTCAAGAAAATTACCTCTCTTCATCCTCTCTACGGTTTCAGGGGAAGTCAAAGAAGGGGATGTCAAGTCTCCTGGCGAATCTTCTGGGAACTGGGAACCCTGGTGTCAGTATCCTTTGTTTGAATACGTTACCTACTTAGAAGAACTATGAAATATTGGCTTTAACTGCCACACTTGCGGCATATGTTTACGTTTGCGCTATTGAATCCAACGAATACGACTCATAATCTTTCATCTGGATTGACTCGTGGCCCATTAAAATTTGCCATTTCTTCGAGCATCTCCATCCTAATTCTCATTTGTCGATCCTCGCGTGCATGCTCCATTTTAAAATAAATAAAATTAATGCGAAATAGATATTACACGCAGACAATAGTGCTCAAAACCGGTATATGGTTGCAGTCAGCCATTGTTTTATATTCGGTGGGTGAGCTACTTGTTTGGATGAGAAACCGGTTTAAAAGGTAGATACATGGAACTATGATCTCTTTATCCCGCCCATTTGAATTAGAATATGTCATATGTATGTTATGTATGTTTCTGTTACTTCTGAGACTGGAATCATATAACCTTTAAGTTATAGCAAAACAGGGGTGTCTTATGGGGTAGGGGCTGTCACCTATTCTATTTATCGTTAGTCGGCATGTATAGAATGCTTTTGCTCTGATAAGCACGCCGCGCCGTCCAGTGCCTTGAGCTTGACTGTCCACGAAGATGGTAAACCTAGACGGGTTTAGTCGTATAGTCTGTGCTCCTTTTTCAATGGCGAAGATTTCGGCTTGAAAGATACTGGTATGAATCACGGATGTTAAGAGATTCACAGAAAACACCAGCGCCGGTTCCTATGTTCATTTTTGACCCATCTGTATAGAATTTGAAGCCCCGTGCACTGGTTAGTGCGTTGGATTCCCACTGATGTCTGTTGGGTAAAATGTACGACATAGTCAGTTATTTCGATAACTTTGAAGTATAGATCCATATCAATATGAGATTTGCCTCCATGTGCTTGAATGTTTAAGACTAATCGCGCATTTGGCAGTTGTGCTTCAAACGAACTCGTCCAGAAGGGAAGATTGAGGCGTTGATCTCTGTGCTCCCATAGATGGTACCATCATGACTGAAACTGATGGAACACCTTCCATTGAGTGATCATAATCCTAAATGAAATTGCCAAAAGATATAGCAAGAGCCCAAAGAATATTTTACCCCATACGCCGAAAGTTGGAATATATTATAGGCACTCATCATAATCTGGATAGGGCACACTAATCTTGTCTAAGATTTAAGGAGGATGGAGGCCCTTTGAAGTCTATAGTCTCACTTCGACTTCGTTTACTTACCTCGTGGCTTTGTACCAACAAATATAGTCACACAAAATTGCCAGTAGCATTCTGCTCATCCAGAATTTTTCTCGCCGTAACACGCGTGCCCAAGTTAACCCTCAAAACCCAACTTCGGTCAATAGTCAAATAGGTTATGCAAATGCCTAGCCAAAATTTCTACGATAGCCATTGTCAGTGAAAAGGAATACCTATTTATAGATATCTGGACCAGCAGATACGTTCAGATCCTTGAGAACTCCTGTATGACTGAGGAATACGAGCAAATAGATTGGCCTTGTCTAGGGAGCCGATAGCCGGAATTTGTTTGATGGAGGCCAAACATTTTTACTATCTTTTAAGACACTGTTGGTTTTAAGCCTTAAATTTTGCTCATCTATTTGGGCATCGCTGTACTATCTGGCTGTGGGGTCCTTAAAAACAAATAAAACTACAGAAAATTACACACTTGCATAAAACCATCCATTACAACCACTAAGCACGCCCATTTTATGTGAAAAATCAATAAAAAACACCACCACAAATGAACTTTGCACTAAGCCATACTAAATTCTCTTTTACATCCTCGACTACTCTCCTTGAGTTATGCAATTGAAATAGGTTATCCGCCAACGCCCTTCACATCTTTACATACATAAATCACAGACAACTTATCAAAACACAAAATAAATTCATAAAAAGATCATAAAACTAATAAAAACGATGATTTCGCCCGTCTGAATGCTCAATTCAAAGTGCAAGCTGTATTTATGTATCTATGTATCTTTTTTTTCGTACGAAAGACGCGCGCACACACAAAACCATCCACTACACACCAAAACAAAAATGCTCAAATGTTTAACTAATAAAATTGTGCATCTTTCTATTTTTATGTGCTGATGATGTGTATTAGAGTGCAAATAAATAATAATAGTTTATGGGGCTTTTGCACATTTTAGTGTGTCATCGCCTGCGGGTATTATGCAGCTGAATTTGTTGTTGCAAGAGAGATTTCCTTTATTTTTTTTTTAATAAAAATGAGGAATGTCCCCTTTCCCCCCACCCCCCCTCCACCACCACAGAGTAGACTACATATTGTAGAGGCTATGTCATTATTTTTCTGTGTGGAGGATGCGCATAGCTTGAAGCTAGTTTGCGTCGTGCATGAAAATGTGCAATTTTGTTTTAATTAAAAAAAAAAAGTGCACAAACACACCCATGGATGCAGATGCAAGAGGAAAATTTATATGTATGTAGCTATGGCGATAGAGGAAAAGAGAGAATGACCGCATGGATGGAAAGTCCTTGGCACAATCCGTTTATTCGTTTCGCAGAAAATTCCATGATCTTCCGCAGTTGGTATCTATCTGGTGAAAGATATTTATGCAGCGGCATGCGCATTAAAGTGCATTAATTGAAAAATGTACGACTATGACATCTATCTGATTGACGGAAATAAATTTGAAGGTTTTTTTTTCTTGTTTTCTTTTCCTGTTCATCAGAGTTTACTCAATTGAATTGGGGCTTAGTAAAGTCTTCAGGAAATAAGGACCCCTTTGTGCAGTTGTGATTGGCTAAGGGGGGTTTGAGAGATTGAGAGAGTTTCAATTAAGATGGTAAAGATTTTCTTTAAATTATATTGTAGACATCTTAATGGCAACTAACTTGACATGCGTAACGAATGGATTGCCATAATTTGATTCAGAAAAGGTATTAGGTACTAATTTGTACCGAGTTCTATTTCAAGAATAAAATGCTTTCCTTCAAGCAGGTCTAAGGACTTTGCTTATATTACACATTTACTGGCATTTTCTGTATTCCGAGAATATCTCTTTCATTCTATATTCCCGGAATCGTCCTGGCTGAATTTGGGAATAGAGTACTGGCCAAACTTATAGTCCAATCAGTGTAATAAGGCAGTCAATCGAATGGCGGTTGAAAGCGCTTGTTGCCTGTCGACATGTGAAGTATTACAGCGAAAGAGTGTTTCTCAAAATGCCACTGACGCACAGACTCTTGGCAGAACTCTGCATAGAACGTTTAATGAGTGCTGCGCACCATACTGACATGTCAGACAACAGTGTACACCTGACAATGGACTGTTAAAGTCAAGGTATATTTTTATGACAGGTACCTACATATGTATATACTTAGAGTAGGACTGCTCTTTTTAACGCGCCTATTCGTCGGTATAAGACAAGTCGTGCTCTTGACCATACCTGGTATTCTTGACAATTCGCCCAAGTCGCTGAGGGTGAATTGTATTCTTTAGTGGCTTCTTCTTTGGTTCTGCTGGGGCTACCATAGTCACATAAAAGTGGGTTTGAGTGCTCTTCTGCATCTGCCTGGTCGTAGTCCCTACATACGCTACATACGAAAATTTCGGCTTGGAATACGGAGTTACACTTGTCCATAGATGCATGTATCAAGGTTTTAGTGGTAGCACCTTGAAGTTTAGACTGAATTTGTATTAGGGTAGACATCTGTGTGCTATTGCTGTTCCTAGTAATTCATCTTTGCTAAGTTCTAGTGGAATATCTGGATGAACTAACTTAGAATTAGCTTCATCTTCAGTGATGAGCATAAAGGCGTTAGCCATAGCGTCTCTCTTTATGTAAAGATGAAGTAGTGGTAGCTCAAGAATAACATCCAGCGCTGCAGCAAGCGTAGCTAGTCAAGATAGTCTTTGCAGTTTATTGAGCCTGTCCTGCGTAATCCTTTGCTGCGTCTTTTGCTACCATACTGGTGTTCCGTATCTGACAAATGGTCTTGCTATAGCCGTGTAAAGGCATTTGGGGTTCAGACCCCAGTTTCTGTCAATAGCAATCCTGACTTTGTCTATGGCTTTTTTTTTAAATGAGGACTCCAACAAAGTTTTTCATCTCGAGTTAGAACTTCCATTGAGAATTAGATTGTTTCATCAAAGAGTGTTGGTGGATTTAATCTGTCCCTTTTTCTCTTGTTAAGGAAGACAACTATGGTGCTTACGACTTTAAGGTACAAATCAGCAACAAGACTTAGTGCCCTCTGGATCAGGTTCGAGATAGTCTCTTCGAATTTGCCTCTGATTGCAATATCCTCTGCGTGGACACAAAAACCTTCATCACTTAGTATTTTCAGGAGTTCATTGACTACGATGGACCGTAAGGGTGAGGATAGGACTCCATCCTGTGGGCAACCTTTTGCAGCCGTGACCGTAAGCTTCTGTCTTCTAGCATGCATTTAATCTAATTACATGTAGTGCTATCTATTGGGCGTATTCGGTGTTATCGAAAGCCCCTTCGACTGTACAAGAGCTCGCACACTCCTTGTCTCTTAGGGCGTTTTCGATCCTTATTGTGAGTTCCTGAAGAGCATGGGTAGTGGATTTACCTGGTTGGTAGGCATATTGATTCTTATGTAGAGTGTTCATAATGAGCACTCCATCTCTGATATGTTTTTAAAGAAAGATGCAAGGCTAATAGGTCGGTAGGACTTCGGTAGTTCTGTTGGTCTACGACCGGCTTTTGGTATAAATTTTACAGTGACTTCCTTCCAGCATTTTGGTATAAAACTACCTCCTAGTAGCACATCAGTCACTTTACTCTATGTCCTGTGACTCTATAGAGTGTTTGTTAACCAGATTAAAACTGGTAAGTGATGAAGGTCGAAACTGTTGGTTTCACCTCGCTGAGTGGAAAAACGAGTTCAAATGTCTCTTGTTCAAGTCATGCTCTTTTGGATACCTCGACTGCCGCGACTTTAAAATCTAACTTCTATGAACAAAATACAGAAGTTTTGTTGGCCTGAGTTGGCATTTATTAAAAGCCTCTATTTGCCTTGACTATTAGTCATACTTTTTGAATAAAGCATCACTCTTTTGTGGTAGCAAATACAACTGAATAAATCCATCGGATTTATTGTTTTCTTGTATCTTTTTTTTTTATAAATAAGTGGGTTCTACTTTTGTTGATGTTTTTATACTTCTAACGACCCCATTTAGACGGTAGCTATCAACTGTAATGTAAATACCTTTCGACTTTAAGTGGCCATTTAACTAAAGACTTAATAACCCTCCTGATGCAAATTGAAAACAATTAAATTACTCAATAAACTCTACACATAGATCAGTGTTGAAATTTACGACATTTCAATTGATTCATAGTATGTACCCTTCCCCCGAACAAATTTGTTTATTAAACCACAAAACGAAATTAGTTCACCACACGGTTTTTATTGTTTTAATCACAGAACGTGTTTTGTTTTTTAATTGCCCTTAGATTGGTCAATGATCAATCGGTGCAAGCAATTAAAAACATTTTCTTTCGCATAGTAAAAGGGGAAAAACGAAAATTCCTACTTCCTTCTGTAATCAAACAGAGCAAACAAAATTTCACACAAAAAAAAAAAAAACAAAAAATCCAAGAAGCAAATCTAAACATCATTCTGTGGGGGTAGATCAATGTGATTTGTTATTGCTTTCGTACGTTAACACCTAATTAAATGTGAAGAACGAAAACACAAAAAAAAAAATACTCCACCAAAGGATGTTACGAAATTATAAAAAGAAAATCGAAATGATAAACAGACTAACCTAACGAAGAAAAAAACAAGAATATCATAAGATAGACAGATTCTATGCTGTTTTTTGGGAAAATTTATAATCAGCATATGATTAGAGATACATTTGATAAAACGTCATAGATACACTGTGTTTGTGTGTTGTGTGTAGTGTCGGCTTGTACCTAATAAATTGTGAAATCAAACAAAATTTGTTTCATGTTCTTTTCCCAAAATGTGTTTTTCATCTTTTCTTAATTTTTTTCTGTATCTTTTTTTCTGCTTACAGATTGGATGGGTAGCCCTTTCGAACGTGTCGTCTGTGGAGATTTCAATGGTAAGTGATTAGTTTTTTCGTTGTTCCCTTCTTTTTTAAACAAATTTGTATCTACGAATGTTTTCAAGAGTTTTAGTCCTTGAAATTTTAGGGAATAACCCTATCTGCTTTTTTTGTTTCATAGATTTGTCCTCGAATGTTTTTTTTTTTTAAGTCTGAATTATTATTATACGTGGTGTCCTTGAATTATTTACTAGAGTTTAACTATCTAACAATCCATCGGATACCTGCTTAAAAAATGAAAGAAAAAAGTTAGTTTATGAGCGAAGCTGACAACAATCACGGAACCCTTCTCGCTGTGTTTGAGAAAAAAGAATCCTCTTCGATAAAAAAGGGAGAGAAAGTCTCTTACCTAAGTCCCTTAACATCCTTTTAAAATACAATCTTTTATTAGTACCTGACTTATGGCTATTCATAACGAATTAAAAAAAAAAAAAAAGAAGAAGACATGTTTTCATTTGACATTTTCTTTTTCAATTGTCAAGGAGCAACTCTCTCTCTCTCTCTGGGGTTGAGTTTGGACCGGTTACAGGGACACCTTTCTTGGGAAAAAAAAATCCAACATACATTATGTCATAGGCGGTGAGTGTAGTACATAGTACATGATGGTAGAGATCAGTCAAAACAAAAGGTCTTAAGTGAGAGAAAGTGTGAAAGTATTAGTGGAAGATTATCTATGTTTTATTACAAAAATAGAATCTAAAAGATATTTTTCTGTGAGGAAATATGTAGGGAGATATTATTATATTATGTTGTTTAATTAGTCACTTTAGTGGTGTAAAATTGAAGAAAATATTATAACCCTTCAGTACAAACTTACATACTTTAAGGACTGCTCGATTCTTGAAGAGTGCTCTGCTTGAGACACAGCTGGTTCCAGTAATGAAGAAGTGCCCAATATTTGCTCTGCTGCCTTACTTATCGCCCAGCACTCAATATCATACAGCAGAACTGTTAAGATGTGCGTTCTATGGAGCATTAATTTGATCCATCGAGTCTTCAAACCATAGTAGCAGCGGTTTACTGGGTTATTCTTCGTTGAATCTCCACAAAGGTGATTCTTGCAGGACATACATCTGTATGTATATTTGCTCCGATGTAATCCTTACAAGGCACAGGACAACTCTTTCTAAAGATGGGGCCTATAGAGATCATACTTCAGTCATAAGTGGTGCTTCCCTTCGTTCATACTTGATTGATAACTTGTTGGGTGCGCCCTAACAAGACGTGAGCTCTTTTTTAAAAAGTGGCTACTGTGCATGGTGTTCTAGGTTTCAGAATATCATCTGTTTATTAGAACCAAGAGAAGGTCTCTCTGCCATTCGGATACTATACATAAAGTGATGGTGTCGATGAATCGTAAATCGGTCGACATCAGAACTCTTAGTGCCGATGTTACTATAGAAACAATGACATTGGAGCACTCTGGCCTCCATCCTCCATCCACATCAACCACAAGTATCGTTGGCTTCATTTATAGCAACCGACTAGCTAAAATCTATACTACAGTGGGACAAGAACAGCTTTTGACTAATCACCTAAGCTAAGAGATACGTTTGACTGAAGATAGCTAGATTATTTAAGTCAAAATATGACACGATGGGAAGTTTCCTCTTATCTACGGCTCCTGTGTTGATCATTGAAAACAAGGTTTGATCTAATAGAAGACAGTGTCCTCTAAGAACACCAGTGATGATACTTGAGCTTGGACGACTTCTGTTGCACTAAAAACGAAATTGGACCAAAAACCAAGATCAACACTTCCTTGCCAGGGAGGTGACAGAAGCTTATAGCCAATATTGGATGATATTCGTAAAAGGATCTCTGTCGCAGAAGAAAAAAGAAATCATCATCTTGACAGATGTACCTACTAACTGGACACTGCTGCAAAGGCCGTCATACCAGGCATCAGCTCACTGGATTATTCTATGAGCTGCGATGAGCTGTCATGAGCTGTCATGAAACTTTTAAGCAATTGGTGTTCACCAAGAATTGATTTTTCAGAGAACTAGAGGATCTGGTTCAACTCCCATTCGCAAGATGATAAGTGTTATCAAAAAAACAAGTTTGTTTGCCTTAATAGTAATACAAATGCAACCAAATTGGTGCCACAGTCAATAAGAAATCAAGATGGAACAATAGGCCATTACAAGCACCCTCCTTGTTGCACATCACTCACACCATACTACTAACGCTCTCTCTCTTCAAAATAGTCCAAATCTACCACAGTAAGGGTGATAGTATGCAACCTTGTGGCATTTAACAGTAACTAGAAAAGATTCACCCAAATAGTGAGGAATGATTCCTAGAAATGATCCTTGATCAGGACCTTAGAGTTGCTTAAAATGCCTTCTGAAATAGTTCAAGAATATTTATCAAAAAAATTCTGCAAAATTATCTTGGTAACCTCAAAAATGCCACGTGAATTTGACTTTAGATCGTGTGCAAGTAGATCTATTTTCAGTCCTAAAAATTAGTAGATAGATGTATACTTTTTCTCTCAAAGTTCAACGGCCCCTCGTGGGCACCTTTTCCCAAGAACTCTAATAATTTTTACACAATTCATGCATGCAGTGGCAACTATTACATTTATCTACTTATGGCATGTGATTTCAATTAAATACAAGAAATAAATCCAAGTAGCACAGCAATTAAAGCCGCAGTTACTACATGCAATAGTTGTACGAGTAGCTATATCCATTAGACTCCTTTCGATTGCACAATAAAACAGCTAAACTATGTGTTAAAACTGCACAAACATGCGATAGGCGTGAATTAAATAGTTCTATCGCACGTTAAGCCACACACATGTGTGTATACATAGCCTCCACTTAATCCAATCGAAGGTCCCATTCTGGTGGTTTTTCTTTTCTTCCCTCACAACTTAATCCTTTAGATTTGGTCAACAAAAAAAAAAAAGGGTGAATAACACCATCGTCTGTATTCAGTTTTTGGACAGAGGGGATGTACAACCAACTCGAATTCAAATTCGTAAGGGATGACATAACATACACCATTCAACCCTCAGCGTGTTTACTTTAATGGCGGAGATTATCGCGATAAGGGATGTCTTTGCCGGGCTATACTGTGTCGCAAGCACTCCATCGAATTCATATTAAAATTTGCCCGACTATCTCTCGTTTTGATGACGGTGCACGTATCATCTATACCCAAAGTCCAAAAAAGGGTGAATCCAATCAAAAGGATCAGAAGAGAGCAAAAAAAAAAAAAAAAAAATCGGAAATTAAAACCCGTCTTATCGCCATAAATAACCCTTTCATGCCACAAAGCTATTGTCGGCGGACCACTGTTGGCAACCGCCAACACACACTCTTCCTCCGCTGTGTCTGGGACCAATCCACTCTCTGTCTAGATACACCTCTTCCCCTGTCCACCATTAATTATTCTCAATCGATATCGATTTAGGGAGAACAAAAAAAAAATAAAACCAGCACCGAAATATATTTCGGCTGTTTTCGGGGAGATATTCACTTTAATTAATGCCGCCTTTGTCTACGACCAGTCGGGTGGAGAGAGGGGCGGAATCATGTTCATGATCAGACTGGCAATAAATAACACCCTGTTGGAGGATATGTATGTTAAGGGACGAGCTCTCGATCGCTTTAACTTTTCATTAACTTCATGGATGCACATTTCATTACCATGAGCATTATTATGGTAACACCAACAAGTGGTCATGCAGTTATGAGAATAAATAAGCACCCATGAGGGCATGTCCCGAGATCGTTGTTCGTGATCGCGTTCGCTACTGTTTAATGCATGCGGAAACTTTACGCTCGGTAGCGGTCATGCATTACACGATACTTATCCAAGTGCAGAGGGTTAAGAAAATGAATAATGAAACAGGTTGTGTTTATTGGAAAAGAAAATATTAAGATCCTGTCGATATCCTGTTAAAAAGAAAGTAAAAGGAATTCACTTACTGATCGTATACCTTCGGCTAAAGTAGTTGATTACACTTAATCCCATTAGCTGTGTGGACAGAGACAGGCATAACAAGTTGCTCTTTAGCGCAAACTTCGGAATCATTCAAGGCTGCCAAACAAAATGTTCAAGCAAGTTGTGGTTTTCGTCAATGTTAGCTGAACAGGAGAATTCAAATTAGGATTCTTTTATCATTCATTGAACCTGAACCAAAGTTCAAGGCATGTCACATTCTAAGAAACTCCTGCGATCTTTGACCAAAAAGAATCGAAACTTGCTTGAATCTGAGCTATCCTAATGGGCATTCCAATGGGGCACTTAAGGAACATCGAAGACTAGATATAACTGAAGAACACTCCGGAAAATCTACAGTAAGTCCGAAAGGATCTCTTGATGTATCAGTGAATAGCGAAACTGAGAAGACGTCCCAGCGATCTGACTGAGCATTGTGTCTTGGAAAAGCCCGCTCACAGGCATGTCATTCTTCATAAAGCCTTTTGAAGAAGCTGTAGAGACGAGGAGGAATGAGACTTAACCTTTTACCTCACCGACATAGATATACTGAACTGACATAAAAGAAGGCAATCATCAATAGCATGACACAGGCTAGGCTACTCTGGCCAACAGACTATGTCCATCGGCCTCTTAAAGCGTCCCGTCAAAGTAATAAATGATCTGACTGACCAGACTGACTCAGCTCCAGAGACGTTGAGGAATAAGAAAACATCGATCACCCAAAAAAAGACAGCGAATTCTGCACGGCCAGATAAAAGTCATTTATCCAACAAAGGAAATGATTCCAAGAGTAAGAGGGTCACGTACTCATCGAGGGCTATTTTCCACAAACCAACCAACCATCTAATGATATCCCAAAATATGTCCTAAGATCTTGTAATGCATTGTTCTATTCTCCGATTCCTAAGAAACCTAGATCAGATGGGGTACTTGGACTTTAGCTGCAAGATTGTCCAAAACTTGATTCTGAAATGAATCCAGACCTTCGCAAGTCCACAGGATTTTGGTTCATCGAAGGGAATAGTGTAAGGCAACTACAAAGAAGATGAACGAGTGATTCTTCGTCATTTCCGTCCATGCAGGTGCGACAGATATTATTTGCTGGAATACCAAGTGTTGTGGCGTACTATTACTAAGTTAGTATCTTCAAAGGATTGGTTATGCCTGCATGCCATCCAGTTTAGAGTTTTCTAATACATTCGAGCTGTTTCCGTCTCATTCCTGCGGAAATTGATTCCTCCAACGACTGTTCTGCCCCAGGTTTGCATTACAGGACATTGAACTGTCAGTTTCTCTTCTAGACATCGCCTCTCAATATCGCCTTAGTAATCTGACACCTCATAAGAGTACTTCATCTCTAGTTAGCCAGTGCTAGTACAGAGATATCCTGTCTCGCCGTTTCTGTCTGCAAATGAGATTACTTTTCTGTAGTCAAAAGCCCTTGCTGTTGGCATCAGAGATGTGCGATATTGTGTTTACTATTTTGAGCTTATTATTCTGTATTCGACTGTTTAATCTGCTGTCTGACTATCGGTATAGATAACGAGGTCCTTACATAACATTGCTCTCTTCGATAGCTACTCAAACGCTTCGCTAGAAGCTAGTCATTGATTTTAAAACATTGCACCGCTTCGATAGACTCACAGATTGTGTTATGGCAAGAGATCCTCAGGACCCACATATTCGTTAGCCTTAGACCCATCAGTGTAACTTTCCCGTGCCGATTTACTAAGGAAAACTGATTCTCCTTATAGGAACACTGTCTGGAGTGCAGTCTCACGGTGTGACGTTACTGGGAGAAGTAATTTAAGTAACCGAAAACATATGTTATTAAAAAGCTTGTCATCTGTTTTATCGTGCAAAATTTCCTTCCAATTTATTTAATACCTTACCTTTGCTCCTTCTGAACGCTTTAGTACCTTGAAACTCCTTCCATTGAGGGTGGTGGACTAGATTCAAAAGATTCTACTACAAAATGTTTCCTACTCATGACAAACTGGGTTGCTGTGATAATAGTTGGAATGACAGATAACAGATCAAGTACTAGATGGAGTTGACTAGTGATACCTTTTCCCAGAGACCCAGAGGTGACGGCAGCACTCCCTAGTGCTCAATGCAACAAAGTAACTAGAAAACATTTATTCATTAAAATTATGACTTAAACTCTCTCAACCGTGAGACGCCACTCGCATAGCCTCTGTCATGTCCCCCTTTCCCTCGTCGACACCTGGCAAACTAATTAAAATTAACTGATAGCTAAACACAAAGTAGCAAATCACTATGTCGGTGTACTTCCGCCCACCACACGTCTCCCCCTTTCGCATTCCGGTATAAAATTAATTTAAAAAACAATACCAAAACAGCAAAAACAAAAAAAGCAAGCAAGCAAGCCTCCTTATCGCACTTAAATCACTGAACAACAAAAAACAAACAAAAAACAAATAATAGCTCATTTTCTATACAACAAAATGCAGAGTAGTAGTAACTACTACACCCCTAGCTTGGGATAGACTATGGCCCGGGGACCGTTCCTAGTTAGGTGGGCTACATACGACTATAAAATATAAATGAGATCATTTTTCGTGTGACCGCACGAGTCGTAAAATTTGTTTTTACGATCTTTTTATGATCTATTTACGATTACGTTGCTTTTGTTGTCTTAAAGCAAAACTTTTGTTGTTGTTGCTGTTGTACTATTGTTTATTACGGATTTCTCTATGGCTCTATATAGCTGGCTTGCTGTCAGCTTGGCATTGTCGCCATACTCAGCAACTGGTTGTTTAAAAAAATTATTTAATTTTCCAATAAGATTGATTACCCGTCCTCCAGCCATGTCTGTGCATATACAATTAGTGGCTAAATGTTGTAGTTACGCGCTCTATACTCGGTACGGTTAAGTGCTTCTGGCTTCGGATTTATAAATATGTACATGTGGACGAGACCGAGATGATGAGGAGGATTGCCGGCGTTCGCGACTATGCCATATGGACACATTGAGATACATTTTGCTTTGATTGTTTCTTATTGTTGTTGTTGTGGGTCGTGTTTCTGGATGCTGCAATCTGTGTACCAGTGCCTTGTGTTATTGTGCGGTTAAGTTACCTTCTGAACGCTTGGTTTGGTTTTTTTTTTTTTTTTTGCTGTGCAAGGATGCGGTGAACAGTGTAGAGAGTCGGATTCAAGTCGAGAAGAGAAGAAGGCATCTTAATCGTGCTCTAGGTGCAGAATTGTATACGTTACATGTACGAGTATACAGTGCGACATGACTTGTTTATTACTCTGAGTGGACGTGTTAAAGTGAAATAAGAAACCCGCGTGAATTTTCCGCTCGTGTTACAACGGACTGAACGTGTCTGGTTGGGAATTTGAATTTGCAGCCAACATGGGTTGGCAGTAGAGGTGTGGGAGTGAATTTGAAAATGAATCATTGTCTATCCAGAAACGCTTTGGAGTATCGTTACAAGAAACTTCCTGGTTTGTTTGCACTTTGAAGGTCAATGACATCAACATGATGGTTATTTGCTATCGTTCCACTGGAATAAGGTCCACCAAGATAAGGCTAGGGTGCATGGATCTCGTTCGAAGGAGATATGGTTATGTAGATCTGTTCTTGCTAAATGCCGGCCATAAAAAGGTCAGTTCCTTTCTGATTGATGATTCCTTGGATTTTCTGCAGACAGCTCTGTCACCAAGTTCATGTCCATAGTTCCATTTGTAGCCTTCCATCAAGAAAGTATAAAGGCAGTCGGCCTTCTCTCAGCCTCTCAGTCATCAGGATCTTGTTGATGTTTAGTCTTTCGAGATGATCCCTTTTGTAGTAAGCGCGTACAAAGAGGACATCAGCTTTCCGTAGTAATCACCCAACGAGATCATAGAGTTAAGAGTAATTTCTCCAGCAAAGAAAGCTTGCTAAGTGCCATCCCTAGTGAATCAAAAGAACATGAAACAAACCTTCGTTCTTTTAAATTCTGTTCACTCTCGATAACATGTAAAAAATACTTTAAAATGTATCCCAACAGTCAGTTAAATCGTAAAACCCCTTCTTAGGAAAAAAGGTTCTTTTCTCTGTCAAATTATTCCACATCCTGTAACAGCGGGCATATAATTCATAATTAAAATGATAAAAACGTTTTCAATTAAATCCCCTTTTAATCATATAAATGCGGTCGTGATTCTACCTCCCATGATACAAACTAGATAACCCATGTACACTGTCGTCCTTATCTCCGGGAGGACCACACCTTGCGCCCGTCCCATTAAAACCACGCTCTGACTTTATTTCTCCTCGAGAATAACAACTAGGTACATGCCATAAAAACCAAGGAAAAAAAAAACACATACATAGGATACATCCCATGAGCACATACGAGTCTACTGTACATCTAATGGTTTTACAATCAACCAACGGATACTCAACTGATCCTGATAAATGGAAAAGGTTTCCTTTTCTGCTGACCATAATGCCTGCGAGAAAGGAAAAAAAAAAAAGGGTTCCATCAATTTACATATCCCTGTGCCTTATTGGATAGAAGAAGAATCCCTACCTATCGCTCACATTTAACCCTTAACCGACAGTCGGTAATCTAATCCTTTTTTTCACGAGTTCCATTTTGATGCCATAAATTCCCAGGCTACAAAGTGTAAACCTGTGTGTGCAATCTGATAGAAGTCCTTGTGTACATGAGAGACTCTTAGGCTGGATGTTATTTATAGATTCCTCTCTCTCACTCCTCCTCATCACCACCACCACCACCCACCGCTAAAGTGAAAGTGCATAAATACAAAATAAAATCGAGTGAATGTTGCCAACTCCCTCGTCTTATTCCTTTTTTTTGAAATCATAATGTATACAATCAAATCACCGCATGGCCATATATAGTACACTGGAAGAAAGTGAAAGGGAAATAGATATGATGTACGACACACACAGTGTATCCGACGACCAACCCTCTGAGATGGAAATTTTAGTTCGTTCGTTTTTTTTTTTTTTTTTTGGAGGGTAATTCATTTCATGGCTTAGCTAGTTCCCTGCGGATATCTTAGCGAATACGAATACAAATGGCTGTACGAATGGGATATAAATTTATGTTTTGACATTTTTATGCGAAGAATTTTGACATAGATATTAGATGGCATATTGAATTCCCCTTTGAATGAGGTATGAAAAGACGAAGGATCGAGTCAGGATATACCATACTTTCTACTACAAAACTCGTAAAATGTGAATTGAAATTACCGGCTGTATTGTCTGTAATCACGTAGAGAGGAGGTACACGGAAAAAAAATGGATAGTTGGTAAGAAGCTATTAGAAAATGTTCCTACTTGAGAAAGGTGTCCTAGATTCGAAGATGGATAGGACTCTTGGTGGCATGCAAATGAGGGATTTCAAATAGTGTCTCCTTGAAGATGATTTATACTTTTGTTTCTTTTTGCAATGTTCGTGATCTTTAAAGACACAAGCACTCTGTACAATGTTTTGGAAAGTTTGTCGCTTAATAAAATACCGTTATACGAGAGTAGTTTGGCAAAATCTGCCACAACTTACAGCAGATTCAGGGCAGCCAAAAGCTGTATGAAAAGTGGAAACTGAAAGCAGCAGAGAACCCAAACTTCTCGAAACTACTCTTTTAACTAAATAGGAGTCAAATGCCTTGATTTGAACATTTTTTGGTAGTTGTGGTATTTGAATCTCAGATTTCAATACTTATTCTCTAAGGGTAGTGTCCAAGCTAACTGCTCAGAGTTGTATGCAATTTTTACATTCGTTCCTAATTCACAGTTTTTTTTTGTTGAAATACACTGAGTGCATCCTAAGCGAAAATTCAATAGAAATTTTATGGACATAAGCATCGAAATTTTTCAAATCTTGCGTCCCTCACTGGTTAAGAACTGGGTTTTTCCACGCTACAAAGTAGAAATATAATGTGGAGGGCACTCGAAACTTTGATGTAGTCACCAGAGGCTACCCAGGGCGTGCTGTCTTCTCTACTTAACACTCTTGTTACAGACAGGATGTTATTGTCTTCAACGTTGTGGACAAAGTCGAAGATATCATGTGGGAAATGAGGTGAGGTGGCCTCAAACTGATGTCGAAAATAGCTTAAGACCAAGACCCTGGCAAAACTCTCTTGTACTCCTGTTTCAAGAAGAAAAAGTTCGATCTGAAAACAGTTAGAGTAATCATGGCCAAACAGTGTAAATGGTACAAAGTGAGCTCTAAAAATCAAGATGATCTACAAGATACATAGCACAATCGCTAGTCTAATGATCTCCTATGGATCTTTAGCATGGAAGACAGAGCATGTTTGGGTAATGTCCAACAGAGCCACTAGAAGCAATGTTTAGAACTAGAAGCAGAGCCGCAAGACGAAGTCCATGCAATAGGTCTATCCATTGAAGAATGTCTCCAGATCCTTACCTTACACACAACAATTCGTATCCCTGAATGCTCTTCTACTGGACAGTCTCGCGTCTGCAGTAGAGCTGACTGTGGATCCCAAGATAAAATGGGATTTCGACTTGCCGTCGAAAAAAGATTCTGGACGTTATTTCTGTCTTCCCATTAGAATAGATCTCAGTGCAGTCGGGCCCCTAATATTGCTTACTATTGGTTGTACTAGGTCTAGTCACCGGTACTGGCATCCACACCCGCGTAAACAAGTGTACATAAATGTCATTTAAAGCCATCACCTTCAAAACAACCTTCAACAACTCACACAATGAGCCATGATAGGAAAATAAATTTAAATTTTTCATTAAACAAGAAAAAAATTACACTCAAAGCCATCTGTGCCCATCTTAAAAACAAAGCCTCACTGAACCAAAACGAACCATGTACCCAGATGATCCCTAAAAATACATAACACAAAAAAGGAATCCAAAGAGAAGCCAGAAAGTATCTTTAGCATCACACCTTTGACTTTACAATACATCGTATACGCCATTTAGAAAATTACACCCCAGGGTAACATTTCGCACGCGAGAATTATTTACAACAATTCATTGAATCGAGAAATTCGTATCTTTTATCTTTGATTAGAATGAATTCCTCCCAAGAGAGATGTGAATAAATGGCGCGCTGGCAAAATGAGGGAGTTATTTTCTTCTTCTTAACACACCGAAAGCAAATAATAAACGAAGCTTGAAACAACCTTAAAGCCATTTTGTGAAAGGAAAGCGAAATGGTTATGCAAAAAAACACAAAGTACTAGGAGGCGTGAGCAGAAAGGATCATCGGCAATTAGCATTTTCTTCCTGCAGTTAATGGGATTTTTGGCTGTTTATATACACCACCCTTGTTTCATTTCATGCCGATTATGGTATCAACAGACCCACCCCCCCGAACACGAAGAGGGTGAAAGAAGATTTACAAATTCCATACAGAACCATACCGAATGCAATATATTACCTTGATAAGGGGTCTGATTAAATTTAAATAAATTTAATAAACATAAATTGTGAGCAGCAGCAGCTACCACCCTCGTACTACTATACGAGTACAACCCCCTAGCATAGTTTGGTTGTCTACCTCTCAAGCTTTATCTGCGCCTCGTTTTGCCATTAGACGACAAGAACAAAAAAACCGAAAGAAATATATCTCTCTCGTCCTCTTACATAGTAGATTAAAGAGGATCTCGAAGGGGTGAGTTCTGTTTTGTGTGTGTACAGTATGGCGGGTGGTTGGGGTTGGGGTTGATGGTTGTTCCCAGCTGCTACCAAAAAAAGAAAAACTCGTATACAACAGTTCACCCTCCATTCCATTGTCTATATTGGGCTTTTAATCTTGTGGGTGGTTTATGTTACTTCGAGAGCGCGCTTGATACACACTGGGGTGTTGTAGGAGTGTGATAAGGAAGCAGGACCCCCTCCCCTCTACAGCACAGCAGAAAAACAGAAAAGCAAATTACGAACAAATAAAAGAAAGTTTAACACAAGACAAAACACACAAAAGGACACACAACACACACACAGACAGGCGGCGTAAAGTGAAAGTGCAATAAATTTTGCACAGAATGCCACTGCTGGGAGGTGGTATCCTTTTGTGTCAAAAACAGTGAACGTCCGCCCTCCCCCCCTCTGGCCGGGCCTAATAAGAAAATTACTTTCATTTGTAATCTACAGATTAGTTGTTTCGATTTTTCATGGGGGCATCTTCAGAGGGGTTGGTACCCTTAAGGGGGCGCATAAATTTAGCGCCTAATTCTATGCGGTCGATGGTGTCGCTAGGACATTAAAATAATTGCCCAAAGACGGGCAAGAAGAAAGGAAAAAATCGATCATCAGATTCATATCTGAAAAGTTTTTCTTATCTCATTGTGAAGTGTTGTGCTTCCTCCCAATCCTTGAATGAAACTAATTTTTGCCACGATTTAGGATCGAGGGGGGCTGTTTCTTTTTTCTCTTCTGCTCCAAAGTGCGTATTGAAATTGAACACACAATCGAAATTGGCTGAAATAAAAAAGAAAACGCAATGGACCGGCCAGTCATAGGACAAAGGAGAGAACAATTGGACCATGTAGTCGAAAGATGGGGCAACAAAGTAGCACAATGTTTCTCCCTTTTTTTCTCTCGTTTTTTTTTTGTGTACCAACCAAAAGGTCCTTCAGCTTCTGTGCTGCAGTTGACTTGTAAGATGAAGTTCTTGAGAAAGGGCAGATGTCTGGAACGGCGCCAATTTAATGGAGCAAAGAAATTCTAAAGAAACCAATTTTTTTTTTTTTGTGCGAATATTTGGAATTTTTTTTTTCTTCTTGCAGCTCTTTTTATGAGATTGGCAGGTAATTTGAAATTATTTTCGAATCACATTTGGCGTTTGGGTTCTTCTTTATTAAAATGGCGTGTAGAAAGCATAATAAAGGGGGCGACATGAGTTGGAAATTACCTTGGAGTGGACTTGATGTTATTTGTTATAGAGTTCATGCAACTATTTGATTCTTAATGGGTTCTTAAGAGTGAGGACTCTTGGAACAATGTTCTTTAAACTTTAACGACATCGGCATCGCATAAGTGCCTAAACTGATGAGATCATTGTCGATAACTCTTCTTAAAGACAGATTCTATACTTCTTTAAAGTCTCGGCGCATACCAACCTTCAATGACTTGAACGACTTCCGAAATAGAAAAAAGACCACTGGAAAAGTAGCTATCAACACGGACCACTGGCCGAAGAACTTTAATAAAAAGTTGGTCACAATGTCGCAACTAGAGCAAAAAAATCTCCTGCAGGGGCGTTTGGAAAAAAAAACGAAAGGAACAACATACTTTAACTGCGTCTTGTATGAGCTTGTGGGTCAGAGGAGATGCTTACGAGGCATGCGGCTTCTGAAAATCTGCCTCAGCTATGGACATTCGTTCCTCTAGTTCAATTCCATATCAGAGTTCTATAGAGTATCCTCCTTCAGTCACTTTTTGGTGCAGACTACCTCCTCTATCTCCTCTATCTGCCACTTGGGAATCCGACCTATGAACTGACTAAACTCTTCACGGACATATAATATTCCACAAGGCAACTATGACCAATCCAGTGCAATTTTATCGTTGCATGGTTGTGTCTATTGGTTGACCACCCATTCTTTGGCCGTTCATTCGAGACACAAGTTCGCAAAAAGGATTTTAACCCACAAATGAACTTTTGTTACTTTCACATACCAGATCGATATGGCAGCACAGACTCTTCGTACAGCTCCCATGTTCATATTCCGTATTATTTAGAAAAGATCTATTATGCTGTAAAAGAGAAGGCATAAGTCATTAGGGCAGATGAGGTCTTTAAAGGTTGTAATGACGAGGAGCTCTATGGCAAATCATTCTACATGGCTTGGCATGTCATGAATATTTCTGCTTTGAAAGGCTTGAACTGAACATCGAAAGTGTGGTCTCCTCAAAATTTTCCTAGAGGAATGCAGGCTCAGATAAAGCAAAATGTACTCCTTCCTACTGGTAAAGCAGAGACTTCGAGGCTGCTTCTGTTTTACTACAAACATCATCTTTGCTATCTCTGGAACTTCTGCCTGGACTACACTGCTTTTAGAAAGTCAAGCCTGTGGTTAGAAATTCTAGTCTTCAGTTAGAGACCCCGAGTATTTCTAAATCATTTTGTATTATATCTGCGCGCGGAAATTTAGCTCAAGCTCCTAACTTGCTTATGCCTTATTCATAAGAACTTGTATCCTTAAGTAGTTTCGCAAGAAATAGCTCTGCCAGATCTGGCAATCCACCGAAATCTCTGTATTTCATATTCACTGTGACTTTATGCTGCTGCAACCACAAGTGAAGTTTTCTCAGAACTGAATTCCAATCAACAAATCTCTCCAGCTTCCAGACTTGTATGCCAATTTCATTGGCGTCCCTTTCTACTGGTTGCCATCTTTTGTGCCTTCTGTCTTCTTCTAAAACAGAGAATATTCAGCCTGAATCCAGCTTGATGGGCATCCACTCTATATGCAGCTCAACAGTACATAATGCATGTGATTTTACACTATCTTCCACTCACCAACTATGCTACAAACGTCCATGGGTATTAGTGTCTTGAAGAAGCTTCTCAGAAACGCTGCTTCCTGATCCCGCTTGGTCCTGTGTTATATAGTGAGTCTTAAAACAACTGAGTCATCTTCAGATCTAATTTCATGTAAGCTGTGCTCTAGAGAGATTCGCCAAGGAGACACGAATGGAGTCTGTGCTGGCCGTGACTCAGTGTTTGGTTTGTTGGGCTACTGTACGAAAAAATAAGGACATGGTTTCTTCACGGCCCCATCATGAAGAAACTGCTCCCAAATCATCCCCCAAGTGAAGAGAAAAGATGGAATAGGTAAAAGTTTGTGTAGTATTTCAATATCTAATTACCCTAGATGGTGGTGTCCCAACTACAAGTGAGAATCCTATGTGATTTTCACATTCGTTTGTAATTCACAGTATTTTTTTCCATTTTCATGTTGAGGTACACTAAGTGCTTTATAGGGTAAGGGGTGGAACTTGAGTGCCGGATCTTTTATTCATTACCCCTAATATATAGTGAATGTCTGTAGATGAAGCAAATCTACATTGTCTGTCGTAAAAGTACAAAATTTTGTATAACATTTCTTTGGAGCTGGGAAAAAAGTGTCTTTCTCAATGCATATCGCTCTTTAGAGCTGTAGTGAGCTCGAGAAAAGTTCTGACGAATGACAACATATCTATTAAAAAAAAGCAAATCCAACTGAATGTCGAATTTATCTACACAAACCCCCAACCATGTGTCTTCTCTAATCCAAACAAAAAATTAATCGAAAAGCAAATTTATTCCATACTCAAGCAGACATTAATCTCGATTTGAATGGCCTATAATCTCTTAAAATATCGCTTGACATTATGTTCCTGCTCATAATCTTTGCCATCTCTCCTCCTCTCCACCCACACACACAGTCGCACCTGAGAGTGACACTGGCACCACATAAATTTCCCAAAATTTATGCGACAATAAATTGAATTTATTTTAATTGGCAAAGAACTCTGAGAATTATTATTTTGTTTAAAAAAAGTTTATATATACTCGTATTTATTTTTAATTTAAATTTAACTTTCACACTAAAATCCACTAGCCACGAGGAAGTAGAGAAAAAGAAGGAAAAAAAGAAAAAAAACTTCATTCATGTGTATTTTGGTGTGCAAACCTAATTATGCATTCGGTAGGTGTATCTGCAGCCGAAGCAGCTAAACATAGAGCAAAAGTCTTTCAACAACCCACTCTGAACGTCAACAGAATTTTTTAAAAAAACACACAGCACTTTTGTTTTTTTGTCTATTTCGATGCGAACGGATGTGTTTTGTAGTCAGAGAACATCAACGTCGTCGTTCTGAACTAGGATAGCTCGCGCTTTTTGGGTGCTTGGGATGGGGTGGCGGTCGGGGTGTGCACATTGTTTGTTCATTCCTCTTCTACGAGTCTACTGTATCTGATGGATATTTTGTGAATTCTGCACACACACGCCACCGACCGGTTGGTAGACGGTCGGTTGTGTTTTCTAATTTGCGATATCAGCTAAATCCTTGGAGTTTTTTGTTTTTTTTTTCTTTCGTTTGTTCTTGTGGCATGCAAGTGGAGTGGAAGACAAAGCGTCGTTGGCACACACAACATAGAACCAAAAATGAAAGGAATTTCTAAAGTCCTTCGTTTTGTGGATGGAGTTCCCACTATACTATTGTTGCTGTTGCTGGTGGTGTCTTTGTCAGGATATTGGAATGACGACGAAGGTATTTTGCACAACCATTCTAGCAAAATGGTTCGTTCGCTCTCGTCTAATGGGTTTAATGGTATTTTATGGCAGCGTTTGTTCTTCCTAAGCCCCTGGGGGAACATAAATGACTTTCGTCTGGGTGCCATATAGTCAGGCGAATGCTACCTATATGACTGTTGGTTTTTTTTTTTCGGGGGAGAAGTGTGGGAGTTTAATAAAATTTTTGTGTCGAAGGTGGGTTTTTCTCTTATCAACTTTTATGCAGATTAATTTCTTGTCATTAATTTAAAGAGGCTTCGTGTGTTGATTTCATATTTGTTCATTAAGTTTTCGTTCGTAAGTGTGTGTGTGTCTATGGGCAAAATTATTTTAAATCGTTAAAACTAATGTTAAGTGGGTTTTGAACTACCTTTCTTGTAAGATGCTGCCGTACATACAGATGTGTCTGTAGGCCTTACTATGTATGTATAATCGTCCCTCTGAAGGAATAATATAAATCTTTGGATTTTTTTGCAGAGTGGGGCAGAGTAATTTCATTTCTTTCTGCTCCATGTGAACTTTTAGTTTTCGCTTCATCTTCCTAGCTTTATTCTAAGTTTAATGAATCAAATATTTACCTAGATCATTCATTTTTAGGAAAAGGCGCTCTCAAAGTGCCCATTATTGAATATTTCCCACTTATCTATCATCACTGTCATTTGAAGCTCTCCATTCATTCTCCATTAAGATCACAGGTGAACTCGAGGCCCCTCTAGACCTACTGCCACCACCTCCAACTCAGCAGCTATTCTCTCTTCAAGGATTGAAGTCGGACTAGGATGAAGGATCTGTTTCTAGGTCTACCGATATGATGCTTGCTTGATTCCACCGCATTGATAGCATGTTTTTGGTTTCTTGTGGGACATGCGCACTATATTGAGGCATAGATCGGTTAAAGCGGCGATGTGGTTGCTCAATACTAGGCTCACCATAACTAGCTAGCTTCTAGCCCTGACTGCATTCTGCGTGTGCAAATCAGAAGTCACATTGGAAGGTTCAAGACCGGAAAAAAAACTGGTCTCGGCCTTGTCTTACAAATCTATCCACAAAATTTAGAGAACTTCATGTTGTAGCGACGTGAAGGTCTAATAGTCTTCTTAAGGCTTTACACCATCCTTCGTTTGTTATGTTCTATATCCCTATGCTAGTCCAGAATGTGCGGTATCCCGCGATGAGTGTTATTTTCCTTAGTCTCTTCGACTCCTCATTCACTATTCTTCTTCTCAGTCGTACCGCTTTACTGGCGTTTTCGGTCAGCAGATTGCTTGTTTTATTATGGAACGATCAACTCTTTGAAGTGAATGACAGTGGATGTCACTCATAACGTTGAAAAGAGGTGCTTATAGGTACCAAACGCATTCTATGTTGAAGCTATTTGGATGAGATACGGCTCACTCAGAATATCCTGACACTGCCAAGTATTGCTTACTTATAACAGCAGGCATACTAGTACATTGGAGGGAGACAGTCATTGCTAGCTGATAGTAGCCGTATTTCTTCTGCGTGTTTTAGGCAGCATTTCAGGTGCTGACTGAACCGAACGAGCTTGCGACAACCTTCGGTCTATCTTTTGGTAGAGGAGCTTTGTAGCCCAGTGTACGAAACACTACTGTGCATAAGGTTCCAACTTCGAATCCCCGAAAACATCATTAATGACTCCACCTCTTGCCCTCTGTTGAAAATCTAAGAGTATTACCATCTATACGTGCAGAAATTTATACCGCAAACAACACGTATAGCTGTACGCAGCTGGTCTTTGGTCCAATATTTCTTTTATTCCTTTATTCTTAGTGTTTCTAAGTTTTTGAGAATTCCTTTCTCCCTCAATACTTTGTCGGCAAAATCTATTTGAACGAGAGAATTACTACTAATTTTATGTACATATACGTCCTAAACGCAGTCAAGGTCAAGCATCCACTGGTTTCTCTCGATTCTTGACGTCAAAGCCAGCTAAAGCCAACAGTTTGTATCCACTTTGCATTTAAAAACTCTTCTGACAACTAGGATAATAGCTATCTTGGTGTTCTCTTTGCTACCAAGAGGTTAAAGGACCTAAGTGAGTTAAAAGGTACTTACTTAATTACACCCTTAGATTGTGTTATAACCCTGCGCTAACCCGGACTTCAACCAATAAACCTTTCCTGCCAAGTCGGCTTTGAGTCAACTGCTTCCATCGGTCACGGCATATTGATCTGGGATGCATCTACTGATGCCAAACCAAATAAAATGTCCTCTAATACAAGCTCAGAAGTCAGTGAGTAAGTGGCGACCAATATTTAACGCATTTTTCACTTATGACATGATGGACATATCAGTACCTTATGTCGGGCATGTCTGAGTGTTAGTCTTTTTTCGCAATTTCAGACCACTCTCTTTTCCCTAAGTCTAGTTCATTTCAGTTAAGTAAGCGAATTCCCTGTAATAATAATATGTAAACGAAACATAATATTAAATTGCAAAATATAATGAACCTAAGAACCGCTTTAAACGATCTATGCCTCATCTAAAAGCATTACCATCTACGCAATCCTATTGTCCTCTTGAATATTTTACGTCTTCAGTAGCGCATGCTTCACTCTTCACACAGAACACCGAAAACTATTTCACCTGAGTCAATATTAAATAACTTTTAATCAAGTCGAATAAATTTCGACTGAAAGACACTTTTAAAATATTTATACATATATATATTTTTTTTTATAATTTATTTCACGCCCACGCGTTTTGCGGGAGTAGGTAACCTCGTCTTATGGAATGTCGAACTGCGTGGGATGCCAAGACTCAAATGCTAATCAGTTACAAAAGTATAATCAAGAGGTTTCATTTTTTTTCTTTCCAAATTCATTTTCATAAAGGATAGGGTCTTTGGACATAACTTTGGGTTTGAGGGAAGAGGAAAGGGTCGGTACCTACTCGTTCGTTCTCCATTGAACTAAAATTTCATTCGGGAAACTTGTTTAAGTAAAAGAATTAAGTATCCTTTCTCTCAGAAGTCGCTACATTTTGAAACTTATAACAACTGACTCAACAACCCTTCTTGTTAGATATTAGAGCCCCTATCAATCTTATTTATATACCTACTGGATGTTGTGTTACTCACATTTGCTTCTGTTCTTTTTTGTTTTCTTGTTTTTAATTTTTAATTTCTTTACTTATGATGAACCTAACTAGAGATTTTATTGTTTGTTTCTCGTTTACCTAAGGTTCCTCACTTAGATTATCAGAGATTCAGGCATTGCAAGAAAAGTACGAAAAGGAGGACATTGAGCGACATGCTTTTATGGGCTACAACCATGACCACATATTTTACTCAGGTTTGTCCATCCAGAAATTAAAATGACAAAAAATACAAAATCGCATAACTTTATTATAAGGGCATGCATTTTATTATTAAACAACAAAAATCAAAGTACTTCCCCCCTGATTGACGTTAGGGCGAATCAAAATTTTAGGTCAAAGTGAGCCAAATTTCGTTTAGTCTCAGGTTTTAATTTTTATATGTAGTAAGTGTAATCCTTTGAAGGAAAGTCTAAAGTCAGTCTTTGAGAAGAGCCATCAGATTTTCACGTTGAAATTATTCTAACCTTAAATCATCTAGCAATGTTTTGATAGAGGGAAATATCTGGGAACATGCACTCCTGTAGGTATAGCCAAATTTGGTAGCTATCTGACTAAAGAAATAATATAAAAGACCGAAAAGAAATCCCAAGGCAAGAAATTTGATTGGAGCAGTAATCCCCAAAGGATCTGCCATCTGGGGAAAAATATACAGACTTAAGGGGAAATATCTCAAAGACTCAAGAACAAATTTAGGCTCTGAAGAGGTACTCCATACACGAATAAGTAATACAAAATGTAAGTCGGGCGACGAAAGACAAAAAAGGGAAAAGGATATGGAAATACAAGATCCGTTTGATACCCTATTCTGTTCCTTCTTTGCCCCTTGCCATTTTTTTTTTATAAATTCACGCAAAAACGTGTATTTCTCTCGAAAAGTGGGCGTGTTAATGGGCGTTTTATGAAAGTGTTCTCTGTTTATAAATATTGTATATATAATCTAATGAAATCGACATTTTTCTTCTCAAAATGCCTCCTAAAAATTGGCATGTTAAAGCATAATGTATGGAAGAGTAAAGTAGAGTCCAAAAGTAGGCGTGTCAGGTTGAGGACCTTACAAATGTTTACATTTGTACTTACCTAGGTGCTGCATATTTTTCTAAAAATCTTTTAAGCAAAATCTAGCTCAAAATTTAAGTCCGAGAACCTGGTCACAGATGGCCAGACGGACGTAGTTGAATCAACTCAGCTAGTGATGCTGATCATTTATGTGTCACAAACTATGTCTTAAGTTAATACACCCTTATTATATGTATCTATATAAAAGATATTAGATACATATTTACATAAGGCGTTAAGTGCCATGCCAAACTTAGTCTTATAAAGTTTGGTCTCCAGAGTGTTCTTTGGAGTCGATTCACAGTGTGAGTTGTTGCAGCTCTATCGAATGTTGCATCGACTTTTCAGGCACGGACAGAAAAGGCCTACAGTTTTAAGCCATATCCTGATGGGTAAATGGTTTTTAAGAAGCTTTCTCATAACGGTATCTAAGTACTCTTGGATGTCTGTCAGACGCTCGCAAAAGGTGAGGCCGTGAAAAAACGTTGATTCGAACTTGGAACCCCTTGCGCAATAGTCCAACGCAGTAACCACTGAGCCACGATACTCATGATAGCTATTGGCGTTGGCAAATGGAGCATGAGGATGTTTTGAATTTCCTCACACATTAAGTGTTCCTTCTAAATTCCGTGCTCATTTCTCAGATACTGCTCTTGCTCACAAAGTGGAAACCTTTCAAAAAGTGGCTCGCAAACATCACAAACTACTACATGGCTACTTACTTACTTATATCCTGTATCCTCTTGCCGTATGGTCTCTACAATGCCTATGCTCCATCATGTGCGCTCTCTGGGAATATGGCACAACTCACTACAACTCTTTCCAAGTTGCGGTGCTTCCTAGGATGTACTTCTAGGACCGCCGTGTATTCTTCCATCCTCAGTAAGCGAGTCCCCTTGCATCGCGTGGTTATTGGTAATTCAATTTGTCGTCCTATAGGTTCATGATCCGTTCTCCGATAAAGCTGTTTGTTACAGATACGTTAAGCCTAGGCCCATATTGCAGACTCCTCGTGATAGTGATGGTCACCCTCCAGGTTTCATGTAATATAGCAGCATGGATTCAACGTTGGAATAGTCGTAGTTTGGTGCAGCATGACTAGGTGACGTCTATATGCAATGAGTCGGACAAGTGTTTGACAAGTAAATCTAAACTTGTCAGTTTGGCACTTTGTGTCTCCATCTAGTAGATTGCAAGCTATTGCCCATATTAATGAATATTGTCTGCTCTACTCGACACCGAAGAATTGAGTTCTTAGAGCTGCCTGTGTAGTGACTATTGTTTCTATGTTGGTAGTATGTTCTGCTATCGAGGACTAGGTAGAACACCTTATGTCAGTCTTCAGCGATTTATAGCTCAATAAATAGAAAGAAGAATTGATTTGGCATCTATGTATCTAGACTACGGCTTAGTAACCCACTTGATGGCTGCAAAAATGTATTCTACTGAAACAAATACGATGAATGCTAAGTGTTTTCGCCCAATTCTCTCTTCCAATCTCCGCCTTAATCAATTAAAAAAGAAAACCACTTAACCTAATCACTTATCCAAAAGACTTGAATGAATTTATTAAAACACCATGCTTCAACTAATAATAAAGAAATTAAAAACGTGTCTCAAGACAAGTTAGTATTATACTTAATACTTAATTTAATTTCCATATATGCGCATATCCATTCGATTAAATCGATTCATAACTAATCATCGAATCGTCTGTTTAATTACCTTGAACGAATTTGAATTCCATTATAAGTTTAATCCAGATCTTGTTTTCCTCTTCGAAACAATCTGTTTGATATACAAAATTTATCTGTAGACTGATTTATTTCCCAGAGAGTATCTCTATCTTTCGGCCCACATAAATTGCACAGAAACAAGAAAAATTTTCGCTGCGATATAAACCATTCAATCACCCCCGCTGTGATTTAAAACTCTCACACATAGTAGACAGATGTATGTATGTACATATGTATATAAGCGAGAAAAATATGCGCAAAACAATTAAAAATTCATCTGTAAATAATAAATAAAATGGAATTCCAAATAAGCCCGCCAAAAATACAAAAGATACTAAATATTAATTTTTTTTCTAATCGAGTGTGAAAAATTCTTCTTTACTACTACTTAAAGCCAATCATATCCACATGAATGTAGGTGAGCGAAAAAGAGAATATTATTTATGGTATCGTGACTTTATTAAAATTTAGAATTGTTTTTATGGATTTTATAGCATCATCAACATAATTTTTTATTATTCAATAAACTTTATTATTATTACAATTAATTGTTTGTCTAACGAGAAGGATATTGTCTAAAAGAAAAAAAAGTGTGTCGGTAATAAATTCAATTTCAGATACAATTGTATCTTTTTTTTATCAATTGACATGTGTGAAATGGTCGTTGGTCTTTCGTTGGCTTCTTGTTTGACCCAATTACACACCCTGAAATAAGTAGTACTAAATGTCACATTTAATAGTTTCATAGACAGATATGTAGATAGATACGGATATCCTTTAGATGGATGATTACATTTATGTCCAAATAACAATACCGCCGCCGGCGGCCGGGTAGAAGTGGCTCGAGGGTAGTGTGTGTGTTTTTTTTTTTATGGCACGAGCACACACGATGCGGGAGTAATTATCCGGTGGTTAAACTTACTTTTACTATCGTGTTAAATAGTTAAAAATGCTATAAAAGCGGTTGAGCTGAAGAAGATCATCTCTAGATACATTTTTATGGCTCATGGAGTTGATTTATGTCTCGGTTCTTCTTTTCTTTTTCCTGTTTTTGGTTGATGGGAGTTTTCCTATTATTCGTTTGGGTGAGGCCAGGCCAGTTAGACTAGAAAGGATACAAGGATAACTTAGGTAGATGGATGTGCTGTGCAAGAATGAGGAGGAGCCTGCGCACGAACTCAAAACTCGGAACGTCTATCATCGTCTTCCATTCCCTCAGTACGTGTGGTTTTTATTTTTCCTGTCTGCTATGTGACACGAGATGGTGCACAGAGAGAAGGCAAAAAAGGTTGAAAGAAAAAAAAAAAAAAAAACCAAACAAGTGGCCACCATCATCAGCAGCACCACCACCACCACAGAGAGCCAACCGGTCTGATGCTGATACGAATGCATGCGATGCATTGCGATGGGCATGTAGTTTTCTTTTCCCCTTTCATTAGGCTGCATGTGTGTGTATGTGTGTGGAACAAGAATGGTTGCCATGGTGACGAAGAGGGAGCCATATTTGATTTTCTAATTTTTTTTTTTGTGTGTTGTCTTACCCTCTCCTCTGGTGGTGATGACTGACTGATGATTGTGTGCTGTTAGAGGGAGATAGTGAATGTAGTAAAATCGATAGATGACTAAAGAAACTGTGCGACCTCGGCGAATTGGTTTTCGTGTTTTAAATTTTCTTTTATGGTGATTTTTTGATTTTAATCTATCGATTCATCCGAGTTGATTAGGCGTTTACGTTTTTGCATGCAAAACGTTTGGATTAGTTTTAGGTGGAGCATCGTATATACCTACTTAATGATGATTGATATGGAAGTTTTGTTGTCTTGTTGGAATGAGGCAGTGTAGTAAAAGTGGAGGAGATAATTCTGCCTTAACTCATACCGGGTGTAGAAAAATATTTGCCAAAAATTTTCAACGCAATTTTCTTTTGAAATATGGAAATCAAATGGTGGCTAGGTACCTATTTAAAATATTTAACTCATTAGTTGGAAGCACATTTTAATAAAAGGGAAACAGAGTGGGCTACAGTGTGCTGACCAAATACTTATAGCGACGCAGTCGAAACAATTTCATAATATTTTACTACAAGTACATATCCAAACTATACTTATTGCATTCAAAATCTAGTTCTGGAATAGTACATATGAGGTGTGATCCAAAAGCAATGATAATTAATATCTACATTGCCTCAAAAGAAAAGAAGGAAGTGGCGCAGAGAATTGGACAAAAATGAAACTCTAACAGTCGCGATGATGTCAGAAACTGTCAGTATTTTGGCAAACTGAATTCCAGTAGCGAGGTGGAAATTCGTCTGCCGCAGGTCTTTAGCATACCCATGCTGGTCTTACCCAGAATAAATCTTATAAGTAGTTGCTGGTTGTCAGGCAGTGTCAAGTACCTTGGGGATCTCGTTGACAATACTTTGCCTTTTGGTTTTCACGTTAATGAAATCATAAACATTACACACAAATCTCACATGAGTTTCTATTGAAAATAAATTACATAATTATATACAAAACAATTTTTCATATCCGTCCGTCCGTATGTCGCCAGTTTTGGGCCTTGACTTTTGGTCTAGATCGATGAAATTTTGCATTAGAGGTCACTGCAAAAATAAGCAATACAAATATGTAATCATTGTTCAAATCCACACACTGACACGCCTACTTTTGGACAAAAGTTTGGACAGTTTTATTACATGAAACTTGAGAAAATTTACTTGTGCAAACGTGTAAGTAAATATATATTCACTTGCGCTCTACAAATGGCTCATACGTTGTGTATAGTCACGCCCAATTTTTTAGTAGTAAAACTTCTTAACTGCAAGGTAATTCTAAAATTTGGCTACCTATATACATACTTCGCCGGTGTGTAGAAGCTTGCACTGATGGTTCAAAGACATCTAATGAAGTTTGATTCATCTGATCTCAACTTAAACTTCTCCTTCCGCCTTCCTGAGCAGTACAGTTTATTTTAGATGGAAACAAAAATCTTTGTATTGGCAAGCATTTTATGCAGGGGATACAAAAATTTCCACAGATATTCCAGCAATCATTCATATCCACGGAATCGCTTAAGGTCGTCTCTTATGGAGATCTCAGAAGTATATAGATAACATTCACTTATGCTGAGTGACATGCCACAAAAGCATTCCCAATTGGTCACAACCACCGGAATCAGACCGAATCAGACTCTGGGGTCAGTATGCCACTAGCTATAGCTGGGCGTAAAGTAATCTGTATATAATCTCCAGGGTACAATGGCGTCGTTTAAACTAGAAATGTCCTTGATATGCTTAAGGCGTCCAGATGTAAGCACCATTGTCGGTGTACTTACGGGGCACTGCTTGATTTGTCTTCACTTTCAGCTGCCTAGGCCTCCCTTCAAAAAAAGGAAACTATGCCCATCTTGCGCTGTCTTTTAAGAAAAATCTCCGCTTGACAGTCACTTCAACTGATGAGACGAATGGCAGCCATCATACCTTTGCTGCAATTGTGTTTCTTTCCATATTCTAGCTGGCAGAGATCCCTTTTCATATTGAGTTCATTAGTGAGATTTCTTTGAATGTTACCATACGATAGGACATCACAGCCAATTAGTCCATAGTCAAGTTATTTCTTCATTCAACAATCAAAGACCTTTTTTGAAGACAGTTCAAGACGATCAAAAAAAGCGAAGCTGTCGCAAATGCCAGAAATCTTGGTCTTTACGAAAGTAGCTTGCTTGGGATCGCAATCGTGGCTCGGGCTAATGCTCTATAAGTTAGTCTTTGGTAGGTAGTATAGAACATGGAATGAGTTTGGTCGCGAGGTCTGTAATCGTTACTTCCAAGAATACATACGAGTTGCTCTTGTTCCTATCATCAACTGAAACCTTTCGACTGAGTCCTGTATTTCTATAAGTACATCAAGCTTGTGTCCTTGTCCTGGATATTTAACTAAAGTACACTACAAAGGCAAGCAGAGTCTTTGACATACTGTCAATACCATAAGAGCTGTATCCAAACAATTGTACAATGAATAAATGAAAAGGATTTTTCTTCATGAAATCAGTTCTTTTAGTTTCGTAACACTCGTTCTTTCCTTAGTACCTATAATGACCCCTTTTCCCTTTCTCATCACCTCAGCCTGCTATAAACGGACGCAAATGTCCTTGACTCATTCGTGCAAATGTATAGTTCCGTCTTAGTTAAACAAAAAGAACAAAAACATTAGCACAAATTATTACACAACAGTTACTCAAGAGACTAATGTCTAAGAACTAATAGGCAGTTCCTTTTTCTTACAAGTCTTCCGCACGTTTGTTATGTCCTTTTACAATTATAATACCTCTCATATTCTTCTTGATCCCTTTGAGAGAAATTTTGAAACTCTTCAAATATGAAAATCCTTAAGCACACATGTACATAATTACATACCGCTGTGGGGTTATTCATACCATAAAGTACAATATGTGCAAAATCTCCTAAAGGGTAATTATCATGCAATAAAGGGCTCCTCCAAGGTCAATGTTTCCTTCAAAGCAGTAGTTTGGGGGTTAAATTAGTTTTATATCCGGAAAAAAATTAATAACTCGAGAAAGGCTGTCACTAGACGCAGAACACTTTCGAAACATAAGAGAGGAGACCGAAAATAATTGACTCTCGAATGTATCTGCATTTCCACTTCGGCGATCACTTAAAAAACTGACTCCAGAACCAATTTCAACACGACAGCACGCTTCCTATCGTAAATTATTGTGCGTTATCCTTTCTAGTCTTTCAGTCTTAGAATCTCCGTTGTTTTGGTTCCTTCTATGTTTTTTGTTGGACTTTTTTTTTAAGAGAAACCTTTTCCAATTTCACCTTAGTTAGGTGCAATTAAACCATAAAAAGATTTCACGTACCTCGGTTGGTTTTTTATCTCACAGTACAACCGTCATAAACAACACAGGATAGTTGGATCTTTGTCAGTGGAAAATCTTTGATTTCAAAACACAAACAGTATGCATGCAGTTTTTTTAAAAAAAAAGAAAAGTAGAAATTTATTTCCTTTGGTTTTTTGTGCGCGCTCAGCTGGTATCTAACCTGAAATTTTGCCAAAGAAAAACCCAGCAAAAATGAAGAAAGATTTATGACAGCTCATCACACACACCGGCAGTAGCGAAGAAGTTTACCCTTTTTGGGTTAAAGGAATTTTTTTTTGAAAAAAGGACACGCCATACTCTGTACTTTAAAAGGTGTGCTGCTGCTGTACGATATGCTCAAATGGAAATTTCTACGCCCTTCATGGTCACAAGTCTTGTCACTCGTTCGCTGTCGTTACCTTCTGCACACCTCCTGGGGTGTATAGTGCGGTGAATGTCCTCTTAGAGCATGTTGCATGTTGCTGTGAGTCTGCACTGTACGCCCGTGTGTGGGTTGTGTAAAGTTACCCTTTCATGTAATAACTTTCTACTTTTTACCATCGCGTTTTCTCTTTTTGGCATGTTTTTGGCAAACAAACGATGACGAGACAAAAAGGGGAAAAAAAAAAACAGAGAGATAGACACAGAAGGCTAAGGAACAAAAAAGGATATTTGTAGGGTTTTTCTGATAATTTGTGTGTTGCATGAAATTTGTCATTGTCAGTGTGTTTGGGAAGTAGGGAGTTTGTAATCCTTTTTGGTGTGCAGAAAAATAGAAACCCAGTTGGTTGGAGAAAGTTTTCTATTTAAGAGTTTTTGGTATCCTTTAGAGCAGCACCCCTTGCTGATAAACAACTGTCGTATTGAATTTGCCAAGTTAAAGGGAATTATTTGGATGGAAATGTATTAAGGGTATTAGTGGAAGTGCAAGGAGTCTTATGAGGATGAATCTAAATTGAACACATTGGCATCAACGGTAGGGCCGCAAATATTTGTATGAACCATTAAGGATTAGGAAGCTTCATTAAGCTTGGCATGAGAGTTCTTAACCTCCTGGTGACTTGGGCAGAATATTTCTTCCCACTAATTCCGGATATAGGGTCTGTGTTGGACGATAAACAGTGCCAAAGGAACTTGATTTCAAAAAGTTACTCACAGTTTCAATGCGAGCTAAAAAATGTTAAAAATTGTTTTCTTTCAAGGAGATTTTTTTTTTAATAAACGAATGATTCACCTTTGGTGTCAAGATGTAAGCAGACTAGTGGATTAATTAAAAAACGAGAATCATTATGGCATTCATTTGGTCTTCCCCATTCACGAGGATTGGAGGCTCAGCAGAAATTGTCAGTTTTTTCAATCCTATGCCATCGACTTGGATCCAGAAGTCGGTTTTTTTAAGCCTACAACAGAGATAAGTAGGTAACTTGATGGCTCATTCTGGGATCCAGTTGAGAAACGGAACACATACATGGTCAAACCATCGAATCATAGATAAGTTCAATCGAAGAAGTAGCTGCTCACAGTTGATCTCACAGACTGAACAATACCACAGTATAACTTTGTTCTACACTAGTGATTGAGATCCTTGGATACGAACACTCTCCGCTTATTTCAGTGAGCCTTCAGTGATATGAAAAGTGCATCCAAACAAGCGAGTCCTTGGTGGTGATGTACAGGGCACGCACGTTGGTTAAATTGGAAAGAGAAGAAGCGGAAGGAAAGACTATCACTCAAGTGAAATTGGTTTTTCGCTCTTTGGGCATGGCTAAGTGAGTTGGGGAGAATTGTATGTAATTTTTACATTCGTTTATAGTTCACAGTTGGAATATATTAAATGCCTTAAGATTAAATTGAATTTGCATCGGCAACTCACCTTACGAAACATGTAATATTTCAGAGTGTAACATGAGCCACCACGTTGCGTTGTTTGTCAAAAAATCTTTGTCCCATGTAGCGCAAGCGACAATTCTAAAGATTGGGACAATCTATTTTAATTTATTCTGTATCGCAAGAATCACTATTGTAGTCTAGTTCTGCCTCCAGGTGGCAGTCATGTTGTCCATGAAAAACACTGCATTTTCAAATGTATCTCTTTGAAGAAAGAGTCCTTCTTCCACACAAATTCGTATTTGCTTACAGAGAGTAGGCATACGGCAAGAAAAACTTTACCAGCTAATTGTAAGGCTTATTTGTTAAAAGAACTTGTTCCATTAGTAAAGTAAACTATGTCTTACAACATGTGTAATCTCTGAAGGTTGACCCTGTATTTAAGTATTTTTATACAAATGGATTGCCTGTGTACATGCGTACTAATGGTCCTTTGTGTTTTTCATTACCAAAAAATTCTCTCTCATTGTTTTCATAATTTAATTTGTTGTTTTCTTTTTCGTTTTTTTTTTTTTTTAGGTCCGAATGGTTGCCCGAGACGTCGAGGTCGACAAACCTACACACGATTCCAAACACTGGAATTGGAAAAGGAATTCCATTTTAATCATTACTTAACGCGGAGGCGACGGATCGAAATCGCACATGCACTCTGCCTAACTGAGCGTCAGATAAAAATTTGGTTCCAAAATCGGCGAATGAAATTAAAGAAAGAACTGCGAGCCGTGAAAGAGATCAACGAGCAAGTGAGTTATATTTATTGAATATGAATATTTTTTTTTTTTTTTTTTGTATCTGTATCCTCTTCTCTGAATCAGTTGAAATGAAATTTATTTTATTTATTTAAATTTCTCTTTAAACATTTTGCTTTTTGAAATTAAAATATGGTTATGTGATATTTTGGAAGAGATAAAGGGGATTAACCGAATTGTATCTCAAGCAAAGCATCATTAAAAATGTATCTTTAATTGCGCATGTGTGTATGGTGAGTGAGTGAGTGCGTCACTGAGATTGATTTAAATTGTTGCTGAAGGAGATGAAAATTTCTGTTGGTCGTGTCATACGATACGATTTGAACCTACTTAATGGGTCAATTCGAACGGAGCAAGCAAAACTTTGGTCAGTCTTATTTTAATGCACAAGATGCAGACCCGTATATTAGCATTTGGCATTTTTAATCGATTTAACGTTCCATATATCGGATTTCAATTCACTTTTGGTGATTCGACAAACGACAAACTGTAACGAAACAGTCTTTATTTTTTTTGACGTCAAGCAACAGTCATTCGTGCACTAAAGCATAAAATTTTGAGTAAAGTCAATTAAGCCAGCAAATGAACCGGACTAGGGGGACAGCATGGCTGTAAGCTGCTGCGTGGTCACCAGTTTTGTTGATCGGCTACCAAACTACATTCCTGTATTTCAGCTCCTGTCCTGGCTGCGAATGGGGTGTGAGTAAGAAGCTGTTTTTATAAAAAAAAGAATTGCGAAAGATTAGAATCCGTATGGTGGGTTTAAATAAGTCAGACTCAAGGAACTTGGTAGTTGAATGTGAATCATTTGAAAGACGTGGTCATTAGTCATTTCCATCCTTAGGTTGACTATGTATGATGCTACTGAAAAGAAACTAAGAAGTACCAAGTCACTAACTAGTCCGCATTGAGCTCCTGAACAGAAGAGAACAAGTAATCCACTAGTCTGCAGGTATTGAAACAATCACAAACACTATTTAAGGAATCATGGTTCCATTGTGCTCTCTTGCGGTAATCCACTTTCCATAGCACACGAAGTATATACTCACTCGTAATCAAACGAGTACCCTCCTAACTCAACTCAGTCCAGGTTACTGCCGGTTAGAACAGATTCAAAGAAGAGAATCTTTTCGACTTTAGATGAAATGATAGCCTTTAAGGCTTACAAATTTTGTCAGTTAGTGTCCATCTGGTAGAACAAAAGACACTGAAGCGTGTTAGTCAATGGGTATTATTTCTTTTCCGTCGGTTCTACCGTAATATGCGTGTCGCTTCTTCGGTTCATCACTTCGTCTTCAAGCATTTCTCCTACTGTAAAGGAAAACCAAATTGTTTAACATTTCAATACAAATGTGGAGCGATTAGACATTTTCGAAAGCTTATAATTTCAGCACTCATTTTTCTTACTCCTAGTCTTAAACTCTCACATACGCACTTTCTTTTCTCTCCACCAGTAGCTTTTTTAAATCCGAAATCCTATATGATAGAGAATATTTATGAACAAAGGCCTCGGCGCTTCTGACCGCGTTGAATTCTTTAACCCAAGCTTATCATTTCAAATTACAAGATTGATTCTAGTTCATATTCGTGTCCTGTTTCACAGACATATACAAGTTTCGCTATAAGAACTATTTCTTTTAATACAATTCTAGAATCGTCCATTTGACGTACAGCGATGGATGATGATCAGGCCCTAATTTTTTCAGGAATGTATGTTTTCATAGTTATTATCTTATGCATGTTAAAACATTCGTCTGTCTATAGGGTTAAAAGAAAAGTTACAATTTTATCTCAATGCCTTCAGTAACTCTGTTAGTCAATCCGAAGATGGGCGAACTATGGCAGTGGTTAGGATGTTCATCAATTACAAAGTTCAATTTCTAGAATCGAACACATATTTTTTCTTGGACAGGACCTAAACACTAAAAATTATCAGATCATTCTGTCATGACAGCAGCTATGTTCTTAGCATACAAAATTCCTATAAGGGACTGTGTACATTCGAGGATAGTAAAGAAGTCGATGTAATTTTCGCTGACTTTGGGTTACAAATTTGCCAGCATGGATACACGGATTCACTCGTTTCATCAAATAATCAAATCTGACTTCAAAGAAGGACAATATAAAGGTTCCTTTAGATCTTTTCTTTCCCATATGATGACATATATTGGAGTCCCTCAAGGCAGCTATGTTGGTTCTCTGATTTTTATCTTTTTTGCTTTATAATTGAAACCAATGACTTTCGTCCACTACAAGAAGACTTGAGCAACAAAATGTTCTTTTAACTTAATGTCAATACTCATAGTCCCACTTGTCCAAGGTCCTGTTTTTTCTGTGAAAAGCATGTCTTCTCTATCGACTAGAGCACTTGATAGGTGGATTTTAAGGACGGAAAGGGATATGGAATGTGTTGTGTGCTATCCCTGATCCACATAGGATTATTCTAGAAACTAATCTTCTCAGGTGTCAAAAGTTCAAATATCAGAGATCAGATGATCAACAGCATGTCAACTTGTGATAATAACATCAATCATCGCCTAAGCGTAGGGTGAATGAAGTGTCGGGAAAACTTTTTTATCTTCTGTGATCAGGACTACCACTACCTTCATATTAAGTCCTTGGGTTGGCACGTACTATAACAAACCCTCAACCTCAATTTGAGGACATCCTACTTGTACATCAGCCTTTAGCAGAAAACATTCCTAATCCTGCTATCCATTCTCCACCTCAATCGGTATGGCAAGAAGGAACTGCCTGCTGATGACATAGGAACTCTATTCTTAATCGCACTTCTTCTCCCTCCTTCCCTCGAAGAGCGGTCTTGGATCGAAAAGTATCGCCTTTACTTGAGATTCAATGATTCTTCGCGTATCATGAAGATGGCCAAGGTACAGCAGTCACTAATCTACTAGGAATTCTTATAATCGAGTCCAATTTTAAAATATTTTTATTTCAAATTAAGGAGGAGGATTATTCGCTCAATCAACGTTATTATTTTTATATACCTATAAATATTTTTTTTTTTTTATTATTTTCCAGGCTCGACGTGATCGTGAAGAACAGGAAAAAATGAAAGCCCAAAATGAAATGAAATCCGCCCAACACAATGCCAATAAACAACAAGATCATCAGCAACATTCAATTGTTTCTCATAATTCCTCTGGCCATCTGCATCATCCTGGCCTAAACGATTCAAAACTGGGTCTTGGCATGGGCGTCGGTGTCGGTGGTGTTGGTAGCAATTTGGGTATGATGAGTGCACTTGACAAAAGTAATCATGATCTATTAAAAGCAGTTAGTAAAGTGAACACATAAATTAATTAAATTTAAATAAAAAAAATCCCCGTAAAAACTATTATTATAAATAAAAAATAAATCCACCTACATTTAATTAAATCTAAAATGCAAATGTAAGAGATATTAGTAGAAAAAGAAAAAAAATGTTTAAACGTATAAAAGTGACTGCAATAGATCTACATAGAAAACACTCTCAAAAAAAAACTAAGAAAAAATAAATACAGTAAACTGCAGTGTATTATTGTAAAGATTAAACTTAATTTAACGTTATAAGAAAAAAAGAAAAAAGAAAAATATAAAATTAGTTTTTGATAAATATATATGAGAATAGTATTTAATTTTTCTTCTCGAAAAAAATGTATCCATAATTATAATTATAAAAGATTTGTAATTTTCTTTAAGAAATTAAACCTAATTTTATATTTTAATTCGAGAGAAACAGAATCGGCGATATTAAATTTAATTTTTTTTTTTTTATAATTTTATGTATGGATGTAAATACTAAGATAATTGATTGCCATAATATGATTGTGTTATTATTTTTATGTTTAATGATTTTTCCTTTTGACTTTATTTCTTCGCAGACTAAGTCAGTACGTAAATAATATAAATATATAATTATCTCTAATGTATAGATGTATTATTTAACAAACAAAAAAAAAAAAAAAACATTAACGAAGTAAGTTAAAACCTTAAAAACAAAACACAAATGTCTGGTGTGTTGCATACCTAAACTATAACAACGTACAGTGAGTTAAATTGCCAGTGAATGTTATAAAATTAGTTAAACTGATGAAAGAACAGACAACAAAACTAATTGCTTAATTATTGCAAAACTAAAAAATACATTTATAAAGAAAAAAGTCTATTACATAAAAAAATAAAATAAAAAAGATGAAACAACAAAAATTACGGCTTTCTAAGAGCCAAATCAACCCATATACGTATTAGATTATAAGGCCAAAATATTATTGTAGATATATATTATATATTTTACTGAGTGAATATTAGTATATAAAAAAATAAAAACGAAATGAATTAAGAATACAAAAATCCTAAACAAAATACGTAGAATATGAAACAATACACACAAAATATACACCATGTTATTATTATCTCTAAATTAAAAAATAAAAAATAAATAACGAAAAAACGCTCTTTAAAAATAAACCCTTAAAATATTAATATATTCAAAATAGAACATACAAATTGTAACGTGCATCGATAATTTAAATTTTAAAAGTTAGCTTTTTTTTCTTATAAAAACATATTTTTTTCTAAACTAATAATTTTTTTTTTCTTATGTGCATTTTTGTCCATAATAATGCTACACAAAACGGTGATATTTTTTTAAAAAAAAATAAATAAAATGTATTATTCAATTTATTCAATTTCTGTTTATGATTTTTTCTCTTATAGACTTTGTTATAATGAATAGTTTTCATCAATTGGTTATGTACTATTGTAAAAGAAAAGTTTATTGAAATAATTTTATTTCTTATTTTTCTGTTGGTTTAGTGTTTTTTGTTTCTTTTTTTAATTTTGCGAATATTTTGCCATCCCCAGTTTTGTTATTGAATTTTAGAAAAATTTTAAATGTTGTTCTTATTTTTACTTACAATTTTGTTTTATTTGCAAAAAGAAAAATAATTATATATTCGCATTGTTTCATATGAAGAGAGAAATCGTATAACAAAAAAACTTATGATAATTTAACGTATTAATTAATAACAGATGAAATACTAGTTAGTTCAAACACAACAAAAAAAAAAAAAAAGAAGAAAGAAATCGAAATGAAGGAAAAAAAAATATTTATAATTTCTTATTTCAAAAATAAATGCAAATTTGAGACTTAAAAATACTTAATATATTTTGTTTTCTTTATTTTTTCATTATTTTATTTGTTGGTTTTTGTTTCATTGATTAATCTATGCTTTTGTTCGAAAAGTCATTGGCGTTGTTCGTGATTAAGCTTCTCGTCGTCGTTGTCTCGTTTTAGTGTGTTGTGTACCTTTTGTTGCCACGTGATTATTTCTTTTTATGGAATTAATTGCATGAAGCTTATTGTTGTTGATTTATTTTTAGTTTTGCTAAATGTGTTTTCTAAGATTTATGGGCATTAAGTTGAAGACCTTGAAATGGAAGGCGGTGTTAAGTTATGTGGTCACATGTATGAAGAGGATGATAGAATTAGAAGTGTCTGTTTTATGTGGGATTTAAGAAGTCAAGTTAGGGCAATATCGGTGTGGAAATTATTGAAAGTTATAGGAAAATGTTGACAATTGTCTTATATTAAAAGGAAAAACAATATCTATTACACAGGGGGTAAACTTTCTTGCCATCGTTGGCTATATGTTAGAAATTTTACTACTTGCCTTTGACATAAAACTATGGCTTATACAAAGTATCGCAAGCATCTCTTACTATGAGATTTGCTTGCTTGTTATGTTTATTTAGACACCAGAATTTTTTCATTAGGTGAAATAGCACCCGTCAGAGTTGATGTACAATCGCACTCGTTCCATGGCATTTTCATATGGCTTTTCCAAACCCTTCCTACGGTGAACTCTCCATTTCATTTTATATGGACGCACAAACGAAGACCAAGCAAACGGGCTAACCGGGAACCATTTGCTTCCACTGTGGATCATGCTGGTTGTGTGCATGGATGCATATGCTTCCTAGTGGAAACGTGATGTCCTGAAGACTTAACTCAGTTATTGATTAAAATTTGGAAGTGCTTACGAATCACAATAACAGTATTGCCGACGCCGTCTTCAAAAGATTGACCTTTTATATTTTGTCTGAAGAGCTACGACCAAGCAGTGACTTTGAGAGGATTGAACATCCGTTTTGGCATTACACGCGGATATTCAGTGTCGTAGAGTTTTGACCATTCACGAATCAGTTGTGATGGAAATGCTCATCGACGTCGTGGCTACAAAACAATGGAATCTCACCCGTCGACCAATTATTTTTTAACGAACAATTTTGCAGCAATTATTCAACTTTGAATGTACATTTTACTCTGCCTCAAAAATGTGAAATTGAAGAAATGAAAAAGTCTGTCGAAAGGGTATTGATGTTTGCATTACCTACCTTGCACGAAGGATATATAACGTTTCCTTGCTCTCTAGATGGCATTAGATTCCGAGTACACACTTCCGGGTATAAAAGAAGCATAGGTACATGGCTTCTACATCTCCGTCGCCTGAGACAATCAAAAGCATTACTCTCTCAAAGCGAGAGTCAAATTCTGCCTTCTTCAGAAGCGTTGCAGAGCTTACAGTGCGTCTCCAGGTGAAATATAAATGCCATTAATTGCATGAAGCAATATTCACAGCCAAATGAATGCGAATAATTGCTCTCTATGGCGAGGGCAATAAATTTGAGTGGGTTGATAGTATGACTACCTATGACAATTAAAAGTGAAGGAAAATTCGATTGTCATTTACTTGACATCATTACTTATCAAGAAGCTGGATTACTGTCACGTACCTACTTTGGAAAAGTGAAGTATTTTCTCATGCTTTCATAAGTTGTCTACAGTTTTGCTTTGAAAAACCCCACATCCTGATGCCAAATTCAATTATGTCCATACAACATCCAACCGTCAGTTCTAGTTTTGAATAGAGGTGCAGAATTATTCAACGCAGATTCTGGTCCTGAATTTTTCTCTATCAATCAATGAAATTCACACCGACTTAGAGTTAAGAGCATAGTTGAATCTTGAGAATGCAGTTTCAGTCAGATACACATCGCCCATCGGATTGCTTTCTGTAGAACCGGGCCTCAATCTTTGATGAATGAAAACTTGACATCTTTTTTAATGTAATACAAACCCTTAAGCCAATTTTGTTTAAATAAAAATACCTTTCTATGTTAACTAATAACAAACAAATTTCAAACGAAGAGATGACTGTGAAAAAGTGTATATGAGTTATAAAATATCCTTTGCCCATGTCAACTAACATCCTGGATCCTTTTCACAATCTAGAGCTTTATGTACAATTGACATAAAATTAAAAAAGTCCCTTCTTATTGTTTTTGTTTTTATAAAAGTAATTGTTTACTCTATTCTTCTGGAAAAAATTCTTCAGGGTAAAAAGTGTCTCTTGCGAAACCACCAAAATAATTTGTCTGTCCTGTGACAACATGATTTTACTTCTTCCCTTCACTTTGTCTACCCTTGCTTCGATAATTTTCTCCGCTTAAAAGCTTATATCAGTCTAACAATATAAATATCTTATATTTTTATACTCTTTACATTTAAGCAAAACAAAAAGCGCTCTTCGAATATTCTTCAAAGTAATAAATCATACATTTACATAAATGTAATAATCAACTAAAATACGTAAATTCAGTAATAATATTAACCTGCATATACAAGTATATATCAAAAAAAAATTATATATACATACAATACATACGTACATATTTATTTTGTTCACAATTTTTGGAATCATTAGTAATTGTTTTAATATAATTCTGTGATAAGAACTGGAAAATTATTTATTTTACAAAAAAAAAAAAAGTAATAAGTCGACGTTGGAAAAAAAAAATATTTGAACCAAAAAAAAACGAGAAAGAAAATAAATTTAAACAAAATCCCATCCATATTTCAAGTTCTATATAAATTATATAAACAAATGCACACATATTTACATAACTTAAAAGTATATATACAAAGCAAAGAAAATTTTAGTTCTTGATCATAGGAATCGTAAACAAAAAAATAACCATGAATCTATAACGAGATTGAAACCTAATATTCAAACTGAAAATACGTAATTCTTAAATAACCTATCAAAAGTAAAAAAACAAAAAAAAACTTTAGTAATAGTGTTAACTTGTAATTTATAAAATGTGTATATATAGAGATAACTGTATGTAGATCTCTATATGTATTTATTTTTTTTTTTTCGTGGCTGAATGAAAGGAGATAATGTTAATTTGTAAAATGTGTAGTTTACATAAAAATAAAAAATAAAATAAAAGAAAGAAACTAAATTGTACTCCGTATTGAATAATTTACTAAACTAAAATAAGGCTTATTAGTATTAAAAACAAAAGTATTTACTACTGAATAACTCTAGTATGAGCTATTAATAAATAATTAATTGATTAATTAATATTAAACGAGCTGTTGGTATTTTATTTACATTTAAAGACAGGCATCGCTAATTATATAGGTGTGTGCATATTTTATCTGAAGTGAAAACTTTGAGGTAGCTTCATGGAAAATGCATTTCAGCTGGTTGTACCTGAATGTAATTCTAAAGATACTCTTGCTGACTTGAGCTATTAAATCAGGCTGTCTACACAATAAGTATTTCGTAGTAACTTTTAAGAAGTTTTTTTGACAACTGAAAGTGCATTTGAAAAAAATTAAAGCGTAGTCATTGTAAAGGTAAAGCTAGAAAAGTATTTTACTCCAAATTACAAAGAATGACGATAAAATTTCGAAAGAGTAATCAAATTTCTTGAACAAATAAAATATTTAAAATTCACTGATTTGACAGATGTTACAGTTTTCTATAAACTCGTCAAAGAAATGTCTTCCAACTAAGAAAATGGGGAAACTTTTTACTCTCTTATCGACATTTCTTCGTACACGAACAGGATTTGGTAAAAATAAACAAATTTGCGTAAAAATGCTCTATTTTCCGAGGTAACGCAATGTACCTATTATATGATCCTATTAATATGTGGCCCCTTTATGCACTTCAGGTCCATGAGAACTAGGGCTGAGCTTCTGGCAACCATACGAGCTGTGGGTTTTAGGAAGGACTACAATCTGCCATACTTAGGTCAGAGTTGTTCCATTGTGATATCCTTAGGGGGAAAAAAGTAATCCTGTCGACTATAACCCTGTTTGTAGCAAAATAAGGAACAAAAACTTTGTTCTGGTTATTTGGTGAAGTTCACAATATTTTCTATTGGTAGGGTGGAAAGTCCTTCGAGGTCATGGAAGAAGTACTTTCCTAGGAGGATAACTGAGAGATGTCTTGTGGTATCTCAAGTTTTCACGGAGGATAACTCACCTAGTGTTCGCCTCTCTAATGACTTTATTTCCTCGATCGGCGTTTAATAGTAAAGCTGTTGTGCCTGTTGTTGCTAGCTTGTCATCGTTGCTCAGAATACGGTCCAAGAACACTGAGCTCTTCCCGAAAGCACTTCACAAGCTACGACTCAGAGAAGTTAGTATTATTGATTATAGTTTCGCCTGAAGGACTCTACTGGGCCTACGGATTCAGAGAAGATGCTTTCCACCTGTGTGCCCACTTTTGATCCAGTCAGTATAGGTCTTATACTTTTCTAGTTATTATTTCATATTTCAGCAGATTACCGCCGGTCTAACATTGAGATGTTGTATGTCAAACCACAGAGATACGGAATGCTGTAAAGCTATCACAAAATACCTCTAGCTGCGTCTAGGCTCCTGTTTAGGTTGGAATTACACTTAAAAGCTCAACATTCTTCGTTTGACCAAAAAGAATACCTTGCACAAAATCTATAGACAGTCGAAATTGAACGTGTAACTGAACGGAATTATTAATTATTTTTTTTTTCAGCATCATTATCGGCTTTCTCACGGGACTCTGTGGGGTGGGGCTACACATTAGATGTTTGTTACCTTCCTCAAATAAAGCTGCAGAAACAAAAAGGGAGAGGAGACCATACACAATACTCTCTGTGTCCTTTCAATTAGAAAATAGCTTCATCTAGACCATGTGGGTTTCACCTAGCCATTGCTCTCTTTTGCCGTTCTAAAAGTACATCTTAAGATAATTTCAATTGCAACTCAATTGCCCTTCTTAAAAACATAACTGCAAAGGTTTCTCAGAGCAATTCAGTCCTGAAATAAGAAATTACTGAACAAGGGGGATCTAGTGCAATAGTACTCCGGATGATTTTGCAACTGCCTTCTAGTTTCTGCTTACAGCCTTTGATGACAGACTATTGGTGTCATCTATGTTACGCCTCTATGACAGCTGACAGCTCTGCCAGTAAAGCAGAATGTGTTCCGTCGTTATGACGTGAGCACCATATGAGCACTTTAAGTCAGTAGTTTGGCCCCATCTAGCTAAGGTACCAAAGAAGTCCGTATTCCCTTGCAGGTTGTCAGTTTTCGTTTTCAAATATTGGCGCATTGACTCAGGATTGTAGAGTTTATGAAACACTCATTCATTTCTTTCTCCTCGTTCATGATGATATTTAGTAGACAGTGTTTGTGCGGCAACTGTTAAACCAAACTGAGGCTTCATATTCTTCAGTTGATTAGCCAGAGAGCAGAGATGAGAAGGAAGTTGGCAGGGACACCGTAGGAGGTGTCTACCAGTTTTTGGCTAACGCTGTTCCTTGATCTTCATTCTTGCGTATGCGTATGCGTATGTTCGACAGAACGCGGTCATGGGTAATACCCAGGTTTTTGAGGTCTTCTGAGCCACAACTTGTCTCAGGTATACTTCATTAAACAGTACTCGCACTGCTCTTTGAGCCTTTCTATGCTAGAGGCTTGAGGGGGAAAAAGCAGATTTAATCCATTTCTGGTTGAAATTTTTCTTTTAGTCCGCAATCCTCAAACTCAAACTCAAGTTTTTTTTAGACACTGATACCAAACGCATTCTGAAGTGATAACTGATGGCTAGTCGACAAGTCAACTTTGACTGACTTGATTGGCCAAGTTAGTATTCCTTTAAATTCCATCCAAAATAAGTACCTTTTACTACACACTAGGGTCTACCTATGTGCACATTCAACAAAAGTTCAGTGAACTCATTATCCCACACATTGACTGGCTTATAATATACCACAGGATCCACTGCAAAAATTAAACAAATGTGTCCACAAAAACCAATATAAAAATAAAGACAAACAAATAAATTACAATCTATGTAAGCAAAGCTAATCCAACTACAATTGCTTACTGCGCCAAATCTCCACTTAAGCCCGCCATCAATTGTTCCAAAAACTTCCATTTATCAGCTGACAAATGGCACTCCGGGCAATCGAGAAACACCTTGCACAGAATACATAATGCCAATGTAGATCCTAATTTTATACATAATAACATTATGTAATATATCAGCAAATATTTGAAGGGAGGAATCTACCCCTATAAACTCTGAAAAAAAATGAAACAAATATCGGCAGGGAGTGTATAATGGACAAATGCTACGTCAATATGCAGCACAAAGAGGGATACACACTGCTTTGCACAGGACGAGGAGAGTACCTGGTGTTGGTGTAGTGAATAAATTAGTCTCATGGGTATAATTTTATTAAATCAACTAAAATTTGCAACGTTAGCTCCTTGGATTCCTGTTTTCTTTTTTTTTTTTTTCCTTTTTGGCTCAATGGAGGAAGATGAACTCACAGAGGGAGTGAGATTACAAGCCAACCTCCTCCTCCTTCTGACATTTGCACACAGCATCCCTTTGCGAAAACACACACAAGACAAGAGAAAGTCCAAAGGACAAGCGTTTCCATGTGACCGTGGACGGAGGGGGGTTACCGGGTTGAAATAGTTAAATTTGGACTTAACGGAGCAGAATATAAATTAAAGTTAAATAATGGAAAAAAATACTACTTCGTCGCGCTATTTGGCTTCGTATCGTATTCCTTAAGGATAGAACAACAAAAAAAGGCTTTAAAGAGGTGGTGAAATCTCATGTAATCGAGATCAAACAAAGAGACTTCAATGATCAGAAGGAAACATTAAGAATAGAGATGTGCAACATTGATAGAGCACGGCTCTTTTATATTTTGGAGCAGTTTCACAAAATTGGATTAACGTCTACGGTGAATAAGGAAAGGTATCTGAAGGTTACAAAATAAATATTGGAAAAAATCACACAATATTTCTCCGTTATCGAAATTGGTTGATAGACTATTGGTATCAACAGGATGCCCTAGAAGAAGCGAATAAATACTTCAGATGGATGAAAGAAAGCAAGAAATTAGTGTATGAGTATTGAGCCATGAGTTTGCTCCATCATTTTTGTTTTCGCCGAGCTAATTTTCAGCTCAACGACGTCTGCTTCCTTCTCCACATTTGTTGTCATTTCGTGAAGGTCCATTATTCTGTGAGACAGAAGGCATACATTATCGGCGTAGTGGACGTGCTTGCTTTTCTGTTGATAAAGCCGCATTCAGCACATCGCTAATCAGCAATAAAAACAGTATTGGTGAAAGTATGCAGCCTTGCCGAAGCCCACCTTGGACTTCGAATTCCTCAGACAGCCTTCATCTGTGCAAGACGTGACATGTGGACTCTTCATACGTAGCCTTGATAATTTCTATTAATTTATCAGGAGTGCCTCTCCAGCGCAAGGCACGACAAATAAATTTGCGATTGACAGTATCAAATTCCTTTTAAAAATCGATGAACAGCAGGTGAAGTGGTGATCGGTACTTAACACACTGCTCGATGATTATCGATGGTCGACACAGGAGGATCCAGATTGGAAACCTGCTTGTTCGGAGTCGAGTGTGTCTTCAAGGTGTAGGCAGCAAGCAGATACCTCTCCAGCATTAGGTTGCCTTTTTGACGATCAATCCATTCTTCCACTCATCCGGAAAACTCTCGCGTTCCCATGTTTGGTTAATGCCGTTTGCGCAGCTTGAAATAGGTCCGCAAGTATGCCATCCAGACCTACCGCCTTATTCGTTTTCAGTGCTTAGATCGCGGTAATAATCTCTTCCTTACTGGGAGTTGTGGTGCAGATTCAGGAATTGCTTTCTACGGACACTTCAATGTGACTTGCATATTGCTGGCAAATACTCGGTCAAAATGCTCCTTCCATCTCTTCAGTTGATTCTCATCCGATATTAGCAACGAACCGTCTAAGCCTTTCACTGGGTGTTAAGTAGAGCTTCGACCACCTACCTATAAGCTCTTTGGTGATTCTGTAATCGGTTCTGCTGTCGCACCTCGCTGCTGCTTCTTCTGCTTGCATGGCCAGTTGCACTTCTCTCATCTTCATGCGATTTAGTGAATTGAGTGTACTAAGAAGGTGAAGTTTAGATAGTCCCAGACCCCAGTTCACGGCAACATCTACTCTTCCATTCGATTAATGTGTGTACAGCTCTCGGCACCATATAGGAGAACTAGGAAGGTCACAGTGCCATGGGTCATTGGTCAGTGTAATTTAGAAGTTTTGAGCCCAGTTGATATGCCAAGCAAAAATAGCAGCGGTTTCTTGGATTTTGTTTCTTCCTTTTTCTCTCTTCTTTTTAGAAAAGCTCCCTCATCAATTCGAGGCATTCATCATTGGCATAAGAGATTCTATGAGGCAAAGTACTAAATTCTCTGAAGTTGTTGTTTATCTCAATACTACATATATGTAGCTGGAAACGTTGACAGTGAAAACAAACATGCTCCACGTCCTCGGAGATATCGTTGCATGGTACACCAGTAGGGGAGCCATTGTTCTTATTATGGTACAGATATGACCAGATCTCGTAAGCCGTTGCCTTGGAAAGAAGATAATATCGATTTATCTAAGCCTCAATAATCGGGATAAGGCGGTAAGTCTGACAGCCCCCGAAGAAACTGCCACTGTATCAAATTAGTGTTTCTTTCTGTTGTGTCCACTTAGCAAGTAAGCCGATCTTTTTGTGTGCTCTCCAGAAACTTTTTCTTCAGTTCTTTGGTTAGTATATGTATGGGCAACAGTCTGCATGGTCCCAGGCTGGGTCGAAATCGTTACTCACTCTTTTGACTTTTCAGATTCTTCTCTTGAATGAAGTCACTTTCCTGGCTCCAGCACAAAGTGGCAATCCATAAAGCTCTGTACATAAAAAGGATTCGCTGCTTTTCTGCCTTGAGTCAGTCAAAAGGTGGTTTGATTACTATCTCATGTCATCTATTTAAGCGTGATAGTTTACTGGTTCCATTTTATGCCCAGCTAGCGTTAGGCCAATTTAGCCTACTGACTGGATATTCCTTCTTACCATTCTCTGTTCCATAGAGCAGCTCTCTTTCCCAGAAATAGTCTTTCAAAATTTCCCTGATGCAAGTTGCTATACTGAGTAGGTATTTCGAAAGGGCATCAGGGATATATTTCCAACTCGCTGTGTTGAACGCATTCTTTACGTTGATGATGATGTATGTAACAATACTATTTGGCGCCTCTTCTCCATCGTCTTCCTTCTGTAGTTTTTTTTTCCTTCCTTAACGCCATCAATAGCCTTGCGAAATCCATAGCATGGTGTTGATGGGCGACATGGAAGGATCTAGAGTAGAAACGTTCATCCAGAGAATGCACATAGGATTTTACTTCACTTCTTTACCTACTAACAGACACGCAGAAGGTACTCTATAGTCTAGCTCTGGTTTTTGAGATGGCTTGTACGGTTGGAGGTTGAATTTTTAAACCCTTCTTCTAATTACGGCCCACAGAGAATCTGTTCCAGAAAGACATCAACGTTCATAGTCATAGTATAAATCCTGTAGATTATGATTGAATGCAAATCTCCAAATCTTCCAAAACGCCTACTAGGGCACAGCACTTTTTCAAGAAATTCATTCGTCTTAAGATGGTCACACCCAGAAACCAGAGCCTACCCCTCCTCGTGGAACAATGTAATTAATATAATTTATAGTCTTGCTGGGGTATCACTAGATCACGTTCGAATTTCATTAAGAGCACACAAAACCCAATCGTTTAATTAAATTCCATTAATACCCGGAAATAAGGAGCAAAAGAGAGAAACACAATGGCGGGAGAGAGAACCCAAATGGATTATATTTATTGAAAAGGCTTGCGGAGATATCCTTGGGTAGCTCTTTCATTGCTATGATATTCTTTATTGGGCACTACATCAGCTTTCTTGGCACGTACTTAGGATTCATCTATTCCTATATATACACACATAACGGATTCTTTTACTCCTTCTTATCGAAATTTCTTTTTTTTTTTTATTGGAAAAGTTTACATAGCTAGTCGTAGCGCAAAGAGTTGGGTTAGCATCTTTTACCAATAATATTTATCTTTATGTTTTATATTATATTGCTAACCTTTTCGCCCGAACGATGGGGGATAAAGGATGTTGAAGATCAGTGGGCCGACGACTATGACAAGGACGGCAAAGTTTGGTCGAAAGATTTTTAATATTAGAACGAATGACAAAACGCTATTGCTCCATTTATGATGATAAATGCGTCAACGAAAGGACAACGTGCTCACATAGTAGGTATATGTTATATGTATTGAGAAGGGTGAGAGGAGCACAGGTTGTGCACATTTATATACTCATATATTCACAGGATAATAACATTATTCCGCAGAGATCTGTTTGGGCACAAATGCAAGCACAGTGTTTGCATTTTTAAGGCCGCATTGGTTGCCGAGCAGAGAGAGAGAGGGGGAGAAGTTCACCCCATTTGACGGCGCACACGGGGGATGACATCTGTTGTTGTTGTCTATATCGTTTGTCGTTTGTATGGAATTGGCTCTGATGCTGGGAGGAATTGGTTTGAATGGAGGAAGTTTTTGTGTCGATTCGATGGGGTGCTTTATGCAAAATATATGAAAATAATGTTTCAATTATGTAGGCTACACATTTGACAGAAAGCCGAGGTAGCATATGGTACTTTCACGAGCGTAATTAACTTTTTTCTTTCTCTCATGCCTATTGGTTCGGATGAAGGATGGCTGTTGGAGGATGGTGCGTCAGATTACGGCCATATTACACATTATGGTGGTACAAGAAAAGATTCATTAATATACATCCACATTCTAGCTTCTTGAAAATACAAACTAACGCACTAAAAGGGGTTATTCTGAATCTCAATAGAACTTTTCTTGAACCAATGATGATAGAAATTGAGCTTAAATCGAACAGGGGGACAATTACAGTCAATCCACACTCTCTCTCACCAATAACTTCCTTAAAGCTGGCTTAAAACGCCTATGCTTAGCAGTTTATTTCCATACACCATACCTAAACTCCTCGCGGGCTCTTCCTGGGGCTGATGCACGGTTTAAAAGTCTCCTTACCAAATAAACATCAAGTCCAAGCATGAGATTCACCCAAATCGCTATCGTCAGTCTACTATTAAGAGGAGATTTGACAGAATAAATATTAGGCCAGAATCATTCAAGGACTAGCTTCCCCCAGCTGTACGACTTAAAGTTTTATGCTGCATGCGAAAGGATATACTCTTGGATGTTTGTCAGACGATTGCAAGAGGTTGGAACTCGGGCCTGGAACCCTAAAAGACCAACACACTAACCATAAAGCCACGGCACCCACAATGGGTGATTATGCAGCACTAGGAGTTTTCGGAGCTAGATGATCTAGGAATTATTGAGCCGAACAAAGTACTGGAATTTATACACATACTTACATATCTATATGGTTTAGTTGGTTCTTGGGCAAATGGTGGTCACAATGGTCTAAGTGGGACGTTCAAAATCCTCTGATTTTCCTTGGAATTTATAGGTGGGCAAACTTGTAAGCCTCTACGAACAATGTTGGCTTAGTTGTGTCAAGTGAACAGTCGCTCAGAGATCTTTTGCAGAATGTTTCCTCTTAGTACGCCAAATAGACAGCTTGCTTTGTCTGTGTCATCCTCATTCTCTTCATCCCGATCTACAGTAATAAAACTGGAAGCTATTAAAAGAAGCTAACTTTGGGGTAGAAAAGAGCATTGTGTTGTAGTTACTCGGGCACTAGCAATCAAGCCTTCAATTAACAAGTTGTTAATATGTATATGATAGACTCTATTGAAGGAATAAGGACGTCCAGCTCCAGCTTCGTTCTTGGGACAGTGTACAGCTAGCTAGCTATGTAATAGAAAGTTAAGTTATAAAACCAATTATGGGACCAATCACGATACTGCAATCATCGCCTGTTGAGGATTCTGTCAAACTTCGGTGGATCTAGATGTAGTCTTCGAGTTTTATTGTGCTAAACATTGACAGTATAAAATCTTATGACAGGAAAAGACTGAAGTCGATAGCTATCATCTTTCTACAGACTCAGCGCTCTTTGGGCAAAATCAATCAAAGTCAGAGAAAGCAGAGTGTATACTATACGCGACGAGTGGTGTATAAATTCCATAGTCCCATTTATGAGTTCTAAAAAGAACCAAGGCATAGGAGTATATACCAGCTAAACGTCGTGTTGTGTGAATGTCTAAGACCTAAGACACACAATCGGCACATATGAGTGTGGCTTTGCAGATCGACAAGAGATCAAATTTTCCTACAAGGACGATTCTTGGAAAAGAATTATTAAATTCGCCACCTACTCATCGACTTATGATAGCATTCATCGCCTCAAGCTCTTTTTGGCGATAGTCCTTGCCTTGAGCTCGTCAATAACCTGAGACTTGCTGGCGTACTCTTTGACAGCACATGTCCCATCGACTGTTTCGCCTTCTCTGAAGTTTTGGCCAAACACAATGATGGTCAGTGGATTTTTGATCACGCAGTGGTGTTTCATGAATCTCGTGTGGATCCACCATTCTTCGTTCAATGTTTAGAAACCGATTTAAAAGATGGCGCACTATCAAGCACAACTTCAACTTTTCCGAGAGCAAGTTATCGGTTATCGGTTATCGGTTGCTATTCGATCTAACCTAACCTCTTTAAACAAAAAGTATTCTTCCACATTTTTTTCCATTTCAAGCTCATTCGTTAACAGGTCCTACAGCTTTATACCAACAAGTATACACATTTGCGTGCTTTTACAAGGAACCTAATCTTAACACGCTTCCTAGATAAAATTTCATGATTATTGCCCCATATTCCGCATATCGACTGGCAATAAAAGCAGCTTAAGTCACAAGGAATTTGTATGTGGAAAGACGTTTCATAAACAAAGCCATACGAAGTACGATGTTCCTTAAAACATAAGGCTTCCTTCCTTATATCCTTTTTCGACAAATCGCTAAGTGTCAACCTGATTTAAAATTCCATCAATAAATTTTCCACCGGAGGGAAATTGCACTCTCTTTTTCGCTGGCTGTTACCCTCGGTTGGGTGGTTGGGAAGGCCCAACCCTCTTCCCTGTGATTCTCACCCCCCGTCCTAATGTGTTGTTCACCCCTAAATGTGAATTTAAATTTTTCAAATACTTTTCATCTGCAGATCGCATTTTTTTTTTTATTTTAAATTTTTGTTTTGTGTTTTTTTGTTATAATATAACGGAGTTTTGTGTTTTTTTTTTTTTTTTAATTGGAGGAACAATTTCATGGTCTGCCTAACACTCCCATTAAATTTGTTTTGTTGCAGCTAGACGCACAACAAACAGCAAAACAGGACCATTTTTGGATTAATTTTGTCCGCAACCGTTGTTAGATACATATACATATAGCTATGCCACTATCATGTTACATTCTGTGGGGAATTAATTTCGCTATGGGCATTAAGCCAACACCCAACATAGACAAGAGAATGGATGAAATTTAAATATGCATGCATGCTTGTGCATTTTTTGAATGTCAATTAAGAGCCAACCCCCAAGCTCGTATCTCACAATCTTTTGTTTTGCATTCGATGTTGGCGCGAGCTCACAACTTGTGATTATCATGGGGTCTAAGCTCCTTCCTACCCTCACCCTAAACCGTCAGCAACAGCAACGAACAGCAGCAACGGTGGCAACGGTAGCAGGATGCTCATAATTTAGGCAATGTAATTGCCTCTTGGACGGCGTAATTTAAATTGTTTGCAGTGCGTTTCGTGCTGGCTGGCTGGCTGGCGAAATTCGATTTAAAGTTGGCCGAGCGCCACGCCACGGAGGAGGACAGGACATGGAACTAGGATTAACTTTTAAATTAAAGATTGTTGTTTCGGTTGAACTTTTGCCATCGAAGCACATAAATATCTGACCTTTGCGAGCAATGAAAAGATACACCATCTTTCCATATCCTTGACAGTAAACACAACGGAATTGTGCGCTTCCATGTTTTCTTTGGTTTTTTTTTTTTAATAATTTCAAATCAAACCGAGACAGTTATGGACCGAAAGTCGATAGCCAGATGACAGTTTTATGGATGTTTACAGTAATAAATGTAATTTAGAAATTGTTGTTATTTGAAAAGGGAGTCCTTGTTGTCGGTTCATGCTGTCGCATATCAAAAAGTGTCATCCTTTCTCATTTCATTTTTACGAGCTGTGTCAATACGGCGGCGGCGAGAGGTATGCATACAGCAGAAGTGAAAGGCGAAAATGTTTGGTTACCCATCTATGTACAACTTCTCAAAAAAGGGCTTCTGTTTATCACTTATAATCGCCATAAGGATGTACCAGGAGGAGAGCAGGAGAGAAAGTCTTTCGATGACATCTGTTTGAGTGGTTTTCTATTGTGTCGTGTCAGGGATATGATGTTGCCGATGATATCTTGCGAATAGAAAAATAGCAAAATGGCAATTTCTTCTTCTTTCTTTTTAACTTCTTTTTTTTTTCCTTAATTCATATTGCTGTAAATTTTAATGGCGGCACATTTGTTCAGGACACAGGTTCAGGTATAATTGAAAATTTATGATGGCAGTGTCATGTGTTTAAAGTAATTCGTTTTTTTTTTTTTGCTAGTTGATGTTAGAATTTGATATCAAATTGTTTGTCATATGTATGTCTAGTAGCATATGCTTCAGAATAAATGCAAAAAACAACAGCTTTTGAGGTTTGCTGCGTCACAAGAAAGTTGATGGCTTTTGGAGTAATCTAACACAGCGAATTGACATCAGCTTAGAGCTTAGGTAGGTGCGAAAGGAATCTTTGAACGAATGGAACTCTCGCAATTCGAAGAATATTAAGAATTCATTACGAAATATGTACCAAGAGTTTAGCTTATACAGAGCTCAAACAGAGTTCACTTTAAGTACAAGCTATGTGCACTTCTTGTGGAGCTAGCTTTTGATAAAGGGTGACCAGATAAGAACGATAGGAAAACATATTTAAATAGCACAACAACGGTATAAGCTATAGGATTAATTTTGAGTTTATTTTGAAGCTATATTCATGCCATTAAGTCTAAAATAGCACATTACCCAAATGGCCACCTCAGCTTTGCTATCAGTTCTTCAAGTGGTTGATCAGATTCGGTCTAATATGTATGACGTTATTCGGGTTATAGCGTTTCGAATGTTGGCCTCGAGTTCGTCCAAAGTAGTTGCCTTTTAGCATAGATTCCTACTTAGTGAAATCAACATCTAAATTAGTGCAGCAAACAGAGCAGTTGGTTAAGTTTTGGGAAGACGCATCACAAATAAAAGCATTACATACTCTATCATTCTTTAAAGGGCACATATCAGCCATACGTTACTTTGTAAAGATAACATTCTGCCTTTCAAGTAGTTACCTTATCTTCGAGCCTCGCTTATAGACAGCAATTGCCCCTCTGATTTTAGGCTCACTCAAACTACACACAACTGAAGTCTATTCCCCTAGACCAACTACGCAACGTATCCTCATGTGGGAAATAAACTCGGAACATAACCTGGAAATTATGACGGATAAGCTAGATGAAGCTTGCAGGAAGATATGTGAAAACAATGCGCCTAGATCCGATGAAGTACCAAATATGGCTGTCAAAGCAGTCGTCCATAAAAGACCGGGCCTCTTTATAGCAACAATGCAAAAGAGCTTTGGCAGGACATCTTTCCTGAACCCATGTAACCTTCTGCATCTTGTGCTGTTACCTAAAGGGACCACCCAGAGAACCATCGTTGTATCGGCCCATGTGTCTGCTAGATACACTGGAAAAAATTCTAGACCGTATCGTATACAGCAGAATAGAGGCCACTTGTCGGACGACCAGTATAGCGTCCAAAAATCGCCTGTAAGTTGCACTAGTCGAAACAATACAATGGAAGAGATGTAGAAGAAGCAAAAAGAAATAGTACTAAACAATAAAAAAAAGTTCACTGGCCAGAATATCGTACCACAGTACTTGTTATAGAGTCACGCACTACAAGAAGCTGACATGTCAGACTGACGATTTTCTTAAGTATTATCAGGACTTAGCCTGCCTTGAAATAGTAAAAAACAAGACTGAAGCTGTTCTAATAACCAGAAGAAAGACTGTAAAATATGCAAGTTTTCGGATTAGGATCAATGCAATCAGATGTAAGGAGATATCAATTTGAAAGTCATGGTCGACTGAAGGCCGAAATTCAAAGCACATTCTTGGATGCTGCCAAACATCATCATCTTCTTAGGAGGGGCTACATTACGGAGTGAACCTTTGCCTCAACCTACACACCTCTCTACGTAGTTCGGTCTTTAGCCAATTTGCTCAAATTGCATAGTCCAAGTCGATCGAGATCCCTTTGAACTTGAAGCTTCTTCTTCAGTGCTTGCAAATGACCTGGTGACCGCTTGCTGAGTTCTTCCAATTGTGTCAATATTTTCAGTGTATGCAAGGAGCAGAACGGACTTTTGATAGATTGTGCCACTGGTGTTGGTTTGTGAATTCCGCACAATCCGCTCAAGTATGATGTTAAAGAAGTCGCATGAAGGTCTCAGTACGGTCATTACCAACCTTGATGGAGCAGCGAGTCTTCATCCTGCACAGATGGACAAGTTTGACAGGGATGTCAAAACTAGTTTGATATAGTTCGTCTTGGATTTTATCCAGGATCTGTCGAAGTCTGAATATTTGATCAATGGTGGACTATGATCTGAAACCACACTGGCAAGGTCTTGATAAAAGGCTGTTGATAAAAGGTTTCAGGCGTTCACACAGTATTGCAGTAAAAATCTTGTACGCAATATGGAGGAGACTGATGCCTCTATAGTTGTTGCAGTTGAGGGGATCTCCTTTCTTATACATACATTCATCTCATGTTCTTTCTTCTTCTTTTGGAGAGGTCGATGTTTCTCCCGCCTCTTTTGCTTTTTGATCTCACGAGTGGCTTTTGTCCTCCGTTGCAGCACCACTTTATACGCCTCTTGTTTTGCTGCCTGCTCTTCGTCAAACCAGTGGTTGCGTTGCTCCGTTTCTGATAGCTGCCAAACATCGCATTGGTGGGCCTGGATACTCAAGAAGAATTCTGCTATTACTTGCCAACAAAGTCAAGCAATAGATTTTCCTTTATATGGCTGCACACCATGGCTTTTTGGAAATTGGATAACAGACACTTTAACAGCTCATACCCCTAAAAATCTAGAACTTGTTCTGTATAAACCGCTCCAGTTAGATACTTGCAGGTGTAAAAAATTGTCCATTCAAATCCCATCGCCACTGACTACCTACGATGACATTTAGGAAGAGATTCTGTAGATAAACGAGTTCTACTGCACTTAATTGAAAAATTTAAAAGCTCATTTCGAATGTTCCCAAGTAGTAACATAACGATAAGCTATCAAATAAAAACTGATTATAATATCTTTGTTAATTCTCCTTTTAAAGTCCATCCACACGCAGTCCTCCTGTTAATCTATTTCATTACAACAACACACAAAAACACTCCTTTACCATCCACTTATTCAGTTATTCAATTTTCAATGTTTATAAATGAACAATCTGAAACTGAAAAAAAAACCAAGAAGCAGCTAAAAAAAAAAAAGATGGAAATTAAAAAGATGCACCGCCTAACATAAATAAGAGAGTTCTCTTGCATCTTGTTCCTTGGTTTCGTTTCACAGAGATAAAACACAGAAAGCCCATTAAAAGTGTGGATATGGGTACCTTGAAAATCAACAAACCAAATTGACAGAAAAAAAAAAAAGAAAAAATTTACACAAAAAAGGTTAAAAAAAAAAAGGAGGACCTAGAGGATTTCATCTTCAACGGCTGCGAAAGGTTTTTCCATTCTCCGTGGGCCCACCGCCGCCGCTCGCCATTGTTAACACACACGGCAATGTCGTCTTCGCAGCTTCTTTTTGGTTATTTATATCGAAAGATTAATATTCATGTGATTATAAAAAGTATCTATATACAGACTACAGAGATACGTCGGCTTTGGCTTACCTGGAGGACAATATATCTTTTTTGTGTGGCATCGCGGGACTTTTTGGATATACATTTCACTGAACCAAAAAAAAAACTATCTCAAAATCGAATACAAGAGGATCTCCATTCCATGGAGAAGGAACCTTTTTTTTTTTGTTTGGTTCTTGTGGGCAAACACAAGAGAAAGATACTCTGTGTCTGAATTCGCCTCCATACATATTCACAAAATATATATATATATATATCGCTTGTAAGTATCTACACCATCGCCCTGGGAACGAATGGCGATGTCCAGGGAAATTTATAGCACGTTTCTTGTTTTGGTTTGGGTCTTTAGTCATGGTGATGTGGTTTTGTGATACCCTTTTTTCTTGGTTTTTTGGTGTCTCGCGCAGTTTTTGGTTCCATGAAATCGGAAATCTGAGCTTGGGATCGATGATTGGACGCGGTACACATAGCTTGTGCCCCAAAGGCTTTTAACTCGAGGTTAATTTGCGAAGAAATACGAGTCTACTGAAATGCATAAATATCAGCAAGTTTAATTGGTCTTGATGCAATGTGTCTCTGGCTTTACTTTTTTGTCCTAGGGGCAGGCATTTTAACAGATAAGTTATCATTAAGTGTAGTTGAGGGGTTTGCCAGCAATCACAGGCAGCATAAGATAGAAAGTGCATGAATGACTTTAAATTGAATTGAACTTGAGATTGCTGACATTATTTTGAAACAACTTTTGTGATAGTGGACAGCATTTTGAGATTTTAGTGAAAGCTTTAGTTTTTAGATGAATTTATGGTTTATACTGGTGCTGTAGAGTCTATGCCCGAGACACGAATGCCTTCCAACCTCTGTGGTCCCGGGCACATTGCCTCCAGTTGAATCTTTTTGTCATTCGCGACAACTTGGTCTTTGTACCGGAGGCTCAGGATACCTTGGAATAACTATAATGTTGAGCTGGAAAGTCAAAACCAAATGTCATGCAGCAAGAACAGCCAAAGTACAATATGGTGCTAGTTATTTCTTGCTTCAAGCCAAGAATGAAAATCATGACGTCGCTTAGGGTCCAATTCCCAAGTGATCGCGAATACTCTCTTCAAATAAATAAAGGGACATATTCGACAGGCTCATTGCTAAGGCAGATGAAAACACTTTTCAAGAACAGTCAAATCTGGCCATGTATTTTCTTTTCGTTGCGCCACGATACAGGTCTTCATAGATACTAATAGCTTGTGTGCAACTTCGAGAACCTCAGTAATCGATGCCAGGACTACGCTTAAGTACTAAATACACACCCTACACACTTTAAACTACTCTCGCCGTTGGAATGTGTCGTTACTTCTTGGAGCAATGCAGCTCAATCCTTGCGGTCCTTGTGACGGTGGAATTGATCTCCAACTGGGCTTGGTAGATTAGCTATTCCCCTTACTGGAACATAAGGTGTTCCGCGTTTTTCTCCTCTTCTGAGCATTTGGAGCAAAAAGGGCGAGCTATAGTGTTCCAATTCGTGGAGGTCTAGACAGAAACTGCGAAGATGGTAATTACTGTCACCGTGCGTTCTTTTTTGCCCAAGTCTCAATATTAAAAATCAGCTTGTAGGACATCTACCTTTGTTCGTGGCCATCCGGCTTGTGCTTTCGCATTTATCTTTCTCGACTTTCTGCCCAGCAATGTTGAGCTGAAGTTTTGGTAGAGTTTATTTTGAGCACTACTTTGCTTCCCGCAGACTGTAGACTATGGTCGAACAGAAGAAGATCCATTTATCCTGTGTGCAAGTAGGTAAACATCATCAGCGTAGTATAGATGTTTGGGGTCATTGCGGTGACAGTGTGCAACCCTGAAGTACCCCATTTCGGACCTTAAAATCCTCAGAGACCTTACCATTGTTAAGATGTGACATTGGTTGGTTGAAGCCGAGCCAAGTTGAGGATGCACTTAGACCAAGAAAAGGTCCATTGTGCTGCTGAACATTACCCCGTGATATGTGTAATATATTACAATATTCTACATGATCTGAACCGAAATATTCTTTTATTCCTTTTAGAATTTAAGTTCCAAATGGAAGAAAGAAAGCCCCTTCCGCAAATTCGTAACTTCCAATCTATCTGTCCATCAACTCCCTCTCTCTGTCACTTTGTATTTTAGAATATCGATCCGTAGCACCGTCTATGTATTCAAATATAAAACCTAAAAATGCATAAAAGCCAAGGCTGGCAGAGCCTTCTTTTTTCGGAAGCTTGACTACCATCCCCCTTTTCTTACTTTGGTGGCACTTGTCGGTTTTCCACTCTCTACCCATGAAAGGGTGTGGCAAATAAGCTGATGTGTTTGGTTCCGGTTGTCATCTTGTTCCCTGTTACTATTCAGGTTCTGCTGTTCCACTACGGGTTCGGCAATTTTGCTGCTTCGGAATATCTACTCAATCGAATTTGAGATCATATCTCTATCTAGTCAGCAGCTTCTCATTTAAAATGAGATGGTTATCGTGTAGACTCTTCACTGAGTCTTGTTTGGAGGGCCGACTAACAGGGAGCTTCTTCGTGATATGATAGATGACGTAGAATCTGCAGTCTTCAGGCCAGAAGCCCATAATGCACTTTTGACACACCCGTGTGAATTATACCTAAGTCTGCAAATCAATTATAAACTTATAACGCACCTAAGTAGGCCAAAAGTGGGTGACTTTTGGGACCATAGTTCCACAATCTTATAAAGGAAGTGAGCCATAAGTTTACAACCAATATCAGGACTATATCATGAGAGTCTGATGCATTTTGAGCTCAGAGAGGAGGCTTCTCTCGCTCACTTATTAGATTTTAAGCTAGATGCACGCGATTGGAGCTCTTCTTAGGACAACTTTTAGGCCGTCGCCTGTATGCGAATCTAGTGTATTTCAATTGAATGCAAGGATGTCTAATTTCGCGCGCTAATAGAAGATATTTCTTTTTTCTCTCCGGAGGGCTTAGCACTCATGCAGTTGTGTCGCTCCGCTAAGGATCTGTCAGATTATGAGTGGACTTAACAACCTTTCTCAGCTATGACGACTATACCTAATTAGGACAAGAACTCACTAGAATTTCATGAGGACTTTTGGCCCATCTCGGTGGGAGCTTACATCCAGATCTCAAGTCCACAACCCTGTAGCAAATAAAAACAGTCCTACTGTTATATCTGATTCCTGCTTCCTCAACGGTCATATGTGTGAGCATATTCAAGAAATGTCCTCCTCGTTTCATCACTATCCTTTCACCAAACATTTCACCATATTTCTCTCAAATCAGTAAATAACAGAAAATCATTGCGACAAATTGTACTAAGCACAGAGCTACCGTCAAGTGACTTTCACTTATTAGTCTTCAACCTCTCATTTGTCGCACCCATTTGCAATAAAAACTAAAGGTCTGCATAAAAATCAATTTATTTCCTCCATTTATGTCATAATTTAAAAGTTTTCCATAAAGCGCTATAAAAACCAATAATTATCCATCAACTGACTCTTAAGATGTCTCCATTCAACGGCCATAAAACTCATATCAAGTTAATTAACTTTTACTAGCATTTCGCTCTTTTTTTTGTTTTTCTTCAAGACACAATCTTAAATAAACATGATTTAGTTACACGCCTCGAAATGCTAGCCAAAGTGCCATGCCAAGCCCCCACCCCGATTACTATAGTTTGGTTGCACTTGTTTACACTAGTGGGACTTGGGTGGTGGGGGGAAAGCGCACACAACTTATAAGGCCTACAAGCGCCAATTTATGCATTTTCATTAAGCACAGGCCTTTATACTGTTTGGCATATTTATTGATCGTAAAAATTAGCCCAATGAACGGAACGAAGTAGAGAAATTGAAGAAATAAAACCAAATAACGAGGCATGCATAATTTCCCTTCGATCCGATATCGACTATAATAACTGCGTGCGACAAAATACGAATACTCGTATACTCCTCCCCCCAAAACTAATATACAAATTCTTCTTTTGGATTGTTTCCTCTTGACTTGTGACCGTAAAATGTCACCGCTAAAGATTTATTGCGTAATTATGGGAACCAAATTAAACAGACGCACATAACTCACGCTCAGGGGGAGCCACCAATTCTTTAGACATCCCACGCCCAATTTCAATTACCAGTGTAGGCTGAGATATCTAATCTATCTCATAGATACACTAGGTATATGAGTCAGGTTAGGAGGGGCAGGAGGCGCGCATACAGCAAATCAACGTTAATGCAAATTTTTATTGCAAATTCCCTCAATAAAACCACAATAAAGTCCATCAGCAATTCAATTCGATTCAATGTAGGCACCACCAACAGCAGCATTTTTTTGCTACAGTTTCTGTACCGGTAGATACTGGTACCTTTTTTTTTTTGTAGGTAATTCAGGTAAAGATACATTTCCATCTTTCACAAATCGTGGGAAGTTTCGTTCTCTTTCTCGCCAAGAAGAAGCTAGCTACCTGGGATGCAAAACCTGCAGAACCAGAAAGAGATTTGCCCTCGAAAGATGCCGGAGGCTATCGATCCATTCAACGATGGTAGATACATCATTTTGTACAGACTGTGTGTGTGTGTGTGTAGAGGGTAGTTCGGTGCGAAAGAGATAAAATGAAATTGAAATAATGGCCGCATCATATGACGGTAGTGTAGTATAATGACAGTCAAGGCCGTATGTAGTAGTTGTCTCGCTTTAACTCGAATGGAGACTTTCTTCCATATTGGATTTTGCGGCGCGACTTGAGAGGAGAGTTTTACGACCAATTTCAACACAACAAAACAAAAAAAGGGGAAATTTTCGACTAGACATTGCTCTAGATACTTTGTATCTGTGCCAATGATACGAGTACTTATTGTATTATGCGGAAAAACTTCTCCAGATATTTGCATGAAAATTAAATAAGGGGGCGAACTGAAATTGAAATTCATAACTCGATTGGAGTTTTTGGGTGATTTTCTGATGAGTTTTACTCCATTGTTGACAGTTTCATTCACAAAATCTTCTTCTTTTTGTCTGGCAAATTGTCTAATTAGATATTTATTTCTTTGGTTGCTACTTTGTGAAGTAGTTTTAAGACTGATTAATGGGATTTCATTCGGATTCAATGCCGGTTACGAGGCACTTTTATTATTTTATGAATCAGTTTTTTTTTTTTTTCTTTTTGTTTACTAAGACTTAATCCATTGACAAAGATTTAACAAAAAAAAAGACGAGAGATAAAGAAATGACTAAGATAATTTTGGCAGAAAAAAAGACGATTTTTTTTTTTTTTTGAGAATATTTAATGACTTCATTCAGGAAGTAAGAAAGCAGACATTTAGGTGTGAAGTTTGTATATTAACAAGCTGAGAGATAGCTATCTGTGGATTTTTTTTTTATTTGAATTTTAAATTAAGATTGTGTAGATTAATGTGCAATTTACAAGTCTTTGCAATTTTGTTTTTGGCAAGAAAAATGAGAACGAAATTGAATTGTCTTCATAATTCACTTGTTGGCAGTTAAAAATGTCAGTTTCTGTCAGTCTGTTATGGTAGAGGTACAGACGTAATGTTACTTCGGTTTATTTGCTGTCAGTGACTTGTCAGTCCAAGTTGGTGGGTTTTGTGATTGACTAAGGAAATCTGTATATTCGTATTGTAGGCGGTAGAGGTTAAATTTTTTCTGTCATTACTTCGTAAAATGGCTAAGTTTTTTTGCTAATTTGAAATAAAATGTAGCTTTATTTATTAATTTATCATAAGCTTAATATAATCACTAGGGAAATAGGAAATGTGTAGTGTGTAATTCTTACTTTAAACTACTTTCTTAAAATATAGATTTTCGAATTACTTAGAAGAGACGGCATTCCTAAGAGTGACTCGTTACGCCCGTTCTCAGTGCGGTGAAACTTGAGACGGTAGGAGGTATTGATCTTAGGATAGGTGCGTAGATTGTTGCTTGCACCAATACAGGACAATCAATGTTGCTGGTTAAGAATTGATGTACATATATTGGAATCTTTTTAACTTTCTCATGTGATTTGATACTCAACTTGAAACAACGTGGTCCACGTAGAGAAAACCGAAGAAATCGCAGTTGGAAACATTTAATTCGATACCAGTTTATGTTTATACTATGAAAAAGGATTCATATCGTCCGTATAAACGATAGACGATAATTTCTCATAATGCTTTTTTTAGTCTTCTGTGATAGTTGTAGTAAATGAGAAGCGCTTTGCAAAGTTAGAGGATTAACGATATCATTCTCCCACTTCAGAGAAACCAACGCTCCGTTGGCCTATTTAGGGTCCATCTGTCGCCACATCTATTCCATAACTCTATTCCAGTTACAGACGCAAGCTTTGAATATGTCAAAGTAGCTCAAGTAAGATATCCGCCAAACCGTCTGTAGATTCCACTGTGGACTTCGTCAAGTGAATTCATACTTCTTCTTATGCTCTTGAGATGCATTTAAGACACTAGAGATGCATCCGAACCCATATGAACTCTGAAGTTCGCGTGCCTTCGAATGTGCACAGGAATAGACAAATATCGCATAAGGACACCACGTGTAGACCATAGTCAAGACAAAATAACACTCGGTTTCCTTTCGGCAGAGGTTTGACAGTCAGCAACCCCTAGTCTGTGTTTTTTCTTCCATTTTTTCCTGATTATCTTTAAGCTTAAGAATCCCTTGGAACGTATTCTACTATCCACGCTCTTGTATCCCTAATAACGTCATCGATCTCTCTCTACGCATTAAAGGATCCCAACACAAATGAGTCGATTTAACTTCACAACAACAAACCAAAGCCCATAGAAGTTTTCTAAAAACCATTATATCTCTCAAATGTTCAAATTAAAACCAAAATAATCCTCCAAACTCGATTCCATCTACCGTCAACTTGAGTTCTAATTTCAAATATTTACACAGAGCCACCAACCCTCCGGAGCACAATTCAGAAGCCATTACTTCAGGAAGGAATAAGGAAATCCTCACACGTATTTATTCACTTATGTGAATATTCATTATTAGATTTCTTAGCATCCCATTTGGGTGTATCATTGACACCTTTTCTAAGCTGTTTACCATACACAAAAAGCGCCATTCAATTTCATTAGCACCTGTGCTGTACTCTCGCATACGGATACGGTAGGAGGATATTTTTAGGATCACCTTACATGAGGTGCTCACCAAAACGACATGTGATAAGCGCCATTGCGTTTCCCAAACCAACAAAAAAGGATCCGTAGAGTGTAATATGTGTTTTTTTTTTTAATTGTACAGTAAATAAACAGGTACTCAATCGATATTTGAAGGAGCCGTCTCCTGCGAAAGCAAATGACATGTTTGTATCTATTTTCGTATCCTTCTCTTCTATCCGAAGTACATACCTACATGCCTTGCCATCGTTATTCACTTGTATACCTATTTTTTTCTTTTTTTTTTTGTGTGTGTCTTTTGATTTTAAGGATAACAATTTATATCATATACACACGCTACATTTATTCGGGATTATTTATTATCTTTTTGTTTCTACTTCCTTCTTTCGGGGTTGCCTTCTCCAGGAGAAGAGAAGGAAATTGTTTATTGGATATAATTTCCATTGACACATTCAGGTTCTATTGATATGCTCCTTCTAACGAGGTGTTTAAATTACGAAATGCCTATTGTGCTAGAACTTAAGGGCCTTGCCTTTATTCAATGTCAGTTTGAATGGGAAAGTTAGGCACTAACGACGGAGTTATGTATGTTTGTAACCAAATAGAGTTGATTGGTGTCAACGGTCGGTCGTGTTAAGGGTTCCGTATCCGTATCATAATTTTACTTATGGTTCTTGATTTTTTGGTTTATCTTCAGAGAAAAAAGTATCAATGAACATACTCATGACATAAAATATTGATTTTAGTAAGAGATCGAAGTAAGTGAATTATATTCTGATTTTCTTACTGAACAAGTAAAGTTGGTAAAAAAAAAATTCGAGCAAAAAGACATCTGTTTAGTGACAATGCTTGTCTGTCGTGACAGAGAACTGAAACTCAAAGAATTTGATTACACTTCGTGCGCTATGTACATATATGCAACCAGAAATCCAAATCTTGATGGCATATTCGCGAAGAGTCAACAGCATCGGTTGCGCTACTGGTCTTAGACATCAACTTGTCCATTCTACTCCCATTATGCTCCATTTTACTGTATTTTCTCGACTTTTTAATGAATTCGAGTAGGCGCTTTGGGAGGAGCTTACATTAAAAGTATTCACCACTTCCGCAACTAGAATCTGCAGCCTGACACAAGCAAAGGCAGGACGACAGTCACCTATTAAGTGTTCCGAAATCTCGTCACGCTCTTCACAAGCGTCGCAGACTCATGTTTCGCTTAAGCCAATGTTATGCTTTGTAAGAGCGAAGTGCCCTATAAGAACGCCAACAAGGATGCGTTTTTCTTCCCTTCGTCTGGAAGCATTCGTTTAGTCAGCTCATAGCCATCAGAAACAAGTCACAGACAATTGTGTTCATATCAAACCCAATCATTATCATGACCATTGATGCAGGAATACCCATCGCAGGTTCGGGGCTTGAGGAATTCTCCTCTGAGTCTTGTCTAGCAATCCTAGAATGCGAGTCAGTGAATTGAATCTACTGATTCTGGTGTCATTTTTTGGGAGACTCTGGGAAAAATGGAAATAATTATGAAACTCATGAAGTTGCGATCATAACGACAAATACCTTAATAGTCCACATCAACAAAATGCACAGAAATTCAGAGATAAGGCCACCCAAATTCAGCAGGGCTTAAGTCATCTACTCTGACTAGTATCTGGACCTCATTCTGGACATGAAACTGAGTTGGAAAATGTTCACTATCGTATACACAGGCATTGGGCTTCAAATGGGGAGTCTATCCAAAATGAACGGCTCTAGAAGAAGCTGGTTATGTCTTTTTTATAAATATGGCTACACTTTATGGAACTTCTATAGCCTCGCTGGATACGAAACTGCCCACACTTTCCCTAGAAATTTATTGGAAATCACTAATAATGAAATCAGCATTGTGTTCAGTCTCAATTAAACTTACAGATCCTGGTCCTAGACTTAAAAACAGGCGGTCAATAGCACTGGACTGCTCTATGTTACAGACGAATAAGACATGGCAAAGGTTAGCTAGATGTCTGCCTTGTAACAAGAAAGTCACTGCTAAAGTAGACCAACAAATCGGGTCCGTCGTACCCTAGAAACGCTGTAACAGAGTGCGGTATTTGAACCACACAGATAGTCATATGAATCTCAGGAGATCCATCAACTCAACGTTGCCTAAGGTCCCCAGCTTGCAGTAGATGAATCCAGTGTCTGTTTGCTAGACTGATGTCTTTATTTTCTAACTTTTTCCGAAAGGAACTGATTGGAGCTACTATGCAATGAAGGGCTAGCGATAGGTGCAACGTCAACGAGCTCGTCAGCTAGTTTCCTGACGAACAAGACATCTTCCCGACACAATGCATCTTATACTTCAGAGGATCCCGAAGCAGGCTGAATGCTTCGGTCGTAGATGTAACATATGGTTAAGTAACATAAGACGTAAGATAGCTTACAATATTCCTCATGAAACTGCTGTGATTGAATTGCTTGCTTGGCAAATGAAGTCTGTTAGAATTCGGTGGCCTAATTCGGGGTGGTAAGGTCCAACCTCAGCAAATACTTCTTTCTGGCCTTCAAAAATGCGGCACACAGGTGTAGGTCCCTTCTATTCGCGCAAAAATGCATAAAGCCAGTCTCAACAATCACGTCAGTGAGTTGGAAAGAAGTGTAACCACTCTCTGAATGTATTTGGGTTCTAGATTTAGAAGTTCTCAATTAACCGCTCTGCTCATTAACACCGGTCTTTCTGCCAGAGTACCACCCCATTCTCGAGTAAAATGTTAATTTCTTAATTAACCCAAGAACCACTCGAAAATCAATTCAATACCACTTGAAGATCTCTTGTGTTTTGTTAATTAGCCGCCATCCTGATATTTCAATCTAAATCACCATAACTCAGCAAAATAACTTTATTCAAATTCCAGTTTCATCAAATTGCTTGCGTTTAATTCAACAAACACAATGTTCCACCCATTTTGAGTGCACAACACACAAAAATTACCAACAAAAGCCATCCTCCTCGTGCCATAAATCACCCAAAGCCAGTCACAAAAGTCAGCTAATATTTACTCACAGACCGCTCCGATACTGTTATGCATTCAAGCCAAAACCGGACCTGGGTTTCTACCAAAGTCGCACTTCTTTTGCTATGCACAAAAGGGGTTGAGTCTATAGTACCGCTGGCCGTCGAACGTCTTTCGCAAAGAATCAAGTTTCCAACCAGAACAACTAGAATTTCCAAGAGAAAATTTACGAGCCACCAATGTTGTTTCAAATAAAATACACAGCACTTATGCAAATGTTAATGTACAAATAAATATGCATATTCCGAACGATTTAATTCGCTACTGGGCGCGTTCTATACTCGCTATAGCTACGTTCACTCGCGTCGTCGTAATTAAGATATCTCGCATCGCAAGCTTCGAAGTAAATTAGCTCGGCGGGCGGAACGAGCTCAACTCGTGCAGAATCAATCAATCCAGTTTGTTGTTAGACTGTCAGCAAGAGATACAAAAGTATCCAAGTATCTGTGATTGCTGTGATTAACGTACAATATTCAATGGCATTACACTGCAAATGAATTCATCAGACTCTTTTATGGAAATCAGAAAATCTTTCTTCATTATTGTTGTCTACAACTGGCGGCGACCAACAACGGACAACGGAATGGATGTCGAAGGAATATTGAAATGATATTGGCGGGTGGCGATGCCCTGCGCGCTATTAGTATGTGGCAATGGTGATGGTGACTTAGGTCAGTGACAATTGATTGGACATTATGGGTAAATTGAATGGTTGCTTTGTGGTCTTCTTTGGTGTTGCTTTGTGTTAAGTTGTGATCCAAAGACACTATGCACAATTGGACGTGGTCAATGGCCTCTGTGGCGCACATATTAAGTGAGTTGCGTCTGGCAGTAGTTCATTGTATTCCATTAGCAAGAAAACGCTTGGCTTTATATGGATGCAATTGGATGGTTTGGTATGCATGAACCGCGGATGTTGTTCTGACTGGCATGTTGTTCTTCTTGGAAGAAATGGAATTCGCATAGACAATAGATGAACATGGAGCACATTTGCAACATATGCTAGAAGCTCTAGATACACCTTCAGGAGGGCAAAAGTTATGAAGCAGGCAACAGGACCAGGCAATCTGCTTACAATCTCATATAGCTGATCCATCGTTATTCCTTCTGACTTACAGCCGATTTGAGTATTGCCACAGTAGAGTCTCAGGGGCAAATGATTCTATAGTAGACTATCATCTGGGTTCTGTTGAGTGTGAAGTTATGAGTTATGAAGAACATAGAAATTCTGATGACCAACATGTACTCCAAGTGCACGAAAGCTGACTTATAACACCTCGAATTAATGGGCACCCTTTGGTTTGGAATCCTTTTCATTCAAGATATGACTTGGCCGGAAAATCCCAAAGATACTGCGTAGTGCGTTTTCACCTATTAATGAATGTTTTCAGCCGTACCACTCTTCGAGTTCCATATTCCAGCTCAATGTTGGGATGGATCTCTGGTAGCTTGGTGTTTATAAGAGCTTAAGAGACGACATTTATTTACCGCACTGATGATCCGCAAGGTGTTAATGTGGTCGATAAAGAAGTACTCTCTCTAGGTACTAACTAACATAGTTGTCAGCAAGCACATACTTCGCCAGCTTTCGTCCTGAATTGTGTTGCCTATTTTAAAGATCTCGTCGATCTTAGTCATCCGGACAACTTTCGACCCCAACTCTAGTTGCAGTAGGTCGACGTATGTAGTTGGCAGTAGATTCTTACGCAACATGAGAGATGGGCCTCTAATTTTTGACACACTGTGCGATCACTAAGTTGGCGGATGTTGATCTTATGTCGTTAGATCTTCGATGTCATGCCATGTCTGCTCTTAGTCTGTTTCAGGCATCTGGAAGCGACTTATGGAAGATTTGTCAATTTATTTGGAGGTTGCTTGCCTGTCTGTTGACATCCAATTGACTTTATGCCAGGATTCGTTCTCAAACTGGTGCAGGGCGACTTGCGTGTTGTCATTGCGGTTGTCTAGTCATCGCCGAATCATAGAGTGTATGATTCCTTCGTTGCCGCTGTCTACCTTGGCATTCAGGTCCCATATTACTGTGTCGGGGTTGGGTGTGCAACTTGTTTTAGAAGATCTCCTTTTCTTTCTCAGACGAGCAATCTAGCACTGTATGGTAACGCGACGTACTCTAGTCCAGAATCGCTGTGTGGCTGTTGGAGTTGGCACGAGTGCTTCCGGACGGTCTTTTGCAAGCTAAGCATCTAAGCGTATCATGTCGCTTGCTGCCATTGTGAGATCCTTCACTTGTTGGGTCTATAATGTTCTCCACTGAAACCAATCCTTGTCCGGGTACGTGACTTGCTCAGGTTACCTAATCTAGACGACGTACTTGCCATCTAACTCACGTGTGTTTGGAGATAGACAAAGCACTACTCGTACATTGCGAGCTGGATAGTTGAAAGCTTTGAAAATATCTCTTCTAGGAATCGAGGGGAGTAGGTACTTGATATGCGAATTTCAGTTGTAGGAAGAACCTCGACAGGAGCTAATGTAGTGTCCTTAATTGTTATAGGTTCTAGGTTTACCTGTGACCTTCTTATAAAGGATGGCATTGATGGAAAGTCCTTTTTTAAGACACCATTCAAGGATATTTGGCATCAGTTTTTAAATGATCACGCTGTGGCTACCACTTACATGAGGGACAACACTCACTCCCTGCCTTACTTTACAGTGGCTACTCATTTTTGTAGAAGAATATAATAATCACTCACATTTTTTTCTCACCCTTCTCTTGCTTAGTAGCTTAAAAGTTATGAGCGACTTAAATTATCTCAATTTCCATCGTTTTTATAGACGAAATCACCAATTATCCTGTCACCTGACTAAACATTTTCCATTTTATTTCATTTTTAAACCCATTTCATTCGAAATTTTCCATATTTTTAGGAAATTTGAATAAAGAATCAATTCATGTCCAAAGATTGACGGCACAATTCCTTAAAAAAAATCATGAATTTTTTTGAATATTGTTCACAGAGCTTTAAATTAAGTTGTCACTCCATAGTTCGATTGTGTTTGACTTTTCTCAATTCAAAGTGGATGCTGCGAAGCTAGACGCCAAATCAAATTGATTTTTGGTTTTTTTTTGTGTCAAAAGAATTTACATTGCAAATAATTTATGTTTAATTTAAGATATTCGTCGATAAGGTGTTCCAATGGAAATTAGATAGAAAGAGCCCGAAACACAAAACAACTAAATTTGAATTAATTACCAAAAAGTATATATTTCAACAAAATGGCTTACTTATTATCATTTGTGGTCTTGTGTTCAATTTAGATTAAGTAAAATTGATATTTTATGACGAACACGGATGTTGAAGATGTCAACTTGATGATCTTAATGGGGAGGTAGTCGTATATTAGCGACGAGGTGTCGAAGAATAATGGAAAGGTTCGACTAATTTTTGAACCTCTTTTCTCGGTCTTCGAGTGATAATGGTTTGGATGAAATTTGAGAGATAAATGATGCATAAGAGGCCGCCTTAAAGCGAATAAAAGTTAAAGAATCCGCCTTGCCATGAACTCATTAGGACTTTGTCCGTAAGTAACCTAATTTTAAGCGTGAAATACTCCTTTTAAGGAGCTTTATGTCAAAAATATATTGGTGTATGTTCATTGTTAACACTTTATGCTCGTTGGGAAGCATAGGAAGTCAACTACGCTTGCTCGTCATCTAGTTCGAACATCTCCAACGCGTATGAGTTGCCAGGAATGTTGGAGCCCGATTCCTCCTTTTTAAACGTTTGGGCAGAGCGTTCCATTAACCTGTCAGTCTTGATTGCACTACATGGTGTTCAATTTGTCATCGGGCCATAGAGTGTGTCCAATCCAATGCCACTTTCTTCTTTGAATCTTAACATTCAGATGTTCTTGGCCAGTTCTCTGACAAAGGCATTCATTGTACATGGTACGTTTCGGCCAAGAAATTCTCAAAACGATTCTTAAACGTTTATTTATGATAGCTTGAAGCCTGCATATGTTACTGGTATAAATTGGAGCGGAACAGTCGCAGCTTGGTTCTTAAACTGATAGCATCGCTTCCTCAGCTTCAGCCTTCCCGATTTTGTTGCAGACATCCGTTTCAGTGCCAGCATGGATAGCTGAGACCACACTTCCTAGATAGGATTCGAGAGTAATGTTAAGTTAAACGCTGGTGTTAGTAGCGTTCAGGGCTTTTTTTGAGAAACACTTTGCTTGTCTCAGGGCCATCAAATAGAAGTCCCTTATTCAATGTGAAAGAAGACCTCACCGTCGAAGTGTTTAAGATAAGATTTCATGATGTCCCTGGTAGACTTTTGGCTGTCGTATTGGAACAAAGATTGGCTTATGAAATTGAAGAAGCTCCTTGACTCGTATAGTGAAGAACCTCAAAACGCCAGAGAAAACTGCCTATCATATTGAGTATCTCTTGGGCCAATAGTAGGTATTGCAGTCGAATGCCTATAGTATAAAAATTGGACATGCCCTAAGATCTACAAGGGGATACAGACTATCTATGGACTTAGTTGCGTTCTGAGAAGCTTGTAGCGGAAGACAGTCGAGAAAGACAGAGCCGGAGATGCCCATTGCCAAGACCAAGACTTGCGATGAGGAACTTTCGAAGTTATATAGGGTTCCTCGAACCTGCAGGGTGATAACAGCTATACACAGAGACAGAGTCTTATCTGCCCAGTAGACTACATAAAATAAGCTTTTGATTGAGCACAAACCAAGCGACAAGTTGCTCAATAAATCAATACTTTTAATGGCTCATAAATTACAGATAAAACGAAAATCCATCTGACGAATTAGTAGGTACATATCGCGCTATTAAATTTTCCAAATCACCTTATAATTGTTCCAAAGTCGTTAAAATAAAAATCCGTTTCCTAAGAAGAAACTCCAAGCTACCCTTTTATGGCTCGGCAATAAATCTCAAACGATATAGTGTCCGAAAGCAAGAGGTATAAAGTTCGCTCGAAAGTCGAAATCTGTGAAGATCAACTCACTTTACCTTATGACCAATTAATCACCGCAAAACTAATTATAACCTCGTAAAATCTATTTGGTAAGATCGACTGTAGCTGGAGCAAAGTCCATGGCTGGCTACAGCTACATGTACCTACTACTCTTTTTTTGGCAGTATCAAGACCCCGTCTGATTGTTTATGCGAATTTAATCACAATCGTATAAAAATAAAGAACACACTCAATAAAAATCTGTTTTATTGATCCGTTTCTCCATGGTGGTGACCATAAAAATGTATTTAAAATCATATAAAAGTGTAGGTAGAGTGAGATGAATGCGTTCCGCAGTGTGTGTCTGTGAGGATCATAGGATGAACGTGATGTATCTACAACACACCAACAGGGACAATGTTAAACGGCATTTGATTCCATGTAAGAAGATGTTTCGACTTCTTACAATGAGAATCCTTGTAAGATACATTTTCCCCTACTCCTTGGGCCAGAGGGTAAGTTGGTAATAAAATGAGAACATAAGAAGAATCTCTGTAGCTCAAGGGTAAACAGGAAAAGATCCACTTGAGAATAATTTTATTGGTCGTAAACCACCCTCGACTCGACAAAGTGTTTTGGTATAAAATGGTTTGAAGATTAAATAGGGTAGACGTGCTAAGTGATTTCTTTGCCATCTGTTGGGTGGTAGGGGAAGCTATAAAAAATTCCCTTTGATTCGAGTACAAGATGCGTGATAGGTGTATGAGATGGAATTATTCGATTTCGAAAAGGTGTGGTGTGTAAATTGAAATAAATATTTTCGGTTGAGTGGGAACTTTTTTTCTTGAATTGCTTTAAGCTAATATGTATCTTTGTGTGGTTGTTAAATTTAAGGACTGCTTTAATTTCGGTGCTAGAAAGGTATTTCATTGAGTGTAAAACAATGTTATTGAGCAAATAATTGCGATCTCTTATAAATCAATAACCAAAAGCAGACAAGGTAAGAAGTACGCACATCTGATATAGAGATGGCGCAGGTAACCATTTAAACGTAAGTAAGCGCGTTCAGTGTTCTCTTCGTTCAAATTGCGGTCCAGCCAGACATGACTGTAAAAATCTAGTCAATAAACTAAGAAGCGCAGTGAATCATCTTGGAATGTGAATGTTGACTCCAAGGATCAATCATAAAACAAACCAAACATCGTATGCTGTTCTTAGGTAAAAACTTCTACATCTGTAACGAAACTCATAAGTTTCGATTTATAAAAGTTCACCATCATTAAAAACGGCTGTAAACCTATGCAACAAGTACATAAGATTGATCTTAAAAGTTATAAGTTTTAGTGTCTAACAGTGACATCGGATATCTCATGACAGTGCATCTCATGACTGAAAAGGTTAAGGAGTTATTTCCTATAAAACCGAGCTTCTTCGGAGCTAATTCCTCTGGAATAAAATACCTTTTTAGCATTTCAAAGTACTTTTTCCGTATTTTTAAGTACATTTTAGTACTTCACGGTACCTTTCAGTACCTTAAGTATTTCATTAGTTCAAAGTACCTACTTTTCAGCAGTTTTTCAATATTTTCAAGAATACCTGCTTATTAGAATATGAGTCCAAACGAGTAACCAAGCAGAAAATGCCGATCACTAATTGGAAATAATACCAGTACCCATCTCAAAACTTATGGGTGTGCTCACATTTAACATTGAAAGGGAACGAGGTAGATGTTGGCTCATCACTGCAACATACTTGGTATGTATCAATGTCTAAAAGAACAAAAATTAGGAAGGTGTCATACCCAATAATGAAGGACCAGAGAGCTACTCCTCCAATAAAGACAATTGGACTCCAATACAGGGGCTTTTGTCACCTAGTGAGTAGACCGGCTGCGGACTCGCCTCTAGATAACATTATTAAGCAGATGATAAGCTTGGAAAGCAGTTTTCTGCTGCGAAGGCAGGAGGAGGAACGAGCTGACTACTTAGATAGCAACATACTTTTGCACCGGAATGACAGATATATCCCTAATGAATCTAGCGGCCTCTAGGACAAAATCTGTCATCCCGGTGCTAAAGTATTCTAGCAGCTAGATTGGCAAAGTATTGGGAACGCGCATATTATCCATTGACATTTACATTACCAACATTTAAGAACACTATTTCCTTGTATCTACATATTTTGTTTGGTGTTTTACACACATTTGAACATGCACATCTCATTTATTTATGCTTGACTCCCTGCGAACACATTCAAGTATTTTGAATCATTTGAATAATTTTTCTTTTCCACTACTTACCAACAGATGGCATAAACTTATTCGAAGGAAAGTGTGTACTAAATTGAAGTCCATCTCAAATGACTTCATCCAAAATGACTTCTGATTGGAAATCAAAGTCTAAGCAGAAACATTTTATTTATAAACAGCCAGTCAAGCGAGTAGACTGAGTATGATTCAAAACCGAGTAGCCACTTTATTCGTTAGACACCAAATAAAAGATGTTAGTGTTAAATTATAACGCACTTTAAAAAGGAAAGTAAAAAAAAAGAAAAGAGTCTGCATCTTCTTTAGAATTTTCTAACTTATTCAGGTCGTTTATTTACTTACATCCTGTATCCACTTGTGGGACCAAGAGCTGTCAATGTTTTGCTGTTCTCCTCAACTGCAGTGGCTCCGTCTTTACGATTCTTCGCCATGTTTCATGCGGTTATTCTTTCCTGTGTTTTAAGGGGTTCGATTGCGTTACTTTGCACATATTCACTAAAATCCGAATGGGACACACACTCCTTAACCCTGGTGATACACTGGCCTCTGTCGAATGACTTTGTTGTAATCAATGGTACACTGGCAACGTGTTTAACACTACTTCAGGTTTCACAATGGAGTCCATAAGGTCTGTGCTGTAGAATAATGAATTGACTTGGATATTAATCCTTATTAGCGACGATATTAAATTGGAAGCAAGCACTTTTAAGCCACTCAAAGCCACTCGGCGGCGAGGCTTTTGCCATAAAGTATTGTTTGAATGTGATTGTCTTATTATTTGTACATAGAGCCGCCTTTAATTTGGGAGACAACCGAATCACATTCTAGATCTAGTGAACTACCTAAATCTTTTAAGCCTTTAAGTCTAGCTAAATTTGTGCTGGAAACTATGGAGTGGCTTATTAGGCATTTGCATAGTATGGTGTACAGCAGGCTTTCGAATATCTTCTTAATCCACTTTACTCTGGGGGCATACTAAACACTATTAGCAGCTTGCTAGAAAAACCAATCAGTAGAAGATTCGACCAATAAATGGATTGGAGCCATTATAACGTAGCTGCAGTTAAAAGCTATCCCCAAGGCGGTGTCCTCTCTCCTCTTGTGGTCGCTAGTTGTCCCACGTTGGACGGTGGGAATCTTTCAAACACGGAAATGAGGGGATACTCAGTATCCCCTTCAACCACTGATGCTCGCGGCACCACAGTCAAGCATTTCATCGCGGGGAAAGACTTCAGCCTTATACATATTATCAGATCGCTTCCCAAGCTTAACGTGTTCAGAAGCTGTCTAATGATGCTTCCTGGGAACAAGGTATCTCCCATTTTGCTTGCCAGTAGGCCTTCATGATATCGTTAGCAGTGGAATATTATGTGTTCCACGTTTTAGACTACTACGACATGCCTAAATCTTAGGTGATACAATAAGTCAGGTATAAGTTAAACTCTCCATGCTTCCTATTGATCTAAAAGTTTACATTTGGGGTCAATCTCTGCGTCCTTCAACCTTTGCCAGCAGAGTTCTATCTATTTTTCCCATTCTTCCAGGCTTGTTCTTCGTGGTACTTCACTATTACGTCGACTCGTTGCTGTTGGCATCACTGCCCTCACTATATTTCCTTTCGGCTCTTTGACAAGGAGGTATATTGGCACCAATCCAGTTACTACGCATGTCGCGTCATATGAGCTTGTTTGGAACGCACTGCATAGTTACCAACAGTCTGTCAACAGAGTTCTGAGTATAATGATAAGAATTGCCTTATTAGATGTTATGACAGCACGACCATTTCAAACGCCATTCAGAGATCTGTACTTCAAAAGGAGATGATATGTACCAATTGAGAAGAAGTCTATGATAAGCATGCAAGATACGTTAAAAATCTCTGAGCTACTTACCAAATATTTGGTAGTCCTTCTACTAAAGTTAGCCTAGCCATTGGACATTTCAATCGAGTCAAACCAAAGAGCTTGAGGCAGCAAAACCTTTCAACAAGGACGTGCCTGCTCAAGGCTTTCACCCGCCGCCCTTTTTAAGAGTAAAGGACCAAAGCAAACAATCCAACGGCACGGGGCTTAATCAACACATCAGCACAATTTTCAATCAGCATAAATACACTAATTTACTCTGAAGAAGTGTAACGGCAGCAGGTATCACCCTCATCGTTTAACAAATGAATTTACTACTCGAAATTACCTATTAAATCATAATTAAAACAATTATGCTTACGCACACACTCATTTCCATTTAGATTTGTATACGGAAGTGAGAATTTCCGCGGTACGCATCCTAATTACGTATTCCGGGCCCCAAAAATGGAAATTTTATTCCACTCAAAGATACCTACTCTCCTCATAAACAATACATCAAAGCCTCTCTACCTTTGGCGGTTCCAAGCAGCCACCAGCCACCACCCACCCTCCAGTCTCCTAAGGCAAACGAAATTCCATTAAAATTTTATGCCCGCCAGGATGTGTACCGCTCTCCCTCTCTCTCTGTATGTTTGTATACATAAGGCTCCCTCTGATTAATTTCATAAATTTTCTTTAGCATTTTAATTCCACGAGCAAGTGCTTTCATCCCCCAACGCGCTGCTGGCTGCTGTGCATCCCAGAACACTCTCAGCCTCCTCCGTCGAACAGAAGAGGACGACGACGATGAATTCTCTCGTCGAAGACGGTGCGGCACACACATTAAAAGAAGTTATACGCCCATTTGGCGCTTTCGAAAATCGCTTAGGCCCAAGGAAATTTTTCACTTTTATTGTTATTGCCTGCTTCCCCGAAAAAAGAAAAAACGCCGACCAAACTTATAACACTAACACAGAGATAGCAGCCGCCATGGATACACAAATATATCTATATAATTCCTTTGAATATTTAACAGATAAATTCTGCGTTCCATTCGCTTGCCCCAGCAACCACCTCGAGAGTGTTTCTTCTTCTTCTTCTTCTTCGGCTTCAGCTTCCCTGGGTGGGGGCTGAGATATTGCTTTGCTTGCTTCTTTGAAACTTTCATAAGAAATTTAAAAGGATTCCTTTGGATGTAGAGGATATATTTGTAGAGGCTTGCTTACTTGCTTGCTTGCGGAGGATGAAAGAGGAGGTGAGTCCCAAGAGCAAATTGAACATTATGGTGGCAAGATTAGTCGGAGATATCAATGGATTCAGGGGGTATACTCTGCTGTTGGATAGGTTGGGTATAATACACTAGGTCCCCATACAGTAGCAGCCGCTGCCGCCGTCGAAAAATACGCAAATGTTTACCCTCGAAACGATTTATTTTTATTGGACCCAGTGAGTTATTGCAAATTATTTATGTTTTGATAATTTTGCTGTTGTGTGCAGGGAATTTTGTTTTTAGGATTGCCTCCTGCTCCTCCACGGGGTCCTTTATGTATAAATAACAAGTCGGTCATAGGAGGTGGGCGAAAGAGCGTGCGAATTATTTTAATGGACCTGAATGGTGTTCTTGGAAGCTTAGAAAAATAAAACGTGCTTCTTGTATGGGAAATACCTAGCTCGCATGGGATTTGAATAGATCTCAAATGTGGGATCAGCACTAAGTATTAAGCATTTTTCTGCAAGTCGAACAGAAAGTTAAGTTGTTGACATCTCTTGGCGGTCTAAAGTTCCCGACTGTAATGACGCAGGATGGACCATAGAGTACAGGAGTAAAGACACTGCTATGCTCCAGCAATCATCAAATACTGGACATCAATAGGGGAATCTTAACGTTTGAAAACCAGAAGCAAATCGCCGGACAATTAAATTGGCATACAAAGTGACTTTATAAACAGATTGCAGCTTTGGGTCTAAGTACCAACCTCTACTAGGTTGCCAGAGAAGATGCTGACCAAATATTTCAGACTGCTCCCGGTAGTGGACGAAACTGCCTGTTCTCAGTAAATGAGCGCAGTTTCCGTCCACCCACATATCCTTTTGATCCTCGCAGCACGATTCACTGCGCTGTATTTTGTTGTAGCTCCTGATTTCGTTGTTCCCTAGTGATGGTAGCCACTGCTTCATTGACTTATGCATGCTCTGCATCTTACTAGCAGATTACGGCCTTCAGAGGCATGATTTCAAACATCTATGACTAAAAGGCATCAGCGGAATATCCTATTGATGTAGAGGTCTATATTGCTTACCAATCGCTGCATCTATCTATCCTTTCCTGTTAATACCCTAGCAATTCACGTAATGTAGGTTATGTCTCTTGTGACATGTATGAAGTTATAGTACCTAAATTCATCCGTGTCCGGCGACTAGACTTCCTTAGAGAGTATCCCTACCTAACCTAGATTATGTGCACCCTTTTATCAGGCGACAAGGGCTTAAAATAAATGAGTTCAGAACACATGTCCAGGTCTTAAAAAAAAATGCTATGGAGATAGCCTTCAGCTTCATATTGGTGATCGATGAATTCCTGACTATCATCACTGGTCAATTTCAGATAAAAGAAAATCCACCGAAGTCTTTAGTAACAGTAGAGCAAATCTTCTTCCTTTGGGATAAAATCGTAGAAGAATACTTTTAAGAGTATCTAGAAGGATTGAGTTCATAAAGCTATCCATGAATCAAGCCAAGGTGCTAAGATGTTTCCATATGAGCGGAACTGCTGATCAGCCAGACTATGCGCCATGCCATCGATAGGAACAAGCAATAATCGGAGGGCGCAATATCTGGGGAATATGGCAGATTGACTTTCCATTTGAGCGTTTCCACGTAGGTTTTTAACGGGTTCGACAACGTAAGGTCAAGCGTCGTCACGCTGTAGAATCACTGTTTCGTGCCTCTGCTCGTATAGTGGCAGTGCTCGGCTGTCGAGACCATCCTCCAGTGATGGCTTGGTTATAGCCAAGTATAATAGACAGTATAATAATAATATTCGCAGCGTGACGTAGAAGCATGACCAGACAGTCTCCACGACTTTCTTCTCTCTGGATTGCTGAAATGAAGCCGCCAAGATGCGACAAAGAAAAATCTTCCTTGCACAAAAAAAGAAAACGCCGTTGAACGTTCCTTGGCTTTAAATCATAAGGAATGCAAGTTCCTTATTTCTGAGTCTTTCCCAGTGCATGCAATCGCTGGAAATAGCTTGGCGGGTAACTCTTAATCCTAAAGCAAGCCAAGAATCCTCATCGAGCAATGCCTTCCATTTAGCGGCTTCGAAAGATTTTGGCTTTTCTTAAGGCGGGCGGTCGTGGATTGGCGTACCATTCCCAGTGGTCTAATCCACTAACCACTTAGCCCAGACACCATCAACTGCCTGCGAATCAACAATCATCACAATAGAGTGCTACGTTCCAGTGACTTATGTCAATCAATGATCATAAATATTCCAGTCTATTAATTAAAAATCTGGTACCATATAACGGGATTAAAATCTACTCAAACAAAAAAAAGTCTTTCATTTTAAATCGCCAATTTAGTTAAATTTTATATCAAATTACCATTTTCAGCGAAATCATTGACAAAAATTATTTATTAACCATTTGTGTTTAGCTCATAAGCTAATCGTTTATTTATAGATCAATATACAAGTTTTAAGACACCGAAACCCCGCTAATAAATTTTGTTGAAAAAAAAAAAAAATAAAAATTTCAGCAAAACATGCGAAATCGTCCCCCCAATCCGGTAAGTAATTTCGCAAACAAAACGAATAACGAGAGACGCTCGGCTCTCCTCCGCCAATGGCCATCGACGAATTCGCCTTTAATTGGTTTTTATTAAACCAAATGCATGTAAATTAATGCTTGTTTATTATATAAATTAAGAATTATTGCCGGGGCAAATGGAGACAGCAGCGCGGCGCAATGGTTGCGCGCTCAGTATGCAGTAAATTCAAATAAAAAAGTTAATCACTCGCGTTACGCTGCGCGTCGTCCGGGTGACGGTGTGGGTACAAAAGCCAGCTTCAGGTTCTTGCTTATAACCGGGGATTGTACATATATTTATTTAACTGTATCCTCTTGTATTATTAATTTAAAACAGTCACTTGATTTGTGACAATTAATATTTCTTCTTTATTGAAGATATGCAAATTCTGGAAAGTCTCTCTCTCTCTCTTGGTTGAGATACGAGTACTTACATTCACTTTCAAACAAAGTATCTTACGTATGCTTGAAATGAGATACAGAAGCTGAAGCCTGTGTAGATCTTTCAATTCATGAGACTATAAAACTTTGTAGTGTAATGCGGTAGCCCAAGTGCGAGTACGACTTGTATGAATAAATATCTACAGTACAAAGTATCTGTGGGTTACCCTAAGTCATGGTAGAAGTTGGCTGCCGACGACGACGACAACGACAATGACGATGATGATGATGATGATGATGACGACGACGACGACAACGAAAACAGAGAACAGAATGATAAATAAATTAACTTAAAAGGAAAAAATAACAAAAATAAAGTTATAAACCTGTCAGCAGAAAACAAGGGAATTGTATTTCTTATGAATCAACATGACTTCTGAAAATGAGTGCTTTTTGGGGCCATCGTAAAATAGATTGATATCGAGTTGACTTCTAAGAAATGCAAGTTTCTTAGAGTAGGTAGCCTTGGACAGTATCTATAATTAGGGCGATAACCAAATTTATTTCTCTATCCTATAATCAGGCTGAGTTTAAAGCACCTTAAGTTCATCTCAAAGGGAGTGTGTTGTTCTAGCGCATTGGTGCTGGAAAGGTTGCCATTTGGCTTAAAGCAGTTCATGTAAAGATTGAGTAGAGTTCAAAGACTTCTGTGACTTTGAGCATCTCAGGCAGCAATTCATTGACTCGGATGACACTCACACCGACCTTCCAAGCTTAATACTGATAGAGTCTCGTTGTAGTTAGTTTTACAATTCAAACTTTTACCATATTCCCCATTTAAACAGGAAACTCAAGGGGAAACTAAGACCCATTGTCTTCCGAAGAACACTCGGTTCATGAAGCTCGATTGTATATTTTGAAGCGATGTTGACAAGCCCGAATACTGTACTGTGAACGTATTCATCCAGAGAAACGTCATGTTCGCCTATGAGACACGCTTGAAATGCTCTGTTAATATCGAAAACTGCAATAGCCAATAGCAGCTAATATACAGTTGAAATAATCCAAAAAGTACATGATTTTGTACCACAATAAACAAAGCTTCACTGAGATTGATGGAAGAGGCCTTGAACACCATCAGAGAGACCAGTTCTTCACGACGATTTGGCCAAACCAAAGATCTGTGCAAAATTTGTTCCTTGCACATTTAGTAATGATCAAAAATTTATAAGTCTGGCTTTCCTGTGAACTCATTGTGGCCTGGGGAAATTATCCAAACTTCATTAAGACCACATTCTGACCTTTTTTTCTGATTTTAGAGACGGGCAATGAAGGCAAGAGCAGGCATTCAAATGACTGTTGAATCGCTGTAACGAGCGTATTGAACACGCAAAAAATCGGGTATTCATTATGTTAGCCATCGCACTCTAAGTACCGAATATATTATTAAAGTGGATTCAGAGCGGAAACCAGCAGCGAATTGAACCCTCTTGATCTGGCAGTAGCTCGGGCAATATATTTGGCGTTGCTCGTACAACAGCGCAAGTATAAATAAATAAATAAATATCACTCCGTAAGCAGCCCATAGAGGGCCAACGCCTAGGTACTCACAACTGTACATGTTGTGTGCGGTATACATTTCAGCACATACAGAAGGAACCTACAGTTTTATGCCGTATCCGAAGGGTAGAGGGGTTTTCTCAAGGCAGAAATACTCTTGAATGTTTGTCAGAACGCCACTCGGAAGAGGTGGGGCGGTAAAAAAACGTTTGATGGTATTTTTTCTGGATTCGAACTTGGAATCCCTTGTGCAGTAGTCCAACGCACTAACTACTGCGCCACGGCAAACACAACGCAAGTATGCCATCAACTTCTTGATTTTCAAGCCTTTAATCGCAGTACTCGAGGTTGTGGTGCAAAGTTTTCTATGAAGCCATAGTAAAATGCTCCTTAACTGATCCTTGTATTTGAGCAAAAAGATGTCTAAACCTTTCACCGCCGAGTGTTGGAGGGAACTGTGTTACAGTAGTTTCCTACTCCTCTACAGCCTGAGCGCCGATGCAATTCTGGTTCTGGACCTTTTTCTTGTGATATAGGAACTCCAACACAATCATCCCACAATCCTTCTCTCTGCGATCTATCAAGATTCCTTTTGGCTCCAGATGTCATAACAGATTTCACAGCATCGGAAAATGGATGGAAATCGGACGAAAATAAGGCTTAGATAGTCCCTTGGTTCACTTCAGTTTTGGTATTTACTCTAACTTATGTTCCATTTAGGAAAATTGTATCTGCTTTATGAACATTGAATATTTAGAAAGCTGATTTATAGATAAGGTATTTCCGAAACCCACCACCTTTTCATCGACTTTAAAGCCGCCTATGACAGCATTCATCATCTTGAGCTCTACCAGGCGATGGCCCAATTCGGGATACCGACAAAACTTATCCAGATGTGTCGCGTAACGCTGGAAAACACGCAATGCTCTGTGCAATTTGGAAACAACTCTTCGGAGCTCTTCCAAACGTGCATCGGATTCAGGCAAGGAGATGCGCTGTCATGTGAATTCTTCAATATCGTGTTGGAGCAGATAGTGCGTAGGGCAGGTGTTAACACGGAAGGCACTATCTTTCACAAATCCGTCCAACTGCTGGGATACGCAGACGATATTGACATCATCGGAAGATCCCGGCAAGCCGTCGTAGAGGCATTTACGGCTATTGATGAGCAGGCCAAACGAGTTGGTCTTGAAGTGAATTAGGACAAGACAAAGTATATGTTATCAACAAACAAAAATTTATATGTCCAAAACATTGGGCAGAACGTCACTGTTGATAGCTATAATTTCGAGGTAGTTAAGGAGTTCACGTACCTCGGAACAAATATTAATCCTACAAATGACACCTTTGTAGAGATCCGACGAAGAATAACCCTAGCAAACCGCTGCTACTTCGGTTTGGCGAAACAACTGGGTTCAAAACTTCTAACTCGACGGACCAAATTAATGCTCTACAGAACGCGGACGATAAGTAAGAAAGCTGAGCAAATATTGGGCACCTTCGAGCGTAAAATACTCCGTCGGATATTAGGTCCCCTATGCGAGGAGGGCGAATGGAGGAGAAGGTACAACCGCGAACTCTATGAGCTGTACCAGGATGTGGATGAGCCAAGATACGCAGACTACATTGGCTCGGCCACATCGAGGGAATGGACAACAATGCTCCAGCCAAGAGGATCTTCGAATCCCAGCCCCCAGGTTCGAGACGGCGAAGAAGACCGAACCTCCGGTACAAAGACCAAGCTGTCGCGGATGCCAGAAAACTTGGTCTTCACAACTGGAAGCAGCGTGCTCGGGACTGCAGAGGACGGAAGGAAAACGATGTCTCAGGCAGGGACTCTACAAGGGTCGGGAGCCCTTTAAGAAGAAGAAGAATTTTGGTTTCCTCTTTTCATCTCTACACCAAATTATTTTAGTTTTTTTTTCCAAGCTAAGTGTTACAAACATGCGTTAAGAGCTGCAAAGTTACCTTGGCTAGTAAGACCTTCGTACAAAGACGCTCATTGCTCAAAAACCTTGTACTTTTAAAAGAAACTCTGACAAAAACTACAAAGTAAACATTTTAGGGAATTATTACGAGTAAAAGGAAATCTTATATCAAAAGACCTAGTCAACTGTACCATGTTGTAGGTACTGAACCAACTAAGGCGAATCAACTCTTTTATTGGTCTCACATATGAATGTGGCATCATTTAAGAAAGAAAAAATTAATTTCCTAATGAAATAATTAAAGCATTTTTATAAACAAAAATAAAAAAGTTCCCACCTCCAGCGTTGACCCTAATGAATTGCGTTACTGTCCGCCGCCGAGTCAACCACTCCCTGGCAAAACACCACCAACCACTCCACAGTGCCGTCGCGTCAGCCCCTGAGAAATATATATACATATTACAAATGGTGGAAACCAAATTAAAATACAAAACAAAATGTTAAAATGGTCTTCTTCCTACTGACAATATTATTTATTACTTTTAATTATTTACACACAGCGAGTGGTTGTCGTTTCATTTAGTTTCGACGACTAGCGCGGCGGCGGTGGTGCGGATCGGAATCGGACCCACAGCGATTGCATAAATTACTGCCCGAGATCTGGAAATTGAACGCGGAGCCTACCCAGGTTCTGATTACTGTCTCAGGGTCCGATCTGGGGTGCTGCTGTTGCTTTGTCTTCGAATAGAGATGTACATCGGAGATCGGAATGAAACCAGACTTAAATAATTTATTACGAACCAAACATCCGCCATCTTTTTTCAAAGCTGCTACCTCGAAATATACGTATGTAGATATTTTGTTGCCCAAAAATGGAGGGGTCTTTGTGTTCCCACTCTTCTCTGGCTAAGGTTGAGTTATTACTTTTTGGATTTTGGTAATAAATTTGATAAATTCTTTTTCGGTTTTTATACCTGATCGCCGCGCGGTATTTTCAGACAAACAGGGAATCGAAGAAGAAAGAAAAGATGGGGTAACCAGAAAAAAGGGCAGTGGATATAAATTTCAAATGCCAGGGAGACTATTGCTATACCACGATGAAGAGATCCACAGCCTTCCAAAGGAACAAGACAAGACATATGCGAGTCTTGATTATGTTGTTGGATTTCGGATGAAATGAAACCACATGCGACAAGGAACCCGGGAATGCTAATGAACATGTGGTTGCTTGGAATTTATTCATTTTTATTCATTTAAATAGAATCGCTTTTGGGCCATTGTTTTGGGAGATAACATTTCAATTTTTAATTCTTAGAGTTCAGCTGATGGGTTGTCGGTGGTTTTTGGGCGGAATTTCGACTGAAAATGAAAATTAATGAGACATTATTAGTGAGAGTCGACGGATAACTTGAATGTAGGGGGGGGGGGGGGGGGGGGGCGGATGGGGATTAGTCGCAATAAAATTGAGTTACGGGCGATGAGTGTTGAAGTTGTCTAACAGCAATGGGGCAATAAACTGCTGAATGGGATAGAGACTGTTTTGTATTTCATTTTTAATTATATGGTTTAGAATCTGTTTATGAGGAAGAGGTTAGGGATGGAGACGGCTTTTGTTGACTAAGGAAATTCGCAAGCCTGCTATTCATCGGTCGGTGCCTGCCAAGACTGCATTAAGAAGTAATACAAGCGAAATACATTGAAACAAAAGTAATGACAGGCAAATTTTGATGCAACGAAAGATAAAATTGAACAAGTAATTGAAAAGATTCCTATTCCCCGGTGAATAGAGCGAGTTTGAGGAGAGTGCTCTAGCCAAGTCTCGCGAGAAACGACTCCAACGAGTCAGTTGTAGGTGTATGTTTAAGCAAAGTGTTCTCAATTTAGAAGCATAGATTGCGACTACGAAAAATGCACAAGATACACTCTTTAAACTTCCGGAACCTCCACATTTGACCATTATACATGGCCTTAGACCTTAGTTCTTTTCTAATGAAGATCTCAACACCAGCAAGTGCAATTCCTTTCGTTGGATCCTAATCAATGAATTCACTGCCCAATTTGCATAAGACTAGGCAGAAGCGTTTAGATTTTATTGCTTGTCAATATGAACTAGAGCTGTCATACCTGGATGTGTTCGCACGTCAATTTGTTCCTCCTCAGCCTTTTCAACTACCTTTAGCTATTGCTGTACCGTGCTCGTTCTACCTGACGCGACATAGGCGTAAGAGGTATTTTCTTGATCTTGATCCTTTGGTACTTTCATTACAATTTCATTTCATTCAAGCAAGACTCGCTGTTTTCATGCTCTGAAACTCAGGACAATTCTGCAGACCTGCAACGATGCAGAAGACAGTTGGCTCTGGTCTGCTACTTTCTCATAACCCATAGGCCATTACCTGTGGTTCTTTCCACCCTTCAAGCACCTAGACTGCATCTCGTTCAAGGCGGCGACGTGCACGAGCATATTGAATAATGCTTTCACAAAATTTTTTTCAAGGAGACAATTTGCGAGTCTAAGACTTCCGAAAGAACTGTAGTTTCCGGTCCCTTGTCCTTCTGCCCAATACTGTCCTGTATGCGGAGCATATTCTAAGAGATGCTCTGATAGCTGTAGCCGGTTCCCATATGACCGTCGCTTATAGGCTGGCTTGGCTCTCTTGGATGATCACTTAGCCTGATAATGCCGCAACAGCCCAAATTTGCCTTCATGCTTGTGTGCATGCGCTCTACTTTCTTGCGGCTGCTTTTGAGGACGGCCTCCGTTTTATGTTCTGCCAATTCCAGGCCTGATGAACGGAGCCACGTTTTCACGTCTTTAATGGTGTTATTGCAGTGATGCGTCAGTTCTTCTAGCGTTTTAGCCACAACCATCATTGCTGTTTATATGTAGTCCTCTTGGTTTACGGATCCGTAGTCACAACGTTCCACAAGGCTGTGCCCAACACTGATCGCTGTGGTACTCCTCCTGTAATGTTATATATTTTTGGCTCTTCTTCTGGTGTTCTGGTCCAATCTGCGGAGAATTATTCTTTCTCACACTGTATCTAACATGCACAGTAGTCTATATGACGATGGTTGCTTTGGAGGCTTTACAGGCACGATGTGAAGAGGTTAACCTCTGGTTGGGCTTTAATAGCCTCTTTTAGGACGAAATAAGGGATCCCGTCCATTCTAGGAGCCTTATTACCCTTGATTGAATCCACTAGCTTTTAAGAACTTCTACAGTTGTGACGACAAAGACCTGAAACAACAGTTTTAAAACACAAATCTCGTCGAAATGGGTTCTCAAATTAAAAAGGGGGAAAAAATGACATGTTGTCGGCAGGAATCCTTGCGGCTTCTAATTATAATGTATCTGAACAAAGAGGCAATCAACTGCCAATATGGAATCTTTTCGTGCTTTCTCACAGTTTAAACCAAAATCTTGATCAAAACGCCTAAGGACATGCTATGATTGGTGTTTAAAACAGTTTGGACGTTATCTAAAGTACTCTACGCCACCTGTCAGTAAGTACACAAATTTAAAACCATAAAATACGGACCCACAAATTACACCTCACTAAGTATAGACTTCCTCTTTGCGTTTAAAATGATATCCTTTTTGAAAAATGTGCGATATCACCGCAATCAGCCTGCATATTGATAAAAAAAAAAACTTCCAATAATCTCCTGACAAAATGCAATTTAATTCTTTCATACATCGTCCCTGTGAGGCAGGATGCAGGAGGTTTTTTTTTTTTAAAAAAAAAAAAGGCTGGCCTCTTTTTTAATTATTTTTTATGCAAATATCCGGGGTGTATTTTTTCCCAACATGCTCCCATTCGATTTATCTGTTCGACCCCAGGGTTGCATTAAACCATCCCAATATCGCACCCTACCATGTGCATGCATGTGACCCGAGGAAACAGTTTAATTTGACAAAACGAAGGAGAATAATATCCTGGCACACATGTACGAGTACGAGTACCCTTGTCTGTTTAGATACTCTTCATTTGGCCTCATAGAGTTACAAGAAAAGGAATGTCCTTCCTTCCATTTCTTCATAATTTTTTTTTTTTTTTTTTATGTTTGTTTGAATTTTCAATTCTTAGAGCAACACCCCTGGTGGCCCCATTTTGAATAGCTCTGGCATTTATCTTCCCTCACATTATAATCTTCCCTTATTGCGCAAAAGGACTATACCTATACACCACCATCAGGGGGAAGCACATCATTTCCTTCTTGGAAATCAAGCAGAGTCTTGTGTATAACTTGCAGCTTCCACCCAACCCCGGCCAAAGTTCCTTGGGCTCGTAAAAGAGATTTATTGCGAAGACGCGCTGCTGTAAGGACGCACGTTCTTGCAGCACCATCCGTGGGGGGAAGAAAATCTACGAGTTGCGGCGGCAGTAGATGAATATTTTTGCTATCGCATCCCACTGGGCATATATCCTTAGAATTATTCTTTCTTCCCACCCTCTTGTCTTGTGTGCTATCTATCGCTATGGCGCTGCCAGCCAAAGTCCTTTCTTGTAATCATGAATATGTAGAACATTTTTCGGCATCTGGGACGACTTTATACTCTCTTATTATTTCTTCCTCGTTGTAGACGTCTTTGCTCGTCCTTGCTTCTTATCTCATGAAGGTTTTTCTCAAAAAAACCAAAAAAAAAACAGACATGCCACCACATTCGGAACATGTATGTGTGTTTGAGCTTTTTTAAGGACTCTCCCCCTTGGTACCAAAGTGGGTGTAGTACATAAGGACGAAGGACCTCGGCTATATGCTCAAACGTGCTTGTAAAGTTACCACCTAATATTGGTGAACAAAAAAAGGAGAGTGCCACCTTTTCCGTGCTAAAGCAGTGCACAGTGTTCCAGAGAGCAAAAAGGCTGCAAAAGGACAAACCGAGACGGAAACTTTTTCTCAAGTTTTCTTGACTCTTTCTTCGTAAGTTTTTATACCCCCCCACACACAGAACAAATACTACCACCCGCTCTATGGTATCCAAAAAGGAACTTCTCTTCGTGTCATGGGAGTGGTGATATGGAATGGTGGTGCGCCGGGAATGTAGTAGATTCCTTTAAACGTTTTCCCATCCAAACAGCTCCTTGAAATGATCTTAACGACCAATAAGAAGTCGTTTCGAAGAGTTGAAATCACGCTATGAGTGTTTCCATTGCGTCTTCTTTTGCCAAGGCGCACAAGGAGTTCACTCTCCTAGTTATATATCCTTGCCGGTATCTAGAGTAGGTATTTTCTTTTGGAGCACGAGTACAAAAAAAAGGGGGAGGTGTGGAAAAATTTGTACTGCCATGAATGTGTGGCGTGGAAATGCTGCCATTCGAGTGGTAGTAGCCATAATCCTTCTATTGGCCATAGAATACTATACCAACAACCATCAGTGTCTAACGATAATGTGGACGTAAATGTGCTACTAAAATCAATAAGAGTGTCACCTTTTTGGGAGGCAAGGATTGCCTTGTGCTGTATGCTCATGCGCTGGCATTTTTTTTTTCTTTTTGCAAAAAAGGACCTTTCAAAGAGGTTCTTGTTTCTTTCTTCTGGGTTTGGCTATTTTGGCTGCAAACATGTAAGGTTATATGTATTTGAATAGGTTTATTGGCAGTTCTGTAGGGATTGCGGAAGAATTTCACACAATTTTTTGTAATTACTTTTATTGCCAGCAAGGATTTGGGGTTGAGGATTTCATTTTTCGAATTTCTAAGCAATTTTAAACGATTTCTTCTTTAAAAAAAAAAAAAATAAAACGGAGATGGGGCTTAGGGTAAAACGTAAGATGACGGCTGGCTTATGGTGGAACCAATTGGTAATGTTCAATGGTGATCTTGGGTTTATTAAGGAAGCAACATATGTGGGATATCAGTTTGGATAGAGAGTGGAGTGAATTGCGTTAAGTCCCTTTAAGGGTACACGTCTTAGATGAATTTCAGCTTCAGTAGAGCTGCAATAAGACCATTTGTTGCGGGTGCCTTTGAATTGAAAACTTAAATGAATGCCCGCAGTGGTCAGTTGACATTTCCGATGGCCAGGTTTCCCTAATATTAGGCCAATATCTCCGAAGAGGGATTCTTAATTTGATATCCTCATGTGCGGAGAATGCGAACCATTTCCGGAAAATGGGCTAAGAAATTTACTTGGAGGCTTCAGTAGCCAGGGCACCGAATTTAAACCAAAAGGTGACCGATATTACCTAGCACCTAGTAGCTCCGAACAAATGACAGCCGATGTACGATGATGAATACGTTTAGTGGGAAAATGTGAAAGGATATGCACATAGGCAAGCAGCGCAAATATAGAACAACAAAGGTAGGGTGCCAGCTCAGAGTATGGAAAGAGGGCTGTGTGCAAAAAGAAAACTCTATAGCTCCCAGGATTTTGGAGATTCTCACGAATATAGGACTCGAAAATCTAAGCAAATCCAGGACACAGACAAAGGCAATTTAGTCAAGGACACTCAAAGAATTGTTAATGTTCTTAAGCTGGATTTTTAGTAGTTGCTTGACGAGTAGCAGAACGGAGAGAGTGATCGGAAGCGACCGTCTAGTTAGTGAGAAAGTTCTCACATCCATCTTTTAAAACCGACAAAGCTGCTGGCTCCGATGGCACCTTAACTTAAATATAAGACTCTTGGCAGGGTACATGTACCTAATCAACAATCAAATATGTTTGGAAGCTTCAACATGATGAACGATGTTTCAACTCCGTATACCACCATGCGTGCTAGGTTGGAAAAAACGCGATGCTCGTAAACACATCGAGCGAATGGACAACTGGGCTGCAACAAAACGAACTTTTAATGCACAGCCTCAACGTTTGAAACGGTGAAAAAGTCCAAACTTCCGGTATATAGATCAAGGCGTCGCGAATTTAAAAAAACTTGATCTTCACGATCTTTCCAGACCTCAGAGGATGTCTCGTCTGGCTCGAGCTTTTTTTGGCGTATTCGACCACATTTCTTACTTCTCCGACTGTAATGTGGGGTGGGTTACCTACATACTTCCTTATCGTTAGTAGTGGTTCTCTGGAAGTAAATATACCCGTGGGAAAAGTCCATGGAAGGCCGGGGTAAACGGAGTTTATCTCCTCTCCTTTTGTATATAGGTACGGACTGGATGTTATGGCGCAGTCGCGACGGAAATGTTTCAATTGGGAGATTTTAGGAGTAGTCTTCATCGTGCACGCGAAAGGTGTTTAGCCATTCGTGATGGTGAAGGAATGGCCGTTTCTACATTACCAATTCAGTGCACTGTTAGTGTTATGAAATCTCACTGCATTAGGTGGAGAAGTTTAAATACCTCGTATTTTAAGGGTCCAACCGATAGAATCCGTGTAGCCGTTGTTCCGTTGAACGTTGACATTTAAGTTGACGTATTGGCGTTCCATAGAATCTGTCACATTAATCGATGACAGTTTCCTACATTCTCTCTCTGTTTCCACCAATGAAAATGCTTACTCTCAGTATTCTTATGCATGAACTTTAATATGTGAATGTGTGACGTTAAATGTATGAATGTGTGTACTGTCAACGGATTGACGGATGGAAAAAGTAGAAAGTAAACCTGCTTTATCCGTCGATGTTGAGCCATCCGTTGGTTATGGGCTGGCTACCATAAGAATGAATGTGTTCTATTGAGCTGTCAGTTAAAAACGGCTGACGAACGGATTCTATGGGTTGGGCACTTTATTCACCAGTGACGGGAAAAGCAATGCCGAGTAATCCTGTAGAATTTGTCAAACTGGATCAATTTTAAGACATATGTTATAATGAAGCCCAAACTTAGTGTCCGGGCTAAATTGTCAGTCTTTCACTGAGTATACTTATACTCCAAATCGCACTTATGAGTTGAGTTGGAAGCAGAAGGCCAGCGATAGAAGCTGCCAAAATGAGGTGGTATAGTTCGGATCTGGTACATAAGACCAGAAGCACTCAATATTGAGCAGCTACTTCTGCGAAAGGAACCATCTTTGCTTCCATGGTTTGGTCACTTAGTACGTATGTAGGTACATATGTATGCCTCCCAAAGCCTAGGAATATATGATGAACTCAAGTCCGCGATCTCTCATGGAGCCGTTTGAGTATTATTCCTGATCAGTTGGAATTAATAGAGAAACATCAAGAAATATGGATCTATTTGGTCGCCCTACCTCTCACACGGCTTAAGTGGGCTGTTGAAAATGTATGAATGTATTCCTACCAAAATCTTAGGCCGACTTACCTCAATCGATAACGAGTAACTTGTCATCGAATATGAGTACACGAGTCTTATTCACTCACGCGTTATCGATTGCGTTAGTTCGTTGTAAGCACTTGTATTTGGGAATGGTGTATGAGTGTGGAAAAATATTTTGCAAAGATCTACCTACGTCTGCTACTTCTACTTCTGGAACTTATTGTTCTTGGGGTATTTTATCCCTTATATCGACCACTAACTGACAATAGTTCGATAATCTATAGGACAGCCAACACATTGCCTTAAAAAATGCGGACTCTATAACCTTGGAACGACCTAAATTTTCATATTCCCTCTCTAAATTTATGATAAATCACCAAAAATTGCCACCTTCAGTCAAAATCACAGGTGACTTCTCTCAACCAAGGTTAATGAGCAGACCATAAAAAAATATGACAACTAATATCTATGACCAATGTTTTTTAATTGTTCGCACCATAAAAAAGGAGTTTTTTCAGGAAAAAACCAATTCTAAGCAAACCTACAGGTAAAATCTCCTTAAAAAAAAGAATATCTATCTCAAATGGCATTTGGAAATTATCTTTCCCATGTCCTTGAAGGTTTCATGAAAAAATACACACACACACTCCCTTACCTGTTAATGGATATTTCCATCTTCTATATCGTTTTTTCGATGTCCTCGTTTTTTAATGCCGCAATAACCATAAAGCAAAGCCCACAGAAGAACGAAAGAGATCAGCAAAAAATCACTAGGGTAAGAGAATCAGATACTTCCATTGCCATTCGTTAGCAAAAGGTATCTTTGCGCTGGCTGTGCGTTTATCTCTCGATGGAATTTTGCCGAAATGCGACCATTAATGCGAATCGTTTCTTTCTGTTTCTTATATATCCTTTTTTGCGCAAATTATTCGGCAGAATTACTGGTTGCGAGTAAGTTCACATGAGGAAGTCATTATCACCTGACATACATTATGAAGGAACCATTTCCGAAAAGGTTATCTAATCTAATGGGTATACATTCGGTGTATGTACATAGGGCGGGTTTATATATATTTTTAATGGGGTTATAAATAAACTACCCGCACTGTAATCAGCTAAAATTTATAGGGAGGCAAGCACATGTAGTACAAGTACATTATACTTGAAGGCAGAAGCGAGTACGTAAGTTGGATGCGAAAAGTGTAATTTAGTTTCGTGAAATTAATTGTGATTCTACACAATTATTTTCTAACATCTAACTTACTGGAGGGACAAGTTTTTAGCTTCAAATTTCAAAGGCACAATCGCCAATTTGGTTTTGACTACAGCATTGCATAAGTGTTATCCTTGTGAACGCAAAATAAAACCCTATAAATAATTATAGGAACCTGCCATTTGGTCTTCTGTGGTTAAGCTGGCGAAGAGCACCTTTAGCGTTAGTTTAAAAGCAACGTCATTTGGTGAGGATGCATTTAAATTACAAGTACCTCGTAAGTACCACCTACGAAGGGTCTTAATCATCGTTTGGACCGAGGTCACAGCAAGCACGATTTGCAGAACCGACTAATCGATGCCAGGACCTAAACTTTGTGTATTATATTTAGAGACTCTGAAACAGACCACAGTGTTAAGTTGCTACTTGTCTCACATCCACGATCCATCCTTTCCCGAGAGACTCTCTGGATCTTTATACAATTCTTCTCTGACATTGATTCCTCAACTGCTGGGTTTCTACCCAGTGACTCCCCAAGAGCTTCATTCTTCAGCTGGCTAATGCCAGACATGGGCATAGTACAAGTACATGTGCCGCCCGCCGTCTCGATTTGCTCCAGGTGTAGTTCACGGGTATCATCCTCATGAAAACTCATTTTCTTAAGCTTCTACGCGAAATTTCTATGATTAATTGTAGACAGCGCTAACCACCCATTTCAGTGATCCTCGCTTCAGCCTGAGAACTTTTCTTTGATCCGAATTTTAATACCCACTTTAGCTTGCCTTAGTTGATAACCTTCTCTGGTGTTCCACCGCAACCCAGTAATTGATCAGGTGCACTACCATTCATCTGCTAATTAAAGCAGACACTTTGGACTAGGGAACTCTAAGATTTTTGCCTGCTCTCTAGGTATCCTTTTACGCAGAGCAGCGTCATATCATGTGGATCATCTTTATAATGGGGATGAGCTCGTGTTCCCGTCTGCTTCTTGGTGTCTAATGCCACATAGTGTGACACAGTGAGTCCTCCACAGAAGAGGCGGTTTAGTGGTGCCGAACTTAGCTCCATCGTGTGCCTGGTACATCAATCTGAGGGTAAACCAGATCATGACTACACTTAGTAGGGAGTGGTATACTGTGCTCAGACCATTTTACAGCGCTTACATCCCTTTTAACGACAATCATTACTAGTAGGCTGTATTTCTCTGTGCTCCATCATGATCTCTGCCTAGTTTTCCTACAGCTGCCGTATAGACTACCACCGTTTATGGCATCGACTCTAGAACTTGATTTCATGAAACTGTACTAAACGTGGGGAAAGTTTAGGTATGATATGCAGTCTGGCACATGCATATGTAGCAAACCTATCCTATCTATGGTTGAGTCCAGGCACTGAAACTTCACTTAGAAGCTTGTTTCCTTTGGCATTAGCCGTTATAGTCTCCGTTCAGGCAAAATGTACCCCTTAAATGGGGAAGGCATCGCTGCTATGAATAGGTTAGAGTGGCTGTCCATATCCAGATACAATTAGCTAGACAAAGAGGGTCCTTTATAATACTCTCTTCGCTATATATAAGTCCAGTCTCAGAGGCCCTCGGATTCAGGCGCTTTATATTCATCTATCTTCTTTCCTGCCTTGTGCAATTCATCCAGTGTGATTCCCGAGATGTGTTCCGTTATTGTCTCCCTTGTCGTTGTGTATGGAGCCTGTGGAAGAAAGGGTTCTTTACTACTGTCAACAGAACCATTTGGCATGATATCTGGTTTGATTTCCACAAAGTCGTCTGCAGCATCTTGCCTTGCTCTCTTTAATGGTCTGAAAGTCTTTAGCTTCAGAATGGAGAACACTGTTGGAAGTTCAAAAGCTCCTCGGTTCCGGACCCGTCGCCGATACTAGAGGCCCGAACATGTTTAAGCCCCACGCGGAAAGTAGCTGCATATGCAACTAGAAGCAGTTGTATCATAACCGAGCTTACTGGAGGAGGTTTGTTCTTTGAAGGCTGTCCTCACCAGATTGTACCGTTAACTTCCCTTGTACCTTCCTTGAGGACTCGAAATGCTAAAGAAATACAAAATGGCGACGTCTAAAAAGAGAGGAATGAAGAAACCGTAAGACTTTTGGGAATACTTGACATTCACCAGCACTTACTAAACTAAACTTACTCTCCTGCACAATTCAGCTTAACGGTTATGTACTGAGTGCAGAACAAAAACCTATCTTAAAGTTTCTGAAAAATTTTAATCTCTTTTCGTTAGTTGTCTTTTGTCTTTTGGATTTTGGATTTTTTTAAAGAATCTCTGTAAATCCAATCGAACTTTAGCCATTATTCACCGGGGAATAAAACTCCATTGTTCTGCCCTAATCCTTCGTCCTTTTCTTTCCACCATTCTATGAGTATCGCTTTGCTATCGCCCTTCGCCAGCTATGTATGTGTGTGTGTCTGAATTGAAAAGGATTATATTAAACTTTTAAATTGCAAAAGGGAAAAACGAAAACAACTAAATCGAAACAAGAATAAGAAACAGAAAGAGCAGGAAAAAATTCGAGAGAAAAAAAAAGAAAAGAAAATCGTTACGAAAAAGTTCTCTCCCTTGTTATTTTTAATGGGATGCAATAATCGTTAAATGTTTGGCGCATTGGAATGATACCGAATTTTCGGAAGCAGTCGAGACGGAACGGGGCCACAAGGCATGGAGATCGCTGGTTGGGGAGTTCTATACACTTTTTCCATTCCACTGGATATCTATATCTGTTTAAAATTCAAAGGATTTTCCTTTCTTTTGTATGTGCAACTAGCAGCACATTTATATGTGATGTTAATGCAAAACAGAGACATATAAATGAGACTGAAATGGGCGATGTGCGGCGGCGGCGGCGGCGGGATAGGAGGACCCATGTCCTCCTATATGCATGAGGAGGTAGTACCTGTTAGCGTTTGTCTATAAATATTTTAGAATTCAAATCAAGATTTTAGTTTAGTTTAGTTTAGTTTAGTTTAGTTTATTTCATCAATCAGAGTATAAACATCTCTTACAGACTAAAAAATTATACAAAAATAAATAATAGAGTAGTGTAGATAATACAAAAATTCTACGAACATTCGATATTTAAAATTCAAATAATAATTCATAATAATTCATTCTTCTACAATTAAAAACAAAAATTAATAAGATAAGTATCTTCAACAATCAATCGTTATCAGATAAAGTTAATAGAAGACTAGTTTTAAAATTAAGCCTAGAAGAATTCTCAAAAATATCAATAAACGATAAAACTGAGTTTACCTCATTGATGCAACGAGCAATAGGTTCATTTTGAGCATAATTCGTACGGTGTATTCTTTCGCGGAAATGAAACTGACCCCGTAGTAAACGTGACGGAGAATAGAAATCAAGCATAGATAGCAAAATAGGACACTGAATTTTACAATGAATTAAATCTCTAACAAACATAACGCAAAAATATTTACGCCTGCATTCTAAAGTATTTAAGTTAAATAACGCCAATCTGGTTTTATAGGAAGGTGTTTCGATGCGCCAATTTAATTTAAAAAACATAAATCTTGTGAAATGTTTTTGTACTCTTTCAATACGATAGGAGTGCAATTCATATGATGGATTCCAGACAATACTACAGTACTCCAAATGGGGTCTGACTAGAGATATGAAAAGGGTTTTTAGTGTGTAAGGATCAGAAAAGTCCTTAGAGTTTCGTTTAAGGAAACCTAGCATTGAATTAGCCTTACAAACAATGTAGTCAATGTGCTCATTAAAAGTGAGACGAGGATCAAGTAAGATACCTAGGTCTTTTTTTGAAGACACTCTGTCCAGTGGAATGTTTTTAATGGCATAGTTAAACGAAACAGAAGTAAGGGATCTAGAGAGTGTGAAACATTGGCACTTTGAGGTATTTAGAAGCAAGTTATTTATTACACACCATTCGTCCACGGCATTTAAATCTTCTTGCAGAAGCTTACAATCGTTGTAAGATTTTATTGCACGGTATATCTTTAAATCATCAGCAAACAAAAGACATTCAGAATGCTTGATGACATTCGGAAGATCATTGATGAAAAGTACAAAAAGCAATGGACCTAAGTGGCTACCTTGCGGTACGCCGGAAGTTACTTTAATAGGTTTAGACAGACTGTCATTAATTTTCACAAGTTGGACACGGTTACACAAATAAGACTCAATCCACAGAAGTAAATTCGAGTGAAAACCTAAACAAGAAAGTTTCCTAATTAATGTTTTGTGGCTAACCCTATCGAATGCTTTAGCAAAATCAGTGAATACCACATCCGTTTGCAAACCGACCTCAAAGTTTTTTATAACAAAATTGCAGAAAAGTGACAAGTTTGTGCAGGTAGATCTTCCCTGAATAAATCCGTGCTGATGACTTGAAATACAATTTTTTACTGCAGATGTAATTTTGTTCGTAATTAACTTTTCAAACAATTTAGGTATAGAAGGAATTTTACAAATAGGACGGTAATTGCAGACATTTTGTTTTGAACCGGATTTGTATATCGGAACAATATGCGATATTTTCCAAATATCCAAGAAATTACCAGACGCAAGTGATTTGCAAAGGATAAGATAAAGTGGAAGAGAAAGAGAAGTTGCGCAATTTTTTAATAAGATAGGTGGAATGCAATCCGGACCTTCACTAGATATACCTTTGAGCTCAGTAAGAGCTTTTTCAATATCAAGTCTGTTAAATTGCAAATCACCCAGATCAAACATAGATTCCAAGTTTGAAAAAGAGTCGGGGCCATCATTAAGGCTATAAACTGAACTAAAATAGTCCGCAAAATAATCACAAATAGTTCCAGTGTCCTCAGACGAAGAGTCCTTAAAGTACATAAGGTTTGGTAACCCATTAGTGTTTCTTTTGGAATTAATAAAATTCCAAAAATACTTACTATTAGATTTTAATCTGTTTTCGCAAGATAATATGTATGATCTGTATAAGAACTTATTAAGAACGTCAAATTCCTTTTGACAGAGTAGATACCAAGACTTTACTTCCATATTCGATTTATCTCTCCTAAAATGCTTATAGGCCTTATTTTTCTTATTTTTTAGATTCAACAGCCTCCTATTAAACCAGACTGGTTGTCCACTTAACACATTTTCTTTAATTGGCACGAAACGATCAATAAGAGATATTAAAATTGAAAAAAAAGTGTCATACATAGTTTTTAAGTCTAAAGATGGTAAAATATTATTCCATGATACCGATTGTAAATAATTGTTCATTGCAACAAAATCAGCTTTATTAAAGTCTTTGCGAAATTTGTGAATACTAGAAGTTCTCTGATAATGATAGATTGAGAAATCTACTATAAAGGCATTATGAAATATGGAATTTTTGAGAATTGGAGAATCAGCTAATTCAATATTAACGACTAATTCTTTATCGACAAACATAAGATCAAGAACATTATCAAAACTGTTTTTATTAGGATTAATCTGAACTAAGTCATATTGACTAAAGAAGTCTATAAGTTCGATTTCTTTCTCACTAGTTACATTAAGAGGTGATAGATAACTATCAAATTTATTCAACTCCCATACAATATCCGCCATGTTGAAATCACCGGTGAACATTACATGTTGATGTGGTTTTAAGTTATCAAATAGAGTTCGACAATTATCATAATGTAACTTATAAAGTTCTAAAGGGCTACCAGGAGGAAAATAGCTACCAATCAGAAAAAGATCGAAGTCAGGTGAAAAAGAAATTTTTAAAATTAATTGATCGACATCAAATATAGTAGGAGGTGTCAGTTTTTTAGAAGGCAGCTCGATTTGTCTGCAAGAGAAACAACTACGAACAGCAATCAGTATACCTCCCCCCCTGAATAGACCTGTAGTGTTCACGCAGCGATTTTTGCGAAATACATTAAAAGAGGAGCCACTGATGAATTCGGCTGTAAAGTGGCTGTCTAAAAGCCATGTTTCAGTAAAAATTATAATATCAAAATCAAAGGAAGAAGATGAAAGATATAGTTCCTTAAATTTGGTTCTCATACCACCTACGTTTTGATAGTATAAAGAATAGTTATGTTTTGAGATCATACTTAAAGTTTTAGAGATACCTAATCGTTTTTTGGATGCGTTGCAGTTGCAGCTACAGATCTGTTGACTGATGATGTATTTCTAGCTCGAGAAATATATTCATGGACTAAAGTTCCATCAGGCCAAAAGTCGTTGGAAAGTAGCATTTCAAAGTGGGCATCAGGAGTTAGTAATTTAAATGATGCTATTTGACGAGGTTCATTAAAGTTATACTTGATGCATTTAAGAGATGATATTGGCACCGAAGTTTTGCTGGCAATATATCTCAGTATATCGTCCACGGTGGTAGCAGAAGAAAGTCTCGAAATGAATATTGTTTTACGAGGAGGCCTTTTGACTACCACAAGATTGACAGATGATGGCGATTCTTGACGTACAGGTATCAGCGGTGAACCCTCAGGCAGGAACGGCAAAGCGGAGGGAATATTTAAACTCTCCACAGGAGTTATAGGATAACTCACGAGGGGTTCTCCAACTAGAAGCGATGAACTCGAAGTGGCTCCGTGATCAGTTCGTGAATTAAGTGATGGAACCGCATTAGTGACATCAGATGAAATTAACAAGTCCGTTCTCTTCGATTTCGGAGTAGGTTTAGGCTTTTTTGACATTTTATGAATGCAACTTGCATTCAATGTATCTACATTGCAACAAGCAAGTTCATAGAGCTTGTCGCAAGACTCGGTTTTGCGGACTTTGTGAAACTGTTCTTTTGAAAGCATTGTACCAACACAAATGGCCGGGGGTAGTACATACATATCTGTGACATAGAAAACGAACAAGTGAGCATTGACATTGTTCAGTAAGTGACTGAGGGTGGGATGCAATGCAGTGACTTCATTGTCACATGTGGAGGTAGATTTGAAATTTTAATTTAAGGACTCTCGCGATAGTAGTGAAATAAGATTTGAAACATACAATATGCTGCATGGGGTGTGTTCTGTGGTTACTGAACTGTTTGATAATGGGAACATATTACACAAGTCATGTAGGTACGTGTCATATGCTGTGGAATGTACTTGATTAACAATTTCAACTTCAACAATAGTCAAGAGGCAAGAAATTAGTAACGAGACTTCAGCCGAAATATCGAGCTTGATTGATGCTTTTTCGACCGTCCTTCCCGGTGGTACCTAACCCATCCAATTCTCATCAGATCGCGGTTTTAGCTCTCCCATCTTGGAGATCATCTGATTTGAGTCTTTCCTCTTGAAGTCTTTTACTAAAATTTGCGTCTTGGACCGAAATATGGCGATCTAAGCGAGATACTGCGATTTGGAGCTTGGGTACTTTTTCCTTCATCTTTCCGGTGGTCCCTGACCCATCCATCTCAACAGATCACGGTTTTAGCTATCCCATCTTGAAGATCATCTGATTTGAGTCTTTCCTCTTGAAGTCTTTTACTAAAATTTGCGTCTTGGACCGAAATATGGCGATCTAAGCGAGATACTGCGATTTGAAGCTTGGGTGCTTTTTCCTTCATCCTTTCCGGTGGTCCCTGACCCATCCATCTCAACAGATCACGGTTTTAGCTATCCCATCTTGAAGATCATCTGATTTGAGTCTTTCCTCTTGAAGTCTTTTACTAAAATTTGCGTCTTGGACCGAAATATGGCGATCTAAGCGAGATACTGCGATTTGAAGCTTGGGTATTTTTTCCTTCATCCTTTCCGGTGGTCCCTGACCCATCCATCTCAACAGATCACGGTTTTAGCTATCCCATCTTGAAGATCATCTGATTTGAGTCTTTCCTCTTGAAGTCTTTTACTAAAATTTGCGTCTTGGACCGAAATAACGCGAGATACTGCAATTTCAAGTTTCAGATTCGATGCCTTTGCACCATCCCTCCCAGTGGTCCCTGACAATTCATGTACAGATATACATAAGTCAAACTAATGAAGCAAATTGACGGCCTCAGTCAAATTCAATCCGATGATTGCCATGTCTCATAACAACTTACTCTCTCCACTAGTAAAATCCTCAAAAGCCTTGACCTTGATTCATTTTAATGAGTACTTAAGTAATAACAATTAGATTTATTCTACAATCCAATGCTAGACATGCAACAGGACACCAAAAAATCATTAAACCAAATAGATGTCACCAAACAGAAAAAAGAAAAAAGGAGGAAAACATCAGCCAAAGCAGTGGCTAAGCACTTAACGAGTTGAACGCCTTAAAACAGAGCAAACTCCACTATAATTCGGTTTTACGATTATTTCTCAAAATGTTGTCATCACAATACCAGTTATATCCCATAAAATGAGAATAAAATCTCATCCTACGAAAAGGGGGAAGGAAAAAACGTCATAGTGCTCGGAGAGGATATTTTGACAGCGACACTCTTGAGGAAGCGAAAAACTCCTCGCATCATCACCGAGCTTCGGCTCCGGTTGAGCCGTAGCGCGTCATTTCATTTCATGGCAAATGTCTCGACATGAGATGATGACACTCGCCGAGTGGTTGCGTTTTCATAAAAATGTTAACCGCCGCCTCATCTCTTCCGAAATGCGAGAAGTGTACAAAATCACGGGAGCACTTCCAGGGGTCGTTACTTAATTTACGACCACTAAAAATAACGAGCTATGAACTCGTAAAATTTTGCGCAGTACAAGTCAACCCAAAAAAAAAAAAACAGAAAACAGAAGAAGGTAACGAACGCGACGCAGGAACATTTTATGGATTTTTTATGATTGCGGGCACGGATTTACGAACAAACACGAAGATTGCGTGTAATTGTTTCTCAATTGTCCTTTGATTGTCCTGGCTGAAGTTCAGGTTGTCATTTTTTGATGGCTTCGAAATTAATTTCAATATTTTAAATTATATTTTCTGATGGCAGGATTCTTGTCTGTAAAAGGAACTCTTGGGCGGTCGTTAAAGGTCCTTAACGATGCATATGTCCATGAATGCCTTATTAATATACCTTTTGGGTTTATTTTATGGAAGTTTGGCCTTTGTTTGATATTAACGAGTTTCATTCTATGGTGATCGAAGATATCCTGTTCTTTTGGGAGGTTAATGCTCTGAGGAATCCTGTATACGCTTCATGTAATTTATTAGCAATTAAGGGCGGAGAGACAGTCGTAAAGACGATGAACGCAATCTGGTTGGACGTTGTTGCGCAAACAATTCTAATGGAAAGTTATGATTCTAATGGGATTGTTTTGTCTTAGTTAAGAAAATTAACTGCTGTTTGGGGGAGACTAAGGATATAAGCATGGTTATAGGTAAGGGGATGTGAGTGTTCAGCTTAATTAAGGAGTTGTAGTGAAAATGGAGAATGCAAAAGGGGTTCACTTTATTGGTGAACCATTTTGGATACGATATGGGTCCTTTTGGGTCCCAGCTATGTAGTCGCTGAAGGTTGAAGGAGTTTCTAAAATACGCCTAAAATTTAAGACAATCGAATCACTGAAACAGAGGTTCAAAGGAACTCTCAAACATGAAACGCTTAAGGAAATTTTGTCCTGGTTTCATTTGAAAATAGTTTTCACAACTTAATTTAATTTAGTTCATACTGTCTGCTGTGGCAGGATCAATCTTTTCGCGGCGTCAGATCTCGACTCTCGGAAAGACCGAAGAGCTTGAAAAGATGTGTCAAATCAACAAACAAGTGCATACCGACACTCAATGTACAACGAACCATTAGTGGTGACTTAACTATTGATACACACCTAAGCCTTACATATATCAATAATATTTTATAAGTCACCTTGTCACCTTTTATGTAAACTTCACCTTTTCAATGAATCTACTACATTTTCATTAAATCTGCTTCATGACATTTGTTTGACGTTAAGCAATGATTTCCCGCGTTTTCTACGCTACTAATTCGCCAGCCGCTAGCTGCTAGACCCCTGCAACATATTCGATATCCGATTCATAATGAAGCTTGAAAACCAGAAATGTAAAATTTGCAATCGTCCACTCAATTTTGTCGCCGACTGTAGGTGAAAAGGTAACAACGATAACCCTATAATTGAACACCACCTTTCTCTTTCTTGCTGTCACTTCACGAGAGTTTTTAAATGTTTGCAAAGTCCGCGATGCGATAGTTCGAGTCTCGTGTCATTGCTTTTATTGTAGGTACGTTTGTGTACCCTCCGAAAACAGCGAATTTTTACGAAAATTTACGAATTCTTACAAAAAGCTTACGGAGAATTTTCGTAGTTTTTCACAGAAGAGAGAGCTCACGAGAGAGTAAGAAATTTCCCATGCTACGAGTTTTAGTGCAAGAAATTTCGATGTTTTGCGAAAAATGTCAAAGCTGTCAAAAACCAACTTTTTCTTGTTCGTTTACTTTTTCGTAGTTTTAGCTCTCTCTGAGAAAATTTTACCCCCACTCTTCGAAATTTGATAATTTACGAATTTTAGTGCAAAAAGTACGCGAACGGACCTTGTTTCATACACAAATTCTGTAAAATCTGTCATCCGGGTGCAAAAGTATTCTAACAAGTGTTCCTTTCTCGCTTCTTGGTTGTTAGTAAGGCTCAATGTATAGAAAAACTTGGATCAATGCTACATTCATAAATATTAAAATTGGAAATATTTTTAAGATCAAGGCGAAAGAACTCTGCTGTTTTTGAATATAATTCCTTGAAATGCCCCGACAAATGATTTAGTTCATTGACTTCAATGATGAAATCTTTTGGATTCCTCTGCATTCTTTGAAATCACTTGAAGTCACTTCCATTCACTGATTGCATTCAATTGCCTGAAATCAGTTGAAGACTTTGACATCAGGGTAGACAGAATTGACAGATCCAATTTTCTAGCTTTTCACTTCAATCTGAAGTCAATGAATTGAAACAAATCTGCGTGAATTCTTTGTATGACTTCAATGATTGCATTCTTTTATAGCCCAGGAAAGGTTTTGGACTGGCGGCAACGTGCGTCGGTACATACTACTTTGAGAACTACTTTGACCGTCAACAGCGAGCTCTATCGGTCGATGATAATCAATTTCTTTTGGTCGCTTCAACAGGGCGGCTCTACGTGCTGCACAGCCCGTGCCACAATGGACATTTCGCAGGAGCTATTTCGAACATGATTATCTCACGCGAAGGCACTGTGTGCCGAGATCCTGCGACTTGACCTTCTTGTTGGGTTTAATTGAAGTCACAAGTCTGTGCCAACCACTTCATTGAAAGACAACATAATCAATGCCATTAATCATATTAAGCCAGAGTTATGGAAAAATGGACGTCTCAAATGCGCGCCACCCAGCGAAGTCGCTTCCGATATTTAAATGATGTTATATTCCATACCTAATGGCATACATGGATCTTTTAAAGAAATAAAAAAAACCGTGATATCTCACTCACAGTTTGATTTATTTCAATTTTAAGATAGGAAACGCTAAATGGAAATCTGTTTACATGAGGCTGCTGCGAGCAGTGTTCGGCAGTTTAAGTGTCCTCAAGACATAATACCCAAGTGTTAAAGCCTTTTTCTCTTGTATTTGAATCGTTTGTTTCAGAAACAACATAAGTCAGTTTTTTCAAATATTTTTCAAGCGACTTTAAAGGCTTAAAAACCGATTTTCGGTTTTCGAATTAAATTATAACTTGGCATAGGTACTCAAAATTTGTAGTGTCGTGGAGTTTTTTTCCATACAAAACAGTTCGTTGTTGCTCCTGAGAAATTAATGCTCATTGACTTATATAGTTTTTGAATGAAATGATTCATTTTAGGTTAACAGTACCTACCCAATGTGAAAATCTGTTATTAACCATTGCTTTGCCTCGTTCTATGTAAATTTGTAAGTTGTCTTAGACTTTATCATGTTGTTCGGAATGTTCTAGCTCGTAAATTATTTGGCTTTCAACCTTTCTGTGTTTCGACAAATGCTTAGCCATTTTGAATGTTTTACAGAAATTTAGGCTTCTTGCTTGGTAAGAAATAAATCATCAAATGGGTTATATAAATTAAAAACCCACAAGATCCTGCATCCACACAAAAAAATATCTTCCACAAGGACTATAACATTTTTTTAAGACTTTAGCTTACATCTGGACATAGTGTGTGACAAATTTGTAGGCCTGAAAAGCAGTGCAGTTTTTTACCTTTCGGTTTTGAGTCATAAAAAAGTGTCTACCTCGACCCGAGTAAAACTGCAAACATTCCTGGATATGTCCGTTTAAAAAATAAAACACACATTGATTTTTGGTTTTTTATTTACAACTCCGTTTGTCGCTCTGTGTTTTTTGTTTTTTAGCAAAATTATGTTTGCATCAACAGAAGGTGATGCGTTTCGATTCACTACCTAAATTCCTTTTGAGAAAAAACTTTAGCCGCGCTGTTTTTTTGTTTTACTTGACGTCTGCTTCTGGTACGACATGCGAGTCCATTGCATTTATAGACATCGTAAAACATTCCACGGAATAGAGTTGAAAATTAACACCACGGGAATCGTTGCTGAAACAAAGGAAACGTCTGCACCACGAGGATACAAAAAACCAACTCAATGGAATTCTAAAAAAAAAAAGAACAAAGCATGAGCTCTCTGGGGAAAGGAAAAAAAAGGATACGAACAGGAAAAGGAATGACAACTCGTTAAAAAAAACAGCGACGACGAGTGCTGTTTTGTTTGAAGTGTCCTGTGTATTTCCCGCTCGCCCGCTCGCCCGCCGTTTGTACACAGTCAGGCTGGACAATTCAATTGGTTTTTGTTTATCCGAGTCATAACATAAACAATAGCAGGACACAATCCTGCTTCCCAATCGCTATCCGAACGATTCCTATTCGTTTTTATCTTAGTTTATTATCATCGCTGTATATCTGCATGAATGTCGTCCTTTAGTTAGTGTGCAGTGCATACACATGTGGATTGTGCGGAGGAATTATCCTGTGTACTCGTTGTCGAGTGAAAACTCATTAAATTTTATTCGAGAGCTTAAGAGGAAATATTGTCCAACATTTTCCTCATTTCAGTGGATGTGTGTGCTCTGCACCGCACAATTGGAAATGGATGGCAGACGGGACGACGGGGTGGGCGGTTTATTGTTGCAGGACGCATGTGTGCATGTATGCATGTAAATCCATGATTACTGTTCGATGGTGCACTTGCAGAACTAGGAAAAAGCTTTAACTTTTAAATTATTTTATTGTTTCAAATGCTAGAGTTGATCAAAGGGTGCAAACGATTCCTATTCTTCATGGATAGCAATGGGTAATTAAGTTTAATTAGATTGGAGACACTTTCCGTTTCCCAAAAAAAACCAAATAAGCTTAGAGACGTGATTTGTTGTGGGATGAGAAGCGATTTTGCTAATTTCATTGTGCAACAAGGTATAAGAGGGAATACATTCGAATCATGGTCTCTTCGGGAAGTCATTCTTCTCTTCGATATCTCTTTAAGAGTTTAACTGCAATCGATGACGAATACCAGGGATAATAGCTGTATGGCTGTCAGTGAAGATGCTGATACCCATAGCACATATTACAATACATTTGAGCCAAGACAGAGCCTTAATTACGCTACAGTGTTGCTCCACCTCCAACTCATTACTTGTCTTCGATCGAATTAAAACAGAACGCCTGCAAATAAGCAATCTACACTTTGTAAGACCACGCTAATGAAAATAGAAGAGCAAGTACTTTCCCGTCGGTCGATGTCACAAATCAGCGATACTAATCAGACTCAACGGCTAAATACGATCGGTCCACGTGGTGTTCGACAAGGCTGCATAATTGCACCAACACTATTTCTATTTGTAATTAGTGATGTGCTAAATTCGGCCTTATCAAGAAAAAATGGAGGAATTCGATGGACTCTTACATCTGAACTCCAACACCTCGCCTACGCCGATGATGCATGCCTTCTGTCTCACAGAATAATGGACCTTCACCAAATGGCAGCGAAGCAGATGTCGTTGCGCCTAGGGCCGAACTCATCAACTCATATTTGTATAGCTGGACAAACGGTTGATAGAGAAGAGAGCTTCCAATTGGGAGTATTGTCTCAAACGATGGCGGAACCGAACTGGATATAGCCAGGCGAATAGGGAAAGAAAGATCTTCGTTTGGGATGTTATCTACAGCGAAGTAATCCAAGTATTAGCCTAAACATTAGGCCACGACTGTTCCATTCCAACGTTGAATCCGTGCTCCTTTATGGATGTGGTACCTGGAGAGTGACCGACGCTATCACGAGGAAGCTGCAATCATTTGTCAATAGGTGTCTACGCTATACATCTTAAGGATATTCTGTCCAAACTGTATCTCTAACGAAAAGCCTTATCAGAAAACGGGCCATAGGCATAACCATACGACGACGAAAGTGACTTGGTCACAGTCTCCGAAAGGGTGACATGCAATGGAACCCGCTTACCCAGGATTGCAGGGTATGCAGTGTCCCTAGGAGTACATGGCGCAGAACAGTTGAGAAGGCAGCGCGGCAACTGGATGGAGAACTGAGGCACTTTTTCAGAAATCGCACACCATGGCGCGTAGGCGTTGTAGAGGCCCTAAGATCCACAAGCACATACAGGACATAGTATAAAATATCTGAGTTATTAAAACACCATAATTCCATTTTAACATCTCATCCCATCTTTGTCCTGCAACAAATGTCAGAGTCCTTTTGTCAGTAACACCCCTTACAACCATTAAAAAGAATCATTCTTCATCTAAAGTCCCACTTAACCATTAGCCTCTTTTCTCACTAATTACCAAAACCACATTTTACACAACCACAAGAAGAAAAAAAAGAATAGAAAATAAAATGAAAATTACAAAGAATTGCCATAATAATTTCAGAGATTTTTGTGCTTTCCTAATTTCTTCACGTTCGCCGACATTATCAGAACCTGCGTGCTCTTCATTTAATTATCTACAAAAACGACGAACCGAACCCTATTTCTTTTCGGATTTAAAAAAAAATCCTTAAAGAAACTTAATAAAGCAAATTATACTTATACATATATATTGGATAAGGTATACACCAACAAATACTGGCACATCTGCAACAGAAGGAGTTTGCTGATGGTACATTGTACACCACCCAAGAGCCATTAAGACGGTATGTTCCATACAAAATACAATGTTCTTACAAAAACTCTTAAGATAAAAAGGGGAAAAGGAATATTAAAAAAAAAAACAGAAAAAAAAGAAATGAACGCCTCGAAGACGTTATAACGACCATTAAAAGCAATTTGAAGCACGTTGTTCTATCTATTAAACGATGGAAAATATTTTCATTCTTCTTCCATTCTTTGTACACTTATAATGGCTATACACGTTATGTGTATGTGTGAATATTTCTAGATCGAGGACACTCAGGACATTCGGAATGAGAAGCAAAACAATACATTAAAGGCAATATGTACGCATCCAGAATTTAAAGACCACTACGTGTTTGGGTTGCGAAATCATTTCCAAATGTCAGAGTTGGAAATCCTTTAGGAATTTTTTTATGTTTTTTTAAAACAATAAATAGGTATATGACATTTGTGTGGGATCTTCGTATCTCTGACGCATTTTAGTTCGGTTTTGAACGATAATAGCTGTGAAGGATACAGCAAACGCAATGCAGGTACTGGCAATAAGCTTGGATTTAAGCTCATGTACCTGTTTGTTGTGATTTGTCTCAAAGCTTATGTTAGAACCATAATCATGATGATTAAATCATAAATCCTGGAAATCTAGAAATGTACGTGTGTGTCAAGGGAAGGTACATTCTGAGCACTCTTCTTGTCATTCAACAAGAGATGTCAATTTAAATTCCCCCGCCATGGTTGAACTGTCATTGCGATGCCATCTGACAAGTTAAAACTAAGAGGTTATTAAATATGGATCGATACATAGTCACTCAAGCTATTCTGGCCAAACTGTATCTCTAACGAACAGCTTTATCAGAGAACGGGCCATTGGAGGAGAAGATTCAACAAGCGAAATCGACCTACCCAATGACTCCGTATTGGACGTCTGAGATGCTAGAAAATGTAGAGCGAAAGGATACAAACGCTCCTACCCTCAAAGTCTTTGAATCAAACCAGGAAATACGACGGAGTAGATGGCCTCTTCGCCTCGTTCTAGAGTAGCTTGACCAACTTGGAGTGTGCAACCGAAGGCAATTCCGTAAAGGCCGAGTAAAGTGAACTGGCTTATTGGTTGAGGCCCAGTTTCACCCCGAACTGTAGCGCCATCTAACAGAGAAGAGAGCTCATCGTTTCAGTTCGTGAATAAAGTTACTGCACAATGTGGAGTGACATACTTTGGCCTGATGTGATAATGGCTCCATTGCTCTACTAAGACTCCAATTTCTTTTACTGCTCCACCAATGACGCAAGAACTAAAAGAAAATATCAGAGCTGTATTTTCGGAAACACTGTGAAATTTTATCAAAAGAATGACCATTTGTGGGCAGATACTTGGCAGATGTTATATTCCAATACAAGCCCCAAAGCTTATACCTTAGATTAGAGTAAAAAATATCAGCATTTTTCCAAAAATATTGTATTATTCCAGTAATCTAAAATGGCACCTCTTGTTGAATGACTGTGCACAGTGGAAAATTCTCCCGACTACAAAGAAAATACTCTTGCAACCTCCTTGAAGTTATCCTTGAAGAATCTCAGAACAGAACTAGGTACTAAGAGCGATTCCTTGATCAATTGATGGCTATCCATATTATAACATGCATTTTGGAATCACTAGGAGACATATTGAGCTTAACTAAGACCTAAGACATCAGGATTTCTACTGAATGTTTGAATGAATGATCACTGTATGTAGTCAAGCTCAGGGCATGTGCAAGCTGGACCTCAAATTCATATAAGATCCTGGACTAGATGGTATTTTATGATTATTTGAAGACTTCGCTAGCATTTTCAAGACAGAGTTGATACTTACTCGGTATCCAATATAATTTTGTTATGGACAATCAGCTTTTCAATAATGTGATAATCCCATCCTTAAAACCTATAGAGCAAGGCCTTGCTTGTGTTTGATGCCAATTCACAGCAATTATAAGTGGCAACAAGCTCGCTGATGAACTAGGAAAGACGTCCATAGCGTTGGAGCCGTTGAGGGTAATATATTGTATTTACTTCAGTTATCAAATCATGGATGGAACAATCTCACTAAATATTATAATAGAGACACGGCGCAGCTAAAGGAGACTTAAGTCAAAAAAACCAGACTACTGAAATGACAAATCGCTTAGTCGGGTTTGCCGAAGAGTGGAAGAAACAGGGACTAAATTGTCTTATCAAAAGGTAATAAACTACTACAGCGTGCATACATATATTGGGCCCCTGAGGGCATCACAAGCTATGCCTACATTAGACAGTGCAATCCCTTGAGCAGGAGGACCATGCAAGTCACGGAAAAAAAGCCACCGAAGTATACGATGGGAGGGCGAGAGTAAAGAGTTCCTACAATTCTTCTAGAGATCAAAGTCTTTAAGTACTTAAAGGATGACTGCAAGGAAACTATAGTCCAGGGCTGGTGAGTACGCATGGACCTATAACTTGCAGAGAAAAGGGCAGAAGTAAAAGTTATGTGTACAGGAATTGAGGTAACCCTGCAACATTTGCAGCAATCTACTGAGAAGGCATCAAAGGCAATGGTTATGCTGGCACCGATCAAAGGAAATCCCGGCGGACCAAAGGACAACCCCTTTTAAAAGTTGTGACTTCGATAATGCCCTTCGGATCTCAAACATGGGCTGGAAAGAAAACAGACGCAAGTACAGAAACTGAGAGTGCGTATGCATCAACAACAAACACGATGACACTTGGTTGGGCACATTGTGGCAATCGTCATTAAAGAGCAGCGAAGCCAAACATCAAAGAAGGCTGCCTCTACGTTTGATCCCGTTGATCCCGTGTTCAAGAAATTTGAAGACTTCATTTTTTCTGCAAGACTGTAGTGAACCTAGGTCTGCAAACATTTTTAAGAAACATCTGTGTAGCAAGTCAAGAGCAATTTTAGCTGGGCCAGGTTCTCTCCTGATAAAAAGGACCCTTAGTATGAATTGCCTTCCAACTGTCCCTATAAATCGCACCTACACACAATCAAAACTGACTTTGTGTCCAACAAGTTAACATTCAAACCGCTGCTGGTGCTGCTGGTGCTGCTGGTGCTGCTGGTGCTGCTGGCTGGCTTGCTGGTCTCCATCCATCCATTAGTCTAAGTACAATTGACCATTCAAACGATTAGATGCATCGAAATTAATTGTCACAATACCTATGTACTCTCAGGGAGATAGAGAAGAGACTCTTCAAATATTTATTATAGACATGAACTCACTTCGTATTTGCCATTTCACAATTGTATTTGTATCTAGCTATCTGCCTGCGGTGTGCAAATCCTGTAGCCCTTCTCTATTGGTCTATATGCAGTCAAATTATTTGGCCGTTATCGGATTTTATAGCCATTAGGGTTACCTCATAATACAACAGCCTAACAGTGTGCATCCCACCCTTCGCATACGGATACGGTTAAATGTCGTCCTCACATACTCGCATACAGATACCTACTCGCCTGAGGCGGCAGAGAGACACTATTTTGTCATTAAGTGCGGAATTACACTTTATTGCAAATTGCTTTTCTCTTCCTCATTTGATTGCAGTTCCATACAATTTCCTCCGCATACACACACGATTATACAGGATGTAGGAAGGAAGGGTCTACACCTTTAGCTGTGGGTAGTAGATACCTACCTCGATGGAGTGGAGTTGGTAAAAGGTCATATCAATAAATTGCTCTCACCTAATCCAACGTGTGTATGCTATTAGAATGTTTTTTGTTGTTGCTGTTGGGTGTTTGATTTTGTTTTATTTTATTCCATATGTTTTGTCGTTAAAACCCCCTCCAAGTTAGAGTCTGTACCCCATTTAGAGCACAATCCCTCTGCGAGTACACACAGCCAGAGGAAATTATAAAGATCTACGATTACATGATTTTGCATGTTCCAGGACATGAAAGGAGCATTAAATGGTATCAAATTCCCATAAATATTGGTATTATCGCATGAAAATGGGCGCAGATATTGTTTGGAATAATCGGTAATTGCCTTCTGGTTGGGAGATACACAGTGTATCTCTCCTGGAACAAGTGCCGCACAGCTGCCTTTCTGTATATTTCCACGAATCTAAAGAGGGTAGGTTACATATTTTTCTCTTTTTTTGGCTTGAGAACAAATTATGTAGTTAAATTGATAAATTGCCTCGTTTGCGGCACATTCAAACACGAAACTACAACAAAAGATACATATTTATCTAGTAAATGAACACATTTCCTCTATTCCACCTGAACATTATAAACAATTTATATATGGATGTATCTTCCCACCACTGTGTACAGTTTTGAAAAAAACAGGTAGAAAGAGATGACCAACACCATTATCAAACACAGATGAAAAGATACACCTTTTGTGCTGTGCCATTGTGTTGTATCTATATTAGATACATCCATAAATTACTAAAGTAGAAATGTAGCGAAGAACAATGGTGATCGTTTTCGTTTCCCAGTCAGTGTAGGGGAGGAATACTCACTCGTATTCTTATAATAAAAACTGACCTGCTAGACTGGATAAAATTTCGAGGCGTGGCGTGGTGCTGTGTGGATAGTTCGCCATTATGGCGAACAAACGGTCAATGATGGCGCGGGATGTTAATGGCCGTCTATACTGGTTATATGATGTGATAATTATGTGGATAAATCAAGTAGATTAATTTGTAAGAGAGATAACTTGACAATAACGTTTAGAAGAATTTTACATTTTTTTTTTTGGAATTCAAATTTTTAGGAGTCGAAATTGTCTAATTAATTTTTGTTTGGTTTTTTTGTACGACTGGTTGAATAAATTATTGAAATTCGTGGAACAGATGCCGGGAAATATTAAGAGATACATTTCAATTGTAAGAGGGCAATTATTTGTTTTGGGCTTACTAGTTTTCATTACTCACTGGTTTGGAGTTCTTCCGATCGTCTTCCGGAATCCAACTGATGGCTGATTTGTGCCTGGTAATCCGTTTCCCGGTATTCTGCACACAGAATCGCGTAAGATTATGCTGAATACCTGGACACTGTGATGTTGAGGGTTATGAAAGCGTTGATAGTTTGGCCAAAAAAGCTCTGGAACTCCCATCTGGGAACGTCATTAACAGCATCTGGGCACCCCTGTGTGTTGCCAGAAAAAGTATTACCAATTGTAAACACTACTTGGCGAACCACAGATGGGCGCTAATTTGGAGGAACTTAGGGTATCCAGAGCCTTATGGCCAGAGATCAACTATAAAACCATAAAAGGATAGAGAGAAGACAAATTAGGACTTTGTTCGGGATCCTCTCTGGACATTGCTTTCTGAGAAGGCAGATTAGTTCTATCAGAATCTGGTATTTGTATCATATTCCGAGGATCTACACGCCTCAGAGCCAGATGATACCATGCACTTACTGTGCGAATGTGAGGGAACGTCTAGAAATAGCGGCAGGTACTTTTTCAGTAGTCTGGAAGAAGTAGGTTCACGTACCCAATCGAAGGACTTACTAAATTTCTGCAAGGCAATCAAACGCTTCGACGATATGATTTAGATTTTAGACTTCTTTCTACCATTTAGAACTCACTAAAGGGATGGGCCCATTATAGTGCCTAGAGCCTTATGATAAGCTCATAGCCCGTAGGGGAACGAAAAACTCTTAATTAGTCATTTCAGCATTTCATCTGCGTATAAAATGAAAATAGAGGTCCAAAGTTAAACGCTTCGGAACTCCATGTCTAATGAACTAATGAATACTATCCCAAGCTGATAATTAGCATTCTTTCGAGTTAAGTTTCATCGGAATAAAGTAAGTCTGCTCCCGAACTCCATAAGTAGTCAATTTAGCCCGGCTGTTTTAGTTGGAATATAAGACTCCATCGAATTCTCAGTTTTCCGTAGAGGATCGACGAGGAAGGAGGATCTAGGAATTAATATTGTAATGTTGATGAAAGGATAAAGCCTTGTCCAACCTCATTCTGAACACCTTTCCACGTCCTTTAGCGATGATAATGCTAAAAAAAAAAGTACAAAAAGTTGTCCTAACAGATCGAAAAGTGATTGTGTTATTAGCTGAAGTCGCAATCATCGCATATGGCAGCAATTAAAGGATATGCACTTTGGGTCTATAGGATATTGTTGTGAAACGGTGAAATATGTAGAAACAACGAAGACAGGAGCGGCAACAAATTGCAACTCAGGTGGCTGGCAACGCGGAAAAATGCCTGACTTTAGAGGGTGGGAATTCCAAACTGTTAATGAGGATCGGTTTTCTCTTTAAAACGTTCCCACTTTCCAACGCAAAAACTTACTTACTTACTTAAAGGGCTCCCGACCCTTGTAGAGTCCCTGCCTGAGACATCGTTGCCTTCCATCCTCTGCGGTCCCGAGCACCCTGCTCGGTGAGTTGTGAAGACCAAGTTTTCTGGCATCTGCGACAGCTTGGTCTTTGTACCGGAGGTTCGGTCTTCGTCGCCGTCTCGAACCTGGGGGCTGGGATTCGAAGATCCTCTTGGCTGGAGCATTGTTGTCCATTCGCTCGATGTGGCCGAGCCAATGTAGTCTGCGTATCTTGGCACATCCACATCCTGGTACAGCTCATAGAGTTCGCGGTTGTACCTTCTCCTCCATTCGCCCTCCTCGCATAGGGGACCTAATATCCGACGGAGTATTTTACGCTCGAAGGTGCCCAATATTTGCTCAGCTTTCTTACTTATCGTCTAGCACTCGGCTCCATACAGCAGGACTGGTAAGATGAGCGTTCTGTAGAGCATTAATTTGGTCCGTCGAGTTAGGAGTTTTTTAGCAGCGGTTTGCTAGGGTTATTCTTCGTCGGATCTCTACAAAGGTGTCATTTGTAGGATTAATATTTGTTGCGAGGTAGGTGAACTCCTTAACTACCTCGAAGTTATAGCTGTCAACAGTGACGTTCTGCCCAATGTTTTGGACAGATAAATTTTTGTTTGTTGATAACTTATACTTTGTCTTGTCCTCATTTACTTCAAGATCAACTCGTTTCCCCTGCTCATCAATAGCCGTAAATGCCTCTACGACGGCTTGCCTGGATCTTCCGATGATATCAATCTCGTCTGCGTATCCCAGCAGTTGGACGGATTTGTGAAAGATAGTGCCTTCCGTGTTGACACCTGGCCTGCGCACTATCTGCTCCAACACGATATTGAAGAAATCACATGACAGCGCATCTCCTTGCCTGAATCAAAAGGTACTCATAAGTGGTGTCTAAGAATCCACACTCCTTGTATTTATCCTTTAGAGGAGCCATGGCCCCCTCTGCTCATAATATCCCTGATCATGATTGATCCTTCTGTTATCCAATATAAAAACAAGATAATACTCTGAGGCATTCTTCCTCTGTCAGGTGCATCACTACTGTGACCTAAAACTTCCTCCAGCTCTTACCGGAACTGCCATTTGATTTTGAGCTACAAAGTTAGGCTTTTATAGAATATTAGGCTTTTTTATATGTAGTTTCAACTGAATTCTGTCTAAATCAGTTCTTATAACCAACACGACAGACTATTCAACTGATTAGTTCATTGTCACTTGTCCTTTAAAACTTGTACATCAAGAAAATTTTTCACTCAGCTGCAATATAGGTCTTCAAAAACCGAGAATCCACTGAAAATTAAAGCTCATCCATTAAGAATATTCTTTAGTACTAAAAGGCTTTAACAAATTAACAACCAGTGAGCAGCAGCTTCCAGAATTTTTTGAATGTCCTTCCATTAAACCGCTGCGCCGATCTGAAAATAAAAGAGATTCAAGACCAACAAGGAAGAGGAACAGAGTTTTTGATTATTAAGTTAAGTTTAATGATTTTTTAAATAAATAAATAAACATTCAACCTCTGTATACAGTCAGCTAATAACCTGCATCCAATCCGAAGAGAATTAACTCCAAAGTAATACATCACTCAAATCGGATAAAAGAATCAGTTTATTTATTAAATAATCGATATCTTAAAGACGTCTTAATAAAATTGATTAAAATATAAACAACAGAGTTGTGTATTTTACTTTTCAATCCATTAGCGCTTATGTGTGTTTGCTTTTTGCTTTCTCCAAGCATGATAAACGCCCCCGTACACACTCCTTTCAATTAAGTGACTCGCCCACACAACATTCCCTAGATTCGAACAACAACTTGCTAATGGACTCACCAATTCAAGTCCCACATGGAAAAAAAAAGAAATATACTTTTGTATAAAGCTACACGAACCTGTGAATGCTGGTTGTCTAGACATTTAGCCTCTGGAGTGTAATTTTCTTAATTTTATTTTCACAATAAATAGATTGTCTACTGATTTCTTTTTTTTCTTTGTCATAAAACACAACTTCAATTCAATTGGTAACACTTTCGCGAGCGATTTTTTCCAACAAAGAATAGAAATCATTTCCAAAGTCTCCTTCAAAAAGGACTCATGGTCCTGGGGCTGATGCTGAGGCAGAGGGTGAAGCATTTTCGGAATTCTCTCATTATTATTACAGTCGCCGATGTCGTAAATCATTAGTTCATTTTCGCTACATTAAATAAGAAAATATGAACCCATTTAAGCAACATTAAACTCTCCAAACATTTACTGTGTGTGTGTGTGTGTATAAGGATAGGGTGGAAAAAAAAAAAAATTCCTTTTGGAAATAAGGACAGCAGCAGTTGACTGGACGCGAACGGAAGGAACCAACATGGGAACTCTTGCAACAGGGAGCAACGACGTTTTCACATAATCATAACTCGTCAAAGTTTTTTTTTTTTTTTCTCTTGCTTTGTCCGCCCACTTTTTCTCTTCTTCTAGGGGGTTGTGCAGTTTTTCTATTTCTGCTTTCTTTTTTTCGTTTCTCTAGGATCGTGGTAGATGGGGTCGTTAATGTGAGCAACGTTATAGAGAAATGAAATTTCTTCATGTAACTTCCGTTGTCGTCGTTGAAATTGCTTGAGATAATATTTAAAATTGCAAAAATGTGATCAGAAAATGTTTAGTTTTTTAGAGAAGGAGATTAAAAATGCAAATTATCTTTTCGATGGAGGGACTTTACAGATGAGTCTGCAAGGGATGACTATATATGTGATTAAAACTGTACTTCAAACTGTGATATATTTAAGACCACAATACACCATTGTGTGGCAAAGATGTACTCTAAAGGTACCCATACTATGAACAAACACACGCTACAATTTGAATGCGATTTCTATCAAAAAAGTAAAGCTACCTGGTCATAGCAATGGCACATTTTCCAGTTTTGATGTTTCAGCAGCTGTCAAAGTCTGTCGAATATTCAAAATAATGTTTGTGATTTCACCACGCATCACTTCGATCTTGTCGAGCATGCAGAAATGATTATAAAAATAATATACACATCCCGGCTCAGTTGTAATGAGGTTGGTCGTCATCTGAGTGCAGGGAATTTGTCGTACTATGGAGAAGTTTGAGCATAAGTACACTCTTTTGGACAGACTACACTACGCCCTAGCTTGACTTCAAAACACCATTTACCTCAGCTTTACTGGCAGAGATGAATGGAAAGACAGCCGCATACCCAATGCCGAATCCATAGCTGTTTACACTGATGGATCGAAAATGGACACCGGTGTAGGATCCGGAATTTTCTCCGAATCACTGGGTACATCCAGATCTACACGACTCCCAGACCACAGCAGTGTTTTCCAAGCGGAGGTCCTGGCAGTGACAACAGCGGCCCGTGAGTCTGTCGTAAGAGCAATACCGCCAGAAGGTATCACTTTCTTTATCGACAGCCAGGCAGCTATCAAAGCATAGAAATAAAAACCAAGCTTGTGAAGTGCTGTCGCGAAGAGCTTAAGGCTCTTGGAACACAGCACAAGGTTCTACTCTGCTGGGTCCCTGGGCACGAGGGCGTCCCGGGAAATGAAAGGGCAGATGAATTGGCAGGGAAAGCTTCATCGGACCCACTCGAACTGACTGTGCCTCTCCATAAGCACCCCGCCCTGCGCTCTCAGGCTCGAGGCAGAGAGGCTGGCTATGAGAGAGGCGAACTTGAGATGGAAGTCAATAGGTCCAGTTGAATTGGACATCCCGCGGTAGATTTTGGGGTTGAAAAAAGGCTTACATCCGTATGAGATTATGCTGACATAAGAATTCAAGCCGAACGACCATAGACACACCCGCAAGTTTGCCAATAGGGCACCGAAAATATTGGCCGGAGAAACGGCTTGCCAATATTTGAGCAAACACTACTCGCAAGAGTTCGACCAAAATGACTATATCGCACCGATTTATTACCTAGCAGAATCATCGGACCTTATTCCTTTCCTTAGATATACAAAAATCGATGTTAGCTGCCTTTCTGTGTCCAGAGCTCGACAGTGTAGAATATATCCTAGCTGTGGTTCCAACAAAATGGTGGCACTACACACTATACAAGCGACGCAACACTCGAAGTTGTGGTGGAGAAATTTGGCGAGAATTTTTGCCACATGGCACCACTCGATAATTAACTCTGAAGCTACGTTGAGTCTTTAGCACACGCTACCAAGCTAACAATTTTGAAGGAACTCGAGGACAACCTTCGAGAGGTTATATGTTGGACCGTGTCATCAAAAATTGGAAGCACTTCCAGCGACTATTTGAATGACGGACGTCAAAGCGCATCAGCCATTCTTTACGACGATGGGGCTTACATAAGTAAAGACCAAAAATCCCCGAGTGCTTGAGGTAGGTTGAGATGCTTACCGTATTAGTTCACAAAAATAGGAGTATCAGTTCTCTGATCCATATCGGCCTATTCCAGACATTTACTTGAAAGAAAAAGTGCTTTCCAAGTGCGGAAAGTGTAAATTTCTGGCGAGCTAACTTCTGTGACCGAAAAATGCCTCCTAAATTGAAACAGGGCTCTACACAAAATGTATGACGACAGCTGCGATGACAACAGGAGTAAGATTCGAGGCAGCCTTCATGTGAAAGACCTCATCTCAAGCAAGACATACCTTGACCAAGTGAGGTTCTTGCCTGCACTGTATTTTTAAAACAAACAGTAGCCAAACAAACTATCAAACTATTAGATCTGTTCGTTTTGGGGGACATTCTTTCCGCGATTTAGATTAGACCTGCGCCCACTTAACATTCACACCTGAACCTTTACCATAAACTATCTACAGAAAACCAGACTGCTGCCAAATAAAAACAAACCCTAGGTACATAAAATAAAAATAAAAACAAACACTCAAAATGAAAATAAAAATAAAAATTAGTTTAATGTCTGGCAATTGAAACTGCCAAAGTCGGAGTACCAAACTTATTTGAAATTAAATATTTACCTCGCATAAGGTTAAAATTCCATTAAATGTGTCACATTGAGCCTTATTAACGGTCAATTAAGGCAATTGTGTGAATTCCAATCGCCGTTTTATGGTCAATCGATGACATTTTAATGGCAACTTAAAGCGACGAACGAATCACAAGTCGATGGCGATAATGTTTCAAGTTTTACTCTCAAAGGAGCCATCGGTTTTTTGTTTCTTCTTCTTTTTTTTTTGATCTAAAAAAAATCTATCAATTTAAATAATAAAAGAAGTGTTTTCAATTATCAACTTGCATAATAAATCCATCTAGACACAAGGCTCTGGAGCTAATGAGATGTATCTCTTATTTCACTCGAAATGGACTATTCAAAGTGATTTGACGCTCCATACATGGAATATCTTAATGGCGACAAGAAGCTAATAAAATTCCAATGAATATGCTAATAATTGATAATTTTATTTTTGTTCGTTAGCTTCGACTTTGGAGTTTTATATTCCACAAGTGTGGTGGTTCTTGGAGCGCTCGAAATAATTCATTTTGATTTATACTTCAACTTGTGAAGAAGGATTTAATTTGAAAATTATGTAGGCTATGTAATATATCTCGTTGAATGTTATTGCGAATGGAAAGTTTAAGGGGTTTTATCGCATTTAATTCATGATAACCAAAGTGCTGGCAGTCTTGTAAATCAGATTAGCTGTCAGCTTTGCAATTAGTAGTCATTTCGCGGGCAGTTGCTTTTAAATTTTTGCATAATTTTTTTTTTTTTTTTGCAAATGTGCATGGATACGTTTATATTCTAACCTCGGAGAAAATAAAAAGGGGTTGCTGGGCAATGGTACTGCAAACACAAATCAAAAGGTTGCAAATATTTTTTTTTTTCAGACATTTAGGTTAGGTATACGGGTTGGTGGAATGAAAGACTTCCGCCGAACTCTGGCCATGGTTGATGATGGTATTCTCTTGCCCATTAAACCCTTACAATGTCCAAGTACTTAACTTACTTACTTACTTAAAGGGCTCCCGACCCTTGTAGAGTCCCTGCCTGAAACATCGTTGCCTTCCATCCTCTGCGGTCCCGAGCACGCTGCTTACAGTTGTGAAGACCATTTTACCCTCCACAATGTCCAAGTACCTACTTATTATCTGGTAAAGTTCAGCACCTAGTCAGTGCTTACGCTAGAGGGTTCTTCTAGATTTCAAAAGAAGTATTTGCCGAGGGATATTTTTTGGCAGTAAAAGGGTGGGTGTCCTTTACACATTCTTCTTCCAGCCGACCAACTTCGTTCATATGGCACCGCAGAGTGTTCTGGCCATGAGAATGGAAAGGGAACATCTGTCTGTCTTTCTGCATAGGTCTCTCGGTCCTACCTATGTCGAAGGATGGCCATAGTCGTACTATATTGTTGCAAGTTTCCATGGAATTCCACCTTAAGTTCGCCTCTGATGTCGCTCGTTCTCTACTTCTCTACGCAAGCCCGGCTGTTAACAGAGAGATCGGTTTATTCTAGTATGTCAGATGAATCTTCACTTGCTGATTCATCCGTGTTTTCATTGTCGTGTTCTGGGACCAAACATTTACGGTGAACCAAAATCATAATAAGAGGTATTTTTCTCCTGATATTCTGTGAAAAAATGCTTTATACATATATTTTTAAGTGAGCTGCAAAGAGTTCCCTTAAAACCATTGATTACATGTGTCAAGTGCGAGGGAGTCCTTTGTGTTATCGGGATAGAAAAAACGCCTTACTAGAGAATTCAGACACAATAAGTCCGACTTTTTATACGAAGTCCTTTAGTGCGTTGCATAATGAAAAGTCGCTGCCTTATTGGCACCGAACACATCTCGATTGATACAAGCAATCACAGTTGAAATGTTTCGCAGTATCGTTTCTGTCAGAAGAGTCATAAGCGCTTCCTCAGAATATTAAGGCGCTTTGCAAAAGCCGAGGGTATTGCGTCTATAAATTGCCTGTTGTATTTTGTTCTTCTCAGAGACAGCAAGCATGTCCCGGATTTCTTATTCACAACCAAGGACGTCCATTAAGTCAGCCTACGTCTAATAATACACAATGGAAGCCTTGAGCTTGGTTCCCGGTAGACCTTTGGGCCCGAAAACTTTGCCTACCTAATTAGCTAATTCTTCGTGATCGTAGTATGACCTGGGAACGAAAGAACAGTCAGTGAATTGAGCATTGGTACGCAGGAACAGCTTTATATGAGAATGGGCTAGGAACCAATAAATTTCACTAGACGAAGGAGTAAGTGGGAGTAGGTTTAAGACACCCAACGGTGCGAAGACAACTCCATCGGGAAATAAGCCATACAGTGGAATCCGCTCACCCAAGAAGCGGGACGTCCTAGGTTACCGTCGCGCATAGTAGTCGAAGAGAATTTGAGCTATTGAAGCAAGGCCGAGAAACAATTACTTTACTGCCTGAAAGTAATTGTAATTGGTCGCGATTTTAAATCACTAAGTGGCTTATAAATGCCAAAATATGTTTTTTTTTTTTACAAACACGGCAACACTATCGACTAGCAAACAATATGACCGAGCATTATCATCATAAATGAATATGTTGGATATGTAGTTACATGTTTTAGCGCGGTAACGTAAAGCAGGACTGAAACATGGATGACGATATCCTTGGTCGCTTCGAGAGAAAAATTATTCTTTGTAAGATTTTCGGTCAAGTTTGTGTTGACTGCGATTGGACGCCTGAGATGACCTGGACATGTAGAGCGAGTGGACATCAACGCTTCGGCCCGTAGAGTCTTCGAATCAAACCCGGCGGTACCACACAGTAGAGCGCCTCCTTGCCGCACCTGGCGCGTACAAGTTAAAGGGGAGCTCGACTAATTTGAAGGCAATAAGCTAAAGACCGGGCTAAGTGTAGAGGCCCAGGTTCACCCTGAACTTTAGCGCCATCCAAGAAGAAGAATATGTACATAAACTCCCTCCATTTACTTGAACGTCAGGGTAACAACCCACAAATCAATTTGCAATCGCATTCAATTAGGAATGAATATACGAGTATAAATAAGAATTTCATTACTTTGCCAAATTGATGTTCAAGAGTGTAACAATAAAAATAAATTTGCACACTGCTCCAGTACATACACATGTGTAACGAGTTACAATACTAAATCCCAATTGCTCGTAACGACTTGCGTTATGACTTCCAATTGACTGTCGCCCATCCATCGCAACATTCAGCAGTAATAATTTAGCAATAAGAAAATCATAAGAACAAATTATTAATGCACCCTTGTGCATATTGTGCTCGCGACATCGACGGCGCGGCATAATCATCCCCGACGGCGGCCATTAAAATAAATGGCGGACGTGTGTGCACACGATCGCGCGACAAAACTCCAAGTTTTCTTCGGTTCGGAAGTATTGTTAACCTCTCTTCCTCTATGTTGAGCGGCATCGGCAAGGCAAATGGCAACATGCTTGAATACTAATATAAATAATGGAGAAAGTACATGACAGCATTGAGATACCGAAGGAGATACTGCTGCTCTTCCTAACCAGCTCCAGTGTAGCATCTGGAAAACGTGAAGGAGTCGAGTGAACATATGCCCCACATGGGAATCTATACTTTGTTTGAAGTTTCTTTCAATCCAATTTTCGAGAAATAAGCATAAAATAACAACCGCCCTGTTCTGCATACGCCGACATGAGGAGGAGGAGCTGCCACCCAGGGAGAAGTTTTCTCTTCGTTCATGGTGGTCGTTATGTGACAAGAAAAACAAATGAAATGGAACGGAGCATGTTAGAAATCAGGTGAAATTTGTTGTTAAACTTGCAACATCTTGTTTGTTTGTTTTTTTTTTTCTTCGGGAATAATTAATGCAGAATTAAATTTCAAACTTTGTCTTTGAAATGAGGACTGGTTGTTTTTCTAATGCTTCAGTCAATTCGGAATGGAGATATGTATATAAAAATAAGTGTGTACATATGTACTTTGTACACGAGAAGCTGGGCTGAGCTGAGGCTACCAGGGGGGGTTGACAGGTGGCGGATCGTCGAATGGCCTCCAGAAATGTAGCTTCGAATACCAAATAAGCAGCCATCAGCAGCCGAAAGCGATAGAGGAGGAGAGTGAGTCTCGAATCGGCTCAAAACCCTGGGAACTCTTTGTGTTAAGACGAGTTGGTGCCCGATAGTCGCCCGAAGAAATTTAAAAGCTACAATTAAAGGGAGCAAGCAGAGAAGCTTGGAAGAGCTGTGCAAGGAAGCCGAGCTAGAGTGGTTATGACAAAGTTGAATGCTGGTTGAATACATGGTTACAAAATAGACAAACAAGCTGAAAGGAGAAGCACGACGAAAGCACTACCAATACCTCTCGTCACAGTAGGCGAAGTTCTCCAAGAATATTAAGGACAAAAAAGCACCTTGCATCAATGGAATCCCCAGTACTACATTAAAATCAGCAATAAATAGGCGCCCACTCATCTTTGCAAAGGTTTACAACGCTAGTGGTGAGTACTTCCCAATCAGTGGGAGAAACAAAGACTTGTTCTTCTAGCAAAAGGTAATAAACCACACAGAACCACAGGCCTCTCTGCATGTTGAATACAATGTGACAGACTGGAGAGTGCCAGGCAGCAGGTCTCGCTGCCTCTAGTATGATTTCCGCAAGACACCTTCTACGATCGCCACTTTGGAGGAAATTGGAGCAACATTCTCCGAGCCCTTACCGCCAAGAGAGTACCGGACTACCTACAGACTATAATAAAGGACTATTTTACAAATAGTATACTGCACTATGACACGGAGGAATAAGGTAGTATAACGTCACAGACGGCGGTGGCCCTCAGGGCTCCGTACTAGGCCCACTATTGTGGGATCTCATGTACGATGATGTTCTCAAACTTCGAGTCCCGAGATCCTCGAAAATACAAAAGAACATGACTACAACATTACCGTCGGAATGGTAAGAAAATAGGCGATCTGTAACAGAAACACTTTGTAAGATTGGTGAAGTATTCGGTTAACATAATGGCCCTAGTGAGTCCGAACTTCGTGCAATGGTGAAGGGTTTTGAGGGAACTGGTTCGGTATCGTGTCAAACTCCATACCAGCATGCTCGGCCAGCACGTATGCGGCAAAGCATCACAACAGTGAGCATGCATGTTAAAAACCATCCAGGCACTGCAACAATAGGGCCGCGCAACAAAATTGTGAACTCTTCCGTAGGGATTCACCGCTTACATATCATCAGCAATCGTCTGGAGCTAAAGTATGCTTTCAATTATGCAAATCAACGTATTATGGATGTCCCTTTCCCTACACTATATACGTACAACCCCTTTCGCTTCCTTTTGTGCTGATTTGATACGCAGGAGCAAGGAGCCTTTGTTTGAGCAAGTTTTCAGACATGGAGCACTAAAAATCCTCCTCAATCTCAACACAATGGATGCTCTGAATCGCAGCAGAGATTCATAATACGCTTTACCGTGTCAAAGGATACGTGTCGCTCTATCAACGCTACGACCCAGTTCAGTGGTTCATTTCTTACCAGGAGCATCCTTACCTTACCTTGATTTTTGGCATGCATACAGAAATTTTGAGCGAAAGCTAACTGTTAGGACTCCAAAAGAGATTTGACATGTTCTTATGCTTCTTCAGTAGGTATGGAAGATGTGTACTTAGCTCTCATGTAATTAAGTTTCTGTCAATTCCCTGAGAAACCTTTAAATTTATTGCCCAAAATGCCAATCAGCTTCAGTAGTTAGTCCTTAAAAAAAAGTATAAAAAAAAACTCTCCACTATCTACGCATTCAATAAAGACAAAAACAAACAGTAGGTATCCTTTTCCTCTAAATAAACAAGAATAGTCTTTTTTTGTAAAAAGAAAACAACAAATAATTGTTATTGAAATCGTAAATTACGTTGAAACATTTAGAGGACATTAAACAGTGACAGTAACTGGTAGTTAACAGAAGGGTCTCTCCCATGATGATTGCACTTTGAACAAATATTGATGATGTTGATAGGTTAACACACACACCCAATAGATTTCCCATTCGAAAAAAAAATAGAGAAGCCTTATATAAAGTGCCACCAAAAGTGAATGAACCAATGTGGTGCGTATCTATAGATAGCAGGATTTCCTGCGTTGGCGTCGAGGGTTGAAAGAAAGAAAGAAAGAAATTGTCAAAGGGACCAAAAATAGAGCGCGTTCCACAATGCCCACAATGTTGACATTGCTCTGTCTAAATACCAATTCGGGGGAACATCTTCCTTTGCTGACATCATGGTAGAATGTGTGGAAAGACACACACCATCCCCAACTCCCAACTGACTTGGCTATTGCTGCTGCAGTATTGATCGTCGACGACAACGATGACGATGGCGCGCTGGTGATTCCTTTCCCGCAAATGGGCACATGAATCACCATGGAGGCCATAATTCTGTCGGCAGATAAAGCTATTACCCAGGAGCAGTGTTTTCCTTAGATTAAATGTTGAAAATCCTTACGATGGGTCGATAGCACACACCATAGTGTAGTGGGAAACAGCTCTAACTCTATAGCTAGCTAGCATCCCTGCAAGCAGCAGTGAATCACTCACCCTTGGTGTTGTTTCCTGCTAGCCGTCACCGTCGTCGCCGCTCCTGCTTCTCCTACTCTCTCTCTCTCTCTCTAGGCAAGGATAATGGCGATATATGGTGTTTTGTTGTTTGTTATTCTGCTTGGGCCTTAGAGAAGGGGTGGTTGTTTTTTCCTCTCCTTGGTTTTTTTTTTTTTGTCGGGGGATGGAAAAAAAAGCAATATCCATATTTTTTCGTTGTCCTTTTTGTTTTCTTTTCTTGTGCGCTATCAACCCTTGGTTGGGGTTTTTTTTTTTCCTTTTTTCCTTCTGCGTGTTATCTTTTTTTCCATGAAAGGATGGTAAATCTTGCCATCTTAAGGATATGTCGGTCGATACATACAGTTTTCTTGTCCTTTTTTTTCTTTTTTGGCTGTTAAAGGCCAACGGATTCTTGGTATACTTGGTATATTTCTACCTCTGCACCTTTTCGATTAGCTCTGTTCGTGAACCAGCACACGGAGCAAGGATGGAAGGATACGAAGAAATATTTACGCAATCTTACCTCTGATAAAATCCCCTGCAAGAAAGGGAAGGGAGAAAGGAAAAAAAAAAAAAGATTAAATTTAGATTTGCCAGGGAGTAGTAGCACGTATACACTCTCACACAGGATGTGTATACTACGTGCTGTTGTGTTATTGAGGAGTTTGAGGGATAAAAATAAATTGGGAAAACTATGTGCAAGATGTGCCATTACTGCAGTAAAAACGCTTGTAATGATGACTCTAAGTGTCATTTGCTTAAGTGGATTACCAATAAAATGAAGAAGGAAGCAAAAAAAAAACAGAGAACAGATCAGAGGCAGGACTTTTGTTTTGTTTGTAGCAACAACCTGCGTCAATTGGCGATAAAATGCAACATTAATCTGATTTCTTCGAGTAGTAGTACATTTATGCTGAGCCTTAGTTTCATTTTTATTCGAATTCGATGCAAGGTGCTTTCAATGGGATATGAATGGAAATTTTTCTTCCTTTCTCTTTAGTGTTTGTTGTGATGGTGACCTTTTCAGTTTGACAGGGGAGAGAGGTGAAGCGGCATATTTAGCCATTAGTTATGGGATTAGAATTTAATTTTGAAGGCAGGAGGATTTTATGCGATAGATAGGTAGTTTGAAATTGATCTGAGGTAGGAGTTACCCTTACAAGTAGCTGGTTTGAGTTTTAAGCGTATTATACTGGTCCATATTCATTTTAGAGTAGCTTCTGGGTGTGTTTCACTATGAGCGATAAAATATATCGTTATCGGTGGAACATTAAAACGGAGGAATGCGCAGGAAAGTCATTCACCAAAAGTTCTCCACAGATAGCGGCAGTATTTTGAAGGGATAAACGTTCTAAGAGCGATTTCTGGAAATGTGCTCCAGCTCTCCCCAACTCTTTCCTAGTGTACGTGCTTCCTTCTCCACTGTTCTGCGCCACGAACTCCTATGCTATCATTCAAATGTGAAATGGCAAGAACAAAGTATACGTTTTGAGGTTAGAGTTGATCATTGAAACCAAAACTGACAGATGAGAACAAAATGAGAAATGAACACATCAGTGAACGATTGTGTTCCACATTATAGAAACGAGGACCAGCTGTTCATTGAAATCGATTTCGATCAGTGAAATAATAAAATTGGATTTAAAGAATTAGGTATTTATGTTTGTAAAAAAATTTTACAAGTGATTCGTTTTATTTTGATACCAATCAAGGGCAATATTGTTTGCTTAGTCGTCTTAAAATTTTCAATGGTGTATTTGAATGATAGCTATAACTGGCCCCTTAGTCGGATCACCGCCAACACAAATCAGCTCAGTGTGCGCGCTAGAGGGTGTATGAAAATTCCCCACAGAATACTAAGGTATGAGCCTTAAATTAAGAACCGGAAAGCATTATTCCAGAATAATTTCCATAATCTCTACGGACAAGTCAGCCATTTGTCACTCTTTCTTTTCTTCATCTTTCTAATTATAGGTTAAGATCTTCATATGGCCTTTACGAATTTTTTTACACACATTTTTCTCAACAAAGTTCAAAATCAAATTAAATAAAGATGCTTTCATATTTTTAGTACCCATTTTTGGGTTCCGCCGAATATATTTCGCCTTCACTGTAGCGCCTGATTGTGTGGCTCAAAAATACTTGAAAAAAAAACATCTCAGCTCAGCATTATCAAAGGCCCAAACTCAGCTTAAACTCTGAGTGAGTTTTAATTCCGCCATCGATCGAAAAAGGCTGAGATCCAGTCCAGTTGCAAGCATTCACGACGATACAACACCAGCGAAAGAACCAAAACCAACAAAATGAAAACCAGTTCCTCCTTTAATTCCCCCATTCTGCCGTCCCAGTACACTTGGATGGCTCCACGAGCTTGGCATTGGCTTCATCGTCATCGTCATCGTCGTTGTCACCAACAACGGAGCGCTGTTGTATAGCCCGTACTCCAATCGACAAAAAATGCTTGAATTTCCGCTAGTACCGGTTAGATGGTGCTGGAGGTTAATCTAGTGGAATTAATGGAAACGAAATTCATGGAGCAGAAATTCAGATGGGGAATTTATTATTGTCGCTGGGAAGTTTGTTTTTGTTGTTGTTCTTCTTCTTTCTATCCATGGCGGCCGCTCCGTGTCGTGCTGGTATAAATTGTTCCTTGGGCTCTTTTGAATGGTGACGTAGTCCCGGTAATTGCCGTTTTTGTTTTTGCAACTTTTAGTACCGGGATGCTATGGTAGGCATTTTCAAAAGGACAACCCAGTCCTTTGGTTGGCTTTGGAGGGTGGGATAAAATATTGTTTTCGTTGTTTGCTGTTGAGTCAATTATTGACTTTTGCTGTTGCGTTCTTTGGGGGATGAGAAGAATTCAGGACTGGATTCCGAATGGTTAAGTGGTGATTTCAGTTGAGGAAATTTGTGTGTCCATTTCAAAAAAAGAGTCAATTATTTCTAAAAGAAAAAAATATTGCCACATTGTAATGGATAACCAAATATTTGTGATTGAAATAAGGAAGCAACTATTTTCATTTAGTTTAAATTAGTTTTATTAGAAAGTTTTGGGGGAGATTGGGGACTTTGCAAGAATTTATTTAAAGGGAATTATGTGCTGAATAACCGAGTTAGATGATAAGATAGTACTTCCGTCCGTTTGCGTACTTTTTGCACTAAAATTCGTACATAGATTATTAAGTTTTCAAGGAGTGGGGATAAAATTCTCTCAGAGAGAACTAAAAGTATGCAAAAGTAAACGTGCGGGTTGAAAAAGAAAATGGGAAACTTTCTTACTCCCCCGTGAGCCCTCTCTTCTGTGAAAATTCTGCTCACGCGAACAACTTTTCGTAAAAATTCGTTGTTTTGGGAGGGTACGCGAACCGATCTAGTACGATAGTTCGATTATGCAAGAAAGAGGCGCTGCTATGTCACGATTCATAAATCGTATCTTAAGCCTCGGGCTTTAAAGAAAGGATCAAATGAAGAGGATATTTGAAAAGCATAGACGACTTTAATCTGTCTTACAACGTCCTATATCTTTCCTTTAATACAAGCTAATAGAACCAGTGAAAGTCTATATAAGGACTTCATGCTATAGGTGTACCTTCAAAAAGACAGCCATTGCACTATGCTCAGGAAGATGTCGCTGGGCTGATGCTGGTAAGTCACGGTCCTGCCCTGAGCTTTGCGGAGAAAGGCACTGGACTTGAGTATGTCCTAAACCCAACCAAACTATACTTAAATCGACAACCGCCAGAACTTTAACATTGCGGCAACGTTCAGCAACCAGTTTGCAGTTTGCTACAATCCGCCAGAGGTAGGCTTACTCTCAAGATTAATACATGCTCTAGTCCTAGTGTATAGTCTTTGGGTAGGATAGCCATTCTTGAAATTTGTGATGACCGCATCATAGCTCGTTATAGTTCGAGACCAGTGTTCGGACTTTACTGCAATTGCAGTAGATCTACTGCGATTTTGAAAAATATTTAAAATCTGCTGCGCCACTGCGCTTGACTTGAAATCTACTGCGATTTTTGAATGTGAAAACGGTTGAAAATTTGATGTTTTCTAGATGAAAAACGTAACACAATCTAGAAAAAACGTAAATTTATTGATGGAAAATTTCTTTTAAGAACTGAATTTAACTGAAAATTAATCAGTTATTAAAAATTTTATAAAAAAATAATTTCGTGCAAAGAATTGTGATTAAATTTACTTTAAACTGTGCAATTTAAGTTTGTTTTTACCTTATTTTATCGTAAAAAAAAATATGTGTACAAATCTAAACCCCAGTATTGTTGTATTTTTTGCAACAAAAACAAATCTGCTGCGGAAAATACGGATCTACTGCACTTTTTGTAAGAATCTACTGCTAAATTTTATTATTGAAGTCCGAACCCTGTTCGAGACATATACTTCCATTGAGCAGAGGCAGAGTATGCTCTTTAGTCATTCGATAGTTTACCCGATGAACCGATGAAATGTACTCAGTGATGCTGCTATATAGGGCGCAAAAGTTGAGTAGCTTTTATGCCTAAATTGCCAGACTCAAGGACAATATGTCTTCCTTTTTATTGAAAGAGTTGAATACATAGTTGAAACCCACTTGCATAAGGCTCTTCGAATAGATCCTCTGTCTAACAACAACACGTTGAAATCGCCAGGGTTAAATGCTTCCTTGACACCATTGAGACCGCTGTGGACGTTTTCATCGTTTGCGCAACTCAACTAGGAGCTATGATGATGTACTATGAATCTAGGGAATGCTGATCCTTGTTTGTGAATGCAATTGCTGGTGTTAAAGGCATTTTGGTTCATCACGTACCAGTCTCTGATAGCTTTCTTTTCACCGCCAGCTGGAATAATTTTCCGGTTTGTGACTTTGACCTAAGATCAACAAATCAAGTCAAATTAATGGACTGCTCTGCCCTGCGCTGGTTTATCCGACACTCCTATACGGAATTGTAGCGCAATGGGCGGAACTGGACCAAGTTAGCTAGGTTTCTCTTATATATACCATCCTGAGATCCATTAGCAATACTAGATATTCTGCTACAGATCTTTACTGTGGATATTTATTAGCGTTGCGACTGCGAGAGTCTTCTCATTGGAAGTGCATTGATAAAGGGCAAGCTGAAAGGCTAAGTCAAATTAGTAGAGTCACGGGCTATTTAGCCCCGGCCGTAGACTAGATTTTAGGCCTCCCTTGTCATCAGTCAGTGCTTAAGACTTTCAAGCTTTCAAGCTATTCAAAGCGACTGACTGAAATGTATCCACATCAACAGCCAGCTGGCTACAAAAGCACTCGAATCTACAAAAATAGGATCCAAATTGGAAGAGCAATGAAGGACACACCTTAAGACGCAGCTAGACAAAACATCTCTTCATAAACATTGCTTTAGGTCAATGAAAGATAGAGTAATTTTGGCCCGTGAAACCATACCATGCAAACTTGGCCCACAGTCAGCTAGTCTTAATATTCTGTCCAAAGACTTTTGCACTCTTTCACCTCCTCTGCGACTGCCTAGCATTATCCACTACAAGGAAACAATTCCTATAACTCTTATTTGAAACATTTTCAAATAGTCGTCCTTACTTGGTTATGCTGTCGTAGTCCTTCCTACTAGAGAAGGCCGCAGAAAGCCGACTACTTTATCTCATGCGGGTTTCTGTAAGCCCAGCAGTCTGCTTCAATTTTTGCTCGTAAGCCATCCTAACGTAAAATACGCATAATTGTTGAGACCGGGGCCGAATCATCTCCTCAGCCACCGCTCCAATACTTTCCAAGTTTACAGTTGTATAGTGACTCGTACGTTCAGTAGGTCGGTTGTGTAGACCATGAGTTGCTCTGAGTAAAAAAAAGAAATTCCTCGTAGAACGCTTCTTTTCCTAATAAAGCTAAGTAAATTATAGACTCTGTGCCATGATAAGTCTTTCCGTGATAAAATGCCAAACAATATTTATTAAGAATATATTTACAGGTCAAAAGACCTACGCACAATGTGTCAAAAAATCTATGAACAAAAAATGATCTCTAAATGAATCTCCCTTTTTCATGGCTATTGGATGTTTGTCAGTCATTTTCTTGGATTCGAACTTTGAATCACGTCCACAATAGTCCAACGCACTAGCCACTGAACCACGTCACGGAACCGTAATACTGCAATATGGTCGCAAACACTTTTCAAAGGTCCTTTTAGGTGACTGATGGTGCCAAAGCGTTGTTTTCTTCCTTCGCGTTCGAATTCTGCCAATAGATCGTCTATGGAATTGAGCTTCGGTTACTCAAGAGGTTTTGGACAGTTGTAAAGCAATTAGACTCTGGTATTTAATATAGTCCTCACATTTCCATTCCCCAAACGCATCGTTAAATGAATAAAGAAATTCACGTGCCACCATCAAATATGCGCAACTACCCCATCTTGAATGGGTACTAGGTATTCACACCAGCTCAAATTACTCACGCTGCACATGCCTTTGTGCAAAGTCACACCAGTCGTATGAGATCCTTCATCATACACCATGTCGCCATGCACATGCAAGTGAGTGACACTCACTTTACGGGGAAAACACAAAACTTTCCCATTTCAATGGATTTATGGTGAACGATATGGGGAGAAGAGTTATACCCCGCAACATGCAAACGCACCATAAACATGCAGGTTATTACAACCGCCAAAGTGCTGCGCTACAGTGTCCTGCTGCCGCCTTTTTTGGTCACTGATTATAATTTTGTACGCGCGAGTGTTGAATGGCTCATGTCTCAATGATCGCAATCGAACAATGGGTTCCTCCTATTAGCCAATGGAGGCGATTGGGCGAACGATAGGATTTCATTCCAACCCTCGGCTTTTTAATTAAAATATTCCACCAATTTATTGCTCGACCTATGGCAAATTTATTGCACTTCCAAGCTGAAATATCGAAATCGTTTAATTGATGAGCCATGCGCCTCCATTGCGACTTGAGAGGAGGAGACCATACAAGGTCCTGATCATCTTGTGTGGGGAAATAAAATAAAATTCAAGACTCAAGTTCATAAAGTCTGTGCGACAATAATACACAAAAGGTATGCTAGACTGAGAGTCCAACTACCACAAATTCTGCACACACATGCAACGGATATGAATGGATATGCGAACTCCCTAAAATATGCAAATGAAGAAATAAATTTTAGTCCTGTTTTGGATATACTTATGTATATATAAGGGCCTTGTGAATTTTTCCTTTGCCGCATAAATAGTTGGATCCCATTCGGAGGCTAAGATTAAGATGCAAAATTCTTTATATGCAATACTGAAAATAACATTAAATTAAAAACAGGCACCGTCTTTGGTGATTTCACTTCTGCGAGGCTCACTCAACGCCAGTGCCTGGCTGTCCTGTGCTGACTTAGCTGTTGTAGATAGCGTAATTGGACGCGCCAAAGGTATAGTATGCAGATGGGTGGATATCTTAGTGTAGAGTTGCCATCCAGTCCGGATGGTTTACAGTATTTTTATTTTCGAAACTACTAAGCAAATTGGGGATTGAAGGCGAAGATGATCTATCCAGGATACAGAAAGATCATCAGATCTGTGCATAAGCTAAAGTATGAGAAGAATCTCGGAATTAGAAGAATGGGAGGACCTGGGTTATCATTAACAAAAGCCATCTGAGTCCTTGATTTGAGAGGAATCTTTCGTGTTCGGACTGTTTTGCCATGGATAGCCAATAATCCTAAAGCCTTCTGCATATCAGTCCCATTCTCTAATTGAAAGGAGTTTCTTTTGCTTTGAAAGCGTAGAGGAGGCTAGGCCGATCTTCAGTACATTCTTTGATCGCCATAACCAAAGTGCCCTTTAGAACTTCGGTGAGAGTGACTTGGACGACGTAACTAAGTCATTGCATCCTCCGAAGTCGAAGGAATGTCATCCTGAACTCATTGAACTGTTTACTTGAAGAAGATTTAGTTTTGGTGTCCCTTCGTCTATGAGCCCTAGTTTGGCAGCATTCACCTTATTCCTACCCTTAGATGGCATGATAGAATGTTGTACTCCACTTCGCATATATTACTGGTGGTAAGCCAGAAGAATAGAGTCAGGCAGACCCGGGTCATGCTTTAGGCAACTTGGAAACAGGTTTCTGAACTCTTTGAAATATGTATGCTTCTTTTCAATACTGTTCTGGAGCAGATAGTCCGTAAGGAAGCAGTGAAGATGCTGGCTCTACAACTACTGTGACAGGAGGACGATATTGAAATATTCCCGGGAAGATATCCAAGAGGTGTTTACGTCAAGGAGCTAGGCCCATAAGTAAGGAGGGTGGCTAGAGAAGAAAATACACCAAAAAACTTAATAAATTGTAAAGAAGTGAAAAGACAAAGCAAGTCGACCGCTTAGATTCGGTCCAATAGAGTGGATGGTCCATGGTTTGGATTATTTGATTCTCAGCCTATAGATTCCAGACAAGGAAAAATACCAAAGCTGGTATTAAGACCAAGCTGTCACAGGCGCAAAAAATACTTGGGCTTCACAATTGAGTGCAGTGTGTCCGCAGTGTATGGAATGCAACTACGTCACAGGGAGAGACTCTCCAAGGATCAGAAGGCTATAAGAGGGAAGTGATTCAAACGATATATAACAAGCTTGTTGCCTCAACTAGTATGTTAAGCTACGAAATGGACACATGACCACATGATCTGGAATACAGAGTACTTTAGAGGACCAGCACAATCCAATGGGATTAGAGGAATACTTCACAGGCGCCAAACCTACATACATTCGCGGTTCTTGTTCAGAGATTTCATTGACAATTGAGTCTCGTATGAACATATGAGTGTGTAGTATAAATGTCTTGGCATTTGTGTGATTGTTCTGCCTTTGCTCGTCATAGGATTCTCTGGAGGATGAAGACTATTCAGTAAATAGCGACTCCCATTCCGACAAAAAAAAACCTTGAACTCCTGTGAGAAAAAGTCAGCATATAAATCTTATAGGCCTTGAGATGCTGGATCTAATCGATGTACCAATGTAAGACTTAAGAGGTGTATTAAAACTCCCAGCGAAGCTGTTCTGCAGGTGGGCCTTCCATCTGTAATTCTTGCTCACACTACTCTAGATCTTGCCTTCAACTTTTTAACATACGAATACGGCCTAGGTTATCTGCAGGTTGGCAGAAGAATAAAATACTTTCGCCGCACTCAGGTTAGAACTGATACACTGTGCCACCCATGGGGGATAGAGATGTGTTCCCTCGTCTACAAAATCTACTTAATAGTACTTACTTATTTCCAGTGTATAAGAACCCTGATGTTCTAGTGAAGTTCAACAGCTTGTTAGTGTTTGCGTTGGAAAGTTCTCCTATATCACGGAGGAAGTGTTTGGGCAAGGAACTTCTTGCTGGAATGTTGGAGTCTAGGGCACTAACATCGCCGCATCCTCTTCAGAAGTCTTCCTTCGTACGCCTGTCCTTGCGTATAAGTCTCTCGCTCGAATAATGGCTATACATATTTGTTTTGTACTCATACTAAGGAATTCCATCTAAGGTGCGCATCTTTTTAGACTGGTTTCCTGCTTCAAACCTGAAAACGCAGAGCTCATATAGCTTTTCATTTCCCGGGATCCTCTCGTGCCCAAGGTCACGGCAGAGCAGAACCTTGTGCTGTGTTCCAAGACCCAAAAGCTTATAATTGCAACGGAAACCCTCTAGTTTCTTTCGAACTTCATTTTGTTTTCATATGGTTGGCAACCCTAAACAATACCACTCACTTACTCACCTCTTCCTCAGAAAAGCCATTTCAGGCGCATTCTCATCCCATCAATAAGGTGAAACAACACAAAGCCCATTAAAATGAAAATCATACAAAAGGCCCAAAATGCCGGCGAAGCCAGCAAAAATAAGAAGCCACACGGAGATGCTGGTTATACAAACAAATAATAAGAACAACAAAAAGGATATGAAAGAGTGGAACGCGAAATAAAACCACGAGAAGCAAAAAAGAAATTAATGTCAACGATAAAATGTCGTCGTATCCATCGTAGCCATCGTTGTCGTTGTCTCTTGGTCTTGCTCTTAGTCTCGGTCGTCATTCGGAGGACCTTAAGCTCTGAACAATGCGAGATTTATTTGCAGATTTATCACACAGAGGATTGGCAGCAACCGTGGACAGTCTCTTTGCGGATTCCTTTACTCACTTTGTCCCCCTGGTGACTCCTCGCAGGATGCACGTTCGGTGGGGACTATCTCAAGTCAGATTCTTCCATTAAAGGGCAGCGGCCAAAAAAAAAAAAAAAAGAAGAAAAATTCAAATAAGCCTTCCGACATTTTCTCGACTCGAACGCTCCAAAAGAAACAATCTCAGCATTAAAATTCTTTGAATCATCCAACCAGGGGTCAGTGCCGACGGAGAATTTTAAGTGGAAGTACAAAACCGGTCCGCCGCGAATGGTAAAGAATAAAATTTGACAAAAAAAAAAAGAACAAATGAAAGACGCTCGATTAAAAGGAGAGAGGAGAATCCCAGCAAACGCTCGAGAATGCAATGTGTCAACGTTGATGCCAACGATGATGAGGATGATGCGCAACTGTCCCGCGTGCGAAAAGCAAAATTATCTTAAATCATGCATTAACCATGAGCCTGTAAGAAGGACCGCTGCGACCATCTTTGATTTGATACCGTTTTTGGCATTTAAATTGCATTGCGTGTGGATTTTTTGAAGACCGCATCGCATCGTGTCTTTAGAGAGGAATTTTAACCAGCCCTTTGGCTGATGTGAGGTATGCCAGAGGGCTGTCAGCAGACCGAGGGAGCGAACAAGTTCATAGAACAAAAAAGGAGTATGGAATTGTGTGATGAGGTAAATACAACAATATTGAGCGCAGCAGGAGTAGGGTCAGTCTTATGGCCTATAAGCTATAAGCGACAGACGAGGTTAGGTTCTCTGTTTTGGGAATTGCGTTGGAAGGTGGGTGAGCCCGTACTCAGTAACAGTGTGGGACTTCCACCCATTAAACCCACGTTCGATTCTACCCCTGATCCTTATGCCTTATATATTTGGCTCGTTCATATTGGCAAATATCTGCATGGCGTTCCGATGTCTTTCTTGTCCTCGTTGCTCCTTCATGATAGTAGCCACGGTTTCACTTACTACTTCCCAAGCTTCTCGTGTGCTTAGCATCAGCCCGATGATATTCTCTGGGGTTCAGTTCACACCCAGTCTGTTCGCTTTATGCTTCACGTTTTCCACTGCTTCTGTGCACGTTGGACAGTAAGGTTTGTCTTCATGCTCAAATCTGTGGAGGTGTGCTCTGAAACATCCATGACCTGTAAGCTTCTTCCTATTGATCCAAAGGCTTGGGGATTGGAGATCAATCTTTGAGTCCATCTAACTTTGTCGGAAGAGTTCCATCTGTCTTGCCATTCTTCCAGGTTTGTTCTTCGTGGCCTCGTTGCTGTTGGTATCGTTGATCAGTTGGCATGATATTTGCATGCGCCTGTAGGCACAATTCCAACCTACACACGCGCCTGGTCGTATGAGGTTGTTCGGAAGGTACTACATACTCTCAAGGCAGGACCCAGGTTAGTTGGCACTGATCTAGGTTAGGAATGTAGGTGGGTATGCACTAAAGGCCAAAAAATGTTGGTAGACAGTCACAGAATCAAAGCTGGCTTGGTCTTGAGATCTTCGAGCTTTTCGAATTACTTGTTTCTTCACATGAAATTCCTAGTACACGTTCTTACTTCATGGTCATACATGGTCGTCGCGGCAATGCTGTCAAGAGGAGGACCTAAGCTCTACCAATCGGTTTGCTCGTGTTGGCAACCACCTGCGCTTAGTTTAGATTTCACTCCTGTCTTCGCCATAACTTCATGATGGTTGACCCAATATTGCCAGCAGCTTTCCACACCTGAACCAAAAGGCGGCCTTGGGCAACCTTATTTAAGACAGGCCCGATGGACTTTTGACGCAAAACACAATTTAAGTCTAAGGCTCTGTACATCAAGATGGAGCCTGGTCTCTGGTTGTTTTGCATCTATGCTCTGTTCAAAATAATTGAAAAACATTAGATTCAACTGTGGAAGAGTCCGACTTTTGAGCTGAATCCCCTAACATTGGCAACAGTAATTCCTTTCAGAATTTTCATGGAACAGATCCTACTGTTTACCGTCTGCGAAGAATTTAAAGCTGGCTTATCTGTTTGACTTTGTACAAATGAAGTATTACTCCATAGTTGCCAAGCCTGTTCTAAATTTTACTGTCTGCAAAACAATAGGATTTCAGAGGATTTCATTTGACAGGCTATCTGGAGGTGATGCAATAGATGAGTTTAACGCCAACAGCAGTTCTAGAAGAAATACATAATCTTCTTCCAATCGGCATAGGGCTAGGGGAAGCCCCGCTATACGCAGCTAAGCCTTATAGTCATGCCTATATACTTAAAGCAGGGTCCCACTTAGCAGAGACTTTCAAAAAATGTTAAACAAAATTCCAAAAGGACTCGAGACACGATCCCTTTGTCAAAGACAAATTTGATAGAATGCACAGGAATGGTTTAAACAAACTTAACGAAACCTTTTGATCCTGTTGCTCCCACCATTTTACAGTGAGCTCCATAATGAGGTACCCTAACAACTGTAATTCCTGCTGCCTCCTTACCTCACAGCACAGAACCCCCCAAATATAAAGTCATTTCATTGTAGTTTGAGGGGGTGTTTCCAACAATTTCACCACCACTGTAATGTCTTTAAAATATTTACGATTTTAATGAATTTCTCAACCCTTCTTGTTCGGTTTTGCTGGTTTTATATGTTGAAAAGCAATTTAAACTCTCAAACCCAAACATTTGATCGCATTTAAAAGCAGCCACGCATCCCTTCCCGGCAGGACCCCTCTAAAAAGCTTTTTAGAATAAACAATGTTTAATTATTCCACCACACCACGGGTGGCATATCGTTCACCATTGCTGCCGCCGGTGGGTGCCTGTGCCGTCATAGCTGTCTGCCTGTCGTAGTAGGTATACTCATCACGAAATTACACATTCATTTCCATTGTTATCTATATTAAGGGGCGGTATTCATTTTTCACTGTTGTTGAGGACTACCTATTGGGGGATGATGATTCCAGCCAGAGTCGTCGTCCTTGTGCCATTTTATAATGTGCGTATGGGTTTATCATGCCCCAGAGATAGATACAATGACAAGCTTTATCAACACATCTCGTCCGTAGGATTAAAAAAGGATCAACAACGGTTCGCATCCTCTTCGCTTGCGCATATCTTCTCATATAATGATTTCGTCCGTGTTCATCCCTTTAATCGTAGCAAAAGGCTTTAGGTGAAATAACACACGAGCCATCTAAATGGCCGATTTTGCCTGCCTCCTTCTTTTTCGGTCAACAAACGCTCTGCTGCTGGCGGTAGAGGGTGCGAAATTATATTTTGCACCGAAAAACCGGTTATGCGATGTACAGATTGGCAGGACCCGGTTTTGCTGGTCGATTTTCCACATACTCGTACGGAAACCCCTCGTTTTAATGTGTTATTGTCTAATTATCAGGTAATGCCCGAGGACTTGAAAGTATCACTAGCTGACAATTTATTCGCATACAACAACCCTTTTGCAAGGAGAGGTTTCTTCCTTTTGGAATGAATTTTCGGTATATGCGAATCCTTGGGGATACATAAAGTATTTAAATTGTAAATTATAAATAAACAAGGATTAGGTTGCGGAGAAATTGCATTTTCAGATTAAATTTCCCAAAAAAGGGGGATAGATAGTGATTATGTGAAACGGTATCTATCGAAAGGTGTTCTAAATGGCGGCGGCGTCTATAAGGAAAGATGGGGTCTGTAGCTATTATCAAGTCTGGCGGGGAGCTTTGTAATTATGACCTTGACCTTTGGGGAAACAATTTTTTACATGAAACTTTTATGTTGTTTGTAGAACTAGTCTTTCATTTCGATGTCGTTTTTATTCTTATGCTTTAAAAGTACGATTGCAAGTAGCTATTATGTTGTCGAGGCGAAGAACGTGATGAAGTATTCAACTCAGGATCTAGTAACGTGGCTGATCTAGCATTAGTAGCTGACTTCGTTTCCTGAGATCTGCAAATATCCTTTCATCGTAGACTGATCTGACACAATCATTCGTCGGACTCTATGTGCCTTTATCTAACTTCGAGAAAGACCTTCAAATAGCTTGTATGTGATCCTTCTCTGGCAAATCCATCCGCTTTTTCGTTACCGGGGATTTCCATGTTGACTGGGACACAAAGGGGAGGCATCTTATTGGCCATTGAAATATCCTGCAGTATGTATTGTTATCTACATTCTTCGAGGCTGACGTTGATTACAACGCTTAAACAAGACCGTGGGTATAGCTTACGTTCTTCGAAAGATTTCAAGAACTTCAGAAAGCACTGTGTGTCTAAGGCCTCATCAACAACAATTGACTAGAAAAAAGGCAAGATCTTTATGTCTAACGACGTGATCCCATATACACTGAATGCAAACACGGCGAGGCCTTATCAAATGGGCTTCCACCAACATATTTCAAGCCGTCGTTCGAGACGCCTCGTCATATTGGAGCATTTTATTTGATATGCCGAACTATGTGCAAGGACATATTGTCACTTTTAAAGTTCTTACTTACTTGCTTAAACTAGAGGGCTCCAGATCGTTGAAGAATCTATTCTCTTCGGTGATTTTTTACCATCTCGAACGGAGAGGCTATGATTAAAAGATCGTCGTTGTCCATTCGCAGGATGTTGTCCAGCCAATGTGGCTATCGTGTCTTGGACTTAAGGCCTGCATTCACATCACAGCGCAGCTTATAGAGTTCACGATTTTGTATTAGCCCTTCTGGCAACAACCCAAAATGGTAAGACGAGCGTTCTAAAGAGTTGAAAACCCAGGTGCTGAACCAAAGTATGAGTGGCTTCCTGGATTGGAAAAGGAATTTGTTTGAATTTTCTACTAATTTGTGTTGGCGAACTGGATGGACAGATGGACAGATGGACAGAAAGTGTTATGCTAGTTAGTATTGCGTCTTTGCTTTGCATGTTTTCTCAATTCGACATGGAGGTTAACTAGATTTGTCTTTTCGCATGCATCGACTAAGCTCGAGCGGCCGATGTTTGTCATCGCATTCTTTAGGAGGTGACGATGGTAAGTTTCACATATGACACTGAAGACATATTTTATCTTCAATCTAACGGAACAGAAGCTCAACTATTACGAGGTAGTATCCTGCTGAAGGGCTGAAGATGTTTACAATACTGCTTTGTGGATGCACCGGTTCCCAAGCCATATCTTAAGCTAATGCTGGTCCAGCACTTTACCATAATCTGGTCATGTTACAGACAATATCCCAAGAAAAGATTTACAAAAAAGAAAAAAGAAAAATTTCAAGATTCTGAGGAGACTTCATGAAAAATATGCAATTCCGCAGTCTCTACCATATGTCATTGGACTTTGGCAGAGCTCCCACAGGCCTCTTTAACGGATCTGTCAAGAACAAATCTTCGTCTTGATAAGTAACCGTCTTACTGCGCCAATATAGTTATGTTCCGAAACTCAGAAAAGCTCGTACTTCAGCGTCTGAGGGAAGACTGAAGGATGACAAAATATTAGAGGGAAGCAGACGTCGTTGGGCTTTGGAATTAGCTAAAACACCAAGCTACAAGTAGTCCCTTTTAACACTGAGTTTATTCTGTATCCGAAGCCCAAAAGATTTTTTGAGAATCTTACCTGACAGTCATACTATCGGATGTTGTGTCAATAGTCTTGGATGTCAGTAGTTCAACGCACCAACCAGGCACCCACTTAAGACGCGTCCACTTAGGATGTCTCATAGTTGTGCACCAAATCAGTGTTTGCTTGATTTATTTTCTTGCTAGGGGCACGTCTGCCGAAAGCATTTCTAAGACCCAAAACCTTCTCTGTGGTCGAAATACCAACAAAAAAAAAAAACAACTTGCAAGATCCTCTCTTCTTAACTATTACAATAGCTACGTACATATATTGTAAAGCAGAAATTCATTGGAAAAAAAACACATAAATTCAAAACCCTTTTCAAGAGTCTTCCTGCGTTGGAAAAAAAAAAAAACACTAATGAATCCCTAAAGAATGTGTCTCCAAGCGAAACCCTTCCGTTTCATTAGGAAATTCCTATCCAAGTATGTTTGTTGTGTATGTTATGACGTGTTCCTTAAACAATTTCTTCTGTGAAAATAACGACATGTAAGTAATTTTCTTCACGTCAACTTGGAATCTATATGTACAGAAAAAAAAAAAGCGAGTGAATAATTAAAAACATGTAAATAGGTAGATTGTCGTTGTCGTGTCCCGCATACGGATAAAATTCCTCAAAGCGAAATAACTTTTACGGAATATGAAAATAGTTTTCCTGTCAACTTTATTCGTGTTCTGCTTTGGATTTTCTTCTCTTTTGATTTATGGAAAATTCTCACGAATAATAAGTTGGCATTTCTATTTTCTTTTATTTTTTTGTTCACCCCTCCTTTTCTTTTGTTGTTTGTGCCTGGCTTCCTTATGAGTGTGTACTCGTATGTACCTATGTGCTAATTGTATTTACATAAATTTTACATACATTCGTGTCATTGAAACAATACGAGTAATGAAAACTGAAATTATTAGCCCGGCACATGGATCTATGAGGTATGCGTAGAACATTTATTATAAGGCAATGAGGTGCATGGGAATTTATTTTTAGAGTGCCAAACGAGTTTCTTTGAACCTTTATTACTGTTTGACAAAAGCTCAGAAGAAGAACCTTTGTTTCGGCCTGCCTTGGAGGCCCCACAGTCTGTGGTGGTAGTCAGTTTGGGGGCTTTTATAAAATGACCAAATAAGAACGATAGAAAAAGAAATCTGAATAAAACAACAAAAAATTTAGATAAAACATTGATTCTGGATTTGTTTGGAAGCTACATTCATGCCATTATGTGTGAGGTAACATATCATTGGTCTCGGCTTCGCTGGTAGTGTTTCAAGCGCTAAGTCCAATTTCGATGATTTGGTCCAATATGTATGGCAATAGCGTCTCCAATGCTGGTCTTGAGCTCTCAAAGTACCTTACTTCTTAGCAAAGACTAAAGACTAGAAGTAAGTTCAGAGAACACAATCGAGTGCTATCAAGCCAGATGGTCATGGCGACCAATTGAACAACGCTCGTCGTGAGTTGACCCAGTTACCAAATTTCTCCTTCACAGCTTCGATCATTGCGGCACTTCTATGACATGTGTCGTCGTCTTGTTGGAGCCACAGCTCGGATATATTCATGTTGTCGAGCTTTGTCCACAGAAAGTCGGTTAACATCTGGGAATGTAGTCTCTGGCGATGCCCAATTCCGCTGATCGGCGCCGAATCGACTTTTCTAAGTTTTCTTCTATACTGGCCCCAACGCGGACTACGTTTTCTTCACTTTCCATCAGTCTCTCTCTAGTTGGTGGCTAATGGTCCAAAAAAAGAGTAATCATGCTCAAACGATGCCATGAAGTGCCTGCACATTGAAGTCATGATTCCTATCGTCCTCACGACGAAATTCATTTGCAACTGAGATTGGGATTTCGATATTTTTCTATAATTTTCGCAGGTTCGACAAAGGTAAAGCCATACATAATAAAATTACGTATCTTACTGATTGTTTTGGCAACTGAATGTTTTTCGTAGCCTTGACAAGTGTTGAAAAATAATAATTTAAGAAAGTATCATTGCTACTTGGTCACCCTGTAGTTAATCACTCATTTCTCGAGGCCTTCTTCCCCTTCGATGACTGTCTGCCTTGACTGTATTGATGCTGGCTTCATTCACCAGACATCTAAGGGAATGAGACTGAGCATATACTCCACCGCCTTCTGAAGTGCCTTCCACCAAACTAGCAAGCCATAGGTCAGAATGGATCCTCCTACCGCTGTTTTGAAGCCCGATCAATGACTACTAAAAGAGTACAAAGCTTTGCTTGCTTTCAGGCTTCGTTCATGATCTGGATCTAGGTGTTGCTATCGAGTCGTAACCAGTTTAAAGTATACTACCATGTCATTGACAAACTAGTTAATTGTAAGATTTGGCGCTACCATTTACCTTTTAAGCAGTTTTGTACGACATCTATCAATCAGTTCTCCAAAGGGTCGCCTGTTGACAGTAAAATGAGGCAGAAGTCTAAATTTTCAGCCAATCTTTCACTCGTGCATTGGTTCCACCTCTGCTGCTATTTAGAATGTCCTTTCGGCCTTCCTTCAATCACAGGTTTAGCCCCGACACGCATAATTAAATTTTGAACTCATACAGAGTCTCGGCAGAATCTCCTTGAAACCTATCCCACAGCCACTCGGCAATTCAAATTCTGTTCCATATCGGGTACATCTCAGATTTTTATAACTAAATTATAAATAATATTCAGGTTTTGTGCAAAGTGCGAAACTATAAACAAATTTTACGACTGCCCATCCACAGAAGCACGTTTTCATGTCATAAAGATCCTTGAACATTGCCACTCGACTGTAGTACAGTGCAGTCTGCTGCAAATCGTGAATTGATAAAGCGATTCGATTAAAAAAAAAACTCCGTTCTCGCCCCCAATAAGCCGCCAATGATGCTGCGCGTGATTGTGGCCACCAAGTCCTGCAAAAGTCAATGTAAGAACCTAGCATGTGCGAGAAAAAAATAAACTCTTTACACGCAAGTATTCCCTTTGCCATAATTACATATTACTCTATTCCTCCTGGAGCACAGCGCGCATATTTTGCTCCTTTCCGCCCACATTTCCATTATTTATGACATCAAAATCCTTGTGTGTGGTGCCTGGCGAGATGCCCGACTGGGGGATTAAATGCTGTAACGTCCATGGAACATGTAGTTCCTTTTCTTGTCGTCCTTTTTTTTCTCTCTTTCAACTTGTTCCTTGTTCTGTGCGTCCCCGCCATATAGCAAATGCGGTCAAGATTTATGTGACAATGGACTTTCGGGATCTCGCCTCGTCAATGTTTGGTTCCCCCTCCCTCCAGCCAAAAGATAGAGAGAGACTTGTGCGGTCCAACCCAACATCGTTGGTTACATGTTTACATCGTTAACAGTTCATGTTTCTTTCGGGGCAATGCGCGTACGAGACGCGTATCATGTTGATTTGCACGTTCAGATACAAAACAAAAACAAAAAAAAATTATAATAAAACCTCCACCACACGTACATGTATCTTTTTACATGGAAAATATATAGTTGGTATCTCCAGGTCGCACGTAGGCTGTGCCAGGCTCCACTATGCCACGTTCTTCGTACATCGTTAAGTTGATTTCCTGGAGGAATGGTTGGAAAATCTTTGTTAAAAGAGGGGCCAAGGGACCACTACTAGTAGTTAGTAGGTAGGTACCAAGTATCTAGGAGGTGCGATTACCATAAATTTCATTTAACAGCATAAAGGTGAGTAATGTCCGTGCCACAGAGCTGTGCTCCTCTCCTCCACACACGATTAAATTTATGGTAACGAATTGAATGAATCTTTGGCTGTGTGTGTAATTGTATCTGGACTGTGTGTGGTAGGTCAAACACAGCGTATCTAAATGCATGCAAGAATTTTCAATTATTATTTAGTTAACGCGAATGAGTGAAGGTTAATTAAATTAGCACTGTGAGTGAGCTTTTTTTACATACATACATATATCTAGGATGTGATTGCGTGATACAAGATACTACTAGCAAGGGTAGAGACTAGAGTTTCATTTTTTTTTTTTTTAATTGATGTCGGTGAGCGTTAATTGCATGTGGTGTAATTATTTTCTGCTTCGAGAAGCATTTGAGTGGAGAAATTGAAGCTTGTTTTCACCTACCAGAAATTGGGTATGTGTATGCAGGGAGGTGGGACTTAATAATACAAGGCAGCTATTATAGTTTGTTTAAGTAGTTTTTTATAATTGTAATTGTTGGCGAGATGTGTACTTACACAGTCGGGTGATCCACTTATCTGCGAGTCACTAGAGCATAGACACACTTGGAATCTCAGTTATTTTTGCATGTTTCACTTTGTTAGTCGTCGTCGTCGTCGTCGTCGTCGGATATCATCCATGTTAATGCGTGGCCATGTTATCTTATTGTGTTCATAGTCAAGGTTGGTTTATGCTTTTCATCAACTTGAATCTCCTTAGAGTATGTACTATCAGAACAGACGCTTTAGAGGAAACCATAATCTTGGAAGTGGTTACAAAGGCGAACTACAGACGCATCGCTATGTAGATGACGTGGTATTACTGGCAACGAGTAAGTTCCTCACCATACTTAGTTAACAAATCTCCGCCTTTGACATCAGTTCAACGGGGTGCAGTCTCGCCATCATCAGCAACCACAAGGAAACGGAAATGGTAATAAAAATAAAGATGCAACAGTTCGACATACAGTCTATTGGAGGCTCACCACTCAGAATTTTGTGAAAATATCGACAATTGGTACCACCAGTGCTATGAGAACGCTGTCCCTGAGGGTCTTGACTTGTCCTCGCTTGATATCTTTATATGATCATCATAAGCAGAATTGGAAGCAAAATACAACAAGTTGTTCGACTGTCCTCCAGAAATATTTTGCACGAGTACGCATAACTAGGGCCTGCAACAGAACATCATGCACTGGCTGTACACCTGGGTAATAAAACTGATACTCATGAACGGAGCACTGGTCTGGTGGCCTGGCCAACGACTCAACGAGTTCCTTGTCTCAGTATTACTGGTGCAGCGCTCCAAACCATGCTACTTCCAACTGGCTGCCTGCTCAGCAGCACTTGCCCACTGAACACAACTTCAACATGGAAAGAATTGAATGAATACAACAGGATGTCCTTCTTCATGAATCGCTGACAATCTTTACGGATGGCTCCATATTCGGCGGTAAGTCAGATGTAAGAGCAATACCTAACACTGACTTACCGACATCCTGTGAAGTGCTGTCGAGCTGAGCTTAAGGTTCTGGCAGCACAGCATGTGAAGGTAGGTATACCAGGCAGACTAATGAACTTTAAAGGAAAGAGCTTTACTAGAGCAAACTAACCACTTTGCAATCTCAGGCTTGAAGCAGGGAAAATAACCATTAGAAAGGCGATACCAAAAGTAGACCTCTATGGAAACTTGCGCCACTACAATTAAACTCCAGGATCTAGAAGATTCTTTTTCTTCCTCCTAGGAATCATACAGAAATGTCAATTCGGTGACGATCAGCTGAATTGGCCATTGCCAGAGAGTCAACCCGGCTTATTTCGCAACAACGCCATGAGTTCGCTATTTGGGCGCTGGAAATTTTGCAAGAAAAATTGCCTTTATTGGAGCGAACACAATCCATAATAGCGGTACCAACGGGCCTTTTTTTCTTATGAAATGAGAAAGGAGACAGCGTTATCATCAATGGTCTCAGATATAAAACGATGTCAACCATCTTGATGTGACCAGAACTCGACAACATCGATATATCGGAGCTGGGACTCCAACAAGACGGCGCTCCATATCCTACAAGCCACGCAACGCTCAAAGTTGTAAAGGAGAAATTTCGGCGACTGTATATAATTTTTGGCCCCCGATCGTACGACTTGACACCACTGGATTATTTTCTCTCAGGCTACGTCAAGTCCTTAGTCCATGCTAACAAGTTAACCATTTTGGACGAGTTCGAGACCAACATTCGAGACCGCAATTGGCGCAATAACGTCGTACATATTGGACCGAGTCATCAAAGATTGGACCGACCACATGAAGCAATGCCTGCGAAGCTGAGATGACCAGTTGCATGATGTGCTATTCCAGACATATTGGCACGAATGAAGCTTTGAGATAAACTAAGATTCTTTTCTATATCTCACACCATCGTTGTTGTTTTTAAATTTTTGTTCCTATTGTTCTTATTTGGTCATGGCACATGAGTGCTTCCGTTTTGCTAGATATACCACCCATGACCCCGGATGAATCTCTCGTACTGACTAAATAGGTTCACGAGCAGACAATAACAACAAAAACCGTATCGAGTTGATGGCATCAGAAGTACTAGCTTCGAAAGAAGGACTCGGGATGCTTAAAACCAGCTAAAAATCAAACAAACATTCTAGAGCTAGAGCCCTCCATGCAACACAAATCATAGTTGCATCAGCCTGTACTGTAATAAAAACAACTCCCCTTTATCCTTTTTGTTTTTTTTTTTTGGAAATACGACATGCTCGTGCATATTTATGTAGTTTATTGAATTTTTATTAAATGTCCACTACCAAGCACATTACATCATGCGGCCAGTTGGACGATCCAAAGGCTACACTGCCAACAACATAAACATACTTTCGTTTGCACCACATTTTGTGGTTTAAAGAGCAAATGTTGGTCCGAGAGAAAAAAAAAAAAAAAAAAAAAAACCAGCCAAGCCTCCGATGAATCTCTGATAGCGTGCCATTCTGCTGAATCCTAGCCACATATGCATACAATGAAGTCGACTCTAGGCTCCTGTGCAGTATCACACAAGCCTATGGTGCTGTCCGTGCTAGGACTTTCTGTGGCCGGATTGCACTCCTGCTGCTGATGCTACTGCTGCGGTGGCAAACTCTGATTTATGTCGTGTTAAATGTAAATCACTGCAATATGAAAAGCACCATTTAAGTAAGTGTGTGTACTGAGGAGCACCAGCAGCACTTTGCATATGATGTACAGTCTGCTCTATATGTACCTATGTAATCTCCAAGCAGTGTGGACACTGCACGTTTAACCACCATCGGCTGGTAATTTATCGCCGCATGCATAAATGCATGTGTTGTGTGCATGTACATTGTGCTGGACATAACACAAAAGCAGCAAAGCCAAAAGCTAGTATGGAAATGTCCTTATGCGGCTTTGTTGCACAGAGTCACACACATGCGGTCTTGTGTCCCGTCCTCATCCTGAATGGCCATTGTCCATTCATATGGCTTCCGTTGGTGCTCTGAGTGCTGAGTGTTTGTACCTACCACAGATTTAAGTGGCATTTGTTTTAGTGTTTGCTGCCGAGGAGCCTCCTCTTGGGCTCTTGAGCGTTGGTATTTGACCTTTAATGGGTTGCCACACAAATAAATCCATTTAAGCTGACCGATGTCGTATTCCGGTTTTGGTCTTCTTCCCCTTCCCCTTAACCTCTCTCTCTGTCACTGGAAGAGGGAGTGAAAAAAAGGGGTCAGCTTAATATCGGGCTCTGATTTATGGGATAAATGAATAATGGGCCTCATTATATATTCTCTAAGATTATTTATTTTTGAAATAGAATTTCGGTTTCGGGTGTGATTTTAGGCTTGAATTTAAATATTTAAGTTATGACACTGTCACCCGTACTTTGTTAGATTCTGCTTCCAAATAAAATGGGTCGAAATGATTTTGAAGTCATTTGCCTTTAATAAGAATTTCATTTTATTTTTTTCTTCCTTGCACTCTATGGAAATAAATTTATCCTGTCACACGTCTGGTTGGCTGGACAGTTTCCAGAATCCTAATGGACGCATGGCGTTTGCCAAATTATGATCATAAATATTGCAAAAATGCATAACGACTCTTCGAGTGGTGTACAGCGAGCACTATACTCTGTCTCTGGGAGCGGATGTATGTGCACTCAGTGCGGAATAGTTAAGCTCTGTGAAAAGCAGCAGCTAATCTCTGACAAGGATAAACGTGCTGCAGGGATATAATTTAACTTCATCTGGCTCAAAGGCCAAGTGGGTGGAGTACAAGCAGTAGTTTGTGTAGTGTACAGTTTTTGGCCATGTGCTTGGAGTGCACTGGGAATAAGTTGCATCGTCCATCCTTGGCAAAGTTGAATTTAATGAGCGCTCTGGGTTGAGCACGAGATTAAGCATTAGTGGGATTCAGAAGTTTTAAGCGAATATTGAAATTTCGAGGAATGGGGACGCGAAGGGAATTTACTTCTTCTTAAACAAAATCTCTATCGTTGTTTCCATATTAAAAATTTGCTCATTCAATTAGACACTGGCAATGCTTTAAGCGGTCAGTCCAATTTTTGATGACTCGGTCCAATACGTAAGGCGTTACTCAGGCAATTGCGAAAGTTGATCTCCAGCTTGCTTATAGACTAAGGACTTGACGAAGCTTTAGGGAATATAAGCGAACACTGTCAAGTGGCAAGACCGCAACGGTACCAAATTTTTCCTTCACAACTTCGAGCATTGTGTCGCTTGTGTGGCATGTGTCGCCGATTTGTTGGAGCCACAGGTTTGATATGTTGATGCTGTCGTGCTCTGGCCGTAAAAAGTCGGTTGAGATAGCTTTATACCTGAGACCATTGACAGTATCGTTATCTCCTTGCTGTCATGTCACACCCGGCGCCAAATAGTTTGGTCGGACAGTTGTAGATTGTGTTCGCTTGTTTGATGGCAATTATTTTGCTTGTAGATTTAATCGCTGAGCTAAAAATGGGTCAAAATCCGGATCTTCGGCCAATATTTTCGGCGCCCTTTTAGCGAACTCACAGCGTTGTCTATGTACGGATGAAGGTCCAAATCTAACTGCAAATAGGCCGGGTTGACTCTCTGGCGTTGCCCAATTTGGATGATCGGCGTTCTTCTTAGATACTGGCCGATACACGGCTTGTTTTCTTCATTTTCTGTGTGGTTGGTGGCTTAAGGTCCAAAATAGTAGATTTACCTAATCACTCTCAATTTTTTCTTAATAATTTCCGCACGTTCGGCAAGTGTGAAGCGATGCATCATGAAATAGCAAACGTTACTAAAAGTTTTGACAGCTGGATGTCATTGGTAACTTTGACAGCTGCTGAAAAGGGTATCATTGCTATCTGTCAACCTCTACCTTTCATTGTTCCTGGACGGTTTGCCACACACATATTATCTAGATAGAATATTGAAACACATTTCGCTAAAAAATTCTATTTTACTTTAAAAATAATGGCCTGTGTCAAAAAATTCATATATTCCCGAAATAATCCCATAAAATCCATGCATATAAATTGAATCCTGCATTATATCCTCCCAAACATCGACCGTTTAAAAATGCAACTTCCCACAGTATCCGCAAATTAAAACGATTTCAAAAAAATTAAAACAGAAATATACTTTTATTTTTCAATGGACTTTACTCACCGGGCATGGATTATTCAGATCATGCCTTGATTTATTGACAAAATAAAATTCAAAGTAATAAAAAGAAAAAATCATGAAAATATTTAACCGACATCGAAATGATTATGCAAATTGTATCCCTTTTTGCATGGAACACAATTTACTACAAACAACCAAGCCAACTATACTAGGACTGAGTTTTTTGTTTTTAAAAAAAAAGATATTACTTTTTGTACACGTAGATACATATAAGTAGGTATATTTCATATGAATTAAAATTGCATGTAGTACTCGCTGCGAAAAATAAAAAAAAAAATCATATTAATCCTCCTCCATCCATGAGCAATTTATGAACTCTGCATGAACACGAGAGAAGGATAAACACACACGTATACGTATAGCCAGGCTCAAATTGATTTTTTTTTTTCGTATATGAAGGCCACTGTGGGTGTTTCCTAGCCAGAGAGACTCTTTTAACTTTACTCGTTGTGACGATGGCGTTGTTGCCGGTGTTGGTTCAATTTCGATCGCATTGCACGCGCTTAACCAATAAATTATTGATACGACGAAATTAAATTGGTATTCGATAAAAAAAAAACAACTTCGCTATAAATCACAGTACAAAATGAAATTGGAAGTCATTGTGCTTTTATACCTACTGTGGCTATAGTTTATGCACAGAGTTATCAGATGGTAGATATTCTGTAGAAAATTCTGCCATTGAAATGAGGAAGTTGAATTGAGAATCGATAAATTTGGATCCTCTTCGATGCATAACTTGGCAGCATGAGCATGAATAGCTAGATGGCAATTGATATGACAAAAATCATTGACACTTTAAGTAGATATCTGACAAAAGCATTCTGAAAATGTCAGTGTAAACCTATTAGTCAATCTATGTATCACTGGGAAATAACAAAGATTCAGAGTCTAGAATGACAAGCCGTCCTCAGGGCCATCCCTGGAGCTCTAACCGCGGCTCTCTCTTCAATAGACCTCTGAGTAAAGAAATCAGTCGTTACGAGTGGCCTACATAGTGGCAATATGGCAAGCTGAGCTCAGTAAGAAGCCATCAGATCCTATCCTCCGCCATCATTCAATCAGTGACGAACTGGCCAAACAGGGAGGGCATTCACATGCCTAAAATCTCAATTATCACGGACTGATCCAAAATAGACGAAAGTCTGAAGTCCCAAAATTGGAATTCCACAGAAAACGTCAGAGTATTTAAAGTCGAAGTTAAGGAATCGGCGAGAGATAGCTCAAAAATCCCTCTACGAAAAAGAAAGGGATCTGACTTAATGGTCCAAAATACGACAAGCAGAAGAGAGACAAGACTTGTCACTCTTTATAGGAGTTACTATCGGTCTCAGCATATTGGTGGCTAATGAAGAAGTACGCAGCTAGGTACAGATGAGGCTCTGATAACGAGTCAGAAGATGAAACAGACAACTCCTATGCGAATGTCCTGGGCCTTCTATTCCATGTGTTTTCTAGCAGGCCATTTACATAAATAACAAAAAGCCTATCTACTGCGGTTCTTTTCCTTATGAGTCTTTCAACAAAGAAGAGCCATTGCGAAGTGCTTATTAATTTGTACGCTAGTTTTTTAAAACAGGAGTATTTCGTAGCAATAAGCTTCAACATGCAAACGCACAATTAGATCAAAAATAAAATACATATTGTATTTGCTTACAAAACTTCTTAAAATTTCTTATAAAATTACTTATATGTAATTTTTTTTTCGAAAGATGGTCGAATTGAACTTTTTTTTCCTGAAAAGCGATATTATTCTAAAGAAAAAAATCACAAGAACGCCCCTTATATCGTCACCCCAGTATTAGAGTGATCTATATGCATTTTCGTCATTTTTGAGTTAGGAGTGTTTTCATATTAAAAAAAACAAGATCTTTCGATTGGTGTAATAAAATCTCTCTTATCTCTATTACTTCAAAAGATATCAGTGTTACAAATAATACATATGCACTTCTTGCGTGAAAAGCTCAGTATTGATCTGCCACATAAGCATTTGTATGGGAAAGTCATATTTTTGTATGAATTTTTTTTAATTTTTTTAAAAATTTTAAATGATCCATACGTACAATTGAAGTCAAATTATGCTTAATTTACAAACACATAATTCAGTGCTGAAATGCTCTATACATACAATTTGCATTCAATAGTGCTTCATATGCATGATTTTTTTTGAGTATGTAAATGCTTCATAACAACAAAATTGCGAGCCAATAAATGATTTCAGTGTATAAATGACACATAAATACAATTGTTCTTGCAAATGCCTTATGCACAGTTTTTTCAAAAAGAGCAAAAAATATTGAATTTTTAGATCTCAGTTATAACCAAACGCGTTTATTTTTAATAGTTATTTTGCTTTTAAACGTTAACTTTACTTGTTTTTCTTATAAGAAGCAAAGTTTTATAAGAAACAACAATAAGGAAAAAAAATAACACCTGTTTAAAAAAATTAGTTTTTTTAACATTTTGTATGCAAATATGATACATATGCATCCAAAAATCGCAATCGCGTTCAGTATTTAAATGATACATAGGTTAGTCAAAAAGTGCCACATACCATACAAATTCACTGAATTTGAAGAAAAAATCGTGCCCTATAAGCAATCTTCTTTTTCTTAAATTAAAATAAAAAAAAAACTAATAGCCCGATTCAAAAAAAAAAAAGAGTATAAGTAAAGCACATTGCCCACTATTTTAATAAATTTTGTATAGGCTTGTACTACATACGACTAATGTTTTATTCGCATCCAAAACTTCAAACGTCGTTTTCTCGAAACTAGTTTTTTGTCGTTTAGATCACTCCAATACTGGGGTGACGATATGTGGGCGTAGCCAAACACAATGATGGAAGATTTGCAGTCTAATAGGATATCTAAATATGTATTTCCTTAAGAAGGTTTTTCTTTGTAAAATTACTAAAAAGAGTTAATTTTTTTAAAAGTGGGCGTGTCCGTAATGGAATTTTGAAAATTTGTACACTTGTACTGCCTCGTCTTCCAAAGAATACGTCTAAAAAAAAATCATCGACCTAGTTACAAATTAAGGGCTCTAAACCCGGTTTAGTACCTCTTACCATTATAAGCCTAAAAACTTTAACCTAATTTCCAATAAAATAAAAACCACTCCCTTTTTTAACAAAAAAAAAGTATTTAAATACTTAAAATTGATTTTCCTAAATTTAATGATCATAAATCATTGGAAGCCATATTTGTTTTCAAGATGGCCGACCTTCTTGACTCTCCAGCGCATACAATCTACTGCGAGAGTGAAGAGTATGAACAGAAAAAAAAGGGAGAAACAAATTTTAATGTAATAAATCAAGTTAGGGTTGCCATTATTCTATTTTTGGAAGAGAACAGAACGAGAGTACAAAATAATGAGAATTTCTATTAGCGTGCTCGAGAATCAAAATTCAAGGGAAACCGTCGAATAAGTTCACAGGTCTTAAATAAATATTTTAGAATTTATAGATTATTAGAAAGGAAATAAACATAGGATTGCCTTTGATTAAATTCCATGCCCTTGTATGGTTGAGTGCAAGCTTTATACCAGAGGAGTTGAGGACATAAGTGGAAAGAGAACAGAAGAGCGATTGGAAAAATTTATATATATATAATTACTGCCAATGGATACCGTACCAAGACAGTCCTGTTCAAGCCCAATTGGCAAAGCATACTGCGATCAGAGGAGTAGTCTTCAGTTACGAGATGCTTAGATGTCTGTGTCAGGCATTAAAGCCTTACAATCAACATCGCTGACAATGCATAACAAGACTGAACATTATCACGACCGTTAATAGGGTGACCACCATCTGATGGGTATGGGTTTCAGCAAGACAGAGTATAGGCATTCCCAAACCCTTTCAGAGTCCAGTGCACTCCCTCTCACTTTACACAGGAAAATAGACATTGAGTCTATACACCCAATTGCGTCTTGACACCACGACTAGAGGTACTCCCTAGCGACTCCTGTGTAAACTGCTTGAACGAAACGGAAGAAGAATTATGGACATTGAATGCGCCTTCGATAAAATATGCTTCGGAAGTCTAAGACCAGATTTAGACGAACTCGGGGTTAACCCAAATAAGATGGCTGGGCAATATGCTAGAAAATAGGATAGTCAATATTTAGACGGGGGTTTCAAGACTTGGAGGAAGAGTTAACAGAGGTTGCCTACAGGCAAGGGTTTTATCATCTACAATGTTGATTCTCTCCTCAGAAAACTTGAAGAGATATGCCGAGAACATAGTCTTGAACTTCACAGCAGATACCATGAGGAATGCACTCCGATAGTTGATGCTATGAACAAGGACCTTCTAATGATCATAATCATTTTTTACAAAGAAGACGAAAGATCTGGAATTTGAACCCTTGACACTTTTTGAATCGGAACTGAATGTGACCAAAATGGTTAAGAATCTGAAACTATACCTAGTTACTGGCCTAACAAAGAACCCTTATATGATAAGACATAAGAAGGCGAAAATGGTTCTCCATCAATGCAATGTCTATGTGGACAAAGATTGGGAATCTCGCTGTGGTCAACATACTGGATTTATATGACGATAATTAGACAGATTATTAACTGTAAAGATGCACATAGGATCCAACATCTGGAACTTATCCTAGGCAATCTGCCGTTGGGCTTATTTATCTAGAAAACAGCAGCGTGGGCGGCGGGTTTATAAACTCAATGAGTGCTCATGTAGAAATGAGATGACGTTGCTCTGGATAAGGACACTTCAGGACCAAGGGCAATAAAAAGGCGGACTTCCTAAGAGTGTCAATCTTGCAATTTGCTCCGATTGGCAGAAAAGTGATAGACAACCTGACTAACGACTGGGTTGCGGAAAGTTCAAAAAGAAAAATTCTAAGCCTGCAACGAGGAACACTGAAATGGGTGCCAGTCCTATCTAGAATGGAAAGTTCGCGTATCACCTTAAGTACCTGTGGACTGCCTGGAGAAAATCGAGAGACGGTGGCACATACATATACCTAAAGTCTTGGAGAGTCTCTAGATATAGACCCTGAAGACGAACCAGATTTCTGTTAAGTGGATGCTAGCGTTGACACAAGGCAAAGTCAAAGAACAACTCTAGGGAGATTCACGTCTAAGATGGATTGTGGATGAGGGACGATAGGACACCTAACTCTCGAAATACCCATTTTCCTTAATTTACAAAAGGGAGCTTTGTAATTCCTTGAACTTTCAGAATAGCTTGCTTTTTCCTAGGTCTATTCCCGCTTCAACATCCTGTAACCAGATTCGATATAAGCGCATCCAATATTAATGTCGCTGTGATTGTGAGGACACGGTGTAAAGCACTTAAAGGTTAATCCAACACTTTGAAAGCCACCGTGTGAAAATTATTCAACCTTAAGCACCGATTCATAGAAGAGAGGTTACTAATTAGAATCGAATTAATATGCACATCGCATTTGTATCTAATTTCGCTCTTAAAAGACAAACTACAAAACGATTTCCCATTAGAGCAGTACATCCTTCGACAGCAAAACTTGCAAGGACCCTAAGCCTCCACACTCATTACCCGTCGTTCAGTAATTCCGAACGAGAAAAAAAAAAATCCAAAATAATCATAAGTACCTTCCATAAAAACAAATGGACTGAATCTAATCAAACTGCGGCAATTGTTCTTGGTTTACTTATTTTTTTTAAATGTCCTTTGCGCATCCACGTCCAGTACATAAATAGATAAAATGCCTCAAATGTCCTTGAGAAATTATCTTCCGTAGCTCACCTGTAAAAAAGCAATTCGTAATGTGCACCGGTATTTCCACGTACACAAACAATTAAAAAATGAATTTATGACATTTAATGACATTCAGTAACACCAGTTGTCATAATTGTGACAAAAAATCCAACAAAAAAATACCTACTCAACCCAGAGTGTCCTTGGTCACGTTGGTTTTTGTGTCAATTTTTTCCGCATTTTCAACTTGTTTGTTCCAATTTTTTTGCATTCTGTCTCACCTGTGTGAGGTGGGAATAGCAAAAAACAGATGCAAATGCGTAATAAGTAAAGTTTGACCTTCATAAATCATAAAAATTACGGTTGATGACATTAACACCATTTTTTTCCATTACTTTAATGTGTTTTTAACTGCGAAATGCCCAAGGACATCGTGTGTTGCTACACACCGTACCGCCAGCAAGTGCTTCAAAAGGGTTCTGTCTTGTTAGTAAAAAAAAAATAAAGTCCTTTTTTATTTTTAATTGAAAGTCCTTTCAGGGCAGAGCGAATTCCTTTTGAAATGAACGCGTAGCATATATAGGTAGTTGTGGTGACCTTCGAACCAGTCCCGCAGCCAAGTCGTAAAATTATGAATTTCATAATTTCATACACCGTAAAGGAGTTCGACAGTGGTGGCGACAACGAAGACGGACAGTGGCGGAGGTAGGTATATATTTTGTTTATGTGTTAAAGGCGTCCTCATTGTCATGGTTTTTAGAGAATCTTCCCGGTTTGTGAGTCCTTTTTTTAGTGATTTTTTATGACACCGTTTTGCAAAACCTAAAATTAGGGGTTTTTCGAAAGCCGTTATGCAATTTGCCTCTATGGTGTTTGTTTTTTTTTTTTAAAAAAAAAAAGAATGAGTAACATAGTGTGTGTGTTTGCTGGTATTTTACAGTCTGAGCTGGTGGTGGGCTGTTGATTTGCACTATGGAAGATTTATGATGACCCTTTTGGTGTTCTTTTTACTGGTTTCAAGGAGTTTTACGACCGTATACCGTGAAGTTTTATGTTAAAGGTTTTTGTTTTGTATGGAGTTCCTTTTTTTTCTTCCTTGTTTTTATTTTTAGAAATATGCAATTCTATGCTTGTGATTTTGTGAAATTTTTGTTTTGAAAACACTCAGTTTGAATTCTACGACGAGGTAGACGAGACGTTTTTTACGCGTTGTCTTAGGAGTGAAACGGTGGAAGGGTTACGCGTCGCGAACGGGTTAAATTTGGCGGTTATTTTGTGCAGTGAAGTGCATCAATATGCAGTAGAGTGTTCAAATTGAAAAGGATCCAAGTGTGAAATGGTGAAAATTTTACTGGGCAAGTGAAGTTTTATAAAGAGCCCCATAATTTAAAATTTGCAGTCATGACTGGAGTGTCATATCCAAGGAAAAAATTGCAGCATATTTTGGCAGTCAAACTCAATACCCAAGCCACTGTAAGTAAACAGGTTTGTTGTTGTTGTCAAAAAATCGCTACACCAAAAATACCAATAGAATTTTCATATACCTACCTATTCAAAAATGTCTCACAATTCTTACAATTAAGGAAAGTTTTTAAAATGAGTTGTCAAGTTTGGTGGCGAAGAAGAATAGGTGCACCTCGAAACCCGTCGGATAATTCATTTTACTGGGATCATGGATCTGCATCCACTGTCTGCACAATTGAAGAGCAAGAAGTGAGTGATTCCTAGTACTAGCAGTTTGGAAGTTACGGATGCACAAAATGCCAATGTTGCAACAAATGATAGTTTTCATCAATCTGAGAAGGCATTGAGCTGACATGACTATGTGTATTTTCCCATTCAATTGCCTGTGATCGCTCTCCCTAAATGACCAAATAGCAGCAGGGTTCTTATTGTATCCCAGAAGAAAAGACTTCATACAACTTATAGGCGTTCCCACTGGAGTCTTTATTTGCTGGGCTTAAGCGAGACCTCTGTTCGTGATACTTCTAGAGAAAGTGCTTGCATCAGACTGAGAACTTGAGGAACTGATGTGGTCAATACTATTAAGCTCCTTATCTCATGTGGTGCCATATGATAACCTAATCACAGTCATAACTTAAGCTCCTTACCACTGGAGCGGATAGGTACCTCCTTGAAACAATTTTAATGGAATGGACATCAAACTCATACTCACAATGGACTAGCAGTTTCATAGGGGTGCAGTGAAGCCTTCCCTATCAAGTATACAAGCAGAAGACCTCACTAATGACTTTCCAGCTGACGGGACCCAACTGATTCTAATAGCATTGTGTGATTAGTTCTTTTGAGGCTTTAGTCTTCGAAAAGGAGATATATTATTCTCCTCAGGTTTGGACAGACTACTATAAAAGTTGTGCTCCTGTGCAACGAATCACTGGAGTCTTCGAGTACATTCCCGAACTTGTATCCTTGTCCTTGAATTTCATGTAGGGTGCTACATGCAGGTGAGACTACCATAAGTGCGAACTTTTGCCTTTATGTCGAGTAGTATGACTACTTAGTCAGTACTAAAGCCCGTCACTATCTCGCTCTCAGATGAAGTAAAATATCTCGGAGTAATTATGGATAAGAAGCTTCTCTGGTCAAAAAACGTTGAATCGAAACCATCCACGTCGCTCTCAGTTTTCTGGCAGTGTTTTTGAAAAGACATGGAGCTTGTTACCGAAAAAGGTCCTCTAGATCTATACGGCTATGATAAGACCATTTCTGGCGAAGTCAATTGTTTGGTGGAAGGGTCTATCTCGTATATAAGTAGTTGCCTCTTGCGCCAAATTACAAAGAACGGAAGCCTTTTAAAGTGCTCCAGATTCTGCTCCAGACGAACTTCTGAAGCTCCCTCCTCTTTATACTTACATATATCATGGGTTGTTCACGAAGTGCCTTTTCTTATGAGGCGCACTGGAGCTTTGATGATCTTGCACGACACTTATACTATGATCTTGGTTTTATGGTATGACTCCGTGACTTCAGTATGATGTCAACGTTCTAGCTATACAGGACTGGTTACCGCCAGCGTCTGAGCCAGGAATGGGGTGTAGTCGTATTTTCACGGATGGTTCCAAAACCGATCAAGGATCAGGGGCTGCTGTATATGTAGAAGACGATAACACGAGACTGCACTACTCATTAGGTAAGCATGCCTCTAATGCCTGCGAGTCACATCATTAGAAACAGTTCGAAGTGTCGTAGTATATTTGTCTGTAGTCCTTGCTAAGCACTTTAACCTCATCCAAATTAGTTGGTGAATGCAAGAAAGCTTTGAACTGTGTCGCAAGATTCAATTTGTGGACTCACACTGAGATTGCTAGACAAGGCTAAGAGAAGAGTTTCTCAGGACCCAAACCACTATCAGGTCTTCCTGCATCAACGCTCAAGGCTTCCATTGATGATTGGGTTCCTTAAGAACACAATTGTGCGTGCCATGTCTCTCCACATTAAATGGTATGTGTGTATGCTAACTTATTTACTTCCAATCTGAGAGAAGATGATTCACGTTTATCTGATCTAGTGCTAGGCTACTTCTAGCTACTGTAGATGAAAGGAACATAAAGTTGTATGCCATAAAGCAAAGGGAGTGTTATAAGTCTCTTCGTACAATAAACCTATCTGATGGTAGTAAATGAAAGGAAAAAGTACCATAACAAGGACACTGGCTGGACTGATTAGCGCACTTACCCTCTAGACTCTGCATCAATTTATTTGACTAGTGCAGTCGCTCTCATGAAACTGGAGGGAAACAATCTATCTACATTGGCTGCACAGTTTTCGAAATAGACTTTTTGAAGACCTAGTGGATATTTTTGCAAAAATAAACAATTCCGATAGAAAATCATATCCAAATCCACCCCTTTGCCACTTAAGCCCCAGATCTATGTTTTACTTTCCAATTTGTTGGATATTTCTCGAGATACTTTGCTTATCAAGTAGATAAGGTCTGCTAGGCATTCAAATCTCATTTTTATTTCTTCTTTCTTTTCGATTTCAACTTCAAAGTAAACGATTAGTTGTAATGTTTCACCTAACAAAACTCCTACCAGCTTTATTACTGCCGCACTAATTTTACACATCGTAAAAATATATCCAACATTAATGGCATTCTTACGATCTATAAAATTGCCATAAATTTAAGTGCCTGGCGCTTCTGCTCCTTGAATGAATGAATGAAGATGAACCTCCGACAAGTGCTCTGGCGAGAGGCGAGACCACCTCTCTAGGTACACTGCAAGAAATTAATTGTTTATTTTACAACCGACAACCGTCAGGGTGTAATAAAACCACAAAAGTGTTTGGCTCCGTTTACTAATTCAATTTTGTTGGTTTTTCATTCATTTTCGAAGTTTTGTGTTGGTGTACGTTATAGGAAAGTAAAATGAGCCTTGTGTTTAGAGGAATCCAATGTTGATCCCCGAGGAAAGGAAACATATCGTCACACAGTTTGTTTATGCCCGCATCAAGTGTTTTAAAAGATATAAAAAAAAGGATATAAAAACTTCAAGGGAACAGCGAGGGCAGGATTTATGTGTGCATGCTGGTGGAATTCGGTCAAAACATACATACATACGAAGGATTTAATGGCGGGAAGCGGCTTTTTAGAAGGTTGTGGTTTTTATGTGCTGTTAGGTTGTTAAACGGTTGTAAAATTGTTTCATTTTATTATGATGTAATGTCATTATTGACTGTGTTATGGGAATTTAATTTGATAGGAATCCTTTTTACTTAGGTTTTATGGGACCATCATTCGTTGAGTTGTAATCGGGGTTTTGATGGATATTTATGCATGAGGCTATTCATGGGCATCGCATCAGTAGAACACGCTTTCTACGAGTATGTCAAGGGCACGTTGGGCTAAGGACATAATGTATGGAAACATTGCAGAGCCGCATATGGTGACATGGCATTTGTTTTGGAGCATTCTGTTACACATTTTGAATCAGAGTTGTTTTTACCAGCATCTAAACATTATTTCATGGCTCAACTCTTACAAAAGTTTAACAAAGTCTGTCAGTATTTGCTCTCTACATCGAATACATATGCATGCTAACAATGTTGCCTTATTAGCAAGATACCCTGATATCCTTTAGCTTATGACAAGTGCAAAGTGCAAAGGACTCAATGCTGTCTAACTCTTTCATATCACCGATCTTTTTTCCAGGGCGAGTAGGTCCTTGGCAAAAGCTTCTATTGCGATGGCTTCCTTACCAGAAGTTTCAGCAGCCTTCTTGAAGACCTCGGAGCTGGCACCATCAAACACAATTCGTGACTGTTTTACGGTAACGGCTACATACAAAGAGCATCCACCTCATCAAGGCTGATCAAATGTCAAGATAATTTCACGTTTAGTTTCCAACGCAAGGCATTCGGTATCATCAAAATCAACGTGTTCAATTGCCATGACAGCAGTTTCGGCGAACATCTGCCTCTGACGATTTATGAATTCTTTGGTATTGTGAATTAGAATCTTGTTAACCCTGTCACACGTCTTCCCCTTTTTTTGCACACCAAGGCACACCAGGCTTGTTATCCAGTACAAGGCCTTCATCCAATAACGAATCCTTTAGAGCTGCACCAGTCTTCATTGCGATTGTAATGGAATGGAACTCACCGGAGCCTTTCAACCTCACAACAGCATCCACAGCCAACTTGAGAAACAACTTCTTATCTTGATGCAGAATCTTCTAGCTCAATGTCGTCCAGGCCGCTCAACATCGGCGTCTTGTGCTGAATGTCACAATAGCGCACTATAGGACGACCTCGCGGTAGGTGGCACAAGCAAGTGGAAGGGAACCTCAACCATCTTGACGTGCGTAATTGGATGTTTTTTGGTTAAGACCCAGTTCCACCCAGGACTGTAACCCCACCTAAGTAAATCCAGACGATGTTCATGAGATTTTCTTTGAATTTCTCATTATCAGCAGAACTTTTCAATGACACATTTGGCAAGGCCTCGGGTGCGACTTTAGTTGCCAGCAATAAAAATCTGCGGATGAAGCTTTTGGTCGATTAATTTTTTAGCTTAATCCTGAACCTGAGGTGGTTTCATCACCATCTTCTTGGGCTAATACCCTTGACCATGTCGACCAAATCTTTCCCGCAGGAAAGCTAATGGAACGCTCATTGATCACCTCCACTTGATCGCGAAAGATATTCAAAAAATGTTATATTTCATACATAATGGCGTACGTATGACTTCGAAATAAGTACAAAAAAATCAAAAATATCTCACTCAAACTTTGGTCCATTTAAATTTGAAGATAAGAAACACTTAATGGAAAACCCTATACATACATACAAACCTCCTTACAGTCGATAAAAATGTTATAAGACAGGCTAAATGTTCAAGCCATTGACTACACCAAGTCACACCAAGTTAAATCAATTAAATATGCAAATAAACTCAAAGCAAACCAATCTAAAACATCGAACATATCCCTACAAAGCAACCTGCATCTTTATTAATTAAATTCACAGTCGTCCCGGTTTTTTATCTCAATCAGAATAAAAGAATAAAATTCCTTAACATTTTAATGACAACATAAACCAAAAAACAAAAACAAGAGAAAAATCCTAACAAGACCGGCTAAATAAAATATATAACTTAATAAAATTAAATCCGTGTTTTTTTTTTTTTGGTTTAGAGGACCACTCCCGGCGGCGTGCGCGTAAATCCCGTTGGTCATTCATTAAATCCAGCGCACGAAAAGTCACACAACAAAAAAGACACAAACTTATCTACCAATGCAATCAAGATAATCTACGACTCTGGTTAATCCTACTCACCATGCATACGTACGTAGGTATCCATCCACAAGAAAATGCAGATTTTTCGAGATACTTCACGTGAAGTTTTTAGCATTTCTTATGTTAGGCCTCGAGTACGATGAACTAACCCGCCCGTTCCTCCTTTTGCCTTCCAACACACAGGACGAACAGAAGACAGACGGACAGAAAAAAAAAAAAATAAACAGAAAATAATAATAATGTCGGATTTTTGCCGCATGTCGGCCATTAATACTTTAACCTCTTGTACCGTACTACGGTACGACTGCTGTTGTGTGCGACACAAACGAAGTAAGCAATAAAAACATGGTTGACAATCTTAAATCTTATAAGATAGGTGGCCATCGTGTGGTCTACCTCTCTGTCTTTCTCTCTCTCTCTCTTCCCCTAACCCCTTACAGACGGACGACGACGACTTTGGTTTCCATTTTGCAGTCCCAGATTTGATTGTGTCTTCCCCGTTGTGTGTTGTGTTCCTTTTTTTTTGTTTTGTTTGTTCCAACAGAGGACTTTTTCTACCTGGCACTCGAATGGGTCTATCATAATGTAGACCAAGTTAGAGGTAGGTTTAGGTTATACGGTTCTATTTTACGATCATGAGAGTTCAAAACACGACCACATGCAACTGAAAGAACAGCGTCCTTTTTTTCTTCTGAATGGGCAAACAAAAAAGGATTTGCAATCAAACTTCTTATTAAGCAATGTTTTTTTCGTAATTAATTCCAATGACTTCAGGTAACTTCAATAATTTCAGATAACTTCACTGATTTCGATGATTTTAGATGAGTTCAATGACCTTTAAGGCTTCAAAGAATTCAAAGACTTCAGATGAGTTTAAAGATATTAGATTGCTTCAATGACTTCGAATACTTCAAGGACTTCAATCACTTCAGATGACTTCAATGGCTTCAATGAATTCAGATGACTTCAGCGGACTTCATGACTTCAAAGACTTCAGAGACATCAGATTGTTTCAAGGACTTCAGTAACTTCAAAGACTTTAATAACTTCAATGACTTCAGATGACTTCAAAGACTTGAAAGACTTCAGATTACTCCAATGACTTTAAAGACTTGAAAGACATCAGATTGCTTCAATGACTTCAAAAACTTCAAAGACTACAAAGACTTCAGATGACTTCAAAGACTCCAATGACTTCTGATGACTTCAATGGCTTCAAATACTTGAAAGACTTCAATGACTTCAGATAACTTCACTGACTTCACGACTTGAAAGACTTCTGATGACTTTACTGACTTCAGTTGAAGCCTGACTTCATTGAAGCCATTGAATTGAAACAAATCCACGTGAATTCTAAGAATGACTTCAATGAATGCACTCCGAAATGATTGCATTCTTTTGCAGCTCTGCTATGTGTCTTTTCCCTTCGTCTCTTTAAAGAGTAGATATTTTATTTTTCTTGTTAAAAACACAAATCACATCCAAACTTGCTGAGATTTACCTGGAAAGATTTGAGGCTCTGATAAAAAAAAAAAAAAAAAACGAAAAATATTTTTAAAAATAAGAAATAAATTAAAAACGGACGAAGATTCCTGCTACATACAAACATACATGCCATCATAATTGGATATGGGGTAGAATAAAAAAAAAAAAAGGGTTTAGGGAATAATTCCAAGAGAAGCCAGTGTACAAAGACCTGAGACCGCATCTCTTGTGTAAATCGATCTTATGTTTCAGGGAACAAGTTTTTCGACGATTATAATGCGTGACTATAATTTGGGATGATTTTGGCTTCCTTTTTTTTTTTTGTGTTTTTTTTTTGGTAACTGCATATGTAATCGGTTATTATTTTTTATTTGCTGTACAATTTGGTGCTTTTTGGTCTTTCATTTTGTGGTCTTACTGTAGAAAGCATTCGCGTAATTAACACGTGCCTTGTATAATTTTATGCCATTTGGCTTTAATATTCACACTATGAAATGGCGGCGGTGCTTAAAGCAATGGATCGTAATGAAAGGATACACGTTGCTAAACGTCGATTGTAGATAAATTCAGGAAGGCGTTAACGAAGGAATTAAAATTGTGGTATTTTGATACCAATTTTAAGTCCAAGCTCTGAGGTTAGTAATGGAATGTAATGCTTGGCAAAGTTTTCATCCCAATTCGGCATAGCTCAGATTGTGCTTCTCTTCTTTTTAAGTGGAATCGTTGCTAAAACATTGACGTGGATTTTATCCTTGACACAGTTTTGAAGAAGAAATTCAAATGGTGCTGAATAGTACGACCTCGGCGGCCGACTGAGGTCCTCGCTTCCAGGAAATTCATCCCGCAATAGAGCCATTCGAAGGTATCTCACACTTTATAGATTCAGCTCCAGTTCGCATGCAAAAATAAAATAAAACACATCTCAGGAATCGAGATCAATGTGTCCAGATACTGAGATGGAGCTCGTAAGAGTATGCTGCTTCTGATGGGCTTCCGGTTGAACTAGAGAGATTATGACTTGTAGGGCGCAAGTATTCGATCAATTATGAAACGCATGCCAGACGACTTGAATTACAGATCTATATGTAGGCACCATCTACAAGAAAGGCGATACTACCTATGTCTTGTAAGAACTACCGAAGCATATCCCAGTTGATTGTTGCATATAAGATCCTCTCCAACCTATCCTCTCTGCAACACACTGGTCTGCACTTACCAGTGTGACTTCCGGCTCGGCAGCTCGACAATAGACCCAAATATAAATCCTGGAAAGGCCAACGAATTTCAAGTCGAAACTCACAATATTTTGAAGCCGCCTATTGCAGCATTAATCATCTCGAGTTCTAACAGGCGCTGGCGCAATTCAAGATACCGTCAAAACTTATCCAAATGCATCGTGTCTTCAACCAAGAACTCTTCTAAGAATGCACTGGATTCAGTTCACTTACCTTGGAACAAGTGTAAATCCTTCAAACGACACCTTTGTGGAGAGATCCGACGAAGAATAACCCCAGAAAACAGCTGCTATTTGGGCTCCAAACTCCTAATTTGACAGACCAAATTGATGCTATATAGAGCGGGCATCTTGCCAGTCTTCCTGTATAGAGCCAAGTGCTGAAAGAAAAGCAAGAGAGCTGAGCAAATATTGGATACTTTTGGGCGAAAATACTTGGTCAGATATTAGGTCCCTTATGCGAAGAAGCAAGATACGCAGACTACATTGGCTCCACCAGATCAAACGAATTGACTACAACGCTCTAGCTAAGAGAATTTTTGAATCCCAGCCCCCAGGTTCGAGAAGACCACATCGAGGAAGTCAGACAACTTGGTTTCCGCAACTGGAAGCAGAGTGCCCCCGTAACCTATAGTAATGGAAGGCAGCAGTGTCTCTGGCAGTGGATTGGTCACACTCTCCGAAAGGGTGACAGATCCATAGCTAACCAAGCAATGCAGTAGAACCCGCTTAGCCAGGATGGCAGGATACGCGGTGGTTCAAGGTATACGTGGCGCAGAACAATTGAGAAGGAAGCACGGCAACTGGGAAAGAGTTGGGCAGAGCTGAGGCACATTTCCAGAAATAGCACACGATGGACGCGTTGGCATTGTAGAGATAAGAAGAAGTGGCTCTCGCGTTTAAATAAGTAAATTACTAACAAGTTGCATCGAAGAGCTTTGCATAGCTAACTACATATATTCTTTACATTTTTTTTTTTTTTTATATTCTCACCTCTTCTTCTATTTCTCTATACCTCTGTACAAATCTTTTTAAATTGATGGAACGACGTTGCGGACACAGCTAGTATCCACTTATTAAAATGAAAAAAATGAATTTTCGCACTTGTGTCTTACGTTCTAAATCTTTTGATGTATATTAAATCAATTTTGTCACATTATCCTTACATTCCTGTTGGTAGGACTGCACTGTCGTCTCGTTCACATTTTAATTTACATAATTGATTTATGGAGATACACTTTTAAACAGGCGCTATCCTATAAATCCGCCCATGAAGCCATGAATCGAACGCCAAGGAATTTCCATCTCAATTGAAATTACTTGAAGTGTATCTTAACTAGTTGGCAATTGAAATTGCGATTATGGAACACGCAAAACAATTTCGCATATTTTTAGAATTCAGTTGCACACACTTGCTAAATGTGTAATTATATAGTGTATATGCGCCTGGCATAATTTTATTTTATTTTTGGGCGGAGGGGAGAACCAACCACTCGGCAAATGTGTGTGTGTGTATCTGCAATTACCAATGTGCAGCGCTGCACACAACCCAATAATGGGGTTATCGAACTTACTCAGCAGCAATATGTGAATGAAAAAGAAAGAATGTATCTGGATGGGTCTTTTTCCACCAAATATTATATATTACCTTAAACGATGCTCACTACACTTTGCATGCATGAGCGCTGAGTTCCGATTCTGCTATATAATTTATAGTATACTTTCTGAAAAAGATAAGAGAGTTTTTTTTAAAAAAAAAAAAAAAAAAAGTAGGTACATCTTTGTGGTCAACCTATAATTTCATGAAAGCGATGTATCTGAAGAAAGCTGCGTGCAGCATCAGCGTATCTGCGTATCTGTTGGGTGCTGTGTTTCTCAATTGCGCGCCTTGGACACTTAAGTGGCCCGTCCATTGATTTATTTACCCTATAATTTGTTTTTTAACAAAATGAAGATTCGATCGAACACGACGCGCACACACTACCCATCGTCGAGTGCGAAGATTAAAGGGTTAAACGGGGATATTACGTGAGTTCGTTTGGTAAGTGGAAACCCTTTTAATGGAGATTAATTACTGCATGCTGGTCGCAGCCCAAGTCTAATTGATTATGAATCCATTGCGAGTCAACAAAAAAAAAAAAACAAAAAAAAGTGCAACGCGACGTAATAGTTCCTTCCGCTACTGCTTGGTGTATGGACTGTCATTATGTAGTTATTTACACAATGGTGGTGGTGATGAAAAGTCCGCACAGTTTAATTAGACTACCTAGCTTCAGCTGTGTAGCTGGCACTTTGCGGTTGGCTTAAAAGTGTTGCGCTAAAAAGGCAGGACTCTGCTGCTTGACCACAGCACGAACACACTGGGCGGTCGGTTCGTTCGTTCGGATGACATGCGTTTTTATGCGACAATTAACTATAAAATAATAGTAAAGTGAAATTGCCGCAAATAAACAGGGTGTTTCATAATCATCAAAATGGGCTTTTTGGGGCCCAGCTAGTTTTAATAAACTTTAACCGAATGAGAGGCTGGTGTTTAGTTTGATGCACTCTCGGTGTATAGGTCGCGTGTGGTTTGGAAGGATTTACCATTTTTATTTTGGATTTGTAATTAGGCTTAGGTTTCGTGTTACATGGTGTGATGGTGCAACACATTTTAATGGGCAATGTGCGGTGCGTGCGTGCTGGACAGATAGCAGCGCGAGTGTAAATTTTTAGTATTTATGGCCGTTCGGTGGGATTTTGCAATTAAATATTTAGTTTACGATCGGTGGTGTGAATATTTAGATATAGCAATGGGATGCAGGGTTATTGAACTGAATACAGACATTGGGGACAGAAAAATTGGATGAATATTTAGTGGGTGACGCGTGCAAGAATGTGTGTCACATATTTGCATAAATCGGAGCAATAACATCACTTTAGGTTTCTGTTTTTATTAATAAGCATCTTAGCTATAACATTCTTGACTAATTTGCGTCCTACCAGAAGAAAGCAAAACCTACCAAGCATATGCGTCGGGGTTCCTCACCGATCTGTTCTTGGGCCTCTACTGTTTGTGATATAACCTCACTCTGCTTCTTTCCTAAGAATATGTTAAGTTTGACATTTATAAGCAACATAAGGCGAATGGGCAGGAACTACACTTATCTCAAAATGTTGGCTCTTCTTCCACATGCCATTTCATGATGATGACAAGATTGTTCATCTGTCTAGATATGACGCAGTCCAACCTTCGATAGATAGTCCGATAGTCATCTCCTGAGGGCACCCAGTGAAACATTCACCGCCTCCGCAATGGAGCCATCAAGGGCAGAACCTTTTTCGCTACAAGGTGCGAAACCTTCTGAACCTCTGAGCTAGCGAGAAGAGTTCCCCTTGAAGATATTATAGCCTCGATAGCGACCCTAAGTACTCTGGCCATAGCTGTCAATGAGGATGGCTATAGTGTGTAGGGGTGAGGCGATTTTCTTGAGTAGGCAGCAAGCAAGTGCTTCAGCCTGGAAGTCGATGCGAGAATTCGAAAGCTGATTAAATGTGGAGATTTTGAGAGATTCGCGGAATATAATAATAATAGTCTTTCCCTAATGCAAGCCACTGGACCACCCATATACATAGGAAAGTATAAACACAGTGGTGTGGCTTAATATGGCCATCTTTGGACGATGTCCCCATTTCTTAGCGAACGTTTGCTGCAGGCATAGAGATCCATGCAAGCCCTGTTAACCCGTAGCTCAATATTAAGCTCTCTTAGTTTTGAATGGGCAATGGGCAGTATCTGTTAGCCCTACACGCTGGACACTTAATTTAGACCTTCAAGGAAAGGTTTTTTTGGCATCTTTAGGGACGGAGGATAGTCCTAGTCATACTTCTTTTCACAATCCGAACTCTTTGGCGGATATCTGCGTCAGTCATGAGAATACACATAATTTGTACACTGCAGTCGTCAAGCTTTCGTTCACTTTTGGCTTTGTAAGGAGACGTTTTATTAGCATACAGGGTGGGCTTCCATTAGTTATGAACACAACGTCGTTCAAGTGGCTGCCTTTTTGTCACTCCAATTTTCTAAGACCTTGTTGATGGTTTCGGGCTGTAGCTCACGGATTGATTGGATGATATTGGCCTTGAGTGCTTTAATCGTTTCCGGATTGTTGGCATAACATCAGTCCTTCACGGTACCCCACAAAAGAAGTCCAATTTTATTTGTGTTTGTTTGTTTTGCGTCAGAAAAGATGATTTCTCGCCCAAAATCGTCGTCCAATTGAAGCTACTCTAAGGCCCAAACTACGAAGCGATAAGGGAGCGCATGGGCGTGCGCCTGCAATTGCTGAGTCAATTGGACCTTGTAAGCGAATAATTCGAGATCTTTGTGCAGAGTTCTCTTCAGCCTTGTGCCTGAAATGTGGAGCTGTTAAGATAAATTGCGAGTTGATGTTTGTGAATTGAGTCTAACACTCTTTGCTACAGCAACCACATTCTCATCTGTACGAAGACGGGGACCATAAGTGTTGTCCACTACCATACCAGGTGCTTCTTTTCGACCAAAACTTCCTTTCAAAAATCGCACTGCTTGGGCTACACAGCACTCACTTTTGAAATAAGATTTCAATATTTCCCAACAAGCAACTCATTTCATTCCGATGAGATATGATACTCGCTTTCTGTCAAAATTTCGAGCGGGAAACTGCTGCCAGTGTCAAAAAATTCAAAAAGAAATCACTAGATGGCTCAGCCTTTATAACCGGGTCAGTATAATGATGAATATTAATTCGAAACTTGTCGTTAGATTTATAAGTATTTTTGCAAAAAATTTCAAGAAAGTTTCTATTTGCTTCCTAAGAACTGTCGTCGCCGAAACTTCGCTTCTTAAACTTCAAAGGACTATTATTCTACACAATATTTTTGATTGGTCTACCATTTCAAAGGATAACCTATATAATATTGGAAAACTATATCCATTCAAGCGTCTAGACAAAATGCAAATTTCCACTGAAATACCCCAACACTTCTTCGGTCAGTGATTAAAAATTCACTTTCAATCGATTGCATCCGTTCTACAAAAAGCCTTTTTAAAATTCAAAGTCGCACCCAACAATACAAGAATACATAAGTATATATGTATATATTATACGTTTAAGGTAAACAATCGTTAGTGTTGATCAAATTACCACTTCATCCGAATCAATTTTTGTGTGTTTCTTTATTTTTAATAATTATTCAAAAATCTAAAAGCCACTATCACCACAGATAGAACAACAGAAAACGAAATATTCATTAAAATTAAAATCTATCTAAAATACAAAATATGTCACCCCATCGGCAACAGGTTTGCTCAGCTTTTTCTAATTTCATTAAAATATTCAGTGTAAAAACCCAATAAAAACGCAAACTTACGAGCTGGCATTTTAATTAATTCATCTGTTAGTTGTTTTTTTTTTTTTTTTTTATTAAATATACATGAACCTCTTCTCTCGCAGATACAGATACTATAATAACAAACCGTTAAAAATTAGCAAAATTACTAAAAAAAAAAAAAAAAATATGAAAAAACTTCAAAATGTTCAATGAATTTCAAAAAAAAAAAAAAAAAAAATATTTTTATTCTCGACTGTCTGGTCTGTCTGTCATTTGCGAGAGGCGAGTGTTGTGTCTGTGCTGGGAGTAATTTGTGATGACTCCAAGCGAAATGCCCCCACTACTCACTTAACAGAGATCAAGTCGATTTCGTCTCTATACAAAAGAAGAGCGCTCTGTCCGAAAAGATACTATGGGCTGGAGACGGAGCCGTTGCCGTTGCCGTTGCCGCTGTCTCGTAACATCAAATAAAGTATCCATAAAAATATCTGAAATTGCCAATTGAATGATGCCATTAAGGCTGCGGGGCACTTTGCATTTCGCTTCTTTGCTTTTTTTTATTGAAATTAAGCAATTCAGCGTAATTTAACAACACTTTAAGTAAATAAATTTTGCATTTCCATTTCGTGTGTGATTTGCCTTCGGATTTGTTTTTTTTTTTTTTTTTTTGGGGGGGTTTTGGTCATATCTTTATTTTAACTTTGGATTTGAGTTTCGATTTCGTTTTCAGTTCAGGCGATTTGGATGCACGAACAGCGGTAATTTACGGCCTCACATTGGTAGCTATACCTCCCAAGTGAAGAGTGTGTGAATCGAATTACGAAATCGGACTCGACTGACCGAGTTTGACCGCGCACGAAGAAATGAAATTAAATTAAACGACCATAAGCGGATCTGCTTTGCATATTCGAATACCTATATGGAGATGTCGGTTACGAGGTATACGACGCATATGAAACTATGCCAGGTTGTTGTCTCGGAGCATTGGTGATGTTTATTGAGGCTCATCGTGGTGGTTATTACTCTTATTTTGAAATTGGAAAATGAATTCGAATTAAAAACAGCAGCCGCACTGGATTACGCTGAACGTGCTTTTGCTGTGCTGTGCTGTGCTCTGTGGGTTATGGGAATCAACTTTAATTGGACAGATGGATAAGCTGGAAATGGGCATCTTATTTGTGGAACAGTGCTTATAGGTAGTTCAATTCATCATATAGAGAGGTACGGATAGAAGGGCATACTGAGCCCTATTTAGTCGCCAATCGGGAATTTATTTGGCGTGCCTTGCGCAGGAGAGGCATATAGGTTGCATATGATGATTTCACCTTTTGATACCTATGAAATTCAATGAAATTCAAAGTCTAAAGTGAGGTTCAGGAAAGCTGCATACTTTCACATCCTCGGAGGACTCACTGTATGTGTCCCCGTGTAGTGTGCTAAACGGTGGGCTGGCCACAGCAAGAGCCTGTAAGGAGCTTCGATGTGACCCTTCGCTGGCCAGTTTGAGTGGTTTAGACGAAGTTTGCTTTCCATTGTAGGGAATGCCCAGTCTCTGGAAATGACGGGTCCTTTATTGTATTTTAGAACCCCGATTGCGCTGCTACATAAGACTAGTTGGTGTCATAGTTGATTGGCCTTGTGCTGTTGTCTACCAGCCAGCTCGTCAATCTTACAATTCTACCAGTGTTGAGCGACAGGTTTTGTCTAATATCAGTTGGACTTAGCACTGTCCACTGTGGCCAATTCCGTCCTTCTATAGACTGTGGAAGTTTGTTAGGAGACACTTCAAAAGAGGGAAGGTCCTCGTCTGCATATTACCAGCCTGTGCTAGGGCAGGCTATCGGCATTATCACCAACAAGCTAGAAAGAGTTATCTTGCGCAAACCATACAAAGTGCACAAGAATACACAAAATGATAGCCATCATTGGATGTGAAGAAGGTAGCACACGGAACTGGCATCTATCGCATTATGCAGTTGATTCCTGGACATAGCAGCTATTGAAAATATTACCATGGGCGCACTATTGGATCCGGCTGAAAAGTCCACATCATGAGGAAAGTGTGGGGCTCGCAATGTTCTATTGCAAATGGTAGAGTAAGCCTTCCAAAACACAGCTTCTAAAGAGCCATATAACAGACTCAGGAGCCAGCTGTTTAGACATCATGAGGATAACGATTAGGCTACTAGTCTCTAGAATATTACCAAAAAAGCTGCTTAGCTAAGCGTTAGCTATCTCTAGACCTATTGAATAACAGAACTCAAGCACTCGGTTAACCATAAATGGGAGAGTAATTGTCTACTGACATAGTTCCTAAAACGAGCTGACAGTGCTCGGTTGGTACCTACCCAAGAGAACGTGAGTTCCCTAATGCCAACCTTCAGTGTACGAGCGAATAAGAAGAAGAGAAAAAGACAAACGAAAGATAAGGTGGAGTGGTATTTCAAAGCGAAGGGTGATTGGTTTTGGCATTTACTTTCCGTGGTTGGTGTCGAAATTATTATGGGGGATTGTATGTGATTTTTGTACTCATTTGTAATTCACAGTACTTTTATGTTTTGGAAAAATAATAAGCCCATATATTTTTACTGGGAAATGAATGGATATGGATGAGGTTGAAGCTTGATTATATGATAACTGCCCAATGGTCATCGTGGCATCGGGCAATGCTGGCCGATTCCTTTTTACACTCTAAATTAAGGTGCTAGACGTGGATGTTATAAGGTAATGTTACGGCACCTAGCCGCACGTTTATATTGGGGTTTCAAAAGCTTCAAATGAAAGCCCCCACAACAAGTTTAAACTAATTACTCCGATCGATATTCATATGTAGAAAGGAACATTGAGCCAGCCTCTTACTAGCCTTTAAGTACGACGTTCCTACTTTGACTTCAGTGTACATGTTCCTGTACCTTTGTCCCGCATTCCTTTCTTCCGGGTCGATTTGATCTCCCACTCGCGTTAATAATTTAAAATTCAATGGCTCCCGAGTGGAATTTTTGCCTCCAAGTCACCAGCAAAGATAAATACGCCCATTAAGATGAATAAAAATTTATTTTAACTTTTGTTTATTTAAAAAATAACAATTAAAATACCTTCTTAATGCATTCGCGGTACATCAACTGGAATTTATTATCTCCTCAACTCGTTCGGACTTAAAAATATTTATTTTCAGACGGACATTCTTAAAATCTCGTATTTTTATTCACTTTTTCGTTTGGTTTTGGTCCCGTTGGCATTCTATTAACAGATGGTCTCGGTCAATTGCATTTTTGTGTGTCAACATCCTTCTGCTCATCTAATTGTCAAGGTGTTACCTCAAAATGAAATAATTTTTCCCATTTGTATGCACATCCTCTCAACGAGGCCATGTATCTCATAGATAGAGCAGCTGCACTTCCTCATTTAGAGGATGAAAATGCCACCAACTTGGAAGAGTATCTATGCAGTATCCCTTGGGTAAGGAATATAAATTTTCAAATTTAATTTCACCTAAAAACAAACTTGAGAATTATTTATTTGCTTCGATTGCGATACAAAGTATCTCAGATGCACTCGTATACAATTGCACTTCCAAGAGGAGGCGCGATAAATGTGCACATGTGCAACTAAGTGCTAAAAAGCCCCAAACACAGTCTCCGCGAGTATTTATCTGCAACGCCACGTAAATTGTGGATTCGTTGTTTAAAAATAAGTAAATGTCTTTGTTAATCGGTCGCGGAGAGTCCTTCATAGCCGTCGCGCGCGTCGGTGGTGGATATATGTACATACGTCGAATGGACGGACGACACATTTAAGTAAGACATTGGATATAACATATGCGCCTACCGGCGATAACTTACGCCCACTTCGGGCGAATTGCAGCGGTTGTTTTGTCTTTTTTTTTGTTCATGGTGCACGGATATTAAATTCGCGCGTCGCGGTCTTGTTGCGCGGTTTCTTATTTAGTATCGAGATACTTTTTATTTTTTTGCGATTTTTCCTGTTTTGCATGAGGCGACAAGTCGTAAATCTGTTCGTACACTGCAGGCGACGTGGAGATAAATTGTTAAAATGGTGGTTAATCAGGATTTCTTTTTTCGTTGTTGTTGTTGTTGTTGTTCAGGTGAATTATAACGTCGCCGTGCGAATAGTGCGTGGTCTGCGTGCTTAAGAATGGGTTTGGCGGCTGGCGTTGAGGTTGGTAGGAAGTCATAGGGTGTAGATGATAGATGGAATGTTGAAAAAATATAACCTTTGATGGGGAGATATGTAGAAATGGGCAGGGAAAAACCACAAGGATTGGGTAGGACATTATTCAATGTCAAACAAATAATGAGATGCCATCTATTTGAATAGAACTCATTTGCGAATGTGAGGTTTGGCTTTACAGAACCATAAATAGCAATGACTAATGTTTTCATTAAAAGCCAACAGGAAATAAGTCAAATCCCACCAAAATTAAGTGGGCTAATCTCCCAGCAGAGAATACTCACCTCAGCGCTGATTCATTTGACTTCGATGTAAGCCATGATTCAGCGAATGTGACCAGAAATATGCCAGAAATGGCTGTCAAAACTGGTTTGCACCAATGAATGCAGCTGAAGACAAGACTTGAGTTTTAGCTTGGACTCGTGCTTGCCATGCTTCACTATTCACCAGTAAATCGTCGTCGTCGCTTATGGAACTCAAGAGATTTAAATTGGACTCTGGAAATCTGGAAAATTAGATTAAGACAAAACAAAGCAATACCTAGATACACATGTTTGCTATAAAAGTGTGTGATTGTCAGGTCTCTACTTTAGAATCAGAATGCTGATTAAGGCAACACTTTGCTATGTCCTTGGAAAGAAATGTAATGTCAAATAGGAAAGGAAGGAGGCACAAAGTGAATAAACCCATGATATTGAGCTTCACAGACACTTGCGCCATCACCAGGCATCTATGGCTCACTATTATCGAAGTCTACGTCCTAAATGTTTTCACGAAAATATATATTTGTGGGTAAATGCTCCACATGACTCTGGAAGGTGCTCCGAAGTCTCACTTGACTCATCGCAGAATCTGCAAAGGCCTTCATTTGTTTTCCTAGATGCTCTCGCAGTTTGCAGTGTCCTGTCAGGAAGCCAGTTAGGATGCGTAGATTATTCTCGCTAAGGTAGATGTAAGCTTCTTATCTTTTCCAGTTGTAGTTTCCCAGTAGTTTCTTAGCTTGTCTTAGGCCTGTAGTATTCTTTCAGGTTCTTGCCCTGTCTTCTTTTCTCTTTTTCCTGAACTTTTCGGTTATAGTGTGATCCCCTACGAGGTCCAGACTAAAGAGCTCAGTATATAACAAAGAGGCTTCTTGGATCACCAAAATGGGTTTCATAAGACACGTTCTATGAACGCCAGAGGATAAGTCATGAAAACAATGAAAAACTCTATTGAAGGAAAATAATGAAAGGATTTAAGGCGCTGAAGCCAAGATGAAGAAGGAGAAGAACTCCTTGAACACTGAAAACTGAAGTAGAATTAAAGCATTTATTGCCCAGAGTGTACCAAGAAGATTATTAGAGCCTATGTTAGAAGTAGAATACTGCACTAAGACTGAGGCATCACGTCATAGTTTCTAAGCCAGAGATATGAAGTTACTTACTCTTGACGCAAAGCTAACCTTTAATTAACTTCTGCAGCAAGGACAGCTGCTGCGCTGGTTTGGATCATATGTCGGACATCAGACGACCAAAGCAAAAGAAAAGACTTACCTACTCGTAATTGATGCTCTAAAATAGTTGCTAGTACCATAAAGTCTAAGTCGTACGGAAGGAAGGAAGATGGGGTAGTTAACAGAATCAACGAGAATAGAGCGTCATCCGAGAAACTTCATACGATGCAGCATGCGTACTGGCTGGAATAGTACAAATAGACATTCTTATTAAAGAAGCCTCTCCGCCAGGAGATCGACAGAGTAGACAGTCATTGGAAACACTCTGACCTAGGCGACCCAGAGGTAAATCTCTTATATAAGCGCTTGTATCAATATAAAGCAAGGTAAGTTCAACTTCTAACTGATCCTCTGTGATGTTTCAGAGCCTATCTCCACAGATTACCCCAATACTCACAGAAACAGTCGAGGTGGCCAAACACATAATTTTCCATTAACCAATCTTCCAAGATAGCTCCGAATAACTTTATTTAAGTCCGAGAAACCGACTCAAAGTCCTTGAACTGTTTCAGAACAAGAGTTCTGAAAACAGCCGTGTTGGACCTTAGGATGGCCAAATCACTACCGCCGCTAGCACAACTTCTACAGTTTGCGTCAAGGGATTAAATTATTGTTCTTAAAATTTGAATAATATACCTATCTCATAGTGCTAGAGTTTCACTTCACAGTTTGGCTCGAAGGACCTAGTGATATCCCTTTTCTAAATCAACTTTAAAGCTGTAGACAGTTGGCCATTCTATCACCATTCTAAGAGTAAATACTGATAGCCTTCTCATAACCCTTTCTTAACTGAAAAGCAAGGTAGGTGTGGCTATTTCATAAATCGAACCCTGCTTCGTTATGACCTCTAATCCTAGATTTTAAACTCATTCAAATATAGAACTATTACAGTATTCATAGATACGAATTTTCCAGTCGCAAGTTTACTAGTATTTCCGCCTGATCACTGAGGGACGACACAGACAGACACAACGCATGTTCAAGTGCTGAGAAGTCTTCCTCGGAGCCCTGTCTTCCCCAGATAGTTTAGTTTTGAGGCAAAAACTTATTCGACCCGCAAGTTATGTTGGAAATGGTTAAAGTTATCTTTAGCTTGACTGTCACATAAACCATACGGGCTACGACCTTTCCACCTATTCTTACAAGGTAATCCATAACCATTTGGATAGCAAAGATCTCCGCTTGAAAAACAAGTCCATGTTTTCCTGAAGAAGTTTTCCTTTAGTCGCCTTCCACAAAGAGTCTTTTGCATTCAGCTTTATACAAAGATCGCGCCAACGTACATAGAGGCCTAGGACATTGTGGACTCTATTCATAACCCGTAGTAGCATGTTACACACACAATTTTAAAACAAATTCTATCAGTCATTACCTCATTAGCATATCACAAATAAGATGAAAGACGAAATATGAGAACTATTCAAACCACGACTATGGCTTCAGGGTCCTCCGTGGTTGTAAAAGATTTTAGATTTAACCCAAAGCCATATTCAAATCTTATCGAATCTTATTAACAAGTAGCAAGTGCAACTCTAAGCACACTCCATTACCAATCGATGCCTCTTATGATTTGAATTAAATTCACCGAACCACCCTGTGCACGCCTTGTTCGTGCATTCCCTCTTGGTATTCATTTTTTGTGCTCAACTGTGTGCACTTTCCTGTCTATCGTATGCCCCCTATACTCGTATCTCTAGCTCCATACACAGTGCATATAAATTATGGCGCTAGACTTTCGTCGTCGTGAGCCTACGGGTTCATATAGAGGGGCATAACTTTTATCAGTTCATATACACACCTAGGATCGCATATGAGCTTCGCGCGCCATAGAAAATAAAATAAAATCAAATCACGGAGCAGAGACAGCACGTGGTGGTGGCAGTATCTGGAGTCTACATTACAACAAGACGCGAGTATCTTCGTCTACAATTCATAGATACTCCAATGGATGGTGGTATTGGGTATAAGCCTGCTTCTGCTGCATGTACGTCGTCTAAATATAAGTTATTCCAAAAATAAAAATGAAAAATTTATTTTTCACGAAATGTATTGAGCTCACCACCCCAAATGAAATTGTAATTGAATGAAGAAAAGGAGAGGAAGAATGGAAACAACTGTTCGTCGCTATCGAAGCTAATAATTTCTCTAAGCATTTTGTCTGCGTTTCGAGGGGGTTTTCGATATCAGTTTTGAATTATTTGATTTGAATTTTGTTTTCCTCTGAGGCTAATGAACTGCGGAACAATAATCTGGATGTAGGAGCTCGTAATGTTAGTAGGTTAAGCAGACAGTGGCGTCAAAGTTGAAGGGAACGAGTTCAAAAATCGGAGTGAGAATTGAAAAACGAATTTTTTCCCTAATTTACTTTTGCTTTGTGCGGAGTTATTCTTTTGACAATTTTTTAACTACATTTTGCTTAAATTTTATTCAATTTCATGAGAGCGAAATCAAGTCAAATTTTGTGAAATTAGTCAGTTAAAATTGGAAGGAAATCAACAATAATTGATCGAAATGCAAAGTGAATTGAAGTCGAAAAAATTATAAATAAAACTGAAAATTTGCCAATTAAGTAATTTAAACGTTTAAATCGCCAAGAAAAATTTGATAAAAGTCCAAGAAAATATCAACATGTGGGGAAAATAATTGAAAAATATGTATCTATGCAAAGTTTGTACACGACTGTAGATTCAGTTAGAAGTTTGATTTGTACATTTCACACGCGCTGTGTTTAAAATTTGAAGGTGGTATAAACTTTCTCAAATTGACCTCGTTTGCTGTCCCCCATCAACCAGGATACAGCATTTAACAGTCCATTAATGATCTAGAGAGTTCCTTTAGATCAGGGGTGTCGAACTCAAACTCCTCTATTGCCAGTTTTTTGTTTGATGTATGACAGCATACAAAACAAACATAACGCGTTTTCCAATAAGGATTTCCAAACTTTGACAGTTGATTGCAGCCATATTGTTGAGGCTGCATCTGTCAAATTGGCTGTTCTTTATTTAATTTGTCTTGCCAAATGAACATAAAAAATTGTTTTATGAAAGTGAGACTTCTGTTCGAGCAACATTTTGCATTCATTTTTGGATGAATGGATTTGTTAAGAAGCAAAATTGTACAATAAGGGACTATAATACTCACGAGATCTATCGAATTGCAATACATACAGATAAAATCACTGTTTGGGCCGGATTTAGGACTGTTGGCATCATGCGTCCATACTTATGATAACCAATTCCTCTTGGCCCCAATTGGAGGATATGGACAAAAACGACATGTGGTTTCAACAGGATGGTACTACGTTCCACACAGCCCTTGCCACAATGGACATTTTGCACGAGCAAACAAATTTAGGAAATTGAAATTTGAAATGAAATTAGAGTATTGTTGAATCGATGTCACGGGCTACAAGTTATTGCGGACCGAATCTTTGACATGCCTATTTAGATCATTGAAAAAGTGTCTCTCCAAAAACTTATATCTTGCATGTTGACAGCCGAGACAGGAAGTGAGATGTGTCCTCAATACCTTCCTCATAAACATAGCTTCTGCAGAGCTCCTCCTCTGTTAGTCGCAGTTTTTTTTCATATGATGCCGGCGAGTGTTATGCCCTGCAATGATACCCACGGAGGGAGAAAATGGATTTCTGGTCTTGCCCAACAAGCCTCTCGGTTCTTGATTTGAATGGTTTTTTGGAGTTGCACCTATTTATTTGTGTCTATTTGTTCTGTGGTCTATGCTGAACCAGCTCCAACCAGCTCGTCAGCCCTTGCATTTCCCTTCGTGTCTGGAGACCTAGAAAAGCTCGACCTTGTGCTGCATACCAAGAGCCTTGAGCTCTTCGCGACAGCACATCACAAACTTCTATTGCTTTCATAACAACATGACTGTCAATAGAAAAGACAATACCCTCTGGAGGTGTTGCTTTCACCGCAGTCTCACTGGCTGCTGTTATCAATACCAGGACCTCCGTCCGAAAGACACTGCTGTAGTCTGGGAACCAAATTGACCGTGCTGTCCCCAGCGATTTGATATATGACCATTTTTTCACTCAGCCCTGCTATTGTAGATGCAAGACAAAGGTCTCGTGAAGTAACAAGTACATAGTCAAAGTGTTTTCATCGGATCATGGTATTATATCGCAGGTCACAATAAACTCTGGCTTCAGTATCAAATATTGTTCGACCATTTAGATGTACAATGGACAGGCTTTCTGTCTGAGAAGCAAACTCCAATTTTCTAATTTTACTGAAATTTTCTCCACTTTCTTAGGTGTTAGAAGGCCACCTCTTTTTTGTGTATGATTCATTGGATTCTTTTGCCAAATTTGTCAGTTATTCTTTCAATGAATTTCGTTTGAAATACTAGCTCAATGCTCATGTAATCAGTGCATGTTAATCCAATAGCTCAATCGGAAAGTTGAAGATGCATGGCCTTAAGTGTTTGGTGACAATAGGTTCTCTTGCCTTAGTCTAAACATGATTATGCCTCGCGGACTGCTACTTACTTACATATTGATGTCCCCTTGTCCTCTTTCGGGTTCACCTTGTACGACATGTCTCCATTTTTTCTTTAATTGTCGTACATCCTTCTCGACAACTTATTTATATTCCATAGATAGTAGCTGCCACCCTTTAAGTACCACGTAGCAGCATGGACCCTACGTTGCTCATGAGGTGGTGCTTAAGGCAATTCCATTATTTTCCCAAAATGTCAGATGTGGAAAAGTATGAGATATCTTCCCGACCGCAGATTTTTCTTTGGCCGAATCGCCTGGTAACATCCTTCTCTGTTACGGCATAGCAGTTCACAAGGTCCTTGAAAGTATTGCCCCATTCAAGTACATTCTTTTAATCAATTTGCTTCTCAAACTCCCGAGATTTCATTAAATCTGATAGACAAAAACTCTATATGCAGCCACTCACATTCACTACGCATATTTGTACATTTACGCAAGTCCTTCTTTGTGGCCGAATTAAGTAAGAAATCATGTGAGTATCAAGACAACCTACGTACGTCTACACCTCCTTCACAAAACAGAGTGTCAAGTAATAAATTGCCACCAACATACGAATACAATTTTGAATTCTCGCCATTAACACAGTCATTTAAATTAAATATAAAATAAACAAAAAATAATAATAAATTATTTGAAATTGTTCGTTCTCCTGAACGAATTGCTTTTAATAAATAACCTTTAGTGGTTTAAGAGTTCAGAAACAACATAAAGATGTGGTTGACCGAATTTCGTGATAATCAAATAATTTCAACTTCAAAAATGCCGACCATATTTCTAGTAGTAAGCAGTCAAAAGTGCACTTGATAGCATAATGTGAATCATAGCCGAACTTTGGTGCATTTATCAGTGGAAATGATTCAAAGTACTACTGCCGACAATGACACAGTCCAAGTTGAGAATGTTATCGAAATTGTTTACGACTTGTAGTTACTTTTCCGAAAAAAATTCTTTAAGGCCAATGAACTGTGCGTTTGGATGGAACCTTTTGGTTCATGTTTTAATGGGGAATATCAGAGAGATCATCCAGATGAGATGGGTTCGTTTTTTAACACGAATGACATGTTATCAAGAAGACGGACGTAACTACACTTTTCTACCAAATACTATCTCAAGGAGCTCATGTCATGATAATGAGTGCGTTCAACTGAAGATTGTGGCAAAAGATGCACACACGAAAGTGCCGCAGTGCAAAGCTAGAGTATGAAGAGAACTTCCACGAAGTGGTTGCACAGGGTGCTATTGAACGAAAAACTGTTTGCTAGAGTCCCACCATATCCAATCAATTTTGACAGTAACAGAACTAATAATTCGCTCAGAAGGATCTAGTGTATTTTAAGACAATCGCGACAAAAGTACTGCGAATCATAACTGAACGCAAAAATCACATACTACTCCCTCTAGTTGATGACGACGAAGAATAAATGTTAAAATCTCACTACACCCACTCTTTTGTAGGCCTTCCTTTGTCGTCCAGTCTAACTTATGCCGATACCCTGTACCTTAGTAAAAGGGTGCTCATATCCCCTTTGGTATGTGATGTTTTGGTAGAGTGTCTGCACTAAGTCATCAAAAAAGTTTGGTTTAGAGGACAGCATGTCCGACAACTGGGATATCAGCTCTACATGCTGCATCTTAGAAAAATAGCGATCCTATGTCCTGTAAGAACTACCTAGGCTTGTGTAGAAGTCACATATAAAATCCTATCCAACGATTTGTGTGAATACCTAATCGTCACCTGCCAGTGAGGCTTCCAAAAGACAAAATGTTCAAACCTAGACAAGTCCTAGAAAAGACCAACGAATATCAGACTTAAACTCATGACTGATCTTTTATGGTTGATCTCAGGTCATAAGGCTCTGAATACTCTATGTACCTTCAGATTAGCTCATTTGCGCTTAGTAAAGTTGTACATACCTCTCCTGACTACACACAGAGGTACCCTGATGCTGTTGATGACATTCCCAGATGGGAGTTCCACAGCTTTCTTGGCCAGTCAATCGGCGCGTTCAGGCATAATCTTACGCGATTCTGCGTGCATAATTCCTTGAGCATTGCGCGGCTAGCAGCCCGACTGTCAATAAAGATGGCAATATCCTTATTGGATATAGATCCAATCTCAAGTAGTTCCACAGCTTTGAGCACGGCTAAAACCTCGGCCTGGAATGGGTTCGGGACTTTTGGAAATATTTCTACGTTCAATACCTGACCCAGTTCCCAGATGCAGGTCGTTAATATGTTGTTTGAGTATAGCTTTGAAACGTTGGTCTTTGTATATAAATTTTGAGTTTCAAGTAACCGCGCAGCTTTGATGGAGTATTTATAACTAAAACATCATCCAGATAAATATAATTGACGGAATCCCCTAGACACACTTTGTTGTCAGCTGATAACGCACAGAAAATACCGGACAGCCGGAGATGAACGAATCAAAAATAATCAAGGTTTTGTATAAAATGAAATGAAAAATACATTAAGTGACATTTTGAACTCTTGATTTCAATAATTTAATTTATATTTGTTTCCTTATCAAATTTCTAAACTATGTAGATGTGTTTTCGACTGAGTTAAATCGAGCATTTCTCTGCTCAACATCGACATGTCAAAGGGTCCAAAAATTGAGATAGTATATATTCCTTTGTAAGCCATACAGATGGCTGGACAATCTTGCGCCATACCAAAACAGTCTGATAATCATTATCGAGTCAGCATCATGACAGATGTATACAAACTGAATATTGTCCGACAGATACAATGGCCGGCAGACTAGGCGTTTATACTACAAACGCTGTTATGATACATATCAAGAGAATTGAAACTAAGAAACATCTAGGAACTTTGTGACTCTTTGAACCTTTCAGCTGGACGCTTCCACAAGAACTAGTGGTCATGATATAAGCTCCATTCCGGACTAGAGACCAACCGAAATACAGCCAAATTAGATATGGTTCCCCAATCAACATGAAATCGCAGGCATCCTCCATAGATGAACCTCTCATACCATACCATACGAGTGTAGTAAATGTCAGTAAGGTTATAGGAAGTACTCCTGAGGTACATTTTGGAATTAAAGTTGTTTTGGTTGAAGAATGAAGTAAGACGTTTGCCTACTTTCCTATCGGAGAACAACCAACTGTTGTTGTGATGTAACGCTTGTATCTAATCGACACCTTAAACTCACCACCCCTTACAGATTCTACTAATTCTTCTGAGATATATGTCATTTGTGATTAGTTGATTCGATTTTAGTTACCGAGAATATTGGTGTAGACCAGTACAAAACAAATGGTCACTATACTGACAAAGGCTAGTCCTCTGTACACATTTTTACGAAGTCGAATCTTGGCAGTGTTCTTAAGTCCATTGAGTTACGTATTTATATATTAAAACTCACAATAGAACGCAGCATCGACAGTAATATCCTATTTGTATCCATCGGTATAGATACGTAGTTCTTTGAGTTCTTAGTTTCTAAAAATTCTAATCTGCGAGTATAATTCGATAGAGTGATTATGTCCACCATTTCCATCTGTTTTGTTTCTTTGGTTTTTGAACGCGGTTCTGCACACAAAATTGTTGAGAGTGATTTTCTGAAAATGTCATCATTATTAGATGATCAAGGGCTCCAACTTCCAGATGTTAAAGTTTAGACCTGGTGCAACTAGTTCTGCTTGCTCTATTGCGAAGTCTATTTACCGCATTTACCCGATGGATAAAGTTACATTTAAAACCATAAACATATATGTATATATATTGTCGGTAGTCCACTCTTAAGGTAACATACTTCTGTCTGATAATATTTTGGAAACACTAATAACAAATTAATCTGTACTACACATCATAGACCTAAAAAAATATTCAAAACCGTTTCCACTTTGCACTCGAAGCGATTATTTCTTTCCCAAGATGCCTTTCCACTTCCAATTGATGGCTTTCATGATTTCATTTGCCAGATACTTGTTCTCGTAGTACAGGGCAGTTACTTGCATCTGGAACTGCTTTCAAAGTGGCAAACCAATAGACCCATATGCCATGACACATGCAAATACTTACTGGTTAGTAATTTGCTATATTAATCAGTTTATCCTGAGTAGCTTCGTGTGTAGAAGGTCTAAGAAGAATAAAAATTCAAATGTATAGAAATGGCATCGCTTGTCTACAGTTAATACACAAAATTAAATTGAAAAATTGCCCTTCGGTGTGATCAAAAATAAAGGCAAAACCACAATAAAACACCTCAGATTGCATCCTAGATATTTTTTCCCTATTCGATCGAAAATGCACTCAAAGAAAGGAAAGAGATAAAACTTCAACCGTAGGTATTCTAATCAAATCAGATGTAAATCCAACTAAGCTCAGTTGTCTTCGCTTTTAGATACATTCTTAGTTAGTACCTATGACTCCAATGAATGCGTTCTTTTACACCTCTGAATTCTCCCAAAGAGTGCTACTAAAATCTGTTTAAATTTACCCTATTTTCCATTAATTTTAGGATTTTCTGGTACCAAAATGTGCTCCTTTATTTGAGATTGTAACTTTACCGAATATTATCCTTCAGCCGTACAATCGCACATGTACCCAACTACTATCTAACTTCAATGTCACAACTAGAACAAGTGGCAAATGTGTGACATAATATTTTCAAGAACAAAGATATAAACTCATTAATTCCTCATAAATTTAAATTAAGAACAAAAAAAAAATCCAGCTAATCTTTCTAATTTTAAAACACAATAGCAACGGCAAAGGAATCTTAATTAGATAATACTTTATGAGTCCAAACCGTCAAATAAAACTAAAATATACTCTATCTTCTGATTTTGTTTTTTATTATTTACTTTTTTTTACAAAAGATACATTTATAAAAATGTGGACATGTACAAATCCCGACCTTCTTTTTAAGCAAACAAACGATAAATCTATTTAATTTTCAGTCAACGTATACACTCTCTTAAATTTTTTTTTTTTCAAAAAGATAAAAGCACACGCAGTAAAGAATAAAAAAAAAAGTATCTGCAGACAGAAAGAACATTTCCTTTCTCATTTCATAAGTTCATCGAATCCCTAATGTCTGCGACATTAATTACCCACTCAACCGAGAGGCAGAAAAAAAGTATCTAAAGAACGAATTTCTGTTTAAAAAGCAATAAAATTCAATGAAACTGAAATGCATTGTCTTGTTTGTCTTTTTTGTAACCATTCATCTTCAATTTCCTCTTCAATCATTTCGCATTCTGATCAGGCGAAGCTTATTACACACAAACGAACATATCTACACCATGTGGATTGAAAATAAAAATAAAATCATGCGTATCTACTGTGTATATAGAGGCAAACATATCAAACTCATCATCATTATTCAGGGTCATCACGACAACATCACCAGACGAAATTTATCACCCAGCCAAAGCTTGAAGGCAGCAGAGTCTTTTTTTTTTTTTTGAATTTTTTTTTTTTCTATTCTTTGAACGAATTCCATGCAAAGAAAAACCACAAAAAATTGATGCTTTCTTTTTGTTGAAACTGAACAAGATACTAAATTTATAGGGAATCTTAAGTCGAGGTGATTTTTCTCTTCTTTGGTCTCTTCTGACAAGATAAGCCACAGAACATGGTGCATAAATAAGTTTCTACAAATCCACCAACTATGACTATGAACACTAAATGAAAAACAAAAAAAGTATCTATAGCTAATACAAAGAAATTTCCATCCAAATTTAAGATTTATCGATTTGGATTTTGGTGTCCCCCTTTCTCGAGACATATTGAGATACAAATTATAATTTCAAATGAACAAGAGGCGTTGGAAAGAGTCCACCATAAATCTACCAAAGGAGTAGGTATCCGGGGGGAACATGCGTTACAACCTAAGCCCCAACTGCATTCTGTAACAAATAAATCACAAAAAAAAAAACTATTGACGCGTTAAAAATAACCTGTATCGAGACAGTGGAAAACAAAATTTATGAAACCCAAAGCCAAGGAGATAAATTCGAAATCGTTTAGAATTTCAATTATCCAACAGAAAAGTAGGTATCAACTTAATCGTTATTTATTTTTAGGGGCATGAATTAATCTTTACCCATGAAGAGGCAAAAAAAAGAAACGACAAACTTTGTATCTTTGCCCTTAAATATTGATTATAATCGAAATAACATGCGAATACTGCAAACTAAACAAAGTAAAGCCCAAATTGAGATACACCATGGTCTATAAGATACACCCATATACGATTAGATACAATGTATATGACTGTGTGACGTCATGCAAGCCATTCATATGAATGCCAGTAGGTTTGAGTTTGAGTAGGGGGAGTTTTTTTAATTTCAATATGGCTCAGAGTCAGTCGAGGAAAAAACAAGTTGTTCGCATTATAGTGGCGGACAAAAATTCAATATTTTTCCGTATCTGTGAGATAGTTTTGCCAACTTTGTGTTTGAATAGTTCGTGATTGATTTTCATAATTTATTTACTGCATTAATTGGTAATTTTGTGTAAAAGATACTAAGAAAAATTTAGTTTCTTTTCTACCGCCGGAAAACTATCCGCAAGAAAAGTGTAAAAGTGCTCCCGCGAGTGAAAAACATTGGTGTACGCACGCCACTGCTGGAAACCACGCCTCCAGCATATCACGGAAGCCATGATTGTGAAGCGAAACGACCGATAACTCAAGAAACAACGCCGAAACAGCACCATCATGGTGGTAAGTGTCTTTCAACCGTATCCTTCCCCCATTTCAATTTCACTCTCATTCTCTCTCGCTCTCTCTCTCTCTCTCTGGAAGAGAGCGCAAAAATCCATATTCTCACTCAAAAAAAAACGCCTTTCACTCAACCAGTAGATACACATTCCATTCACTCTATCTCTCTCTATCCCACGCCCATAAAGTGAGATAGATTTCAGACCGAATTGAGTGCTCTTAAAAAGTGAATTTTGTGTGTGGGAAAATGAATAAAAATGTCTTTTGGACGCCGCCGCTCTGGTAACAGAAGCGCCCCCGAAACAACAACAAAACATAAAAGAAATTGCTTTTATGGCCACTTTAAGTGCGACTGAGATGGCCTCATTATCGTTTCGAATATCTATCCACACCAACTCTCTGTTTATACATACACACACATAGAGTGAAGATAATGCCAGAATGGGACATAAAGCGTGCAGTTAGAACGGGGATTTAAGTAAGTGGAAACGAGATCGTAACAACAAGCATAAAAATAAAAATCATTGCACTGATTGAAATAAAAAAAAAAAAAAAAAAAAACAAGAGAGGAACTCTTGGCTCTCATCTTTTTGGGGGATATGGCTGCTTATACACAGGCGCATTTTTTTTTTCTTCTTCTTTCTTTCGCTTCTTTAGTTTGGATGAATTTTTGTAGAAGCTCTCTGCTCGTGCGGCAACAATTGAAAGAGATAGATGCATCCGCCGCGCGGTGAATTTCATTGTTTGAACGAACACAAAAAGAAAAAAAAGAGAGTGTGTTTCTTTTTATGAGTTTTATGGGTTTTAGTGCGTGCCAAAAACTTTTAATTGAACAGGTTGAATAATTATTGTAATTTTATTATAAGTATTGTTTTTCTCCCTTTTTCTGCCTCAAAGTGCACTGGTTTATACAAATTTTTGTTCTCTAAATTTCATTTGGGAGTGCGGAGATATAAACTAAAGAATCGAGGCTCATTGTGGTGGTGGGTTGGTTGGTATTTTAAATTAATTTAATTGCTATTGCGGCTTTTAAGATGTTATTCTCTTTTATAGTAACTTGAAAGGGAAAGTATCTATAGGCTTTACTGTTTTTTTTTTCGTTTTTTACTTAATTGGTAAATTTCAATGGTAATAAATTATGGGCCTTGGTTTTAATTTGATGCCCTCGGTATTGAGTGTGGAGGAAATAATTTTTGGGGTATAGTTTCGGTACATTTTGTTAGTGCCGTCGGTGCGATGGTTGGGAAGTTGCAGTTGAATTTGTCTTATTATTTGGGTTATTTTATATGCCTTTAACATGGTCCATTCTGAAGTTTCGATTTTCGATGACGCGTCCGAGCATTTCGGGTTGTTGGTAGGTATTTGACAAATAAAGCGAGTTGTGTATGTTAGCTTCCAATTCCTCAGTCGTACCTATCCGGCTTATCCAAAGGAAAAAGTCTAGTAGTGGGATATCATACCTGCTACGAATCAAAGCCGTCAGGTCTCCAGTTCGCATAAGAGCCTATGTGGCAAGTAGTGCCATCATCATTCTTGTACCAAATCCTTGGACATCATGCACTAGAGCGAGGAAATAGTCCATTACCATGGCGCGATACGACACTTCGTCCACGGTCTTGCTTGAGCTATCGCTGCAGTACTTTTTTTCACCACTAGTTGGATGTGGACAATTACTGTATCTTACTGTCGAATAATGAAAATTGACCATAAGTGACTCAGATTGCATTAAACACATTTCTTGTACTTAGAACGCTGATTTTCGTAATACAGCTAAATAATTTGAAGACGTAGTATTTCTACAAAAAGAATGTCAAACAATACTAAACAAAAATGTTAAGACAGATTAACAGAACTTATGCGTTATTTGTCAAAAAACTTATAGATAAAAAAGAGCCTCTAACTGAATCACTTGCAATAGCATTTGTAATAGAATTAAGCACTCTGGAACTTTCTAGTGTTAGAACGTGTCAACGTTTTGAAAAACAGAGTTTCCAGCTAGACGTGTAAATTTTGGAAATTATCCGGAAAGCTGCGGCTCATTTATTTTAGGCTTTCAGAGGCGTAGAAAGGCTTCGGTAAGAACCTTTGACATCTAATCATACAGTCGTAGTGCGGCTTGTGTTGCAGAGAACAAAATAAACTAATGGACGGCATTCAAAATTTTATAAAAATGTGAACTGGTTCCGAGAACCAACCTCATCAGTGTTATTAAAGAAATGTACCTATAGGAACTCAAGTTCTTTAGTCTCTGACAATGGCTTCACATTCGCATAGTATGTGCGTGAAGTCCTCAAATACATGTGAGGTATCTGCAAGCATCTGATAGTGCTAGACAACAGGCGTGCTTCCTCAGGAAACAATAACCATGGTCTAGGTTTGGCCAAATGGCCTTGAGCAACCACTGTCCCTCCAGGTTGAAGATTAACTTACGTTGGTCATAGAAATCACGTTCCATCCTTCGGTACGTTGCCCCAGTGTGAGTAGAGGCACTCTCAAAAAAGAAGCAGGAGGAAACTGTCGCCTGTGGCCACAATAAAAACAAGTGCGGCATCCGAAGGGACATCGGCTATAGGAAATCAACACAATATCAGCTTTAATGATGACTTATGAGCAGAGCAACATCTGCAGCCTTCGGACAACCAATGTGGACTATAAGACGAAGACTAGCTGGTTCCCAACATTAAGGCCTGGCCCAAAAGGACTCCTAGAGACTGTAACTACTATCTCAAGCAGCTCCTGTCCAGGCACGGTAGGTATCGAAAATGTTTCAATTTGGAGGTATAAATAGCTTGATACATACATATATGACGTATGTATGTAGCGCATTTGTCTAGAATGTTCAGGGGAGGCTGAAGTACATAATGTTCCAGGGTAGACCTTTCGCAGAGGGAATGAATCTCAAGGAATCTGATGACTGGTTAGAGATCTGTTGCTTTATAACGCATTCGTTGGTTCAGCTAACAAAAGATAGCAGCCCGACTCACTTGATTTGGTCATCTAGCCTTAAGCATTTAGAATACAGTATCTAATCAGAAAGGCGTCTACTATGGACAGGCAAGAATTCAAGTCTCTCGCCCTTGACATTTTTTCTCCCTTCCAGTCATCGGCCACAAATCACCCAAAGATTATTATTTATAATAACCAAAAGCTTATGAAATTTTAAATGTATTTTTAAATTAATAGTCACACCTCTGGATATGAACCTATCACCCACGCAACTTTTAAAAAACATGCTAAATTCAATTTTTGAATTTCATAATTCTCCAAGCCGATAGACTCAAGTTTTTAATCCGAAAATATGCGAAATATAAATCTTTTGTGACAAACTTCTTTCCCACCATTACCGACCACAATTGGGAATCATTGACATCTATTTGGCTTAAACCCGTTCCAAAAATCTTGTTAAATATTCATTATTAAAATACAATTAATACAAAGACGAAGAGAGACATTCTGATTGGGGATCGTTATTATAATATTGAATTGGTTAATTTATGATAAAAAAAGTGCTATTTCGTATGGATTTATGTGAACTTAAAGACCAGTTTGCGGCGATTTCGGTTCGATCAAATTCACAAATAAATTGACAATTTAATGATAATTGCTCGGTTGTGTCAATGGTGAAGCTCTTTGTTTGTTATTCTGACAAGTGAAATTGGGCGATCTACTTGGGAATTGCATTAATGGCGCAATAAAATGTGTAAAATGTGAAATTGTTTTTGTTTTTAAATATGCGTCAATGGAGTTTGAATGCAAATGGGGCTGAACGAATTTTTTATTTTAACTTTTCGATAATGAGCCGTTAAGAGTGAAATTCATTGTTTGAACTTGTTGTGTTGCATTTGGGATAAGTAATTGTTAATATTTGATTAAGGGGCTTTAGTGGTACTTGTTTAAAAAGACGATTATTTATTGAATGACAGTGTCAGGTTTATTTTCCAGCAATAAGAACCTTTAGATGGTTCTGGAACTTCCGGACTTTTGCAGTGCTTCATAGGGGGCGATTTCTGTTGCGGAGACATTTGAGACAGGATCAATATTCAACAAGGATTTCATCATAGTTAGGAATTGGTGCACTGAACAATACTCAAGGCATTTTGTACACAGAAGCATTGTCTGACACTCTGCAGGAAGGCTCTGATTTGATGGCACAACATGGACTCCTGCAATTGGACCTGCGCTCTATATGGCCAATCCCAAGAAAACAAATAGCAGTAGGTCTTAGGTCCACTTACGTATTTAAGGTGAGCATGGACCAGAACTAAGAAGCCTGTTCATTAAGCTTGATTTTCAATGAATTACCTCCTCTTCCCTTGAGCTTGTGTGCGTAATCTATGGCGAGAAGAGGCTCTACTTGCCAATCCTCTGGCATAAACTAGAAGATTCTGCGGTTGGAACCCAATGGCCAATAACCTGGTGATTGCAAAGAACTTTTCTCTTGAGCTACAAAAGCTATCTTCATCCGCTTTCAACAAAGTCCATGCTTCAACGCTGTAATGTAAGATTTGGGTGATCTGAGTCCTTAACCTATTTTGCTCCTACCTCGATTAAAGCTTGATTGTTTCTGTTTCAATGATTTAAGGCTTACGAGTGACAGACCGCAAAGTTCTTTTAATTATGTCAATATTGTCTTTGTGTGCAGGCAACTGCAATTAGGCTCAAGACGTTCAAGTCATGGTGAGGTCTTGGTAATGAATGTCGATGGATTCTTGGAAATACCATTGCACAGGAATTTTCTATGCCCCAAAAGCAATAACTTTGCTCCTTTACATATCCGCAGGGATGGCTTTCTTGCTCATGAAGATTTGCTAACAAAAAATCATGCTTTTTGCGTTCTAGAGATGCGGTGCAACCTACAGCCATTCGTTAGTCTAGAGGCAATAGTTGAGGAGCCTTGTCCCGTCTATCGATGTCCAATTCTGTGAGGTTCCTCTAGACCATCTACAACGACTGTAGGGATATTCTCGACCAAAGTCAGCTACTTTTCCAGTCACCGTTCTTATTGTTGAGCTGGTACCACACGAGCAGGCAATTGGCGCTGAGTCAGAACCACAAACCGACAAAACAGCAGAAGAAGAAGAGTTTACTTCACAAGCAACCGTCAGCCCATTAAGTGTATCCCTTACTTGGAAAGTCAACGGCTCAGCTCAGATTCCTTGTGCATTATTGTGCAGCTCTGCTGCTTTCGATTCTATTTATTCAGAGCTAGAGCTAGGTCTCTATGACAACGTTATCCTTATTTAAAATCCATTTGATTACGCTCATACGAACCCGATATAGCGATAGAATGTGTGACAAGTACTCTGTAATTTCCTCAGGTCAACGCCTACATAGACCAGTCAATCGTCCATTCGCACTGGTCGTAGTATGTAAGTGCTCCCATACCCATAGTCGACGTGTGCGCCTTAAAAGGTAATTAAGAGTCAATTCAATTCAACGAGTCCTCCTATATCGTGACTGACTGCAGCAGCACCACACGTTGCATGTTGCTCATTCGTGGATACTTTACTCCGCAACTAAAAACGGCACACAGGATAATTTATGGCATGTCACGTTCACGTAACAGCGCAGCAGTACGGACTGCAACAATAGCACAGTTACACAGTTTTTATTCCAAATGGCACGACACCGGCTGTTGCCGCTGGCTTGCTCCTTTTAACCCGCTAACAGGATGACCTTTTAATGGACATGGACACTTTAACTGCACTCGGTATGGTTGATTTTTTGTTTTCTTTTTTCACACCTCATTTTGAATAGGATATAGGTACTCCGTGTCCTAAGAGATCCTTTTCTGTGTTTTTCTTTTTTCTGCCCACCTATCGATTTCATTAGTTTTATAACCCTTATTGGCAATTTTTATGTCCTTTTTCCAGTTGTTTTCACTTGGAAAAGAAAATTAAACCATGCCAAGCGGCTGTTTTTTTTTTTTTTCTCTCCATCCTTTGGTATATCCTTTTTGCCATCATTATTATTGCCGACAACGGCACCGTATGGTCTGTTTGGTCGGTTGGTCCCTCTGTAAGTTTTGTTGTTGTTGTTGTTGTTTCCTTTTGAAACTCGATATCTTACTTGGATATGGTTGCTTTCACATTTCTTTTCTTCGATTTATAATCGAAATACTATACCAAAGCGACGATAGGAGGAGAAGGAGAAATGACTAAAAAAAAGGACCAACAAAACAGAGTCCCAGCAAAAAATCGAAATTGATCGAATGCGAATGCGAATGGAAAAGTATCTACACATTTTGCTATACTCATACATATGTACGAGTGTACGTACATATAAAGTTCTGTTGTCGGACCTAAATGGCGTAGGAGATAATTTATCGTCTTGTGTTTGTTTTCTATGCCCAGGCAAGGATATCTTTTCCTTTTTTGCCATACCCATTTCTGACGTTGTTGTCTTGACGTTCGTGATGGCGGCGACAGTGGTGGGGACGGACGTATTGAGTGCCATTTGTTTTGGGCACAAAATTATTTATATATCCACTTTGTGTACGAATTGAAATGGCACATTTGGGAGCACAAAAAAAAAAAAAAGGAAAACATCGTTCCTTCTCCTTGTTCGAAGAAAAAAAAAGCAAAGGGAAGCAAAAGTCGGAGCGGAAAACAAAAAAGTTCTGTTGTTTTTATTTATAGAATTCAATTCTTTTTTTTTTTTTTTTTGTGCCGAAATAAGGAATTTCGCTATCAGTAAATCTGTCAGGAAAGAAGAAAAAGAACTGTATGGAGTCATAATAGGGTATTTTCGCGACTTTAATTCGTTGAATTGCAGTTTTTTTGTTTGTCTGTCAAAAAAAAAACATGAGGATACATATGTAATACAGCTAACGTTGCTTTTTAGGAAACTAATAACGTGATGTTATGATTTTGCTTGGAACTTTCGTATGTGTGTGTAACTGACAGTTGACAGTGTGTAACTGACAGTCCTTGAAACTATTAGATATGGTGGAGCAGAGTGAGTAGAAATGGTATTGTAAGTCGTTTTGAGTTCGGTCAGAATTGCAAAAAAGTGTGTCAGAAAATTCTGCTGTCAAAATACTAATTTTGGCCTGTATACCGGGGTGGCTCATAGTTTCAGGTGTTCCCATATCTCCCCAGTTGTCGTGCTTTTTTCTCGACTATTCTATGCCTGACATGTGTTACGAGTTATTGACGTGAACTACGGACTTGTAACCTTTTTCAGATTCTCACAATCAAGCAACGATTTCGTGGGTTGTGCGCTGTCTTTTTATTACCAAATGTCCTGGAGATCACGGGCTTCAATTTGAGGTCATAGTCTGCTACTATGGTGACCTTTAAAATTACGTTTTGACCGGGCTCATGTTCAAACAAAAGTGGACCAATGATTCCACCAACCCAGAGCCCACGCTCTCAATCTTCTTGGGGTTGCTTTCCAGCCTAAATACGGCAATTTTCCTTATCGACATAGCCATCCAGCCTGAAATGTGTCTCATCAGTAAACAAAATTCTTGCTCGAAATGAACAAAACACATTTCTCATAGAACGCTGATATTCGTAATGCAGCTGCATAATTTGTAGACACTGTACCGGGCTAAGTTTTTCGATTCTAAAATGTCAAAAAATACTTAAATCAAATATTATGACAAACTTATACGATTTATACATCATCTGTCAAAATATCCATAAGCAAAAGAGTACCTCGTAATGAATTACTCATTATAAACGAATGTTTGGTGCTAGTGGTCTCTCTCCAAGTAACAAGTCCAACGGATTCGACTTTACGGAAATGATGGGCTGTAGCTTTAAGTTTAAGCTCGTTGTATTAATTCGCCAAATTTTGAATTGTATCCAAAATATTGACTTCTGTGTGTTGGCCAATTTGATAAGTTATACCCCCAGCTCGGTAGAAATGCTTCTGCGTGAGTGATTCATACTTACCTACATATTTTGGTATAAGTTTGAACCTGGAAACATGCTAGACATGTCTCTGAACATTTTAAGCCCTTATTTGATGTTAGTTATCTTAATTTAGATATACTTTAAGGTATAAATCTACAAAAGACTGATGTCAGCTAAAAGGTAAATGTCTTGTTTTTCTTTCAGGCTCTGAATGCAGATACGAGTTGATAATCCACATCTAAAGCCACCTTAGCAATATGTACGTAAGTAACTATGTGTTTATTATTCTATTTTAAGAAAACTGCACTTAGATACATTTGTATATACCTATATATTCTTAGACGAAGAATTTATATCTTGCTTGTTGCCCTATAATGTTACACAGACTAAGTTGAAAGAGATATTAGTTAACCCAGACTTATGAACTATTACTTTGGCTTCCTTACATTTGAGAAAAAATGACAACAAATATGACAAGAAGTATGACAATCACGTATGTATGTATGTAGTTGACATGTCAAGTGCAGCAATATTATATTCCTGGTACAGTAGACTCTAAGTTTCAGCCGAGACCACACTTCTTTGGTGTGAACTACTGACCAACAATTTTAAACTTGAACTTTAATTTGAGATGTGTTTATTTTGTCTCATATTTTATTCTACATGCTATTGGATGAATGTTCAATATTCAAATAAACGTGAAGCTAGTATTAAACACCTAAACTTAATTGGTTACAAAGCTTTTGGGTGCATCACTAATTTGCACCTAAAACAGTAGTTGTGACAGTATATACCCTTGCTGTACTCCATCTTGAACATAAAAAGCGATTGCCATCTTTGTGTGAGACGTCATAATTTCGACTCTCGTATGTACCGACTACAGACGAGGATATGTGTTGTTCAGAGGGACCACATGTTATTCCGATTCAAGCAGCCGAGGGCTTGAACTCTAGCACACATTGCTGTATGACTTATGACTTATAAAGTATTTATTTATACAGTCGATGCAGCATGATCCTGCAGGAAAGCCCGCAGTTTTTATTCCACGAGATCGATGTCGCTGTTCCGCACGTGTAACTCTTTAAAATCAAAGCAAGGATATTGAATATATCACTCGAGGCAATTAAGGAAATCGTCATATTCCTAATAAGGTCCCAGTTTCAGCGCCAATTGAACTGAAATTTTCAGGGTCTTGTGTAGTGCTGGTGCTGTTGTTTAGGACGTGGCTTGAATGCTAATAGCAAAGCCAAGTTGATAATGTCAGATAAAGAATAATCAGATAAAGATTTCTGTCTTGATTATATTGGTCCAGTCCATCTCTTAGCTCTAGATTTAGAGTTCCTTACAAAAACAAGGAATCAAAGTCGTAGCTGTCCAATGAAATATTCCATTCAATTCATCGGTATTGCATGTTCTTCTTTGTTGATAGAATTCATGTGCTAGCTTTTGCTCTCATTTGGCAGCTTCTCTTAGAGTCCTTGGGAACGGTCCAGTGATAGGAGCCTGACTTCTGTCGATTCTAACAATATCGTGGCACGCAGTTGCCCAAAATTTCAATAGATTCAGTAGGCCTGTGAGTTTCATTCTCACTAGAAAGGCTTGAAGGTCCAGTGACAGCTTGCAGAGCTCTGCTCTAAGAATTTGCTCCAGTATTTGCTGGAATGTAAAAACTGTGCGATTGTGAACTTTCATTGCATACAACCTCTCTTATGGAGAGCTATCAGATCGTTGATGAAAAGTTTCAGACATACATGCATACATATGTATATGGACAAGACCTTTCGCTCAATGCTAAGGAAACAGGTGCCTCTATAATTGGCTTCATTTTAGCCTCCTCTCCTTTCTTGTGAATCGATCAAACGATGTTGAAGTCCCATTCATCAGACATAGTCGGACGAAGCGAGTTATTGTATGCCCAATATCAAGTCATATTCAGATGCCTTAAATAGTTCGGACGTTTAGGTCCAACAGCCTTGTTGTATACAATCAGGTATTCCAAAGTTTTGGTCATTGACATTTAGTCGGCAACAATATTTTGACCTTCCTTTCTGTTAGGTTATGTTAGGTAGGGTGGCTATCTTGGCAAGAGTCAGGTTACCCTTAGACCAATGGTATGTCGATGGTGATATTTAGTACGAACAAGCTGAGAGACCCGAGGGGCCACCAGTTAGGCAGAGTTGAGTGTCTGACTCAATCAGCCCTGACTGTTAAAGTGAACCGAGAAGGTAGAGTGTGCAAACAAGTATTGGGGTGATTGATTCAATCAAACCCTTTTTACTGTTAAGGAATTGGTATTGGCTGGTTACCAGGTGACCATGAGAGTATAGGGATGTGACTTATTCAATCGAACCTACATTCTAAAAACTTCTTACATATTCTCAGCATAGACTATGTTGCTCTTCAGTTCCTTGAGCTCAAGAATCGCCCATGTGACAGGTTGAAAGTATAAATTTTAGATTTAGATAGACACCAAACTCTTATTAACACGCCGGTATCAATTTAATAGCAAGCTACATCTATCATTCTACTAGTGACAGTCACATGGGAGTGACTTCCGGCACTTGTGTAATGTATCTTAAATGCTGTTTGAATTTCAAATCATCTTGACGTTACTGCTGAACTTTAAGGCAATCGTTCTATTCGATTCCATCCCCCAAAGCAACCACCCTGTCACTCTAAAAAAAAGCAATTATTTATATTTTCTTTTTTAATTTAAAACCAACAAAAAATTTAAATGTAAATACAAGGCTATAAATTATTTAGGATTTTTCTGTATGCAAACTAGTTTTTCGTTGACTAAATCGCGCGTATACCTAAATATTTTCGACCGCCCACCGAGTTGGTGGTGGTTCTCGGTCTCTGCGGGCGATTATCTGCATCAAAATAAAAAAAAAAAATAATATAAACCAACAAAAAAAAAAAGAAAGAATTCCATTCAATTTGAAATTTTGTCGTTGTTTTTATAAAATTTAATTCAGTTTTTCATTTATGTATTTAAAAATATATTCTCGCGCCGTGTTATTCGTCACCTGTTTCAGATTTGTCAGCTCATTGGGTGAGATGGTCTTCTTCACACCTTCATAAATATTCGTGGATTTTCTTCTTCTTCTCAAAAGAAGAGAAGATACAAAATAACAAAGAGTATCTGTAACAGCAAACAAAAGCGATCGCGAGCGGGTGTGAGGCGGAAGGACGCTTCGATGAATTTCTTAATCTCAAAACATGGTTCCCTTCCCATTTTTTTCGTTCGTTTTTCAAGTTTATTGTGATTTAAGCTGATAGTGGTAGGAGGAGTATTTTCAGCCTTGGGCTCTGTCTATTTCTATCTATATCTTGTATCTACATGGAAACTATTTTTGTGTGAATTATTTTGAGGTAATAAATCTATTTTACGACTTGCCACCATTTTCGGTGCGTGGTGTTGTTTTTTTTTTTTTTCTAAAAATAAAATGAAAGGGGAGTGTGCGTTGTCTTTTTTGGTTTTTTTTTCGTTTGGGGGGGTTTATGCTGCGTATCAAGCACTCCCTGTTCGTTTTTTTTTTTTTTTTGATTTTCTAATTGCCATACCGCCCGAATGGTGAGGAGGAAGTTTATACGAAAAAATCTTTTTATCTTTGACCCTGGAATGTCATAAACAAGTTCGTTTCCATTGAGAGAGATATTTATGAGTGATCGTTTGTGTTTTGTAAGTTCATTGTCAGATGAGTGCATTTATGATAGGAAGACCTACGAAAGGATTTATGATAACACAAGATACATACGACGAACTGGTTTACATACGATCGTGTCGTTGTTTTATTAAATGACTCGTGTAGATAAAGTCCATCCATATGTTTCAGTTTCGGTTTGATCTGCGGGTGAACAGACATATTTACATAAGTATAACCAGTGTCGTACTATGTATTTAGTGATTTATCGATACATCGAACCGAAAACATTCGAGATACATACATAATTCGAGGAATGGTTTTGTAGATACGAGAAGTCTCTAGGGGTTTTTGTTTTCCGTCCCGAGAGGCCATGCGGAGGAAAAAGTTCTTAGAAGATTGGTTATGTGGACTCTCTACAGAATGATTCAAGCCATTGACCCTTGGTAACAGTTGACAGTATTTGAAGGACTCTCCATTATTATTATTTTTTTCAACATTGTTCAGAGCACTTTTTGAATATGATATTGGGTAATTGGTCGTCCACAAAGCGAATGGCGCAATGTAGACGTTTTTTGCCAGCTCCAATATAGTGTTCGAATAACAAACTCTAGCCCAAACAGTCTTGCCTTGGCTGTGGATAGGTTCTTCGTGAATTGATTGAGGGTTTCCATTGGCATGGAACCGACAATTTTGATTATATAGCCTCATAGCTCATGACACCTACATCATCGTCGATTTGAGCCACGTCCACCATAAAATTCGAATATCCCAAGCAACGTGGCTTGTCGATTTGTAAAAATCGTTGTCAGGACGTGCCAGGGATGCCCTACTGCAAAAAATGGCGACAACTCGATGTTGTCGGTGACAGCTTCAGTGTCTTGGAAGACGCCGGCCTTGATTGGCGGCAATAAATCGTTGGTGTAAACGGCCAAAGCCAACCTGAAGACAGATGTCAGAGTTAGAGGCCTACCAGATGGCAAAGGTTTAAATGGCGCATCCTAACTCCTATGCGACTTAGCGTCTCCGAAGTATGGTCCACTGGCAGCTAAGAAGATTGTTCCTCCGACAGCCCAATAGCTAACCAAGACATGCAATGGAACCCGCTTACATAGGATAGCAGGATACACGGCGATCCTATGAGTACGTGGCGCAACTGGAGAGATTTGGGAAGAGCTGGAGCACATTTCCAGAAATTACACACGATGGCGAGTAGGTATTGTAGAGGCCCTAGGACCCACAAGGGGATACCGGATGTAATGAAATATTAAAAGATAAATTGGGAACAAGGCAACACACAATCGATCAGTTCGTTTACAGATCATACGGCTCCATGGACTAATCGCTCGAAGAAATATCCTTTATGAGGCATTGTCGCCTACTGCTTAGAAGATACCTTGGGCATAGGGCAAGTAGATATTGAATTCGTGGAGATTTTCGATCTCGAGATCTTAATGAATTTGGACATTACCATTACAGAGAAGTCCGAAAAATTGGGTCTGGCGATGCCGTCTGTCTGTCTGTCTGTTCACGAAGCTACAGCCCAAACGGGTGGAAGGATTTTGATTGAACTTCATATCTAGGGCTTATGAGGCTATCACAAGAGTTATAATTAAACATTTTTTTTGCCATATAATTAACGGTACTCTACTTAAGGCCAGTTTTACAAAAAATGATTTTTATTAAATTCTACATTTGATTTAGAGTCAAATATTCCAATCGAATGACAAATAAAATGTCTTACCAAAAGTGTTAAGAACAGCACTTTACCTACTTTCAAAATTTTGCGCGAAAACTGGTGCAATGATTTCGTTTACACTAAGATTGGCACAATGCTGTGCCTTAAAATGGCGTACAACAGTTTACCCAAAAGTTTTTGTAACGGTACTTATGGTCGATTTGAATACAAGACGAATTTCTTGAAAACGGATGAAAGGATTTCATTTAAGTTTTTACATTAAATTATAAATCGCAAATGCTATAAAATGCCTTAGAAAATGTTGGGCCAAAAATGCGTATAACGGTACTTTAAGGTTTTAGCCAATTTTCTCGAAAACAACTTCGACGATTTTCGTCAAATTTCATATTTAGATTATTTTAGTAAATTCTTATAGAATCACGTGACAGACTTTTTGTAAAAATTGTTAGTAAATGTACTTTGCCAACTTAACAAAATGTCCTTTTTCTAGAAACGGCCCTGATGATGTTGGTTCAATTTCAAACTTTAGCTAGTTTTGTGAAGTCGTAATTGTTTTATAAAAACGTCCCATCAAAAGTAGGCTTGTATTTTAAAATTAGCCAATATCACAAATACACGTATGATACAAGGTTTTATATTTTATTAAATGTTCGCTCTCAAGGTCAACAATTCATACTTTTTTCTACAAATTGTAGTACCAAAACGGAATAAAGACATTGACTTATTTCAAATTTTCTCACTACTGAAGTGTTTAATTAATTTTTACATTAAAATAAAACCATTACGAATCTTGTTTATTGTTTATTTTAACACAAGCGCTAATTTATTACCCTGAAACTAAATATAAGTATCTATTGTTTTATATTCCATGTAATCATATTAAAAATATGTAATTTATTTAAATATAAGTAAATAACGTGCAAACCGTACATTACACCCATAAAATAAAAACTAATTGTTCTAATTTTGCTTTTATTATGTTCTTTATGAATAATTAATGAACGTGACTTATTTTTACTATAGTAAAAAATAATTACCTGAATTACCCATCATTTTTATTTTTTCCACGGTGTTGACTTCCTTCAACGTGTGTGTTGTTTTTTTTTTTTTTTCTAATGGAAATAATTTTAAAAATAATAGTTCTACCGGTATATTATTATTTATTTTTAAAATTAGCTTTAATCTTAGCACGTAATCAAATTTAATGAAGCCTAGAGTTATTTTTTGTTCAGCTAAATTATAATTAAACTTGAGACAATGGGGGAATATTGTCGTAGGTTACTGTAATTTTAAGGTTTTCGGATAAATTTGAACACGCCATGTTCAAATACCTAAACTTTAATTAGCAGAGAGATTTTGCAAGCAAAAAATAATGTTTAAATCTGATAATGAAACTCTAGCAAATAAATCATAAACATTCCATGTTTTTGTATTCACCCAATTTGACCGAACATAAATCACTTCAAAGTGGGTTACTGAAGTAACACATTGTGCTTTAGTTAACCCCCATTCAACGGCCAGGAGACTCATGAAAATTCACTTCACCATCTTGTGTGTACATAACACAGTCCTGTATATACAGCAAGTGCGAAATGTAGAACATAAAAGAGCACTCTAGCCATAAAACACTTTCGCCACAAGGTACAACAACAACTCCAATTCATTTTATATCTGCACGGGATGTAGGAATTATTCATTCGCCTGGCATAATGTATGCATAGCCTCCCCATTGCCCGGGAAAAGAAGCTTCCAGCTACCAGTAACACGGACATTCTTCTTGGTCCTCTGTATACGTACCCCTTATATGATTTAGAAAACTTGGTCAAAAACGAACAGCTAGCATAACCCAAAGAGAGAGAGATATATAACTTTGGGGTTTCCCTGCAGAAGGCCACACAAAAATTCCAATAAATTATCCAAAGGAGAATCCAATGTCCTGAAAAGCGGAGCACAGTTTATGCAAATATTAGTGAGAGAGAGTTTTTTTTTGGCCAAAGAATACCCACAGAAAAGTAATTAGACAAGCTTTAACTGGTTTGGATTTCATTTCGATTTACCCTACGTTTTCTTCCTCCACGTAAAGTTTGATATTGAGTTTCCTAAGCAAAGGTCAATTCATTATGAAAATGGAACTGATATTTCAAACAAAACTTATTCATAATATGACAAGTCGAACAATAGTAGACCGACTCATGATCACATACCAGAGGCAGTAGTCGAAGCATTCCCAGATTTGTGCGGAATTTGTGGTTTTTTGACAGCCTTATCACGCCTGCTCATTCGTAGTCTTCTATTCTATGTAAGTTATCCTGTGCTATCCCAAAAAGGGATCCTGTCACTACTCATATCAGACTCCTGTTTAGCTCTAGGAGTAGTTTTACTTCTGAGAGGTTTTTGTTAGAAAAGTGACGGCCAGTCTGTCCTTACGACTGAGTAATGGGTTTCTTTTGCTAAATTTTCTACATATCAATACATAAAGCTTTTTCTGGCTAAGTGGCCAGAATATGGAGCCACAAACTAGTTTCCAATACAGCAAACTACACTTACTTACTTAAAGGGATCCCGAACCCTGCGGATCCCTGCGTCTCATCGTTGCCTTCCGTCCTCTGCATCTGCGACAGCTTGGTCTTTGTACCGGAGGTTCGGTCTTCTTCTCCGTCTCTAACCTGGGGGCTGGGATTCGAAGATCCTCTTGGCTAGACCATAGTTGTCCATTCGCACTATGTGGCTCAGCCAATGTAGTCAACGTATCTTGACTTCTTGGACTACATCTACATCCTATACGTATACTTCGTCTTGTCTTCGTTCACTTCAAGATCGGCACGTTTGGCCTGGTCATTAATAGCCGTAACCGCCTCTACGACGGCTTGCCGAGATATTCCGATGATGTCTAGATTTGCCCAGCAGTGTTTGTCTAATCATACACCAAAAGAACGTTTGGTCCTTATAATCGAGCCTGTCATTCGTCATGTTGTAGATACATCTCAAAGAACTACATACATAAGTATTGTCCAAAATGATGGCAGATGATCTGGCATCCGGAATCTCTCATCTGTCACTGCAGTTTGACCTTTTTCCGTCTCCCACGTGGAACATTTCTACAATAAGAAGTATTTAAGTATTCTTTATAAAAGAGGGGTCTAAAGCACATCCTTCATCTGTTCTGCATCCCTCTGTTCCATATGTCAATTGATCGTTCTGTTCCTAGTTACTGCGATTAGGGAATGTCACTTTGAGTGGTGACTGATATCGATCCTCGGGAGACATTTGTTCATTGTTTCTAAGAACTAAGAATTTTGGAAGTTGAATCATCTTCAGTAATGAGAATAAAGGCTTTTTATACACAATCTAGTCTTTGAAGTTCATTGAGACTTTTGTATATACCTTTGCTTCCTTTTATGCCACCATACAGGTGGTACTGTACATGTGACGAGATCATCTTGAGACTCAGCCCCAATTGCCAATGACGTTTTGGTTGATTCAGAAGAAGATCCCATCTTTGTCTATGACTCTAGAGAGATGAAATGTTAATGATTGAAAGTATAAAACACTTGCACATGTTGGAGTATCTAATAAGCCCGAGTTCTTTCTCACTCTTCACCCATAGCCGTCATGTATTCTGTGATCCAATAGCTCTTCTGTGTTAACGAGTTGAATTGCACAGTTTCTTTTGCCAAAGAATTGTTGGAGCATATGACTAATTGATTGACGATTTCTACGTTGAATGATTGAGGCCATTGGTCTCTGACCCGGTCATAGCTAAAGATATTCGTTGGAGATGGAATTGGGTCACAAGATCATCAGGATGTTCCGTAGGTACTTGTAAATGAAGGTGCTAGGAGAAGTCACATTAATTTAACAATATAGGCTCAACGAATTCGCTGCGATTATTAAGGACACATGGCTATATATCCTTAGTATCAACCCTATTGAAAAAAAATCTAGCCATAAGTATAAGGTATACATAGTCTAGTTTGAAGGACGATCCTAACTAAAGCAACCAATTGGTCGATTGCCCTACCAGGTGTCTAACTGCCTCAGTGGGAGTAACGCGTCTTGATGTGAAGAATCTGATAGCTTCATATCTGTCGAATTTGCATAGTTTATACACATGTATGATGCTCTTTTTATTGCTTGGAGATTCTCAATCTTATTGCTGAATTGGTATCCAGTTGTTTCCTGATGATATAGGTTCGGAGCTTAACTCTGAAGCGCTGCAGTCAACTCGTTAAGATATTTTCCAGTTCCAAAAGACAGAGGGACTTTTCACGAGTAATTACTCATTGATGCTTCAAAATGCGGAAGTCCCGTCCTCCTCCATTTATTGATCCAAATTGCGTTTATCTTATGTAATCAAAAATAGAAAGGCAATATAATTTTAGAAAAAAAAAATGCCATAGTCATGCTAAAACTGATATTTAAATTATAATAACTCGCCCTATGCACCGTTCGCCATATCATTACAGAGCCATTATGCAATTAAATTCTCCACAGAGGCTATCTCAATTGCAGTCTAATTGCAAATTGCAATTTCACTGACCCGACGCAGTCGACCAGACAGTACATGAATATAAACTAATTACATACGTAAAACATGGCTCTGGGCATCATATCCTGATCTTGCATAATGTCGCACTAAACAGCATCAAACAAACATTATTCTAATTACATCTGCTAAATTTTGTGCAGACTGTGTGGTTGTCATAAACTCTGGCCATCAACAAATAATAAAAATTAAATAACGCAACCGTAATGTGATATAAAATTCCCAACTTTGAATCGCAATAGGATGTCCTTCAATCAGGATGCAACTGAATTGGGTTTGTTTTTTTTTTTTTTTTTTTCTTTCCCACCCTTCTCATCATCAGCTTGGCGCCCTTCTATTTGTCTTTTCACATCGACGAAGGATAGCTCAAATGATGTCATGCAAATATGTATATCCTTTTTCAAATATTAAAGCGTGTGTGGGGTTTTATCTGTTCACTTTCAACCCTATTGAATATATTGTATCTCTATGTCTCAATCTAGCTTTGAGAAAGATGCAGCCACAGAAAAAAAAAAAAAAATCATCGTCCTTATCCTTGCGATTAAAAGAGAGAAAAAAAGAAAATCCCTTTGTGAATGCAAACAATTCCAACTCATAAATCAAAGGATCACACACAAAAGGGTGAAAGGAACTCTCACTCGCTCGCTCTCTGTGCAAATATTCCATAATGGCTGCTGCTGCTGCGGCGCGCACACTACGAGAATTTCTCATGGCCGCCACCGAGGACGATGCCTGTCCTGCCTGTCTATTATTCGTCCTTCGTTATGGGGTGATGATGATCACTTCTTTTTTTTTTTTCTTGTTTGCCTTCCACCCCAAATCTAAATTTTCGTCTTCTTCTTCTTTTGGGATTTCTTTTTCCTTTTCATCCTGAGATTTACAGGATTTACTTACTGTCAACAATATTTTTGTTTTTATTTATTTAAAAATGGCGAATCTCATAGCATCTTCCATTGATATCATTGCCTTGCATAAGGGAGGGATAGAGAAATGATGGATTTCTTCCTGGTTGGTCGTTGCTTCGAAGGTCGAAGGACATTTATCATGTGCCTGCACTCTAAGGGGTCCATTATGATGAATGCAATAAGTTACGCTACATCATCCTTTTGCTATCCTCTATCAATCCAAACCCTGTATAGTTACAATAATTCTGTGGTGCGAGATATATTTTACAAAAAAATCGTATCTATGTGTGCGTTTGTTGAAAATTCCCCTTTTTTTCTTTGGATGCGGTTAATTTTTGAATAGTCTCTCGCTCGGTGAAGTGAAACCGTGAAATTTAATTACGAATGCTCGCTTATTATTAATATAATGACTTCATCTTCATCTGTGCGGTCTATATAGAATATTGAGCGGCACAAAAGGAAGAGAGTGAGAAGATATTAAAATCGCGCTTGCCATATACGAGTACATATCTGTCAGCAGAATGACATCTTTATATTTATTTAATTCTTTTGAAAATGGAAGTCTTTTGTATTTTGTTTATCTGTTCTTATATTCTTAGTTCGAAGACAACACGAGAAAAAAAAGTATGTGGTGTCTAACACTCGAAGTGAAGAGTGGTTGGGTTCGAAGACCATCTGGAAGAAGATTGGATATAAATGAGCATCTGCTATGAAATGGAATTGTGCAGTGAGTTTGAACAGAGGCCGTACTTTCTCGATAATTATCTAAACTGATAAGTTGAATTTAGGCCAAGGCTAAGCTTATTGGGGAGATGGACGTAAAAGGAAATCTTGGAACACTAGAAAATATTAGGTAGGTATGTACCTAGAGCACATATCTTACCAATCTACAATTTACTCCTGAAATCAACTGAATTGAATGTAATACAGAGCTAACACGAGTGACACATCTGTCAGCATTTATGTCAGTATCTGAAACAACGATTTTGTATGTGTTAAAAATCGTTCATTCTTTTCTGACGGAATGTCATAATTTGGTCGGAAATGTTTTTGTACGTACATATGTATGTACACCCCGGATACAAAATTGTCCACCTAAGAGTACACCTATAGTGAAGCACTTCTAGCTTTCTTGCTAACCGGAATGACTCACTTCGGTACTCAGAGCTAGCCTGCTCCTAGAAGGTGAAAGCTTATACTGAGCGGGTTCACCACACAGTCTGTGGTAGATATGGGAACAACCCAACAAACTTCTCAAGCCTACCTGGTTACGAGACAGCTGCCCTCAGTTGGGCACGCAATGTTTGTTGAGATCCCCGTCAACTTGTTTGTGCCATCTGGGTATTGCGAGGTCGTCCTTTACTGCGCCGTCTTAGTCGCTGTATACAAACTCTATTAGCGAAGTCGACATTGAATCGTCTTCTTTACTCTTCGTCTAACCTAAGGACATCCTCATCCGATTTTGTCAAAGTCCATGCTGCCTCTGCGCCCTATAGCAGGACTGGGATGATTAGTGTCTTATAAAGAGCTACTTTAATAGTTCGAAATAGGGCTTTGTTACTCAATTGCCTTCTTAGCCTATGGAAAGGCCGTTTGATCTTTCCACAGGTGTCATTCTTGGAGCTCACCATAGAGCCTAGGTGGGTAGACAAAGTATTTTACTACCTCGAAATCGCATCTGTCTCTTAGAGACTTAACCTTCCTTTTTTCAAAGTTGTCTGGATAGTCAACTCTCGAGAGGCTGTCTACGAGTTCTGTGCGAGAATCCTGAAGACGATAGCACCTCGATTCGTGTTCACTTAATCACGGGATAGTAATCAGTTAAAAGTATTCAGAGTCCGATGAAGGTGCTTGTCCATTTAAGAATACCCAGAGAGCTTCAAATTGAAGATTATCAAGAATTCTGTGAAGTGAATCTATATGTATCCGTTGGACGTCCTTTTTCGTATCACAACCTTTGTAAATTTTATGCAGTTAGTGACATAAGACTTCCTTAACTTTCAGATTTGTGGTATTCGTCAAATGCACTCTCGACAGCTGAGAATTCTGCGAGTACTCTCAAAATATTCGAATCTCAAGAGTAAGAAGTCAAAACTCCGCGAGCTGCTACTAGGACTGTATCCACTTATTCTCAAATGGACAGGACATGCACTTGTAAACCTGCGTATCTGCAAGAGAATTTTAAATAATTTAAGTGGGTTGTTTATTGCATTTAACTGCAATGGCTAGACTGTGTTTATGTATCTATTGTAGAAATCTTTGACAAAACTGGAACCAGAGTTTTAAGAGAATTTCTCCTTCAAATATATACGTACCTACATAAATCTGTGATATGATGAATTCGTATTTATAAGACTTCTTAATTAGATGTGAAAAGAACTAAGAGTCAAATGCTCCTATTAGTTCTATAAGTTCTCCTATATTTGGCACTTGCTGGCGTAGAAATAGCCCCTAATTAGCAAAATTTTGTTCCGAATTCACATGGTCTAGATAAGATCTCAATGTCCATTTAGAAAGAGTTTTCGAAGTCAATTGTGTTTCTCCCTTCCCAACTGGCTCCCAATCCATTCCGTCGCTCACAATTTTACATATTTGTAACTTTTATTTGACATAAAGTGAGTTTAACTTCGTTCTTTCCTAAAGTGAAATTATTGTGTTCACAGTACGGTGTTCTAGTTCGCGGTCCTGGACCAATGGATATGCCGTCTGAGCAATGGCAGCAGAATCTTAACAATAGTCTGAGTTTAAAGCCCAATACCTTCGAATTCTGAACCGGAAATATGCCTTCACGACTTTCAAATACATATGTATGTAAAGAGTTGCTTGATTGCAAAAAGCATACAGAAAGGTCTCTATCTTTACCTGTATGAAGCAACTTTCAGGCTGCAGGTCAAGGCAACCATTTAACTCATTCTAATAGGGTGTGGCTGAGTGAATTCTTAGCTCCGAAAAATTAGCTTCTATCTGTCTTATAGATTTTTTTCTAGCGAAAGGCGTCAGGGCCGTCAAACTTAGGCGTCAAGTGGCCATTTAATGAGCAGCAACTGTCAAACGATTAATCTTTGACGTCATGAAGACCGATTCAGGCAATACCTACCTAGGTATGTAGAGTCTTACTAAAATGTATTAGATACTATTGAGGAGAGCGGTAGGGGACAGGAAAATTGATGGTGGAGCTTTATTTAGACTGCTGGCAGCTTATCAAGGTACTGAATGGATCAGATATTATTTTTTTCCGAATTTGTTAGCCACTTTCAAGAGCGATTCATGCAGAATTTTGAGTGCCCTATTTTCAACGGCAAAGGAACGCATTTAATTACTTTTTGGCACTCAAAGAAATAGAACAGCTGAACGACGTTGATCTGCCGCTCAGAGACTGAGTGTCTACAATGTTTAGACTTTTGACGCCCCTAAGCTTTTTTGCCGTGGCCTTAGTCTTAAGGATCTAATCGCTTGTTTGAAGCTAAATGTGCCTACCTTCTTATATTTAAAATTGATAAGTACTAGTTTGATTCCCTCTTATTCTCATCTCAAAAAAGTAAAGATAATTTAACTAAAACGCCACTTACAAAACCTATCTCTTCTTCCTTCAGTCTCCACCATGAATTATTACGGCCGCCAAAATCGTAAGTAACTCTCTACAACATAAACATTCAACTCATTTACATACACCACCAGCTCAGAAGATGTAATTTTTTCCTCGTTTTTTATCAAAATAAATCGATTTGGCAGGATATAAAATAAGTACGTGCTCAAAATACCAATGAAAATTGTCTTTTTTTTTTAATAAACATAAACTAAAAGTGAAAAACTGCATAAGGCATTCATTCATCTGCTCGTTCATAAAATTTAAATTAGGTAAGTTCAGTGAACAAAATATAACTCAAAGAAAATTGTTCAACAATTATGCGTTATTACATACTAAAGAGCATGTACTCGTAGGTACACAAAAACTGGTTACCCATTTTTGTAACCCGAAAAGAAATAATTATAATAAAAATCAAGTACGAGTATCTACCAACAAGAGTGGCCTAAAGATACCTCTCGTGTATGAAATTCATTTATTTATTCAACCTCTCCCTCTTCTCCTGTGTTTATCCAAGAACTTAACTCAACAGTAGAGCTGAAATTATAATTGAAAAAGAAAAAAAAAAGGAATATCCCTTTTGCCAGTGTGTGATGCCCATCACTCCATCAGTCGGTTATTTGGTTGCTTGACGTAAAGACGTACATTAGGCATTCTTCTTTCGCTTATTCTTCCCCTTTTGGCGCATAGTCGGTGAAGAGAGAGATAATTTCAAGGCGATTTTGTTCCCTTTTTTTTTCCCTTATTTTTGATATAAAATTTACTTTTAAAGTGTAAATTATTAAAATTGTGATGTGAAATGTAAATTTTTGGTCAAAATTTTAGGCAGTGTGTATTTTGTGTGAATATATGGATGCCAAACTCCTCCTTTTGCAAAGTACTACCCTGCAGATATACCTCTACAACCATCTACCTGTTTAGATACTCATTTTGCAGAGAAAATCAATTATAAATCCCTTCTTGGGAACAACAACGAAAAAACAAGTCCACGCCCAAAAAATGTCAAAAAAAAAAATGCCTGCACAAGTTCAATGTCTCGCGTAGAGATGTCACTATGCAACGATTCCCGTGGCATGCACCCTGATAGTACCGGTAATGGAATGGCAAAGTCGAACCTTAAATTCACCCATTCTTGTGGTGGGTTTTTTTTCTTTTTCTCCAGTCTCTCACTCTTTCTATTGGGAATTGGTTTGAATCGAGACTAGCTTTAGGTTTAAGTCTTGACTTTTTAATTTGCTATCTTTGGCTTTTATCTGTTTATCTTTGAGTAGATGGACTTTTAAGGTCGTAAAATTAATTAAAATTTTATTTATATACCAGCCAATGGCCTGAGGGCAACTAGACTGAGTTCAATCCAATCCAGATAGATAGAGGACCTCAAACCAAGTCGCAATTGTTAACTCAATTAGGCGTTTAGAATTTTTTACGACTTTGTATACGATATCAAAAAAGGGAAACAAATTATTTGACAGTTAATTCATTAAGTATCTATAAAATAACAATCGAAACATGTTGCCAACAAGCGCGCACACACAATAGCTGCTGCTGTTGCTGCCGTTTGCCGTTGCAAGGGAAGCAAACAAGACGTAACCGAAAAAGTTGTGAGCATAAATTAGGATTTTGATTTTTACTGCTCGTAAAATGATCGTAAATGTCGTTGGTTACTGCAGCTAAAATCACCCATTTGCTTTGGTCGTTTTGAGAGTGAGATAGTCCTGGCATGATGCGGCGGTGGCAAGTGGAAACGGGTGGGTTTGGTCGTCCTCTTCTTTTGTGCTGGTGGTGGTGGTGGAAGTGGTGGGAAGTGGATGCAATCATGGAATATGGGATGTAATTGTGCACTTGAGGACGAGAGGATTCTGCACTGAAAAAAGCGGTTGTTCTGTAGGAATAGGAGTAAGACGGGCGAGGAGGATTACTTGTTTTTCTTGCTTGCTACGGCCGGCTGTGGGAGAGAATATCCACACGAATGGTGGCTGAGTAAATGGCGGTAGTGTGTTTGGGTTACCTGTTTTTTTTTTTCTTTTTTATTTAAGAACTTCAAAGAAGAATTAAGGTAGAAGAAGGCATCCAGCGATGAAGTTTCTCTTTAATGATTATTATTCGACATGAAAATGAAAGCAATTGCATTGATATGCTTGATAATGGTAACGATGGTAATGAATTAAATTGCTGGTTATACCCACTCGTATGGGAAGTTCGGAAGAAGGGGATGAGCTCTTATCTGTAGGAAGGGCAAATTAGGTGCACTTTGAACTTGAATTTAGAGAATTGTATTGGCTCGAGAAAGAATCTTAAAATGCTTAAATGATGGGCTAAATCAGAGAAGAATCTTACAGCTTACATTGTAACTGAATGAAGTCGCATCGAAACCTTGCAGTAGACATAGAATGTTACTTATGTGGATATAACGTAACTCTGACGTCATTGTGATGTCTGAATAGTTCCCTCCATGCATTAGTGGCATGACATATCTATATATGTTTACAGTCTGATATATTAGTTAGATGACAAGCCAAATCCACGAAAAACACAAACACACTTTTCTGAGTGGCACACGTAGATATGATTCCTTAAAACCTCCTTTAAGCCTGAACTAAACCAAGAAGCTTCCATTTAAACTAACTTGAGGGCCACGCTGATAAGCCAAATTATTACTCGATTTTCCAAAGGATTGCCGGTGATTGTAAGTGCAGGTTGTCGTAAAATAGGACACCTTCTTCTTGTGGCCATAGACGATCATCTTTTCGATATAAATAAAGATTAGACTACAACACTGTTAGATCAGTCTCGTAAATACCAATATAACCATCAAAGCCACTACACTAATTTACTCCAGCAAAGTGGGATACACACCCTATGGCGCGAAGACAATTCCATTGCGAAATACGCTATGCAGTGGAATCCGCTCACCCAAGCAGACAGAACAGCGGGACGCCCTAGGCAAACGTGGCGCAGAACAGTCGAGGAGGAATCGAGCTCTATGAGGATGAGCTGGAGAGAGCTCAAACGCGTTGTAGCACTACGAACAAGATGGCAGGCGTTGTTGACGCCCTATGGATTAAAGGACTCAATTAAGTAAGTAAACTGGGATACTTAGGCGTTGTCCTAAAAAGGGCCTTAACTGGAATTCATCACACATCAAGAAACCTCCGCCAAGCAGCTCTTAAAACTCTCATATCATTAAACTTTGAGTCGAAACTAGTTTGGAACTGTCTACAAGGACTTCTGTGTCTTGTCATACACAATAAAATCACTCTTGTTTAAGTCCTTGTGCATAAGGGAACTCCCAGCAATGACTCCGTTTTAGAACTTGTCAAATTAAAAGCCTAAACTCTGTTCACGGGACCTGAACATTTCTGTGGCTAATCTAAAAACCAGATAAAGATAGGACTCAATCAATGGGAAGGACAAGAAATGGTCTTAGCCCCATGGCCCGATCACACTGTATTTTATGGTAAAATCTATACTATTGGGCTCCGAGCTGGTTTAAACCTTCGAAAATGTATTCACTGTCATCAATGATCCTGCTATAGTAGCTCCCACTTCCAGTGTACAACATCGAAGTAATTCGAGGCTCTTCTTACGAAATAATTACTTCTGGTCAAGTCTAGAGATGATGTTGCCCTGGAGGAAGGAACGAAAAAAAGTATGTGATCTTGAAAGATGTCAGAATAATACAAGACAAAGGCAACATCAATTGCGATATAGCAGATATCCAAGCTTACTTATTTATTTAAACGGCTTCTGACCCTTATAGAGCCTCTGCCTAAAACCCGGTTGCGTTCCATCTTCTGTGGTCCCCGGCACTCTGTTTCCAGTTGTGAAGACCAAATTTCCTCACATCTGCGACAATTTGGTCCTTGTACTGGAAGTTCGGTCTTCTTCGCCGTTTCGAACCTGGGGGCTGTGATTGGAACATCCTCTTGGGTGGATCATTGCTGCCAATTCGTTTTATTTGGCCGAGACCATGTAAAAGCCGTGTATCTTGGCTTTTTGACTGCATCCTGATAAACCTTATAGGGTTCGCAGTTATGTCTTCTACACTGACTATTGCGTGCTTAGTTATATCTTAAGAGTTATGAGCTTCTTATGACTCTCAAGTCTGGTGCATCCAGTCATTGGTTCTTCTGAGAAATGAAAGCCTGAATCTTTTATTACCATTGACAGTTCTATTACAGTTGAGACGCTTTATAAAATATAGCAGAAACGCGAACTTTATCTTCGTCGAAGTAAGATAGTCCGACTAAATAGACTGTAAATAGACCTTAAAAGGAAAATGTATACAAGGATCAAGTTGACTTCGTCGGTAATTCGTATGCGCACCGCTGTCTTGCTATGCCGACCTTGATCTCTAAATATTGTCACAACCATATAGTACTCTCAACATCCTTTCGCCTTAATGAACACATTTCTAACAGTTTACACAAAAGTTGAATACTTGAAAATTTCTCTAAAAAACAATCATTTTTTATTTGTTTACTTCCTCATCCCGTTTTGTTTACAAAATTCTTTCCATCTTTTTTAAGGCATCCAACCTAGGTTGCCCTCATTATCCTTAATCTAATGGCTGTGTAATAAATGTGCGACTTTGGAACACCAACAATGCGTTAAATTATGACTGCGTGAAGGACAAAACCAAAATAATTCATAAATCATAAAAAAAAAAACAAGAAGAAAACATCGACCTTATTTTTACCTATCGATAGATGGTTGTCTAGTTGTCCTTAAAAAAAAATATCCTAAATTGTTTCTGAGTCTTTTTTTGGTAATTTACCTTCGTGTTGTTGTACTTTCGAATGTCATAGGCCGTGTTATCTCCTTGAGATTACCAAAAACTCACAGAAAGATCCTTCATTCGATTTGAACCAATATTTCATTTTTCCAATGGCATAAGGTCCTTCTTCATGTCTATGAGAGTATGCCCAGTCAACAATAAAAAGAAGAAGAGAGAGAGAAAAAAAAAAAAAAAGGAAATTCATATTTCTGGTCATTGTTTTCGGTGTGGCGGCGCAATAAATCATAAAATTTTTGAAGATCGCTTTCGCTCGTTACACGCTTTGGTGTTGGCAATTTTTGTAGGTTAGGGCGCATCATTGTCACGCCATTTAGAGTGCTCGGTTTCTAGGCAGTTGTTTTGCTATATTTTTGTTTTTTGGTTGTTGCATAGTTGTGCCTTCCTTTTTTGTTTTTTTTTTTTTTTTGTAGAGAGAGAAATCAGGATGTGGTGTGATGCATTTGATAACACAAACCACCAGTAGAGGAGAAACTTTCTATTTTTCAAGAGAGAAAGGAGATTTGTTGTTGGTGCGTTTGCATGTCCTGAATTATTATTTATTGCCTGTTGTTGGCCATTTACTATTTAGCGCCTGTGAGAGTGGCAATAGGACTGAATAGATGCTCTTTTGTTGGATGATGAATGGAAATTAAGTGAAAATTGTCTTTGAACTGTGGAATGGGCTGTCAACACGGATCCGCCTGGATGCAGCTGCTGGGCGCCTTTTAATGGAATAATTATTATTCAGTTTGTAGAAAAGGGTTATCCTTTATTATACATACTTGTATGTAATGCCTGTGGTCACATACATAATTTGATCTCTTCCATTAGAACAACAAAAGAGGATGTAGGGAAAATCATTTGTGGGAACATATGTCGGATATGTGTGGTTACACATGATCGCGTTTCCTCAGCCATCTTGAATGATGGAGGCTGTGCGATGCGTTTCGTTGTAATTGTGTGATCCTTCGTAATAAGTTGTCACATATTTCTTTGAGGGACATTTTCTTTTGGTATGGAGCTACGCCTTGATTGTTAACATGTGCTGCATCTTAGGCACTAGTTCGGTCGAATCAGTATCGAATTACGTTGTCATGTGCACTGTATCCTATGTATGACTAGTTGGATAAGGAATTGTTCCAATTAGTGGTTGAAGTGAGTCGTATTGACTGTATCCTAATTATGTGCTCTGTGTTGGGAACAGGATGTCCTCACAAAGTACATACTCACGTCATTAGCTGTATAGCATCTTTGAAAGATCTTTTGTGGACTTTGCATAGTTTAGGAAAGGAAAGACCTACTGCAATATTCCACAAAAGCTAGCAACACCACACAACAAAAAAAAAGACGCTCGACGATTGATGGTTGATGGTTGATAATCCTACCAGTAAGCTCAAACGCTCTTTTGGATAGATCTGTTCTATTAGAAACACCAGCAGAAGAAATCAAATGTATGAAAAAGGCCCTAAATAGCTTCTTGCAAGGGCTCCATTTCAGGTTTCTTCTATCACGAACTGGGACAGCAGTTGGACAGACTATTATGAGAACACGTCGCAAAGTCTATTGACATGTCCTGCAGACAGACATATGCCATAACAGTAGATAATTTAAAATTACATGGACAATCAAATCATTTGCTCCTTACAAACGACCTTACAATCTATGTTATGTTCAAAATCTTTGCGCGAATTGTTCTAATTCTCATTGAATTAGTTAATAGATATGCCCTTCTTGCCGATGAAGGAACCTTGAAGGTATTTTCCCTAAAATTTGGAACACCTTGCACAGTAGTCCAACGAACTTGCCACTGAGCAACCGCACCCACAGCAGTACAGCAATAGTAAACAGACGGCATAGGGCCTGAGCCAAAGAGTAATCCACTTCACTCTAGGAGATGTAAATGTCAGAAATTGGGTGAAACCCAGGACGGAGACCTATTCTATAGAGTAATGGTTCCAACAAAGCGGTCTGCAGCCGACGTTGATTTTCTGCTGTCTGTAAATCCCTACATTAGCGAACGACTCAACGTTGGATTTCTTCTACTGAATCACAGGAAGAGGCTTGGAAGCAAATCCAGTGAAAGTCGGTATGCGGATGAATAACCCAGGAAAGGGTCTGTATTTTGTATTGAATCCAACGAGCGAGCAAACAAACGAAGGTTTTAATTAGAGACATGCTGTACAGCCTAATCATTATGGTCACTCTATACGATAAGAGAAGATTTCGTTGGGAGCAGATATTGATGTCATGATGGGGAAAAAATGATATCCATTCGTCAATTACTGTTGAATGTCCAGTACTAGCCGTCAAAAACAAAAATAGTCTATGGAGCTATCTATGGAGTTGATTGAGAAGACATTGAGCTAAACAAACTCCTGAGGTTAATACACATATTTCGATGGTAAGGATCCCAGTACTCTAAAGAATTCAATTGAAGTGGGCTAAATGAGCCTGAACAATCTCTGTCAAGAAGGTCACCATTCTGCCCTCTGATTTTTAAACTGACTTAAGTCTGATGGTAGGTATAGTAGACTCAAATTTTACACTCAGCAATGGCGGGCATCCACACGGGGCCATCCAGTTACGGATAGTTAACTAATGATGACCACATGTCAAATCCGACAATTCATGTACACTAAGCACTTATAATGTGTGTATGTAGACTTCAGTACTCATCCTAAGCCGGTTAAGGCATTTCTTGAACGACTAAAGGCTAATGAGCCCTCAGAAGGAGCCGAATTAAAGATATCTGACACAAGCTATTACGACATATTTCGAGCCAAGATATGTAAATAGTTTAATAGTACGCTGAAAATTGAATTCCTGCTAACAATCTCAGCATTGAGGACTCTAATAGCGGCCGCATTTGAGCAGGCAGAATCCAGACTAGACCATTATAGAGCGTTACGTGGCAATGGATGAGTCATCAAAAGAAGATCTTTAAGACCCAGTTGAGCGCTTTTTTTTAATGATGATAACATTCAACAGTGATGTAGGACCTGAATGCCGAAGTATGCATCGTCAACGAAGAACGAGTGTGGGTTCTTATACATTTATAGTACTTCTCTAGTTCTATTGATCGGCGTGCTAGGGCTTTGATCGATGTAATTATGGGTTGAAGATCGATATAGCTTTTATGAAACCGGAAAAGTATCTTACTTAGAAGCAGCAACATTAGATAAAATGTTGGCATTCAGCCAGGATGTTCCAATGCCATTTATTTCTTAGGAGATTCAAGACTAATGCAGAATCTGAGGCGTCTATCGTGTCCGACTTTCTAAACCTGCAATGGCCCGTTTACATGCCAATAAGGAGGAAAGACAGCTTTTGTTCTGCTTCAGAAAAATTTAGCTTATTTCTTGGTTGGTACCCCTTAGTGGACATGGGGATCTTACGATGTTATGATAGTGACTGCCCAACTATACACAATGCTGTCGTTGATTAGGTGTTCCAGAAGAAAACCCAGGTTTGACATCAACCGTCTTGGAGATCCCATAGTGCGTCAAGAACTAATTGACACCCATCTTTCCACATCAGGTGCTGAGAGAATTGTTGGTGTCGCGTGAATTAAAACCGTAATAAAATGTATACCTTCGCCTACCAAGCCCTAAAGCCCGCCATAGTTATAGTCCCACCGCACCATCTGCATGGCACATTTCACTTACCTAGTTTTGCCTACAAATTGAAACCAATCCACTTATAAAGCCATCACTTGTTATCCTAATCCCATAATTTTCACAGCCTAACTTTTATGACCCATCAATTTCAATTCATCGCCATCTTATCAAATTAATTCTCTTCTCTCTCTCTCTTTACAGATCTTGAAAATTATTTACACCACCAATCATCGACCGTACTTGAGTCATTTACCCCGGCATCAACCCTCAGAGTCAAACACACACACACATCCAAATTGACAAGCATCCGTCAAAACATGCCGTTAAATGTCGAATTTTACTACCTAACCCACATTCATGGGAAATTTTTTTATGCCAGGACTTGGACAAAAACCCCGACATAAAATTTTGATTGAAATCACTTGACGCGCGACGCTACTGTTTTGCCACCACAACTCATCATGAGAAAAACCGATTGCCAGATCGTAAAAATGTCGTAAAATCAAAACGACCTTCACCCTGATCCGACTGTCAGTCTGTTTGATTAGAACACGACGACGACACTGATACAACAAGTGGCTATGGCTATGGCTAAAGAGAGGGCGCCAAGTCGTAAAAGAGGTCATAAACGTCTCTGCGGAAGCAAAAGATTACCGCGCGCCGCCCGTGTGCGTAAGCTCGTAAAATTTATACGATGTTGATGTGAGTAAAACGCTCATTTTGACAGTTAAACAACGAGTGAGTGGTTTCGTTTAGTTACCGCCAGACAGTGAGGAGGACACTGGATTTGTGTCTGTGATTTTTTTTACGACCCATCTCACACGTCGTTGCGTCCAATCGGGAATCGAGAGTGCGTGGACGATTGCGTACCGTCGCGTCGTCGTAACACGTCATTCGATTTGTGTCTGTCTCCTCAAGAAGAGCGTTTTTCGTTTCGTTTTACGACCGTAGAGCTCTGAACATATATAAAAATCAGAGGCGGACACTTGCGCGATACTTAACGCCACCAGAAGAGACACAATCTCGCCATCACTGTGTGCCCACCACCAGCAACCACGACCATCATCATCATCATCATCGGGCCGGGCCGGGCCAGGCCGCCATTCAACTTAATTCTCGACCGCGGCGGCAGGTTTTATGATTTTTTTACGATTATTGTGCGATTATCGTTGAGAGCGTAAATGATTGCAATAAAAACTATCATGTTTATTGAAAATTTCATTCAAAGTGTCGTTTTATTGCATTTTAATTTAATTCGATTTGTTTGTCGGATTCGGAGACACCATCACGGCATCATTTTGTTGTTGTGACTTTGGCCATGATTTTGGATTTCACGGACAGTAGCCGCGAACGACGACGACGACGACGACTGTGTCTTGAAATTTTTTGGGGTGACCAATCGATGACGATACTTTTTGAGTGGGTTAAATCGACGTCGGCTTGGAAATCTGGGGCAGTTGTCGTCGGTCATTTAAATAATACGTATAATTTGTATGCTTGATATTTTGAATGTCAAGACTGACATTTATTTTGGCTCTTGATAACGTATTTTATTTATATCAATGCTTTAGGCTTGAGGCTATTTTCTGGTGCTAACTGGTGGTTTTGTTTACGTTTCTGTTGCTTTATAAATAATGTATGCGAGCTAGAGTATTGGACTTGGCTCAGGAATGTGGTTTGTATGAGGCTGAATTCATGAATGAAAGCGGTGAGTATAAAAGATTAAAAGTGGTGAAAAGATGACAACCTGTTTGTGGATTTGAACTTTCTGAAGGTGATGGTGATCTTCTGTCTTCTTGGTAATATATGCGGAGGCATATGTAGGTCTTTTCTTTATCCTCGAATCAAGTTAGTTGCAAATTACGGTTCTTTGGTACTCTCCAGGGCTTACACATCATTGCATTGAAAATAGGACGACCTTCTATACAGAGAACTACTCAAAAGAAACTAGTAAGTAACGTAGATCACTAGGTAGTCACTTCTTGATATACATAGATATGTACAAACTTCCACATGACTGGCTACTGTACGGGCTATAATCATAGGTCCAGATGCCTTGACTTTCTAGTTACTTTTTTATTTAGTTCCTCATTGCAAAGAGTTTCTAACTAAAAGTGGAAAGTGCCCAACCCATAGAGTCCGTCAATCCGTTGTTCCGTTGTTTTTAACTGACAGTTCGATAGAATACACAAATTCTTAGAACGGCGGGCCATGAGCAACGGATTATTTTGAAGTTAACGTATAAGAAAGTTGAGAGGCAGAGAGAGAGAGAAAGAGAGATTGCAGAGAAACTGTCATCGACTTTGACAATCAACTGATTGATGATCAACGAAATGACAGAACAACGGGTCGACGGATTCTATAGGTTGAGTCCAGAAGTGGAAAAAATGTCCTCTAATACCGTACTGAGAAAATTAGGAAAAGATGAAAAGACAAAAATTCTTATGCAAGTACCTTTTGCTTTATCAACATCTTCAGGATAAACTTAAAAGCCATTCGCAACTGGAATGGCATCAGACTAAGCTTGTCCCTTGAAGTGCCCCTTTTTTTCGTTCTTGGATACGTCCCCTAGAAGCACATTTCGATGAAAAATTTACTATGTGTTGTCATTGAGGTTCAGAAGAGCATGAGTGTAGTTTAGGCTGTTTTTAAGTAGTAGGCCATTAAGTACTTTAAACGGGACATTTTCACCTCTTCCAGAAAATTTCGCTGCAAAGACAAACGTGTTATAGTTGACAGCTTATCCGCGACATCATAGGTCACAACGAGCACTACAAACACTTCAAATGTCTCCTTTGTCACGGATTGTTCATTCATATGAGGCTATCATCCGTTTGTTTGGGAAAGAGTCAATGCCTATTCATTGTTGCCATGTCCATCCACACCAGTATTTAGGAGTGGCACGTCGTAATTAATGTGCCTATTTAAATTTCCAGTCAATAAAGTCGCACTGAGAATATCCACATGAGTCTTAGGACTGGTTGGTTCGTCCTTCAAAACTTATCTGAGAATATCTTCAATGATTGCCTAAGAAGCTAACATGGAGGGTGACCGTCACTATCACGAGGACGCAGCTGGAAAAGCTTGTCAATAGGTGTCTACGCTACTTTTTAAGGATATCCTGGTCAAACCGTATCTCTAACGAACAGCTTTCTCAGAGAACGGGCCATGAACCTATAGGCACAACCATACGATGACGAAAGTGGCAGCAGATTGATCAAATTCTCCAAAAGGGTGACAAGTCCATAGCTAACCAAGCGATGCAATGGAACCCGCTTACTCAGGATGGCAGGATACGTGACAGTCCTAGGAGTACGTGGCGCAGAACAGTTGAGAAGGAAGCACGGCAACCTAGGAAAAAGTTGGGGAGAGCTGAAGCACATTTCCAGGAACAGCACACGATGGTGCGTATTGGTTGTGCTTAGGCTATACAAGTCATAAGTTAAGTTAAAGATAACGTTGCATGTCCTAACTGGAACCCGATGCATCTTTGAAAGATTTCGGAAGAGTTTAGCCTGGTAGAGCCTGTGGCTGTGAATACTGCCGTTAGCGCGTTTAAAGTCGATAATAAGGTGGTGAGTTTCTATTTGATATTGGTTCGTCATTGCCAGAATCGACGGTAGTGTGAAAATTAATATCAATTTGCCAGGCGAACCGAAAAGCATATCATATAGAGGACTTAGATGTACCTAACAATCTGTTAGAAAGGATCTTATATACATTGGGAAGCGGTGCCATAAGAGTCAACGACTTTGGTGCAACAAGAAATTAGTCAGAGTCAACGATGGCTCCTGCGGGGATGCGTACCTTGCGCTGATTAACACGAGTTCAATTTCATGTTCTACTCCTAATCCAAGTTGCTATGTGGATTCTCCTCAGCTTAGGAAACCTTGTTCAGGACCGCTGGTTGTCTTTTGTCAACTCGTGGAGGTATACCAAAGATATTTTCATTACCTATCTCCGCATTGAAGCCTTGCGTATAATTCTTACATCCTCCTTGACGGGTTAACGTGATGTCTTGCCAGCATATCTTGCGCAATCTTTTGCTAAAGCTGCTATAAAAGTGTTCTTTATCATATCTTATCCTTTTCATCATATCTTCCATATGACAGTTACACCAGCTTTGCACTATGTATATAGTTGACCAATGCCATGGGTTTAAAGCTCCTTGACAAGAGGCAGTTTGATGGAAAATGTAATAAGTACTCTTCTTCGAGTATTTGAGTGCTGACGTTGTCCCATTTAGGATTCACCCTTCCTCATATACACACATAAAAAATAAATAAATATTAGGCCGTAAGCAGCCCATAGAGGGCCAAGGCCCAGCTTCTCGCAACTGTACGTATTGTGCGTAGTATACATTTCTGCACGTACAGAAGGGACCTACAGCTGTATGCCGTATCCGAAGGGTAGAGGGGTTTTGAGAAGCTTTCTCAAGGCAGAAATACTCTTGAATGTTTGTCAGACCCCCGGAAGAGGTGAAAAAACTTTTGATGGTATTTTTCTGGATTCGAACTTGGAACCCCTTGCGCAGTAATCCAACGCACTAACCACTCAGCCATGGTACCCACACAATACATACATACACATACTTACGTATAATCTATACCTACTCTAATGAAGTTCTTTAAGTTTTTGTAGATCTGAGATTGGAGTATTTGACAATAGCTTATGTAAGGTTACTGCAAAGCCGTCTATGGGTTCATCCCTAAATTCAGTTCAGTAGGTGATGGGTCATCCGGTTTAACACGGTCTCCTGAGTGCATCTAGCTTGCTCCCTCAGTGTCGCAGCGTACAGGTGATTATGTGTAATTTTTGTTATAACAGAAGACTTTAAAATGGCTCCACCTGACTGCCCTAACATGACCCTAGGTTTTCTAAGATAGTAAGACCGTTCCTCAGAAAATCTGTGTACTCAGGGCAAGATCTTTTTTTCTTTCCTCTTTTAACAGATTACCAAACAATAGCGCCAACTTGTAAATTTGGTCATAACTTCTCTTCATTTCACCAAATTCATTTCTATTTATGTATCTCTCTGTGCCTGACCAGTATATCAATTAGCATTTAACTCAACTCACTGTCCATTGCTCGTCCCATAGACAGCAGCTGTTGGTCATTCTGTTACACCAACAACTACCTCACACAACGCCGACGCTACTGTGTCGGCCGCTATCGCATAAGCCATTCGCACAACTTGTAGATACATTCGTACGAACGAAATACCTAGCAAAAATAATTGATATTCAAAACGGAAACGCGACAGTGCAGTAGCAATTAAAAACAGGTCATAAATTAATTGTCACTCGAGTTCATTTGTCTTATTTGTTTCAACAATAAATCAAAGCCAACTGACAAATTACTTTTGCTATTGAAATATTAATAATAATTGCCATCGCTTCTTTATCGCTTTCTTGCTGGTGCCTTGATTAATACACAACACAGATTGATAGATACTCGGATTGAGTTGTAAAACATTTGACAAACAATCACAAACATTATCTGTTTCACTGTCATATAAAGTTAACCTTTAGTAGAAGAAGAAGAAAAAAGGACGACCATCATCAATGATCAGCATCCGCATCATCATCGTCATCTCAACAAGCATTTGGAACAACACCCATAAGTGTCCTAATAGATACTTGAGTTCAGTTCATAAATGTATATCTAGAGGGTGAGCCAGGATGGGACAATATACACAAAAAAAGGAGGACAACAATCGGTGCGATAGAGAGTCCTGTCTGTGCAAATTTCCACCACAAGAACACACCACCTCTAAGTGAATCTTCATTGTCGCACAAATGTGGTGTGGTGTCTCGTCTATGGATAGTGTATACCTACTGTTCCACAGGGAAGGTGTCCTTTTTTTTTTTGTGTATGCCTTGTGTGTGTGTGTGTAGCTGCCTGCTGCTATGCCATATTTTTATCAAAGTTATTTCGTCGTCGAGTCCTCAAATTGCACAGAGCATAGAGTAGAGACACACCGAGCAAAAGAGAGAGTATATTAGGTAGCAAAATTTTTACGACCTCGTTATGGGCCATTTCGGCGATTGTTGTTGATCCTTTTATGCTGCTCCGCACATTTGATATTGGTGGGTATTTCATTGGCTTCTTGTTGTTCTTGTTATTCTATAAGAATAAGAAAATGAGCTCAACTGTGGTAGAAAAAAAGAAAGAAACTTTTTCTGTCAAACTTTCGGGGGTTCATTAGAGATGTACAGACAGACGAAGAGTCCTGCAGTTGTGGGGAATGTGCCATTTGTGAAATCTCAAAAAGTACCTTTATGTTTATTTTGATATTTGTTTAACTTCTTCTTTTTCAAAGTTTTTCCTTGTGGTTTTCTGTGTTACCTACTGCAGAGAAGAAGTCATTTTTGTGAATTCTTTTCGTGTAAAGGATGAGAATCAAATGTCAATGTTGAATCGTTCTTCTCATGATAAACAGGATGTTGAACTATATTATGTGAAATTTATACGAGATGTTGATGGTAGTTTCAATTCATTTATTTACGCGTTAAAGAGCATAAGGAAATGGCCAGATAAAGACTTGAGTAATGAGTGCATGGTTTGGTTATGTGTTTTGTGAGTTTACTTGCACATTATGGTCCTAGTCTTCCTGATCCTTTAGTCTAATAGTCCTAGAGACTGTTTTATTGAAGGACTTTTCTAGAACTAGTGAGCACAGTCGTTTTTGAACTCGCCATGAGTGGTGTCCAAACTATTAGGGAGAAAACATTGGTATTTTTGCTTTCAGTTGTAATTCACAGAATTTTTTGCATTGTATTTAAGCACAGCAGTTGTTGTTGGAGTAAATTATTTGATTTTAGTTTGAAGAATTCATTGGCTATGGTTGTTGACTTCGTTTGAACCAATTACTTATGTCCTGTATCCCTTGTGGGTCCTAGAGCCTCTACAGCCCCTACGCGCCATCGTGGGCGATTTCTGAAAATGTGCCTTAGCACTCCTCAAGTCTTTCCCAGTTGCCGTGCTTCCTTTTCAACTTTTCTGCGCCACGTAGTCCTAGGACCGCCCTGGGGTGACGCACAAGCCATCAACCTATCGGAAGAAGCTTTTGTTGCTGTAGCGTCAAATTGCCGCAGATTTCGAAGAATAATTGGCCAAACACTACTAAGTTTAGCCGCTCACCTAGAAGAGTATATGATAACACGAGATGCTGCCATGTTCTGCTGAGAATATCACAGCTATGGCTGAAGATGTCACACAAGGCCCCGAAGTATCGACCAGACGACATGCCACGCAATTGGGCATCAATCGGCGGTCATTACAGAGAATTTAGTGCTCTTTGTTGTGCAGACAGTGCATCAGCCGTTAGATATCGACAGCAATGCACCTGTAACCTACCCTCAAGTCATCCTCAATCTAATCCTGATATGGACTTCTTTTTGTCGGGACTAGAATTTCAGAACAACTGAACTTTCACCCAAGTGGTCACACCATCTAGTACACAATTACCAGCTCTGAAGCGAATCAACTTTGCCTAGAAACTAGTTCCATAAAGTTGAATTAGCTGAAGACCTTGTGTCAATTATAAAACTTTCTATCTTCATTCTTACTCAAAGAAATTAAATTGCGTCTCCGCCCTCTGAAGCGCCGACAACTTATCTGCCATTAAAATCAAATTACATCAATCCGCCCACATGTGTTCCACCTTCCGTCTAACTGTTGTATTTCACTCACCTGAGAACAGATCTAAAACACTGTCCATATTCAAGAATATCAATATCGCTGGCGCAAAAAAAAGAAAAAAAAAAATAATCAATTACGCCCCCGAATAATGAGTGCTAATACACCCAACCATAAAATGTAAACAAATCGTAAAATCAAATTTAATACCTGTTTGAGTTGCGAGAACGAATCCTGTCCAGCACTCGACCACCCGCCCGCCAGCCACTTGGCCTTCCTTCCGCTTTCTGGCAAAGCAGAGAGCGCAGCGCGCAACACCCGGCTATTAAGCAAAACGAAAGGGTCATGCAATGTGGCAGTAAAAGTGAAGTGTACTTTCCACTGAATCCAACACAACACTTACAAAACTCCAAGCACCCATACTACACCATTCCAGCAACAGCAACAACAGAAGGCATTATTATCATCAACATCATCATTGTATGGTCATCATATCGGTCAAGTGGGAAAGTAAACTCCACCCTCGACGAAAAATGTTGCTGTTGTGTTTGGTTCCGTTTCGATGCAAGAACTTTTATTCCCGGCTGTTGTCTGGCTTACCTGTTCGACCTGACCTCTCTCACTCTCTTTGGCTGGCTTCTGCCTATACACAGTCGTAAATATGACCTCGAACTGAAGGATTAACCTTTTGGAATTGCTTAATTAAGTAAACGATGGTCAGTCATTGTTTACATTGTTTGTGATGATTATTATAACGTATACACCTACCTAGAGCTAGCCGACACCAATGGGAGAGTCACTGTTGCGGTGTAGGAAAACAATCACAGGATGTATTGACAACAGAAGGATTTTAATTGTTATGAATTATTTGTATACCTAGGCGCAGAGATCGTATGCTAAATTTATGGTTCCTTAGAGGGTTTCCTTGAGGATTTGAGGGCGTGAAATGAATCACTTGTTAATAGACTATGACTTAGTCGATGAGGTGTTGCATTGTAAAATCATTAGCTATGGTGTGCGGAATATCCCGTGATCCTTTTTGCAGTTGTTTGTGGTAATTGCCACACCTTCTACTAGATGTTTGTTTTACCGGTAGTCGGAAGATTTCGGCGATGGTCCTGCGAATGGTGTTCTAAGAAAATTCGCACTTGTTCATCACTTTGCTGCGATCTCTTAAAAGGTGTCACTGGCAAGAATTTTGCAGGGAATTACTGTAACAAAACCTTCGGGCAAAAAGTTCTAAAACTCCTCTCGTAGATCAATGAGAAGTATGCCTCTAAAGCTACTACAGCTGTTGCCGGTTATTATGGCAGGATCGTTCCATTATCGGTGTCGTTGTGGACCTCCACAAATCTAAGTGCTTTAGGAGTCAACAAGAGTACCCCACTCTTCTTGTTGGAAGTCGTCTAGAATTTTAGGAGAAAACAGAAGCCAGAGAGAAGCAAGATTCGCATTCCTGTTGGAGTTGAGATTTTGGTTCATATTTTCGATGACCAAGTCCCTCAATTACGCTGGAGCTCCCGGATTCGTTCAGACGAGTTTAGAAAAGGAGATTCTCGTCAAAGCAACGATTTGTAGACTCATTCTGTCAAGGGTGATATGAAAGGTCTCTTTGGGAGTACTGGTGGTTACTTGCCAAAGAAGGTAACGATTTGTGAAATGAAAAGATTGGGGGTAGTGGCATTTCCCTGAAGAACAAGATCAAGCCTTTTGTCGCTCATTCCCATGGCAACTCGACTGGACAAACTATTGCTAACAGTGTTGTGTTGTCATATTCCATCTGCTTACGGCTAGAATGGGAATTTTGGGCACAAGCATGAGTCTCTGCAGAAACTTATTACCAGCTCCAAGAGTGGTTTCATCACTTTCATGCAGGCTATTTATGTAAAGTATGTACTACCTGATGACTTGACTGATTCCGCTTTAGGAACAACATTCACTTCATGGATACCACTTCTATGTTAAGCCTTATCCCATATTATAGAGCCTAAAGTCATTAAACCATGACAAGTAGATCCTGGGAACCATACAAATTATCAGCCGCTCAGACTTATGTAAACATCATGAGCATAGGTTGTTGAACAAAATGGCATTCGGTCGCAGGGCCATCTCAAAAAGTGATTTAAGATCTTCGTGGCAGCGTTCCCTTAGTCTAAATTTGGCTATCATAGATGAGTTGAGTCTTATAGCAGCTTGGCTATCAACGTAGAAGTCAACCTTTTTATGGGAAGTTAGTTTGGTGGATAATTCAGGCTGGAAGATGAAAGAGCCAGTCTTCAATATTTCGCTCAGTTGTTGAGAGTGCTCATTTTGTTATACATACTATCAAAAAACTTATGATAGCTACTCTTCGATTACGCACTGTGGCTGTTCAAAGATCTAAGGACACAAAAACACCTAGGTTCAACGTAGACCGACTGAGATATCCGAAAGTACGCCAAGAACTAAAGGACCATCTCTCAATTGGAGTGGAAACAATCAGGAGCTCAGTGCTCGCCACCATCCAAGACCATTGGTGTGTTGTAAGAACTGTTTCCACATCAGGTACTGAAAGGATTGTCGGTCGATCGGAAGAAAGCCATTGGGAGTGGCTTCCCGAGGATACTTAGAGAATGATCAACGAACGAAAACAGCTAAGAACTCGAATTACAGCAACTCCAGGAGCAAGGAGAATCGAGCTAGTGTCCCTGTATCGCATGAAGATGAGAGAAGTGCAGAGTAGTGTGAGACGTGACAAGCGCAATTACATCAATGCGCTGCTGGCTACGGAAGCAGAAGAAGCAGCAGTGAGGTGCAAAAGCAGAACTAATCTAGAACTAAAATCACTAAAGAGTTTATAGGTAGCCGAAGCTCTTCTCACAACCCTGTGAAGGGCTTAGACGCTTTGTTCCTCGTTTCAGATGAGGATCAACTAAAGAGATGGAAGGAGCATATGCTTCGGTTCTAAGCCGAATTTTGATCACCAATATGCACTCAAGTCAGACTGAATTGTCCGTAGAAAGAATTCCAAAATATTATCGCGATCAAAGCACTGAAAGCCTATAATGCAGTAGGACTTGACGGCGTACCTGCAGAGCTGTGTGGATCAGCTCCAACTGCATCAGCCCAGCTACTATTCTCACTTGTCGGGAGAACATGGAAAGCCGAGAGTTTTCCAGATGAGTGAATTGCTTATACTGTCATTTGCTCAAAGCCGCCTTCTATATGGTCTGACGAATGGAATTGTTAGTCAAGAAGGTCGATAGCTTATCCAAGGAAGGCGTATCATATATGTTTTGTTCTGAAGCCGTCAGGAATTTTCCAGCCCTTAAATAGCTAAAACCTTACCAGGTTCCTTTAGACACACTTCAAAAGTGATCCTTTCCAGTTAGGAACAGGTTTCTCTTTCAAATTGAAGATTGTCAAAATTTCAACCAAGTTTTTCATACTTAAATTCTATGGAGATTTCTTCTTCTGTATGCCTATGTGTGCACCTGTATACTTAAGGCCAAATTGTTTATTTTTTTTTGCTTATTCAAGTTAAAATGTTGTAATTAATTTAATAACATATGAACTTTTTTTTTCATTTCAATTGTAAAGTTTCAATTCTGCGGAAATTCTTTGAAACTCCTCTGCCGTGACCCTGTAACACTTATGCATTACCACAAGCCACAAACAGCCCTCATATTCAAATCATAACTATCAACATTCCGTTGATGTTAATTTGTTTTAATGACTAAATTTAACGGTACCCTATGTTATGTTTAAATTCTATTGAGACTCGTTTGTAGCTACTCTGGAATGACTACTTCATGCTCTGATGGCGATCTTGTTGTTGTATGCAAGATAAGTTCTACAGATAATGATATCTTTATTAATCTTGTATGTTATATAGGTGTTATGTAAGATAAGGATATACCTAGTCTTAGTTGAAGCTGATTGTAGTTATAATAGAGGCAAACTTGCATTTTGTTTGTAAAGGGCTTCAATGAGCAACGGATTACTTTTCTCCCCAAATGGGCATCACTGTATATTGTACCTAACCTATACAATACTGGCTTGGGTATAGACGTATGTATATTGATGTAAGGCCCACAGAGGTCCAAAGCCCAGCTTCTGACAGCTTCAATTGTTGTTTGAAGGGAATACACTAATACGCTTGCTTGTTTTTGTTTATCAGACAAGAGGTGGTGCCGTGCACTTTCATAAAATTGTCTGACGTTCGTACCTAGAACCGCTCATACACAGTAGTCCAACATGTCAACCACAGAGCACAGATGGCACCCCCTGAGTATGGCATGGACTATTCCACCTTATCAACCAAATAACTTAGTTAAACCTAAGCAATTGGTATTCAGGATAAATTTCTTTTTAATGTTACATAAGTGAAGGAATCCATTACTGTCAGTACTTTATAGTAGATTCGGCATGGTCCATGGAATAGATGGTCTTGTCTTAACGTCAAAACTCTTCGACTTTTTAAGGATCAATCTTAAAATAGTGTTGAAATCCAACAAATCTGAGATCGAAAGGGCTATTAGCTAGTTCTAGTGAGAAACAGAATTGGAACGAACTTCGGCGGACTTTTCGGTCATAATTCGAAAGCCGGGAGCTCAAGCAGCCAGCCTTATGATGACAGCCAAGCAGATGTAACAAATAGTGTATAGGCTTCTTTCCAATCCATCCTATTTGGGCTTTGGAGATCTTTCTAGCTCCACAACAAGATGTTTTAGTTTTCGACGAAGAGAAGCTGATTCTAGCGACTAATTCTCTGGAAAATAAAATGCCCGTGAGCCTGATGGAATACCATCCGAGGTATTGAAATTAGCCGCAGTTTGCCATCATCATATACAACGACTGCCTGCCCGACAGAAGAGATCCTCTATCGAAATTGGAAAGGGATAACTAATCAGTAAGCGACGAGGAGACCACGGATTCGCCGTTGGTGTACTAAGCTCTCTACATGCTAGACATGACAGAAAAACTCCAAGAAACCTATCCGATTGGGAACATGTTTTCAGAAAGGGTCTCTAGAATACCAGCAACGGAAGAAGTTTCAAAAACTGTCCCAGCAAAGGTTTCATTGGTTTCATGGACCAGTGATGTATAGACAACGAATCTTTGTGTCTGTAACGTATGTTATCCGCTTGTATGGCTGACCTGGGTGGACGCACTTGAACAAAAGAAAATACAAACATGTGTACCCCTTCAGTTTCAGAACCAGCAGCCTTAGTAGTCGCCAGAATGATCTTCCATCAGCCTCCCAGTTGTGGATTGAAAGTACGTACACAACAAAAGATGGAACTAGAAGGGGAAGCGTCAGCGCCAGAGGCGAAGAAACAGACGTGGTAAAGCAGGAGCTATGCCGAAACTAGAGGAATGTGGACCACGTTACCACTTATGTACCTATAAAGTTGGAGTGGAATCACGGCGAAGCAAACTGCAACTTAATTCCTAACCAGTATTAGTTACTTAAATCGATTTTTTCAACAAAATTGGAATTAAGGAATGCACAATATGGAGTTAGGAGGTCAACAGAGCGAAAGAGTCTTTAAAAAGGAATTTAGCAATTACTCGTAAAATGGTTTCTAGTAACGACAAGTCGAGCAGAATCTCGTCCTTCATCGAGAGAGTAGTGAGATCTGTCTGGTAGACAACTTAAATCCTCAGGAGACGAAAATGGAAAACTCGTTACTCAGAGCTTCCGCCGCACTCAAGTCAGAGCTGAGCCATTGCGTTACCCATAGGGGGAAGACAGGTCCCTTTTAACCCATATGTCTACTTGTTTTCAGAGTATACAAACCACCCTGGTGTTCAGCAGCTTGTCGTTGTATGCACTAGAGAGTTCATCTGGGCTTTGGAAGAATTGTTTACCGAGGAATTTATTTCTAGATTGCTGTAGAAATAGGGCATTGGCGAAGGATGTCGGTAGTGTCCTCAACATCTTTCTCATCGGCGCATCCTCTACAAAGTTCTTCCTCTATTCGCCGCAGTTTCTTTATTTGGTACCGCAGAATAAGGGTACCCACAAGCACGGCGAGGGATCGTCTGTCCTTGTGCATAAGTCCCTCGGACCTTGCTCTATCAAAAGATGGCCATAGTTGTCTTGAAACGTTGCAAGTTTCTATAGAATTCCACCTTAAGTTCGCTTTTCTCGTGGCTATAATCCCTGAGAATGTAAGGTGGGTACTGTAAGTAAGTAAGTTGTTCCCACTAATTCATCTGCTTTTTCATTGCCCTCGTGCACAGGAACCCAACACAGCAAAACCTTGTGATGTATTCCAAGTACCTTAAGTTCTTAGCGATAGCACTCCACAAGCTTGGACTTGTTTTCTGTGATAGCTGCCTGGCTGTCGTTATAGAAGGTGATACCTTCAAGCGGTATTCATCTTAAGGCATACTCAGGGGCAACTGTTATCACTGCCAGAACCTCAGCTTGGAAAACACTGCTGTGGTCTGGGAGTCATATAGATCTGGATGTTCCCAGTGATTTGAAGAAGATTCCGGAAATAGCAATGGATTCAGCATTCCTTCTTCTTGGTATTTTTTTTCATATTTGGCACGTTCATCGATGTTGAAACTCTATGTAGTGTCGCCATGTTACTGCATCCGATCAGGGATCATCTCTATCGAAGCCAGCTGCAGAGATTGGAACCAAAAAACTTCCATTTTGATTAGATGCTAAAAACCAACACACAGATGTACATATGTACGTTTATATTCCTCCCTCTACGGCTGTGGCTTAAAAGCTACATATCCATCCAGCAGAGCAAAGAAGATAAACGACCTCAAATGAATTTGTTCCATTACTTTATTACGAACATAAAGCACATTAGCAGCGACATTTATCCGCACTTGCAGCAACTTGAAATGATTTATTTCCGCATCAGAGGGAAATAAAAAAGCAAAACCTTCCAGCTCCTAGCGCCAATCCCCATTAAACTCCATCAACACTTCCATCAAAATAAAAATTAAGGAAGAGGGAAGAAAATCAAAAAACAAAAAAAAAATGTCTCAATAGAAATTTATAGCCGCCCTTTGGTATACAACACAACACACGCATAAGGCATACGGCGTACCTACACCAAGTCGCGTCAAAAAAAAAAAAAAAAAATCTAAAAAAGCGCCCGACGGGACCGCCCGCCGGTGCCAGATTGCTTAGATGTTTACTTGCAGCATCATTAAAGCTCACTTACGCACAGTCTAGCGCTTTGATCTTTCCCCCCCACCCATGGGCGCGCTAACTCTTTAAAGTTTCACTTTGAATTATTATTGCCCTCATAAATTTTCCCAGTGGGAAATTCTTAGTTTTCCTTGTTTCTTTCCGGATTCACCCGCACATCCAGTATCGACAATTAGAGAGAATGGTAAACACATTCCTCCTATAGAGTGGTATCTGTATAGTATGTCATTCATTGGGCCTCCGCCGTCTAAAACTCACCTTCCACCTGACGACGTTGGAAGAAAACAAAAAAAAAAAACATTTGTTACGGAAGTTTTTGTGGAATGATGCGTTAAGGTGAACTCTGCATTGTATGCAAATCCAACAGATACTTCTGTTTTCAGTTATCTCTTGAGTGCCATCGAAAAGATCTGATACAAAACAAAAGATATGGATCTTGGTGTTTACATAAAAAAACTGCTGACTTCTATTTTGTGGGATGGGACAAATTTATCTGCGTACAAAGAGTGAATATTTGATTAAGAATTTCATTGTATCTGGGGGATATTCTCATTAGGAGTGGGAAATGTCCAATTAAACTCTTGACTGTTGGCGAGACGCACAGCTCTGGAGTTCTTCATCAGACATTCATTGTGTAATTAGTATAGGGGCTTCAGATATGATTGTATTTAAAGGAATGACTTTAAGGAGTCTTCCGGTGAAGATATCTGTTCCATGAGCTCTATAAATGGCATCGACATCACCTCTAGCTTTAGAGGTGCACGGCAATGGCATTAAGAACGCTGGTTCACATGAAAGCATCTTGTTTTCAACCCGATCACTCTTAAATAAATTACATGCCAATGAATACTATTTCGAAAACCCATCTTTCCTTTCGGATACACTTGGAGAGTATGGGGCTTCATAGATCTAAAACTAGAGTGGGTGGTGGTGTATTTGTCCAAGATCTAAACTGTGATACCTATATCTTTGTGTCTCTTTTAACAGTGTAGAGTGTTTTGGGAGGCCTTCATCGGGGCTGAGGAATATCATCATCCTTACCGACACTCAAACTACGAAAACATCCCTGGACTCGATGACCTTAAACTCTAGAACTGTCCTTAATTGAGAACTGTCTATCAAAGAGATGGCGGACCGATTCAAAATTCATCTGATTTGAGTGCCGTGCCATAGGGACATTCGAGGTAATGGAAGGGTCGCCTTATTTGTCAGGCATGGTACCACTCCTTAGATTCTACCAAAGAGGGGGATCTGAACATGCGGAGTGATAGTTTTTTTTTACAAATACGTAGTCATTTTGCATGAAAAACGTTATAGAGAACAATCTAGTGTCAGTCTAAGCCCTGTACTACAATCGCCTTTTCTTCATGAAGTCTTTTGAAATGGGCCCTATTCCGCTGGAGACTTTTCTGTACCTAGACAACTTATAACTGGGATTTCACGTCACATCACGTCACACGTCAGATTTCCATTCGTCCGCTGCTTTCATTGGCGAAATCCAAGTTTTTGGCGGTCAACTTGGCCTTTGTACTGGAGGTTGTGTCCTCTGCGCCATCCCAAACCAGGTTGCTGTGTTTCGAAGTTCCTTTTATCTGGAGCGTTGTTCTTCTTGTGCTTGATGTAGCCAACCCAATGTAGTCGACGTATCTTGGCTCTTTGGACTACATTCACAATATAAATAGAGTAGAGTTCTTGGTTGTGTATTCTTCTACTACATTCGTCCTCCTCGCATATGGGCCCTAATATCCGACGAAGTATTGCTTTGCTTATGTATCGTTCAGCACTCACCGTCATAGATCAGAACTTGCAGGATAATGGTTCGATAGAGCATTAAGAGTTAGGAGCTTTGAACCTAGTTATTTGGCAGAGGCTTGCGATGGTCGTTCTTTGTCTAATCTCAACAAAGGAGTAGAAAATTTGTCGTACAAAAATTCTTCAAACCCCCTCCACTGCATGTTTGGATTCTACAAAAAGTCCTTTCGAGTGTTTTTCAAAGAATTAAATTATATTTTGGTATAAATTATATCGTTGCTCTCTAGGCTTTACAGGGTTCCCACTTTTCATTGTCTATTTATATGATTAAAGATATCAAAACGATATCAGGCTCATTTTATTAAAATCAGCTCATGTAGGCACTTATGACTATTCTCCCAATTGACTAGTTCAATGAGCCTTTTATGGTTAAACAAAAAAAAAAAAAAATTAACATTTTGTCGCTTTCCTCTCTTTTCATTCAGAGGTAATAGTCACTGTCCATAATGCATTGCATTTTAATAGACAGAATTTAACACTCATCAAGCAGCATACACATATGTATGAATGTACTATTCCAAAAGGGGGTGTGTAATTAGAAAATTTGTATTCATGCATTGTGGCGATTAATTAAAAATGAAGTGTTGATGATTCTTTTATTATTTCTGTTTTTTTTTTTTTTTTTGCTATTGTACCACCTATAGTTTTTCAATTGTTAATCACATTAACATATAGGTACATGCTGGCAAACGATTGTAACTCGGATTGTGATAGTTGCATTTCTAAAACCGTTTAAAATTCGATTCATCGGAATACTAATTGTGATTCCGTTTGTGCATGCACAATATTTTCGTTTTGTATTTTGTAGGCGGAAAAAGACTCGTACTATTGCATGGAGAGTCTTGCAGCTGACCATCATTAAAAAATTCATTCATTCATAGGAGCAATTATAAAATGATAAGTATTTTGTTGCAATCGGCAAGCAATGTGACTTACAGGGAGGTTATCGAAGGGACTTCGAAATGGCTAATTCCTTTAAGTTAAGAGGACAAGCCTATAGTACGTCTTTCTTAGAAGAAGCCTTTAGATCCTTATGGGCATTGGGCACAAATAAGTTATAATATGCCTTTGTGGATCCGAATGGGCCTTAGATCTCCCATCTCTTCTCGGGCCGTGCCTGATTTTCGACTGTTCAGTGCCATATGCTGGCATGCAGAGCTGGCACATGCCATTGTGTCACTTGTCTCCTTTACAGAGAGTATGAACCATCCCCTTTCACTTTTGTGCTTGTATACGTGACCTTATTGGTTAAAGACCCATTCTCTGCTAAAGCTGTTCATTTAGTACAGGCACTCATTTATGAATGTTTTCAGCTTTCTTGGTAGATGGTAGCAGTGACTCTCCTCTAAACACCAATAAAGACTTCGGCGACAACCTCCAACCTTGTGGAATCTCACTTTAAACTTCGAATTCTCCACTCAGCATCCTTGTGACATATCAGTCCCTATGACCTGATGATCATCTGCAGGCTGTTTATGTGATAGACACTGCTTGTTCGTCAGAGCGATTGTGTCTTCAAAGTGTTCATTGATTCGATCGGGGATTATGCCAGCTAAGCCACAACAAACAACACGAACTAGTTAGGTCCCTTTTTACGAAGGTTGACGTACATTTCCATCTTGCACTCAACTGGAAAGTTATGCGTTTCCAGACTCCTTCTCACTGAAAGCAGAAGCTCGACCTATTTTCCGTCGAAAGCCTGACTTTTTCTTTTTGGGAGCCGTACGGAGTACAAGTGTATAAGTTCCATCAACTTAACCCACCTCCCCTTCCACCACTGGTCCTCGCAGAACTGCCATCAAGCATTCCATCGAGAAGGGGGACTTCAGCCTTATCTACTCGGCTTGTTCATTTTGACAACTACTTGCGCTGTTTTTCGTTGCCGTTCCTCCCTTCGTTGCTCCTTCATGCTGGTAGTCATGGTTTCAGTTACTGCTTCTTGTGTGCTAAGCGTTAGGCTGATGACGTTCTCTGGGGTTTAGTTTACACCCAGTCTGTTCGCCAACAAGTTACGGCATTCACGATATCGTGGACAGTAGAACAGTTTGTGCTCCACGCTTCTGATGCATAAATGACCATCAGATGTCTATGTATGGGGATCAATTACTATGTCCGTCTACCTTTGTCAGAAGAGTTCCATCGATGTTGCCATTCTCCTAGGTTTAACCCTCATTGCCCCAGCCCATATTTGGCAACCGTAGAGCATTCCACCACAACTCTTGCCAAAAGTAGCCTTTTTTTTATGCCCTCCAATATTTGGCATGATCCTTGCTATGACAGTCGTTGTTCTCGCTCTCTCACTCTTAATGAAATAGCCGCTTCTCCTCAATGCTTGGGTCGTTGCACTCGAGCTCTAAGCTCTGTATCCTCCGGAGGGTAAGCTTTGTATTCAACAATCGTTTCAGCACGCGATGTTTCTTATAAGATAGTGGGCATTAAGATGCTGACTGTGTCGAGACCTAGTGAGAGATAGTCCTTTAGTTTGTCTCCCACTATGGGGTTACTTAGTCGGTCGATGATAATTACATCTTTGAACAGCAACAGTGGAGCTGGCGTAGACTTGAATTAAATACACAGATAGTGGGTATCACTTTCAAGTTTCATAGCCATCGTCATCAGTTATCTGCAGTGACTCCCTCTGCAGATACACACCCCAAGAACTACAATCAATTTTCACCGTCCCACTGTGTCGAAAGCCCTTCATCCAATTGACCATTAATCAGGAATGATTCTTATTAACTCGCCACAGTGGATTTGAATGACTGCTCTCTGGCTAATGCCTCACCATTCATGTCTTCTTGGTCGTCTGCATAGCAAATCAAAATGTCATAAAACTCACATAAATAATGAATTGAAAAATTCTTCTTCCTTTGGCAGCATTTCACACAAAAGGTGGATATTTCTTCCAATCGAATAGAGCAAACAAAACAAACAATAAAGACAAACCCTATATAACGCCGGTGATGGACAAAGTTTATGGAAAAGTGTGGCGCCAAGTGTCCATATTTCCTCCACCCAACAACCACCCATATAGGATGTCGACACTAACAACAACAACAACAACAATAACGATGACGACGATGACTCCTCCAAAACGGCTCCCCCCCCCCCACCAAGTCGCCCACCCAGTCCACCAACAGTCCAACACCATAGACGCTCGCTCTTCATTCTACACCCTCGCCTCGCTCAATGAGTTTTAATTTTTCCACCGCCACTGCATGTTGCTGATTGAATTCCATATGCATAATGAATCATATGTAGGTACGAGTACGAGTACGAGTACACCAGCAGAGTGTGCGAGTGTAGTTGCATGAAGTATCTAGATACACGTTGGATGTAACCTTACCAACCGCATTGCCAGTTTGTGCATTTTTATGCATCACCATTATGAAACTTATGGGCGTACTTAATGACTGGCTTGTGTCGTTTCGTCCGTCCGTCTGTCTGATGGCTCGGTGTGGTGGATCAAGGCTCCTCACCAGTCCTCACTTTGCTCCCTTCCCATGTGAGTTATCAGGAAAAATGATAAATAATATTGAATTTCCGATCTTTATGCTGCAGCAGCAGCAGCAGCACCTACACTCGGGAAACGGCTCGACTAGCTAGAAGCATGGATATGCTCTCATCATTGTCGTAAAGTTTTGCTAGTTAGTCTATTCGTCGGATGCATCATTCGAGAGATGTGAGAGAGAGATGGACAGGCGACACTTTGACACGTGGATGATTCCATTGAAATGTTCGTTATGATGGATGGATGTAGATACCTTGTGCTTCGTCTGTTTGTGTGGGTCGAGATAAATTGCAAAGGGAGTTTAATGGACTTTTGAATTAAGGATACATGTTACTTTTGTTGAAGGACTTTTTTTTTTTTGTTAAATTTTTGATGCCTGTTTTTAAAATGGTTTCCATTGACTGTTGTACTTCTGATGGATGCTGTGTTGTAGAAATTGTATCGCTAGAGAACATATGGGTCAATGGTCTCTACATTCGCCCAAAAGCTGTTGAACTGCTCTATCGTATCTGCGTATTGATTGAGTTTTTAATAATTGTTAGGGAGACACCTATTGCCTTTCAGGAATCAGGATTCTAGTTATATGATGGTGTCTGATCCCTTATGTCCGAGGCTGGTGATTTTTTTCGCTTCTAGCAGCTTCTTTTAAAGCTGCTCTGATTGGAATTGAATATCGAAGTCAAATTTTCGGATATTTTTACAGACAGCTAAAGCCTTTGGTTTCCAAGTCCTTCATCGGCCTTCGATCATAAGTCCATTACACGAAATTATGCGCTCATTGATGCCTTCTTTCAATAAATTGACTGTGTCACACGCTTGCATGTCATTCAATAGGGGAAATTCACTAATCATGAATCTATACCGCTCTACATAGACTTCATATTTTTTGAACATATGTACAAGTATGTCACTATTGAATTGTGCATTTTCTTCACTCCAAATGCGGCAATTTTTGTTTCAACAATCGCTGAACAAAATTTTGTGGTATAAATGAGGATCAAGAGCAATCTCGTTCACAGCCCATTTTTCAAATACATCTGACCTAAGCTCGTAAACCAAGTTCTTTGCACAAAATCAACATAGCTCAAACATAAGTGCACTATGGCTTATCGACTCATTCGGTGCTATCTCAATACTATGCACTGCAGCAGAAATTTTTGGGTGTGAACTCAATGACATCTCTGTCTAATAAGACTATGCGTGCAGCGAAAATGATCCATGGATTATGTCTGTTTTATGTTTACATTTCATGTCATGTCCAATTCACAATGTAGCGCTTTGACATTTTGAGAACAAACAATGAGCTCTTATGGGGCAATCTGAAATGTTACCTCAGGCGTTTCCACCACCGCTTTAGATCGTAGATATCGTAAATTCGACCGACCTCAACGTCTGAGTAGAGCTACTCTCTCAGCTACTGGCTATCAGCTGTGACAACCCACATTAGGTTTGTTCTCGTACTTCCTGTACTAAAATTCGCAGCTTGCTATGTTTCTAAGGGTGGGTATAAGATTCTCTCGGAACGGAACGGATTGAACAAAAAAGCTGCCTACTTTTAAGACGTCACTTTTTTTTTGTATTGATTCACTTCATATTATCTTGCCAGGCATTTGACAGATTTGACAGAACTCATATTTTTGCCCAAAGAAATTTCTTGGACTTAAATTCGCGGTGCACGGGAAAATTTCTTACTCCCTCGTGAGCTCTCTCTTCTGTTCTCTGCGAAACTTTGACGTACGGGAACAGGAATTCGCTATTTTTCGTAAAATTTCGTAGATTTTAGTAGTTTTATTCAGTACAGGAACACACCTATTGTGACCTGTTCCATTTCAAGCAGCGAGGTTAGTCATTGGGTTCTGTATTTACTCCGAGCTGGTATGTTGAGCAATTTTGATTATTTTGAATCCTACTTTTTAATTGTGTTAAATTTTTATTAATATTTCTGTGTTATTGTTTAGTTTTGTACTTCTTAATTGAAGAATTAAAAAAAGACAGTAGATTTGTACTATATTTGAGATCTAGGCAAGCGCTATTCTGTCATAGACAAAACGCCCAACTATTTATAAAAGACATTGTGGATTGCAAAATTCCGAAGTCACTTTTGTCAAGTCAAAATTATGACAGAAGTTATCGCAAGTCGGTGAAAAGCCGAAGGATTCAACGTGCGTCGCGTGATGCAACTCATAGTGTGGTCAATATTTGCTTTTCTTTCTTACCTATCGGGATATGGTGGCTCAGCAGGACACCTACGCATGGAGTTCAAGGTTCGAATCACAAAAAGACATCAAAGTGATTTTCATGCCCCACACTTATGAGTGCCAACAAACGTCTAAGGGACAGTTTTTTAGTGACTGATCTGCCGGGTCCGCAGACACATTTGTTCCTACCGATTAGGTTTCGACATTTACACAACATTTAGTAGGAATAGCTATGTCTATGTCGGTCTATCAAAACTCTTAACTGTTTAATGTGGATGTGGCATATACATATGATTAGCTGCTAGCCCATGTGTCGATCATTTTTCTCTTCATCCACACTAAATTGATGACGTGCGCCTTAGTAACCCTTATGCTACCAAAAAGAGCACCCTCTTGATTTTAAAGAGTCACCACTATTTTATGGTCTCACTTATTTTTCTTAGACTTTGAAAACCTAACTACACATGTATGTATGTATATCACAGAAAGGAAAATATACAAATAAAAAATACCTACTACAAAAGCTGCTCAGTGCTCGTGTACTTTCTTCAGCCGACTTAGGATAGCTACCTACTCGTTAGTCCAAATTCGTATAGTACCTACCTAACATAAGTGTTAAAGAGTTCAACAGAAGGCCATCGGAGTCAGGGGCTTTTTCGTTTTACAGTTTTATGATGACTACGCCAATTTTTTCCGTATTGAGAACGGGTGTACCGTACTACATATTTAGGTACCAATACAAGCGTTTTTAAGCGTATTAGTCGAAAAATTCCGATGAAATTTTCTTCACAAAAGACGTCGAATTATCCAGCGTAATAGACCTAGATACCTACCCTGTTTGTACGACAATGCACCGGCCCACAAGTCGGAACTTGATCAGGCTGCATTAATGCGCTCCAGCCACCAATCCTATTCTCCAAACCTGGATTACTTTTTATTCCAAGCCGTACCTGGCCATTAAGTGTATCCTTAAGCATGTGTGCAATAAATCATATAGCACAAAGTAGAGTATAACTGCTTACACAGTATGTACCCACTTACCTATTTCTTTTTTGTATGACCGCACTGAATGACCTAACCAAAGCTATTTTTCTTCAAATAAATTGATTCACCTTTACCCAAAAATCATGGTTCGCAGACTCCAATTTAATTCTAATTACCCTTTTAAATTCATTTTAACCACAACCCGTTTTGGAAAAATGTCAAATTTTCACATTTCAAAGCAGAACAAAAAAAAAAACAAGAAAACAAGAAAACTCCATCAGCCCAAATACTAGCACACTTCATTTACAACCAAGAAAATACCTACCTATACCTAGTGCAAAAACGACAAGAAATTCCTCTTCCAAATGCAATAATCACTGCCAATAAAACTCAGTAAATACAGCACAAACATTCAATTCAACTGCCAACCAACCCACCATAGCCAAATGTGCAACAAACACACAAATAGAAAAAAGACAAGCAAGCAACTAAAATCCAAATAAACAACTTCAAACGTGAATTCGCTTCCTTATTGTTCAAAGAGAAAAATCAAGAAAAAATCGAATTGTATCTCAAACTATCTTCTAACCAACCAACCAACAACAACAACAACAAGACAAAATTCCACCCCCGTCTTTTGTATAGGTATAATCCACAAACTCTCGAAAACCTCCTTCTTAGTCCGCCGCGGAAAATGAGTTCATTTATTAATCTTAATGGAAGATTTTACAATGCCCTTAATGTGGTCTCGGCGATTGCCCGAATGTGCACTTAAAAATTATTCGTAGATAATTCAACCTATAAGAAAAAATCCTTTACAGGTACACTTTTCGCCTCATCATGACGACAGTGCCAGAGGGCAGCAACAGCAACAGCAAAACCATAATCAAAAACCCCAAAAGAGAGCGAAAATCCACTCAATTCCAACTCAACTCAAAGTACACACCGAATTTTTGTGTGTGTTCATCCAACCGAATTCATCGAGCGCCCCCACACACGTTTTTATGCTTGTATTGGTCCAACCCAGCCAAAATGTATCTGCGCTCTATCAAACCACAAGAAAAAGCAACAACAAAAAAACACGAATCTTCACTCCATTCGCCCGATTAATTCGAGCGGATTCAACCCACACATCTCATGTGAGAGAGAGCGAAAGAGAACCATAAAATGAATGAATTTCTGATTCATTTTATACTTCCTATTAGCGGCAATGCAACCTCAGCACAACACAACACAACACGACGGGTGTAAAATTCATTCTCAACCACCAAACCAATACAAATACATCCTTAGCAGCAGCAGCAACAGCGCAAACAATCCACCAAATTTAACCTCACAGCACAGCAGATACTCTATCTACTGTTGGATAGAACGTGTATCTGAGAGTGTTTAGTATACCCGGACCGGACAACAACCGAGACCGAGACCGAGCCGAGAATCGAGTTTTTCAGTTTATCGCACAGTTTTTCGTCGTCATCGTCGTCGTGTCGCCGTCAGTGTGTCGTTGCCTGCTGGATTTGGTGTATTGTGTATAGTTTTGTGTGTTTGGTGGGCCCCACGAAGAGTAAAATCGTATTATTGCGAGAAACCAAATCACATTCGTTCAATGGCAACGGTTAAGATCAGGCGCGCGCTCTTTTTATAGATTATTATTATTGTTATTACTATTATTGCCTATTATCATCATCATCATCATTATTATTATCATCGTTTTTCGTCGTCGTTTCTTCTTTTATTTTTTTTTTCGTCGTCATTTATAAGCAATCGTCATCGGGTTTACTATTTCTTATATTCTAATATTTTTGTTAATATTTCCCCCGAAAATAAACATAAAAATTCACAAAAAAAATAAAAACACCGCTAGATACAAAATAAAATAAATCGGTGGTATCTCTCCATAATTTTATTTACATCGTGTGTTTGCTTTTTACTACAAAACTTACAACAAAAGTGTCATTGTTAAATTTGAATAAAAATAAATTTATACATCATCCAAACGTATATAGTGAAAGTGCCGGTGAAAAATAAATTTTACAAGAAAATAAAATCCAATCAGTTAATTTTTAAACCTGTAGATGGTGCAAAATTTTAAGTGAATTTTTTCAACTATTTTCGATAAGAAAAAAAAAATTATAAATTTTGTGTAAAAATGATTTACTTATGATGATCCACAGCAACAACAACAAGGCATTCTTCTTCAAACACAAAACAGTTTGATGTCAAGTGAATTATTCGAAAAAAAAAATAAAATAAAATAATAATTAAAAGTGACAACGAAAATTAATTTCAAGTGCGACTGTATGGTGAATTGGTTTGTGTCCAAGATAAAAAAAAAAACAATTTATTTGATCGATTCGATTAACCCTTCCTTCTTTGTGTGAACTGTTTTAATAAAAAGCCGCCAAAATTCTTACCACAAGCAGTATGAATTCATATTTTGAGCAATCTGGCTTTTATGGCCACCCGCATCAGGCGACGGGCATGGGCATGAGCTCGGCAGCCCATCACGAGCAAACAGCGACAGCAGCAGCGGCTGCATACAGAGGCTTCCCCCTATCGTTGGGGATGTCACCATATAATCATCATTTGCAACGTTCCACTCAAGATTCACCCTATGATGCTAGCATAACAGCGGCTTGTAATAAAATCTACGATGGAGCCTACAAACAAGACTGCCTAAAAGGTGTGAATTCAATTGGTGACACAAATGGCTATAAGGATATATGGAATACAAGTGCGAATGGTGGGGGCGGCGGTGGTGCGGGTGGTGGTGGTGGTGGCGGCGGTGGTGGCAGTGGTACCGCCGGCAATGGCAGTGGTACAGCTAGTGGGGCAGGCCAAAATAGTTCGATACCAGTTAGACCATCAGCGTGTACACCAGATTCAAGAGTTGGCGGCTATTTGGATACATCTGGTGGTAGTCCGGTTAGCCATCGTGGTGGTGGTTCAGCAGCAAGTGCTGTTGCAGCGGGCAGTGCATGGAATGCGAATTGTACAATTTCGGGAGCTACAGCTGCACAAACTGCGGCAAGTAGTTTACATCAAGCTAGCAATCACACATTTTACCCATGGATGGCTATAGCAGGTGAGTACTTTATTTAACTTTCAAAATCCAATTCAATTTCTGGGTAAAACTAACAAGTGAATGTATCTAAGGTATATTATAAGAAAAGAAGGGCCAAGATCAATCAAATTACTACGCTTCGAGCATAATGCAAGTTGACTGTGCAAACTACTGGTTTGCGGTGAAATCAATTATCGGCGGAGGTTACCCATGTGCCCATTGCTGCCAAGTTATATGATTCGAAAGTTTATCACTCAAATAAGTGTGCGCTTCACAACAAGACTAGTAATTTACTTGAAGATGTTTTTTTTTTTTTCTTGTATTATTTTCCATGGTTCGAGGTTAAGGCTGTGTAATAAGATTTAACCAGTGATTTTTTTTTTTTAAGGACTTGCGTGCAAGTTGGAGCTAAAATTCTCATCTTTTGATGATATAAACTTTTTTCTAAATAAAGTAAAGGGAATTTTATTGAATTCAATTATACATAAATTGTTAATCGAATAGTAGGTTGCGCCAAGAGTAAAGCCTCTTATAAGACAATCAAAAGCAAAAGAAACTAGCAAGTTGCCATATCTACTATAATACAGATGTTCTCTGAAATGTCTGACACTGATTGGCGCAAGTGTTAATACTAAGACAAGGTAGATGCTGAGGATAGGTCCACTGCTTTAGGACTTAGAAGAAATCAAATTCAAAACCAAGTTAATTGGGTAAGAGCATAATGGAACGGTCTTAGGAAAAAGAACAAGAATTATGTAAGCCAAGGCACTCATTTTCTCTTGTGAATTGCTTAAATTTATATTCAAAAAAGAAGTTCGAAAAGATTTATAGAATTTAAGAAAAATTAAGTAGTGATCCTGTTGTACGTCTTATTGGAAATAAAATTCACTTATTTATAAAAAAAAATACAATTTATGTATAGTAGGTGTTTCTACTTTTATAAAAAAAAAATGATATCACCGTCGGAAGTACTCGTGTGTAAGTTAGTAAGATCTTAGTCTAAAACATGCCTTTGAAATATAGGGAACGCATTCATTGACCAACCTAGGAACAATATCACATCCTGTCCATTCTCGGTCTAGTACTTACGTTTGACGATTTGTTTTTAAAAAAAATTATAGGGAACACCCTAACAAAGTCTCAGAATAAATTTTGTACCTAGCTAGCTCAAGCTAAATTTTTTTCTAAATTTCTTAAAATCCATGCCATCTTTACATGCTTTTCCATCATGGAAAAACTATTTGATATTTTTAACACTTTTTATTCCTCAAACACAACAAATATCATCAATCGCAAAAGCACAGCTTAAAAGGTTCTAAAGATTCAACCAGAATTACCTTCTCCTCTTATATATTTTTTTTAGAAATGCTTGTCAAACTTAATAAATTCCAATTCTACAATAAATAGCACGTCATACTGAAGCACTTGAATTAGGTTGTCGGCATAAGATTTTGAACATGTTTAGTCTTAGCATAAAGGCGCTCAAAGGTTTTTTTTTTTTTCACTTACTTACATTTTTTATGAGATCTATCATAACTTTACCTCAAACTTCAAATAAATTAAAATTAAATATATGTATACAAGTTAAATTAAATAAATATAGATAATATGTCCCTATTTCCTACAAGAACTTATCAAATGATTTTTTTTATTATATGAAAATATGTATTTTAAATATTCCTCATAATTTTTAAATGTCACAGAATAGGAAAAAAATATTTTCTTATAAGATATAAAGATAATTTTTGATTGGAATTACCTATAAAAACAAAGAGGAGCAAAATACATTTGTCACAAAATTTTGAAGAAGTACCAGTAGATATGAAAGGTATTTTTAAAAATTTCACTAAAATTTTTCTAAAGAAATTTATGCAATTTAATTTTCCCTAAAAATGAATTATATCTGTGTTATAGCTATTTCGGTTTGATTCAAATTTTATTAGTAAGTTTGAGATACATTTTCATCATATAATTTCACATTTCGAAGCACGAAATTTTCGCAAAGAGACTGTATTTTTGAAAATTTTATCAGCACCAAATTCTTTAAGTGTACTACAAGCTATCAATAGCCTTAAAATGTTTGTGTACCTGCGGTAGTAATTGCTTTCAGAAAACATAGACTGAGACAAACTTTATCAAATTATAAATTTGGCAAATACAACTTGATGACTTTTTGTAAAAAGAGTATAAATTTGAAAATTTATGACGAAATCTCCGAAATTGGGCAATTAATTAAAACTATACTTCGATACAGTATATGGACAGCCTTAAATTAAAAAGTATTAGGATACTGCGTGAGAGATTAAGTGCTCAAGTTCCAACAAATTGCGAAATTTTCAAAATTATAATAATTTAAGAATACCTTCGGGTCTCTTGAAACTAACAAAAGCTTAGAAATTTTTTAATTTTATAGCTCGTAACACGTAGGTAAAATTAAGTGCCTAGAAGTTTGATATATTGCCTCTTGATGCCTAAAATTTGACGTTTTTTGACCCATTTGACCTGTAGTATGCCTGCCTATAAGCATTCGAATTGTAGTATTTGAATGGATAACTCTTCGACTAGTTGCCAAATATGTACAGATTCTGGATTTTTTTTAGTTTTCTTTTATATTCTGTTAAAATGCTGTTCCCCTTCGCTTGGCATCCGTCGTATGTATTGCTTCTTTCGTACATATGTATGTATATACTAATCTTTTTATATATAAACGATTAACCCCTTGTGCAAAGGACAATTTTCAAAGTTAACAGGTGTGTTAACCCTACGTCTTCTAATTTTGAAAACTCTCAATATCTTCACTCCTTTCATTTCAATTGGAAAACACCTACCTCTTATGAAAAAAAAAAAAAACACAATTTTTCACCCATAAATCTTGCCTCTATGCACTAAAGTGTTTTGCCGTCGGTAATACATACTTTTTTCCACTAAAAAAACAAAATTCCAACAAAAGAATATTTCATAAAAAAAGAACAGACCTAAAAAAAGAACAAACAACTTTAAAGGGTTCCTCAACCAATCGATTTCATTGACAAAACTCCAAAGAATATGAGAAAAAAAAAAAGAAGAAAATATCAACCTAAAGACAATGGAGACATAAAACATCTGCATTTAGCCACACTATTATCACAAAAATGCACGAAGGAGTTCAACATGAACACAAAAAAATACAAGTCCATGTTTTTCTATATAGGGTCCTATATACGAACAAATAAGTACTTACATAATTGGTATGTCACAGTTGGGGGGCAAATGCAATCTCATTGTGCCCCTACACACAATGTATCTGAAACTGCTTACTGATTTCTCGAATTGACCCGCAAATTGCTATATACAGAGGACATATGTCACACAACATCCTTTCATTTGATTAGAAGAAAATATCGCTCGCATAAATTGCTGGTCTTTCCGAGTATCTATAACCAAACGTCATATAAGTTTTATTTTTATTTATTTTTTTATTTTATGCGTGGAATTCATTAATAGCTGTGATTTATTCAGTTCGAATCGATCTCTATGCTTAGTCTTATCAGCCTGAGGCTACAACAACTACAAAAAAAAAAAAAATGTGTTTGAATTTATGATGAGGCCAGGAAAGATATAGTTCGTTTCGTTAAAAGTTATTTCGTATTAAATTAAATAAAAAAACATTAATTATTCAACACCTCCAGGGAGGCGGACGAGATTTTCAGATTTTATTTGTTATTGCACGTTGGTGTCACCGGTCTAGATATTATAAATTTTTATGGAAAATTTAGAACAATTTTACGCAAAAAAAATAAAAGAAAAATAAAACAAATGAAAAACCGATTAAGTGTGTGGTCTGGGTTCGTGAAGCTAATAATTTAATTTCGTGTTAAATTATGAACAGATACATTTTTTTTCTTTTAAGAATCCAATGGGGATTAATTGAATTTGATCGTGCGATTTGATTTATGCTGGCGATGAGTATTGCGGTCGCTAATATCGCTTTCTTATCTCTTGAGTGTTGCACACCTTTCAGATACATGTATTTCAAAACGTATTTCTGTGTGGCATTCAACGTAGGTACTCGTGGAGAAAATAAGATCTTGAAACTGCTTTTGCTTGAGGATGGGGATCCTCTTCTGCTGATGTATTGCTGGTGGATTTTTTTCTTCTTGATGCTGGACTTTGTTTTTTTTTTTTCTTTGATGTGTATCTTTAACATACATACGATTAATTGTTGAGTTCTAAAACTTGTTCAGCAAACGGAACAAAACCTCGAAACACAAGAGATAAAGTGTTAAAAAAAAAATAAGACTAAGAAAAAGTATATCTACTTAAAGTCAAGCTACTCGTGGTAGTTAAAATTAAAATAAAAAAACGCATCCATACACATAATAAAGAGAGAATCAAAAAAGCGAATACACTGCTGCTTTAGGGAGATTATGCCGCTTGCGTGCTGTGAACGCCTGGTTAAGAGGGTTCTTCGTATGAGGCCCAAAAGATTCAATGTGCCGCGCTGTGTACGCAGTCAATCGATTGTGATAGCGATGAGGAATTGCAAGGTGAATTGAAATGATTAATTGGTTCTACTGGTTTGTCGGTAATACAGGGTGGTGATCAAATTCAGTTTTAGTTTCTAAGAGCAACAGCTTAAGAAATTTCTAGAATGCCATAATGGACTATATACTTGACTTAATCGTTTCCAATCGCTGCTTGAGTAGTTAAGCCGTCTTTTGCACGACAAATGTCGGCGCAGAACCATAGCTCTTATGCCAAATGGATGAAGACACCCTTGAATACTTCGAAAGGTCCATAGATCGCGTTTGAGGAGAACGTACAATCGAATTATACAGACACTAGCGACATCGGCAAAACAAATGTGCAAGCAGCCCTGCAGGCACTAGTCTTCCAAGGGTATACAGGAGACAAGTAAGCGACAAATATCCCATGGAGGGCCAAGCCTTCAATCGATAGATAGTCTAAGAAGAAACGATGAATACAAGAACGTCTTTTAGTCAGAAACGGCTTAGTTCCAGTGTATTCGATCATTGAGTTTGGTTTGGTGTTCAAGTGGACCAGTGTTAACATGATTGAAGAACTTAGCCTGATCGCAAAAAAACATACTGTGAATTATAAACGAATGAAGAATTTGCATACAATTCCCTTCAATTAATTTGGACACAACCCAATGAGAGTAAATATTGAAGCCTTACACGTGCTCATAGGGGATAGGTATATGGAAAACGCTGTTTATAACGAGGGTAGTATTGGGCAGCTACAGTAAAAATTGAAGTGAGATTTCTCCCTCTCCTTAGAGAAGTCTTGTTAATGGAATTTATTTGTCAATTTTATGTAGGAAGCAATTTTGGAGGTATCAGTTTAAAAAAAACTACAAACTACAGTTTTTGTGGAAGATGGAAGTAGAATCAGACCTGATTGGTAAGGTACGACATAACTTAGTTATCCCTTCACTTCACCGCGGAGAGCTCTTCACCCCACTGGATAGTCTTATCCAATCGCAATCATGTTAGCTTCCAATATCACTTTATCATCCGGATGATAGTGTCTGTAGTCTATAGTAGTTGTGTAGAGGAAGACACAGTTAAAGAGAAAAAGGATCAATATCTTCAAACGAATCGTGTTCGTATGACTTAGGAGACTGCTGTTCATCGAGCTTACCTTAAAAGTAGATACAACATATAAGCTTACCCTATATAGCACTTATACCCTAACTCAAGCTGCTGGTTAAGGTTTTATGCACTTTCTTTCGTAAAGCCTTCAATGCTCCCTAAACGATGTACAAAAAGGGACCTTGAAGATTGCCTGGAGTAACCGGAGGAATATTCATCCACAGCTGGACATGATAGCTGCAAGAGAACCCTGTCTTTTTATCACGAACCACTGGCTAATGAACTCTTTCATGTGTGATTGGATTATAGCTTCTTGAAATGATGCAATGTGGACTTTAATGAAGCCACCTTCAACGTCTAGAGGGTACGGTTTGTAATCGCTCACATAAACTTCTTAGAGCACTGTATCTGTAAGCAGATTCTACGATTTGAATAGAAGAAAACTCTTTAGTAGTCTTGCGTATGTGAACTGTTTTCGGATTCGTGCCCACGCCTCTCAGCCTTCGAAATGGGGTCTATATTAGCTTAAGAATCATTGGCCCTTGAATAGATCTTCTATTCTAAGCCTTCACACAACATGAATATGTTACCAGTTCGGAAAAGTGTTTTAGTCAAATACAATTTCTAAAAATGGGTACCTACGAGCCATACGACGACCACCTGGCCACCGCCAACACATGTCTTTGTTTTGTAGTTAACCTCTTTGATATATTTTGACATAATATATATTTCATGTCATTTTGGATTAAACATTGTATCTTCAAACAAACTTTTTAGACTAAATTCTAAAACGTATATCATTTTTTTCACCCCACTGTAAGTATTATTTCATACTTTTGCATGTTTTTTCGAATGGTAGGTTAGAAAGGCCGTTGGATAGAAGTTAGAACCACGCACTTACCTGAACTACCTTCGTTATAGGTAATTTTATAGCACTTTCCCAATTAAATAACTCCAACCAGAACCCTGTATCCGATTGGAACTCGACTCTAATGAGAACCTGTCCCTCAAATTATTCCAATTTGCACAAACCTTCCTACCTTCCAATGTGACCTACATAAAAGTATTGAAAAAGAAAAAAAAAAAAGTCCAATAATAAATTCTACCTGGAATTACGTAAGATCAGCTGCATGGCGTTCAACACTCATCTCTGGTATTCCAATATACAATAGGCGAAATCAAGTTGGACAACTTGAGTTAGTACCTCGATCTGCTACTCTACTTACTCGAGTTGAATTCGCCGTACATTCACGGTTTTCATATTTTTTTCCTTTTGATTTTCTAAAGCAAGGAGAACATAAGTAGGTATATCCCTACCAAGAGACAGGGGAAAACTATCTACAGATACAAGAAAGAGAGAAAAGAAGAAGAAAAAAAAACTTTATGTGCATTTCGATTGTACACGCAGTCCGAGAGAAGTTCGCATATAAATTAAAAATTTCATACGCACACGATTTCCGCCAATAATTCATTCAAATTTTCCCACTTCTCATGGGTTTTGGTGCGCGCGCGGAGGGCCTGCTCCATCTATTCTGCGGTGGCCACCACCACCGCCACCGCCGCTGGTGCTGGCTGCCGTCCTTTAACAGCCTGTTGGGTCTGTAACTCTGTAGTGTGCTGTGCGCGCCTTTTGCTTTGGATTTTATTATTAATTTTTACATTTTTTTTTTTACGCGCAAACTGAAAAGATGCAGAAAGAGAATTCCTCTTAACACACTGAGGAGTTTGTGTATCTACACAAAAATAATACAAAAAAAAAAAAGAAACAGCCAACTAAGATTGGCCAAAGGAAGGCGACGATAATGATGGTGAAAACGACGAGCAAATCCTGTGCAGCCCAAAAAAAAAAAAAAAAAACGATTCATTCTCCTATCATACAGTTCGAGGTGATGATGATGATGCTGCTGCTACTATGTGTACTGCAGCGATCCCCCACACACCATATTCAAAGTTTTGACAGTTGGCTTGCATTCAAATTAAATTTTATATCAAAAAATGGAAAGAAAAAGTGTTTTGCAAAAAAATAAATTAAATTCCCGCTACGTAATGAGAAATTTCCCCCCAAAACACCAGTATCTATGTATCTATATCTAAAGCTGTGTACGATTGTGATATGAATACGCTCGCGAGCGCAAAAAAAATTAAAACAAACAGCTGAACCTTGAAAACTGTCAAAAAGTGAGGCAATAAAATTGTTTAAAATCAAACAGGCAATAAAAACATACAAAAAGTGGGAGAAGAATACAAAAACAAAAAACAAAAAAAAAAAACAGCACACACAAAGATTCACGCTACAGTACACCCACATTTTTAGTTGTTAAAAAACATACAAAGCGAGATCCAAAACAACAACAAAAAGTTTACTTTAAAATAAAACCGCACTTCTGTTGGGCACATGGCATATTCAAGCAACAATACTCGACAAAGTCCCCAGCATTTTTAATATTTTTTGTTTTTTTTTTTTACTATAAGCCCGCATTGTGTTTTATTAATATCACACATATTTGATCTCCTTGTTGCGTACTTCAATAAATATTCACAACACCTCAGTGTTTTGTTAATTAATTTGTTTTTCCTTATAATTTGGTGGTAAAGTGAAATTTTTCGCTTTTGCTTTCTTTCCTCTCATCTCTTTTGCTTGTGAAGTATTTTTTTTTTTTTTGAAAAAAGGGGTTGTTGTAATTAATTTTATTTTGTAAAAGAATTTAAAACGTTTAATCATTGTCACCATCTGAACAAGTTTAATCTGGGAAAAAAGTGCTACTTTTATTTTGAATTGTTTTCGTGCAAATCACTGTCAAGTTTTATTTTTGAATGCAAAGTAGCATTTTACGGATTAGTCTAGAATGATCAGAAAATTATGACAAAATCTGACAAGCAGTTTAAATAAATTTGTCTAAAAAATATTTATGGCTAAAGACATTGTTGGGTATATATTTTTTTTTCACCCGACTGTACAGTGAAGGCAATAAATCTGGTTGCAGTTTCAGATTTTAGAAAATTTTTATGGATTAAGGGAATTTTGATTAATTTTCTGTGATGTGGTTGGGAATTTTTGGAGCATGTTAAGATTTATAAGACCACAGGCACATTTGCCTATTGACATTCGAAAGAGGTTTTCCTTTAAGGCACTCGCTCAAGCGTGGTTATCCCCCTCAATTGCGCTGTTCGATATGGGCCATTAATTACTTAGCTACTTTAAGTTTGGGTTGATGCAAGATTCTAATTGGGGCATCTGAACGATTTAGACAGAAAGTCACATGAAGCGAGCTTTGAGAGGTGAGTGACGTGCCTTGGAATTAAATTGTAAGTTTGATGAGGTGACAACTTCAGATTGTGAGTTTTCTTTACTCTAAGTCTCGAAATATCATGGGAATCTTAATGACAAGCTTGTAACACAAAGAAGGACACCTACTTTTATGTGCAACTATATAAAACCAACTCAGGATTCCATTTTCGAGCGGTCAGTAAATTATACTAAGGTCTAGGGTTCAAATTAGCGTTTAGGGTCCAGTGTCGGGAAACTATTGGATCAGAGAGTAGAGACTTCGAATGGGGACTGCGGTCACCCGAACTAACTTAAGAGTTCAGTTGCTCGTCAGGAAGCCCAGAAGTAGATGATGTTGTGACCGCAAGCTCTCCAGCATCTCATTGTCTCATTGCTTCTAATATTTTTGCAGGAAATTTATGCCTCCCAAGTTGGAAGTGGATGTCACCCATGACATGGACCGAAAATCAGAGACTTCCCACTCTTTTAGCCTTGCCTTCCTTGGTGCATGCTGCTCCACTTTATTAGAGATTTTGGCTTACAGACTTACTCCTTATATTGCTCGCTTTGGCTTTGATGACTTATCTATATTCGTGAGTGCAAACCGTATAGTGCTCGAAGAAACATGGACTAGTTGGAAGATTACCACATTGTGGCATTCATCGCTCCTGGGATCTCCTAAAGACTTTGTCCTAAGAGCCGACATCTGGCCAAAAGGTACAAAACAGATCAATTATAGGGTGACTTGTCTGTCACGTAACTAGAGGTCATCCAAGCCCAAGAAAGAAGAGCATTGCTTGACCATATTCTTGTTATCATATTTATCTTTAAAAAAAAAAAACAAAACGACCAAAGACACTGCCTTTGCACAAACCATATCTACCACACTGTGGTCAAAGATTCAACCAAGAACAGTGAGTAACATTGAAAATCGTCGCGAACCTGTCAATAGCCAGCAAGGTGCCACAACTTCAACTAAGGCAAGGATAAGTTCCATAGTCTTTGAGAAGAGACTAAGCTGAGTTTAAGAAAGCACTAGATTTCTTTTGGTGAAAAAATGTCTTCTCACAAACTAACTTCACTCGAAATTTCTTTTGAAATTCGCACTATTTCGGCAACACACCCGTCCGTTGATTTTCAGTTCTAAAAAATCCTATATAAATTCTAAAATTTCAAGTTTAAACCACAGTAACAGCTTTCCATTTCATTTTTCAACAAATAGAAATTAGATCTCCCGAAAAACTTCACCAAATTCAAATAAGGGAGTGGTAGTTTCATAGTTTGCTTTCCATCGGACGAAAATAATTCTCTCCAAACCAATTTGGATACACATATCAATTTCGAATTTAGACCACTGAAACTTATGTTAAAATCTCAAAAGTCTCACACATAATTTATTACGAATCGAAATCAATTTTATGCAAGCATCGAAAAACTCGGATCAATTCATTGATTTTCAATGAACTTCATCGAAAAATAAATAAAAGCAGAAAATTTATTGTCTCATTCAAAATAAATCCCGTTTTTCTTTGTCTCTAAACTCACATGAATATTTATTTATCATTCCACCAGCTACTGATCGTGACGTAAACTTTGACAAAACACCAAAAAAAGAAGAAAGAAAAAAATGGTTCGCATAAAATTCATTCGAGTTATACTAAGTGTAGCCACCTAAAATACCAACTGCTAATTAGTTAATTATGTAAATTTGTCCTCAGATGAACATAAAGAGATTTTCTTTATTTTTCTTTTAAAGAAAAACCATACTCTTTCAACCATAATGACACAAACTGATCGTTCATCATTGTAAAAATCATTTTAATAGCTACTTAATAGGTGTAGATACATTCGAGAGACGTGAGGAGAGTACGCATACCTACCGCCAACAGAGTTTAGCTGAGCTTAGTTAAATCACCATTCAAAAGCCGCATACTAAAACAAAATGCATAATATATAAAAAAGATAATCTTATACTCGCAAGAGATACTCTATTGGGATCGCAGTGTTTCTTCGTCGGTGGTAGCTTAGCTTAGCTTCTTCTTTGTATCTTTTTTGCGCTTACCTTGTTGTTGTAATTAATGTGAGAAATTTTTAATTTATAAGTTTCTCGTGCTGCTATCTTCGGTATGATCACACACATATTGAATGGGAATTCAAATCGTATAGAGAAATCGAACAAATCTGCTGCAAAGAGTCGAGTTTACAGTGTATCTATTCGGGTTTAGTGCTGAAATTTGCAAGTATCTCGAGAGTGGAATACAAGGAGTCTTAGAAAATAAAATAAATCGCCAATAGATATGTATAGAAATGTCATCAAGAAAACGAGGTCACTAATATGAAACAAATTGTGATAGTAACAAATTTCGGCACAACCTAAATTCCTTTGGGCAAAACAAGCTTTAAATCATTGTCTTTAAGGCTTTTAAGTCATTACCGATAAAAATACCCATAAATCTTGATTCGAACTGTGTTTTTGCCTCAAAAAAAAAAAAAAAAGAAAAGGAATCTCTTTGGGTCCCTCTTCGTGTTCATCCTGTTTCCTTTTCTGAAGGAGATACACAAACAAACAAGAATCAATTTCTGGAATTACATGATGATGAATTAGTTTCGCATTTATTTATTGCAAATTAGTCCGTGCCCACACAGAAATGTATCTTTTTTTTTATGATGCCAAGTGACCTTGAAAATACAACTTGTTAAATTTTTGGTTCGTTACCTGTCAGATGGAATATTAAGTCACGTTATGCAATTACAGGAACCTTTCTATCTCTCTTTGTGCAAAATTATTATTTGATGGGCACAAAATGATTATTGTCTTACATTGTAGATACTTTCATTTGTGGGATACACGTACAACAGCAAAAGATGGAACCGTCATAAAACTCACACTGACCATGCAGGCACTGGTGTGTGAATATAATCATTACTACAGAAAATTTGTATCCTATATGTTTGTAATTCAAGGACATTTGCAGTCGAAATTGCTAGACAGATAGATTATCATTGCCTTGGGAATAGAGTGGTAAATGCATGTGTAAAATATGAAGTACAATGTGTGTGCATTAGAGGGACATGTCGGTTGAGTTTTTTGTCACAAGAACTTGGAATGAGTTTTCAATTGATGCAGAGACAGAGATATGTCATCACATTGCATGCACTTGCACTTACACAGGACAAATTTGTTCAGGATACTATTATTTCATGGGGCAAATTTTATACTATCATGTGCAGGTTTTAAAAAAGAAAAAAATTGCAATAAATTTCTTTAATTTAGTAACAATTCGTGTGTACATAGTTGGCTTTGATTCTACGGTTCTGCTGTTTAATGGTAGGGAATTTATAAGTTCGCTTGAGAATATTGACGCTCCATTCGTCAACCTACGTGTGTCCTTTAAGCGTTCAAATCATTACAACCAAAGTGGGTTAGTAGCTCCCAACTGAATATGAAAGTCGTACTGAACAATGTAACTCAAAGCATTGAAATTGTATTTACATTTGTGTTAGACAGCAGTCAAGTCAGCCATCATAGAACATCTGACGATAGAAAACTCAGAAACAGACAAAAGAGCATCAAAGCAATTGCCTCAGGCTTGGGACAACTATACCACCTATCACCTGTGAGCAAAGTCAGTACATCTATTGAAAAGGAACCCGCAGAATTGTCCCATAAAAAGGTTTGACTTAAGCCTAACATTTTAAGATGCCTTTCGATGAAAAAGTCCCTGCTAAGTTGTCTGGAGTCTTTTCTTCTATGGGAAACATCCTCCTGCATCCAGGATGCACACTTAATCGCCAATGGAAGTACTGACCGAAGATGTAGGAACAGGTTCCACATATGTACTCGTATGATGATTAATTGAATCTATGCAACTCAGTACTAAAAGCTCTTGCGTTCCCCAACTAGGCCCTCAGAGTCTCGCAACAGACAAAGGAAGAAGGTTCTCTTTGCCAAACCAAGGTGAGTGTCGACTCATTTTCTGTACCCATAGTTGGACCCCGGTATACATTTAAAATTTATCTTGTTTGCGGTCTACTACATATAAACAAACCAGTGGATTTGATGAATTTCCATATATTTCCAGAGTTGCCTTAGGACGCATCTGACACTGGCATAGGATGTGGGTTGAGCCTTCAATAATTTCACCATCACCAAAACCTCTGCTTAGCTCCTACTCCGTCAGTCATAGCTTTTTGCCCTGCGACGATACCCAAGAGGGTGGAAATGGACTTCCGGTCTTTTCGAAGAAGCCTTTCGGTTCTTGATTTATCAGGCTTAGCCCATAGTTTCGTTGGAACGACAAAAGTTTCTATGGAGTTCCACCTATGTATTTCTTGACTCACTCCCTACTTTAAGCTTATGGGTGCAAGGCGGAATATTCACGGACGGGTGTGCTGGCTCTGTAGTCGATGCTGAGCCATCAGTTCGTCAGCTCTTCCATTTTTCGGCTTACTTTCATGTCCAGGAACCTAGCAGAGTTTTTGTTGGCTTTATTCCCTACTTTAAGCTTAGGGGTGCAAGGCGGAATATTCGCGGACGGGTGTCGATGCTGAGCCACCAGTTCGTCATCTTTCCAATTTCTTGGCCTTCGTGTCCTAGCAGAGTTTTTGTGCAATGAAACATCGTTGTACAATGTTATCAAATATTCACATACATAGTTAGGATCTTCAAAGAATTGTCCTTCAGTTAGACAGAGCTAGCAAAGCAGATGATTATCCCTACAGCTTCTGAAGAAATCATAGTCTGGTTTATAGACCAATCTTTTGGAAACACCGCCTATGGCATAGCTTTTACCTGACAGCTGTCAGATAATAAGAGCTTTTCATTTGAATGGCCCGAAACTTAAAATGAAAGCTCTCAATGGAAGCTTCTGTGAAATAAACTTCTACGACTGATCTGATTACTGTATTGATTAAAACAATTTCAAATTGCAAAGAACACTTCAATCAATAACATTTGGGTACTATTGTTGTTGAACCAGATATTCCGCTTAGGTGAAGTATTCACAACAATACGCAGTTAGTAGTATCCCAGCTTCAGTCTCATTAATGGGATGACTAAATTCCAAAACTCGTTTATTATAGCAAAATTTTTAATTTTTTTGTTTCAAAAATTAACATATCCCTTCTCTCAGTGTACCTCCACGATGATGGTTTCCTCCTCGGCCAGCCGGCTAAATGATTGTAATTGTAAAAGCCCTTCCTATCAGACAACCATCACCATATTCACATTCTAGTTCATTTTAAAAGAAGAAAAATAGTCATGTCGACAATCAGGAAAATTATATGTACGAAATTTTACTTTTCCCCTGCCAGTTAGTCAGTCACCTGTTATGTTTGGCACGCAATTCAATGGCGCATGCAATAAAAAAAAGTGGATTTGCTTTATATTTTTATAAAAATTTATATACCTATTTATGCGGTCACCAACCATAAAAGATACAACTAAGATACTTTTTCTGTATCCACGTCAGATAAATTAACAATGCAAATCAATTTCTCCTTTTTGGTTTTTTAATTGCATGGATACAAATATATGTATATTGCATCCAGTGAGCATTATAGAGAGCCCTTGTCAACCCTCGCACCCCATTAATTAACCTCGGCTACTTCACTGCACTGTAATTTAGTTCGACCCAATTATTTTCGGTTCATCAAAATATGAGCTAAAAATATGTTTTTTTTTTTTTTTTTTGTTTTGGTTTTGTATACCCAAAGGTAGATACTTAATTTTTTTTCTCTGTTGGACCGCATACAAACATCGAGCGAAAGTGGGAATGGATACATAATAAAAAAAAAAGGGCAAAAATTAATAAAAAAAAAAAAAAATAAAATAAAAATTAAATCCCCTATACCACACGTAGTAAGTCTGTCATTTTTGGCCATTCAAGTGTGCGCCATGAGAACATTATAAAACAACAAATCACCGGTACTACACACACATCGCGCAGGCCGTGTGTGCAGAAGAGTGTTTTTTGGGCCAGTATGGGGAAAATCTGATTTTAATAATGATTTATTTATTATTAATAATTCATTGGTGGCCGATATGCATCTGAGTTGGTTTTTTTTTTTTTGGTTTTTTGTGTTGCTTAGTCTCCTTTACAGTGTTCGCGATACACGCATCTACACACTTTGTGAAGAGTGTTATTTAGTTCCTTAGGTCTTTTATGGTGGTTCCTTCTCATTGAGAATAGCGGGGCAAAGGCGAGAAGGAAGAGAAAATATTTAGCCTAAAATGTACCTACAAATGTGTGAATTATGATTTATGGGAATTAAATGTGACTAACAATTGTACTCGATCGCTTAAGATAATAAGGAGAACTGTTGCAGGGTCACGGGTTCAAGAAAGTGATCAGCCTGAACTCAAGCAAGCCGCGATTTGAATCAAGACTTAAATTTTGAATTGGGCACTGAAGCAGTCCTCTTTATCAGTATAGCTCCTAACAAAAACTTAGGACACCAGCCTGATTTTGGAAAGCTGCTCTTTATTCTTGGTTTTGGGCTATAGATAAACCAATTAAACTTGAAACCTCGTCAACTTACAGGCATTCACTTTTGTTGGTATCATGTAACAAGATCATGGCAGGGCATCGTAACTCTGACGAATTATAAGATGGGAACCTGCGTCGAAGTCCAACAGAACAGCCTGGGCTTTGGAGCGATTGAAGCGAGATACATTCTTGTTCAAATTGAATGCACTTCAAAAATCAGACAAAAAAAAAATTCCAGATAGCCAAAATTGAACCAGAAATGCTCCACTCAACTCAGAGGGTTGTGCTGATATCCACGAGGGCATCAGACTTTCCGAACAAGTCTCTCGGTTCTTGATTTATAAAGCACGGGCCTTCGTTTTACCTGTTATCTGCTTCTCTCATGGTTTTATTCCCTGCTTCAAACTAGAGGGTGAAAGGTAGGATATACATACACGGATGGTTGAGTTGGTTTTGTGGTCGATGCTTTGCCATCTCGTGCCAATTCGTCAGCCCTATCATTTTCCAGTATTCCTTTTGAATCCGGGAACCCAGAAGTGTTCAATAGCATACTGGCTGCCAATAGAGAAACTTATACCCTCAGGAGGTATTACTTTTACCGCAGACTCACGGGCTGCTCTTGTCACTACCAGGACCTCCTCCTGTAAGACACAGCGGTTCGGAGAAAATGTCAGAACCTTCTGACTGACTTCTACCGCAGATAGAAGTAGTACCTATTGATGTGGAAGATCTGTAGATCTATCGGTGGATGGGTCAGAAGGCTTAGATAAGAAAGGAAAGTTCATTCCCATTCCTGTGAGTCCTACTTGGGGAGTATCTCCATCTTTCTCGTAGAAGACAAGCTGTTACCTAATACGAGATTGTTGCATCGTACTAAAGGCCAGTCAGCACTTTTTAACAAATTCCACCAATTCTTAGCATAGTTCCCTTTCGAAACACACAAATCAGTACTTTCGAGCCCGTAAAAAAAAAATCCATAAATCGGTTAATGGGTAAGTGCCATTAGCATTGAACTACAAACCCATAGATACTCTTTCAATTTCTTGGATACACAAATTCTCCAGTCCTTCTAAGTGGCAAAAATCTTGCTCATTTTTTTTCTTTTTTTGAAGGAAGAAACTCCTTCATTTAATGTCAATATAATGTTTCCCTAATGACTTTTCCTTGCGCTATCGCACATTTTCCGTTGTCACTGTCCACAAGCCATAACAAAGTGTTATGCTGCGGTCATGCAATCCCTTTCTTTAGGATACCAAACGAGCCGGTCAAGTTTCTGAGTGCAATTCAAACTGAAAGATAAATTTCCAACTCATCATTATGACAAAAACTTTCATCATAATAACTATAATCTTTGTCTAGATGGGAATATGTTTTAATTAAAAGATACAATTATCACGATCTCTATGGAACGTTTTAAACTCAACCAAATACACACACATAAAGGCACACATGTCTGGAGAAACCACAAAACACTAAATTTAATGTTTAATTTCAGAAAAATCTACTCAAACAAAAAAAAAAAAAGCAATGTAAACATTTGTTCGGGCGCATAATAGTGACAAAAAATGACTATACACACTGTCCACCCACAAAACAGTATGTGTGTGTGTGTGTGTGTTTGGAGCAAACTTTCGGTGGGTAAAAATGAGTGTCTAAGGGATTTTCTCGGAAGCACCCAGTAGGGTAGCAGGGTGAATTGAAAACTGTGTGAAAATTACGTTTACACAGGCGCCGCGGCAATATTTAAATACACACGTGGTTTATCGCTGTCATTAAATCATTTTTTCTACTGCAGCCGCCGCCGCATAGTCCTGTATCCTTTTTCGATTTAACTAATATTTTTTCAGTTTTGTATCTTCAAGTGTGAACTATCTTAGAAAAAGGATTTTTCGTCTTTCTATATTTTTCTGCACCCGTCTATACGGTGTAATCACCGACCGCCCCGAAAAGTGCCATTCTTCCTTCATGGTCTCTTCCTGGCAAATGTCCCTGTTTTTTTTTTTTTTTTGTCGTACAAACGTTTAATGTTAAACGGCATTTAAAGGTACTTTAGATGAAAGAGTGTACCACTCTTGTGTAGATGGGGTGTACTGTGTGTTTGTTGTCATCAGCCATTGCGCTACTATCACTACACCATCCAGGAGGAGAGCGAGAGAGTATACCTAGTAACAAAGGTGAGTGTGTATAAGAAACACATTTTTAAGGATACGTTTTGTTGACATGAGTGTTTATTATCTGCCACTGCATCATTTTAATACTGCGAGCTGTTGGGAGCCTTGTTTTTTTTTTTTCCTGGTTGAAGCATTTTTTCCTACTCGTTCCTTGAATCTTTTCGGGTGGCTGGGGTAGGATAGTAGCTTATTCCGAAGAGGAGGATGGGAGGTAAGGAAGAAAAAAAAATCGTTTCGTTTGCCTTTTACTTTCTTAATGATAGTTTGTTTTGCATTTTATCTGCTTTGTGAGCGCGGAGAATTATGTTGAGGTTGTTGTTCCTTTTTTTATGCTGCTGCTTTGTGTGTTTCAGTGTTTCCTTTGGCTGTGGCGTTGAGTTGTTGCGGTCATAGAAAGATGAGAGTAAATAGTAATTAGGAAATAAAAACACATAATAATTGTTGATTAATGGCTTTAGATACGGCACAATGCGGTTATCTTTGCCATACATGTGGAGATGGTGGTATAGAAGGGATGTTTAAAGTGTCATTTGACTCATGGTCAGTCCTTAAAGAGGTCCTTGACCCGATCGTTTGCTGGATTACTGACTTAAGTTGATTCATAGTTCGTGGTTTATCTGTATCATCTTTAACTCGATTTTTTTTTTCTTTTTAAGTGATCAACAATCATTTTTTTATTTTTCTTTTCCTTTTTTTTCTGTTCTTTTTTTTTATTTTTTTTTTCTCGTTATTTTCAGGTAAGATCAACACCATACAGCAAGAACTTCATAACAGTTACAATGGTAAGATATGAGTATCTAAAGTTAAAGAAACTACCTACCTATTATCCTTAAGACACACACACGTATTTATACTTCTTTTTACTGTAAAAAAAAAAACTAACAAAGTTTGATCCATAGGATGACTAGTAGTTAAGTCTCAGAGAGTCCGGTTGATGCGTGTATTCACGAAGTCTTGTTCGGAAGCTGCATCCTTGCACTTTAAGTATACATATGACCTGCGTTCTGCAGATGGTTTTTGTAGGGTAATGTAGATTTGTTGAGCTGTTAAGAGAAGGGAAGAGAAGAGTTCAATCATAGAGCGATCAATAGCGCTCAGTTGTGCAATACTGCAACAAAGCCTCGAGTTAAATAATATATGTAGACCATGAAAGGATCGTCTGCGACATCTTAAGCCACAGCTGCGATATTCTCAGCAGCTTTTTCATGACAGTTATACTTTTGAATGTTTGCCAGACACTAGGAAGAGGTTGGACAGTGATAAAACTGTTGATGGTATTTTTCTGCATTCGAACTTTGAACCCTTTGCGCACTCGTCCAATGCACCAACCACTGAGCTAGGGCACCCACTTTTGTATCTGCTTACTTGACAAATGTCAAAGATCATCACCCTATCGGAAGATACTACAATTTTGGCAAATGGCGTCATACGTCAACCATATTTGACATTTCTGAACTAGACAGCTGCAGTATACAAATGGTGAATGGAGCTCTATACTCCGCAAGAGCGTGGGATGTGTTGGTTCAATTGGAAGAAAGAAAGAGGGATAAGAAAGATTTGGTGTTTGATAGCGAATATTGAGGTAGATGTCTCCAAATTGAAGAGAGAGTTGTATGTGATTTTTGCATTTGTTCATAATTCACAGTATTTTTTTGCAATCGTCTTAAAATACACTAAATTCTTTCCAAGCGAATAGTTTATTTTTGTTCTATGGAAAGTGAATGGATATGTTTGGGACTTGAGCGCTTCACTGAGTAGAGTAAGGTGACTCGTTCTTTGCTATTCTCTTAAGAAACCATTACCTACCGATCTTTACCAAGAAAATGTTATTTAGTAGAGGCTACCGCCCGTGGTTAGAACTGTGTCCAGGCCTAAAGTGTAGGGATTACATAGATGACCCAACCGATCTCAGTCAGAGATATTTTGGCTTAGAACCGGATGGGTCTAAACTCCACTGCACAATGATTTTGTACAAATTCTTTACATCCATACTTCCGATGTCATCATCCAGAGTTATGTGGGAAGATTCTGATTGTTCAAGCTCCATGTTTGACAAAACTAAAACACAATAGGGTCCCTGTCCATCATCTGATCACAGTTACCAGTTCTTCCGTGTGTGTTCTTCGGACTTTTTCCTCTACAACTACAGAGCGGCGCTGAGTACAAAAAAAAAAAAAAGAGAAAATGATTGATTCCTCAGACTCATAGTAAAGGATCGATTTTATTGCCCCCCAATGCATCTTCACCTCATTATCTCGTTCCTTTTGTTCCCGTTTGTACAAAAAATAAAAGTGGGGCTTACGGAACTCGCCTGATGGCACATCTCAAAACCAGAAACGCATATGTATCTCTCTATCTATATTGGTTAGGAGGACGCATCTGTAACATACCACGCATCGACGCATGCAGATGAATGTGGCGATGAGAGATACAGTATCTCTCTATAATGATGCATATCTGATGCAACTACAATGTTTCCAGTAAGAATTTATCAGTGGAAATTGTTGTAATAAGACTACACCAGACAAATGTATATTATTTTATTCTTTTTTACAAAGTAAAATACATGTTTTATACATCAAAATTGCTCTTTAAACGCTTTATGCCGCCTTAGAAGTTCAGTTTCTTTTTATTTCTTTATTTTACCGTGTATTTTTTATATATTTTTTTTCTTTAAGAGCGCACACGCGGTCGGATTGTGTGATCACATAAACACGTAATAAAATTGTATCTGGAGGGTATGAAACGGGGCGAGCAAAATAATAATAAGTACAAACAAATTTGCCATGCTAATCGTAATGAGAGAGAATAAATTTGCTAGCTATTTGTTTATACATTTTTTTTGTTTTGTTTTTATTATTAGCAAGTCGAAGTTACAGATACACAAATGTAGATACAGACATTGATGATGAATACATTCATTTTTTTCCGACTGTTAATTAGTGGTTTTGTGAGTTTTAAGTGATTTATTAGTTTATAGATAGAGAAGAGAGAACTCCGAAGAAGAAATAAATCAAAACAGCATTTTTTTTTTTTTTGTCATTCCTCAAGTCGGTTTGTATCTAACCTAAAAGAAGACCCTTTTGTAGAAGAGAATACATATCTGTGCGAAACAAATCGCTTTTTAAAATCAGGTCACTAGGTCTACGCTCACCTCGAGTCCATAAAATTTCCCATAGGCAGAGGTAGAACAAACACAAAGATGAATCGTTACACTTGTTGTAATTTATTGTAATGGACATAATTCATATTTTGCATGGCGCAGATACGAATGTATCTATAGGTGGTTTACGTGCGAAAGCTTGTTTTTTGTTCTGTAGAATTTAAATTACCGAGGAAGCAATTCGGAGGGCGACTACCGAGACCGGCGCGACCTGATGTAGATCTCGAGTGCAAAATCCCATGCAGCAAAGAGCGACGAATTGTAAATCATATTTTCGCCGGAGTGTGTGTTGTGTTTGTTTGATGATTCAGTGTGCTATGCGGAAATTTTCCGCCAACAGTTTTGTTGACTTATGTACATAATTGTGTGTGAAGTTTGTCTATTTGATTATCAAGGTGATATTGATTGAAGTCTTGACCGTGGAACTGAATTTTAAATGGGGGACGAGGTCAAAAGGCTTCAAAAGGCTTTCAAATTTAACAGCCATTATTTAAGTATCCTTCTTCCAAAATGTCAGTGTAAGATACTGGAGCCTTCTTGTACCAAGAAAGTCACTGCTCAAGGTCCATTGTGCCCATTCATTTAAGCCTGGAAACGCTATTAGAGAAAGTCGCCACCCAGATAGTGATATGAGTCTCAAGAGGTTCACCAGCCAAGTCATCCAGCTCCGAGAAGAAATCACTACCAAGAGTTCTCATTCTTCTGATGGAGTGGGCATGCGACGAATCTCTATTTCTTTATCATATCTACAATTTCTACGATAGTCGTAATGTAGTTCACAGAGTCGCTCCAAGTGAAGGCTAATGGGACAGATGGCCGGCAGTTATGCCAAAAATGACCATTATGCCTTATACCTCATTGCTAAAGGCCGGTCATAGTGCCCTGGTCGTTACACATGTCTCCAAATAAACCCAGCGTCTGTTTGCTCGACCGATGACTTACTTCTTCCGTAAAAAAACTGTTTGGGGCTACTACAAATGGAAGGGCCCGTAATAGGTGGAACATCATCTCATCAAACTTTTTCCATTCCTTCGATATCCATATGCCCAGTTTCGGAGTCTGAAACTGAGTCACAAGAAATGTCAAATGTACCAACTACCTCTATGGATCAATCAAAAAGCGTAGGCCTTAAAAGCTAGTCTTGAAGCCATTACTTTGAAAGCTTTAAGGAAAAGGAAGCCCATAGTGCGCCAAGACCTACCTTCTTACAACTGAGCGTGGCATACCATTCGCTCGCCCGAGATAGGGCCATGAAATGATGGTATTTTCTGGGGTTCGAACCTGGAATTCCAATGCACTAACCACTGAGCCATGTCACCCAAATGCCAATATACCTACTTAAAAACTAGCCTAGAGAATTTTAAATATTTTCTAAGGCAGGAGCAACAATCGTACTTTATTAATGGACTCAAATTTTTCATATGACTCTTCCACCAGGTTTTGAGCAGAAACCGGTTTTTCCAGATCTCCTCCTACAAAATATGGCCGTGCGTTTAAAGTCTAGAGAATTTTTGTCTTGTACAACACTTCCTTATGGGCGTGGCGCTAAGTAGACTTACCTACAAAGCTACCCATCATTTGTCAATCAGGAAAGGTATGATTTTAAGTCTGAATTTTGGTCTAAGATAATGGGGTTTGAGGGGCTTGATTGACACTCACACTGGGCGACTAGATGAAAGGTTATAATAGGATTCCATACTGGAACCTATTTAGAGCTTTAGAGTCTTTCTAATACTAGAGCTTATCTGGATTAAGGAAGCTGATAGCTTACTCCTGCCTATGATTCAACCCTTACAAAGAAAGTTGTACTTTTTTTCTTTCTCGTTGACGATATGACAGCTGCGACAATTTTCATTGAATTGAATACAGTCAAGTCACGTGAACCCTAATGGACCAGTGTACTAATCTAGCAACATTGGCCTGGCTTTTGGCTTCTACCTAGGCTATGCCTGTCTTTATATAATGCAATCCTGTACCCCTTACCATCTATTACTAGCCTTTAGTTGAAAGTGGGCAAATATATTAGGTGCCATTATATTACGAGCCCACAGCGGAACCTGTACTGTCTCCGGAATGTAAAAAGCATATCACAGCCTTGCTAGCTCACTAGCTCGCTCATCTCTCTCTATGTTGTTGGATCTCGTCAGCTAGAGGAGACTAATTCTGGACATATGGCCCAGTAAAGTCAGTACCTCTTTGCACCAGTCCACTCTCTTGGAGAACGGCTTATCTCTCCATGTGGATAGCGATGGTTGTGTAGGATGTTGAAAAATGCTCATTCTCAAGAAGTAGGAGCTTCCGCTTGGAAACCAGAGCATGAATCAAGTAACTGCTGGAATTTTGGAATAATGAGTGACCTTATCTTATCTTGCTGTGAATTTTTGAACCATCAATAGGTGGAAGTCGGGATTTCGAGCACATTTGTAACGTCACATAGTGAGATAGAGTTGCCATCAGAGCCTTGGTATAAGAAGATTTTTGTAGTCCAGGTACGAGAAAACGAAAAAGAATTTTTGCCAAGCCAATGTACTTTTAGAAGGTTTCCTTTCAAGCTCTCGAATATTCCTTAGATGCTTGCGAAAGATGGAACCGCGAAAGACACTTTTTTAGTGTTTTTCAGGAATCGAATTTTACTCTAATCCTTTTCTCATTTAAGTGACATTTACCACTTGGTATTCACTTGCCTTTCTTATGTTAGGTCCATCAGTTTCTGCGGAAGTCTCAAGCCTCTAAAAATTCTATCTATTCTGTTCCAATAGCACAAGCTTTCAATCTTCACAGATCTAATGAGCCTGGTTTGTCATAATCTACATGCCATGTCGTGCAATTGCAATTACTCAAACATACTTGCAAAGACTCAAGCTCAGATATGAAACGGTATATAATATTCAATTAACGATATGAATTTATAATACAAACATCTAATCTTTATCGTTCGCAGACGACAAGTCAAGTGGGATGGTGTTTCTTTTATGATTTTTATTCTTGTTTGTTCTTTCTTTTATCGTCGTGTGCAATTTCCTTTTACTTACTTACTCTGCGATGAGGGGGAGAGATATTTTTACTTTTTTTTTCTCTCTTTCTTTTCCTTTTTCTGTATAGTATTCAACGAACCATAGAAAGAAGGAGATCCACTTACATATGTTCGAGGACGAGAGCTTTAGATACTTGTACTATCAGAAAATCTTTACCTTTTGCTAACCATCCTAAGTATTCTTGTTAAGCGATTGTGTGCATAGCTGAAGTGCGCATTTCGGGGATAAACTCGTACACAATATCTAATTGAAAATTTTTCTTTGAACTTACTAAAGAGAGATTCTTGAATACTTTGTATAGCTACTGCTCGCTAGAGTTTGCGTTGAAAGAAATATGGATGGATGCAAACGTAATTGCAGATGGTCAGTACGGTAGCGATGTCTGCGTGTAGTTAGTCATTTCTTAGCGGGTGCATCGCGATCGGTTCTATCATCAAATTGAATTTGCAACGAGTGCAATTTGCAATTTGTATCTATAGTTGGGTGCAATGATTTGCTGTTTGTAGTCGGAAAGTGTGCAATAAGTGTGCGAGATACTTCTGGGCAAAGAATTGTTGTGAGTCATTGGAGAAGGGGAAGAGAGGATTTTTTTTTTTTTTTTTTTGATTAAGATGAAATTGTATTTAATTGTGGCGCTTTGATTGGGGTCAACCTTTGTGGGGCGCTTAGTTATTATCTATTGGTGACCTACTGTGCGTTTCAGAGATTTGGAGTACTTTGGAAAGTAGCTACATGAATACCTTTGATCTAATTGCATCCTTAGCGAGGGTTCAACAAGTTCTAACCAATACCATTGCAGGCTTATTGTGAAGCCAATTTGGCTTATGGATGTCGGTAAGGTAAAGCTCTTTAATCAAACTTATTGCGCTTCCTTTGAACTATTAAGACCTGTCTAAGATCTTCAAATGACCCCAAAAAGTTTGTCACTGATGAGGAACTGTCATGCCTTCAAACTTTCTAAGAATATTTCGTGTATGAAATGGGAACCTTTTTATTTGGAACAGCGCAGAGAGATGTATGACTCTCCTGGTTGGGAGAATACATAGCCTATTTAGTCATGGACATCCGACCTTGGTGCTTGACCAGACGACCATTCTTTTGTACGGATTTCAAAGCCGCCTATGATTGCATATATTGGAAATAGCTATAAAGAGCAATGCAAAATCATCCTTCTATGCAGAATTAAAATGGAAAACAACCTTCGATGTCAAAAAGGAAGGAACTCCGTACTCATAAGCCAACATAAGAGGCATAATTTGTCAAGAGTAGCTTACGCATTGTTGATATTATTGGACAAAGAAAGCGCGATAGTAGAAACGCTCCTAAGTATTCAAGCAGAGGCGACAAAAGTGGGTAAAACGATGAACAACAAAAATGTTGATGTTGCCAATAAGGACAAACAAGATCAACAGAATGTCACGACAGGCTATAATTGCCTTGGAGGTATTTAGCAACTTTATCCACCTAACATCCGTTACAAATTCAAGGAATTCAAGCAAATTGTAGCCCTTTACAAGACTTAAGGATGAGCCTGTACTTGGTTACGCTGAGAAGAAAAGTCCATGAACATACATATGTACATCTGCCTTAAACAGACTCCAATCACTTCCGTCGTGCTTTATAGAGCAGCGGCATAGACTATGAAAATCGGCAATTTATTATCTTTTTCGAATGACAAAGATCTCACAATACCTCAATATGCCTCAATATGCGGTGTAGTGGTTGTCATTGAATGAGAGGTTCGGTGCTCAAGCCCCAGCCATATCGAGTCCAACATTTTGCTATCGCCCGTGTCCTGTTTGGTAATGTTGCTCTTAGTTGCATTGAGATGAAGGTCCTGATTTTTAAGCCCATCTGCATATACATATGTACTGTACATACATACATAGATTGTATGAGAAGACTCAATGACGAATTATAAGGGTTGTGTAGAGATATCCACACATTTGGTGAGGTTGATCATACAATATCCCAAGCTCTTTCTAAGAAGTATGTAGTTCTTCGAACTTCGAAAAAAGTCCTTCTTATTTCTTTTAAGGAGCGATATGGTTGTGAAGATTTGCAATATACATTTTCAAAGAATTCCTATGCACACACTGTGTGGATTTATATACATACGTTCATTTTGAAGCCTTTGAAATAAACTATAACTGTACTCTCAATTAATAAATTCTACTGCCACTCAACACTTCTAGACTGTCATTGACAAGTTGTTCGGCTTCTAATCACTTGATCTACGTCAGACATCCGTCAACTTAAACACAGATCAATTAAACTCTATAATTAAATAAAATGTTGATAATTGTTTTCTTGTTTTTTTTTCCCGACTAATCAGTAAATCTTTCCTGTCATACTCTGTTTAAACACTGTGTCACACCGTTTAACCCATTCCACCGTTGAAACAACAAACCACAAAGACACAACACAACAGTGATATTCAATTTACTATTTTCCAGAAGCACTTAACAAGGCAAAACGCCTGTTAATTATCACCTGTGAAGATTAATGCGCGCACCAAACTGGCAAAAAGTACAAGTAAAACAAAAATTACAAAAAAAAAGCGAGATCGCTTTACACAGCAACAGAGAGCTCCCAACAATTGTGCATACTACTACTTCCCCCCAGACTATAAGATACAGTAGAATCCAAAAGATATAGGTACACACTTGCGAGCGCGCTCGCGCGGATGGATACATTCAAAACTCGCCAAGCATCACGCATTCACTTCACAATTCAATGAACGTCTGCACTGTGCAACACTCTCGCGTAAAAAAAAAATCACACTTGCTCGAGGGAAATAAAACACAAAAACAAAAAAAAAGTATCTAAATCTGTTAACACATTTAATTTTCTTTGGAGGAAAACTCCTTTTTAGCAATTAATCAATTTCTGTGTTTTTAGAAGTCCATTTAGCGACGGTAAAGTTGGAGTTTCGTTCACAAGACACACACTCAGTAGGAACCTATTCGAGTTCCCGCCACAAACTTAACTAAAGGATATACCCGCCGCCGCTGTATCCGTCGCCACTGTATCCTTTTATACACCACTAAAAGTAGTGCAGTATAAAAATAGAACGGGAAACAGGAACAAAACGCGCGCGCAAAAACTAAAACAACAACAAAAAAGAAAAAAAAAAGATACAAATAACGGAGCTTATAGATCTTTAGCATGGTTATTTACGAGTTGTTGAGCTGGGGTTGAGAGCAAACCAAACCAAGCAAAAGAGAAGAAGAAGAAGAAGCTTACAAACAGGGGCGGCAATAAATAATATTCGCACATCGTAATGCACCACCGACCGGTGTACTGTAGCTATAGGTTAGGTGGTGTTTCGCTCCTGAAATGACAGAATTGTTTCAAATTGTATAGTAAAAGGAATACACAAGACTGTAATTTACCCCGTGATCCACAAGAGATGAGCACCAGACTTAACCATGAATGAAAAAGTTCACTGTGCATACAGTGTGTGCCTTAAAGATACATTCAAGAGCGCGCGAGTATCTTTTCTTTTCTTTTTTGTCAGCCAAATCTTGAGAGCTGCAACAGAACGACTGTTGTCTCTTCTTTAAAATCTCACTGATGAGTAATGGAAGAAGATTAACAATCGTCGCCATTCCCACTACAAACTACCACCACCACTACGTCCATCGCCATCAAAACTAACATACCTACGACCATCATCATTATCACCTTCGACATTGGGTACCCATTTTGGATTTTTTTGGTGGTGAATTTGTATATTCGGAGCTGGTGACCGCCGTCTGTGTGCTGTCAGTCAGTTTTGGAGTATCTTTTTCTGCACGCAACGCAACACAGGTAGAGAGTTTGGTAACGGTCATAACACCGGCTGCGCGATGACGTATTGTTATGTTCCCCTTCTTTCTTAGCATGTCATCCATCTTGTGTGAGGAAGAGTGTATGAAACCATGGAATATGGAGGAGAAAAAGAAATATGAAAATTAATTATGTTTGCTCACGTTTTGACACAGATACTCTGTCCTACACACACACACACGCACACACAAATGCGTAATGTATCTCTATGGTGAATAAATTCAGGGTTCTATGGTGTGTGCAAGCTACTGTAAGGTGAAGGTGATCAAAAACCAATTTGTTTGCCAAATGAATGTATATTTATGAATTTTTTATTGCCATGGTGTTTTTTTTTTTTTTTTTTGAGGTTTTTATGAGTTCTTTTCCTGGTTTTGAACCATCATTCATCAAAGATTCAAACCTATGGGCGAATTAATAAATTCTTACCTGGATTATGAGAAAAGGTGTTACCATTGTGTTGGGTTTCAGGTGGTCTAATTAGATTCTGTCGTGCGAAGCAGTAATATTTTTCAAGAGATAATGTCTTATTTGAACGGAAAGTGATACTATTTGGAATGGGTATTGGAATGGGTGGACAGGTAGAATAAGATTGGTTAAATCTGATTTGAAGAATATGTTCCTGAAGGCTTGCTATAATTTGTAAGCTTCTTATTTGATTTCTGTTTTACTAAATCTGTTTGGATTTCGTGAGGAATTGAAGGCGATTTGGGAATAGGAATCTAATTTTGATTAAATGGGTTGGTGTTTTTTTTTTAGAATAACTACCAAAAGGCATGATAAAGTAGTTTTGTTTGGTCGGATTATTTTTTAGTTAAATGGCGCCCAACATAGAATAGTCACCAATGAGACTTAAAGTATTTTAAAAGCCACATACATATGTTGAAGGGAAAGAGTACCTACGTGAACTTAAAAAATATGAAGAAAATAAACGATCACTTTGCACGAAGCACCATAAAACACCAAGAACTAAAGAGTATCTGCATATTTCTCCCCGTGACATACGATGTGATACAATCCAAAAAATACTCATCTTTGCGGGCTATTTATTGATTTTTGAGAAAGAAGTGTAAAAGAGCCACTTTTCTCAGCTTAGACTACACTTCTTTGCTTAAATGGCGCCCAACCCGGGGTTTCAAAGTGAGCAAATGAATTTCGCTGTATAAAATTTGATATGACATCTCGTAGTGCATGAGGCTGTAATTTAAAATCTGGTATACATTCAATGTAAAGAGGAACCATGGTCAAATATGCTTATAAGAAATAAGGGACTTATGCTAAAAATAGGTACCACTGGAAAGAATGGTGGGAAAAGCATTGGATCTGAAACTTCAAATGACAATATTTCGCTTTAAGGGCGTTATTTAGGCATAAAACGCGAATTTTAATGAAAAATTTCGACTGAAAAGACTCAAATTGGATGATCAACAAGAAAAGATCACCCGAGTCAGTTACCTTCATACGTAGTTTCAATCACTTAAAATGCATTTGCAATATCGCGAGAAACAAAACATGTGTACCAAACTTATGACCTTTAGCTTTGAGCAGGGCGCTCTCCAAATGCTTTGATATGACTAGATACACAAACAAGTTTCAATTTAGAACCAATTCAGACTACTACAAATCCAATGTCCACCGCGAAGATATAACTCTTTTGAACCATATTCAAATTATAAGCATCCTCTCCCCCTATATACTATCTCCGTCCCCACATATTACTCATCACGTTCTTGACCTATAATCTAAACCCTAATTTTAAAATGACACACCACCTTGGATATTTGATTTTGTAAAATGGCTTCAAACTTTACAAACAAACTCAAAAAAAAAAAAAAAACACCCCAAGAACATGAACACAAGGAACAAAACAGAAGAAAAAAAAAATTGACAACCATTGATACAAAAGGCATTCGATAAATCTTAACAACACAATAAGCACTTTACCACTACAAATAAAGAAAGAAAAAAAATCAACCATTATCATCATCCACCACCACCTTGAAGCAATAACATGGCCGAACTATAAGCCATTCTGTAGGTATGTAATATGGCATCAGCTCTCTATAGAGACGATGATTAATCTTAAGATTTCATCTGTAAGTGCCTCTAGGGGTATACCTAGTAATGTACCTATCTACCTGTTTCGATTTTCTTGGGAAATAAATCGTTTTCTTAATCAAAGGCAATAGATCATTTGGCAGAGGCATATAACCCGAAATGTCAAAACACACTAAACACTTACTGTTGTTTGTGTCTCTTTCTGGCGAACGGTTCAAATGTGTACTTGTCACACCTTTTAGAGTTAAGTGACATTAGTCAATGATGCATGAGATACAATTTTAACTGAATTCAGTATAAGCAGCGTTAATAGAAGGTCAATAGCAGGCCTGGGAGATTGTCATTAAAAAAAACTATATGGTGAGATAGAGATACATAGAGCAGATGGCAATGAATTCTATTTCGCGATCGACAGCCTTTTTTGTTCTAAAATTTAGTGTAAGTTTAAAAATATATCACGAGTCCATTAGTGTAACTACCGTGACGATTGACTGCAAATCGCTACCAATCAATATTTGGGAGTATCGATCAGTACGATGGTATTTGCTGATCAATAGTGTAGATCAGTAACAAGATCAAACTAGAACCAAGCTTTGCTTTTTGGGGCACCTGTGTATAGATCGCTCGATTGATTAATAAAATATATTGCTGGTCTATGTACCTAGATCACGATCGATCATTAAAATTAATTGAATCGCATTTGGGGTCGTTATATATAATTATTAAACCATGTTTGCAGATCATTATTGCATGATAACTTTGTTAAATAATGAACTAATATTACATCTATCAAATGTCAGTATTTGAGCAAAGATCACGAGCACGAAGATACGGCTATAATCGAACTATAACATTTGATCGTACAATCACTTCCTGAAGTGATTCACATTTTTTCCATTTATTGAATGAAAACACTTAAATTACATCACTTGACAGCCAACACGATCATTTTTTCTCCTTCTTATATTCAGATCATATGATCGGCATAGAAACGCAAGAATACATATGCATATACCTTTAAAAGGAGTCTTACGAGGCATGCAGTCTCTCTATCGACAAATTGAACCTCTTAAAAAAGAAACAACCATCAAATATTTACAATGCACGATCACTTGAAGATCGTTTACCAAAATCCATATACAAAAACACAAAACAGTGCAGTCGCTGGCCCCTGATGACACCAAACATCAAAATAACTACGACATAAGTTAATTGTTAGCTAGAATATCATTGTTTCACGATCGCTATACATATGATTTCCCTCATAATTTCGAAGATCATGCGATCGCTTATGCATATTTCCATGGACAAACTAGATTTTAAAAATAAATAACCACCACCTCTATCACATGATCACTTGACGATCAGTTACCAATATGTTCACCCAGAAACTGATCGCCCTTAATGACAAAAAGTCATATACCATGGCAAAACTTAATTGATAACAATTAATCGATAATAATACTGGTCCTTTCTGTAGCATGGCATTACTTAAGGCGACACGATCTCTATATGGTCTCCTTTATTTTTTGCTTATGAAGAACTTAACCTTTTGAAGAAGAAACAACCATTAGATGCATGATCACTTGAAGATCGTATACCAAAATCGCCACCCAGAAACACAAAACAGTGCAATCGATCGCTCCAAAAGCCAATGTATCTACGACAAAACTTTATTGAGATCTTTATATTTGTTTTCAGTTAATTCAATCGATCGTGCATCGAAATGACTTATACATGAAGCAATGGTCACTTCATAAAGGTGACTCTTTTTTTCACCAAAAAATAAATAAAAGAAAACAAAAGTATCTACAAACAAAGAAGTTGTATCTTTTCACTTTTATTTTCAAAAGAAGAAAAAAAAAAAACATTTCTTCTTCTTGCTCTCTTTTCGGATTTATTTTTTATTTATATATATTTTTGTGTAAACTTGTATTTTTGGGCGTGATCAAAACATACGAAAAGACGCATCGTAAATCTTCGTAACATGACACTTTTGGCGGTTTGGATAAAATATGTTACCACCAACAGATATCTGAGGATTCAGACATTTTTTTCTTTTATCCTTTTTTTTCCAAATTTAATTTTAATTCACTATTGAAAAGAAATAAATTAAAATATGTATTTTTTTTTTTTTTTGGTTAAATAAATGATTTATTAGTTTTTTTCTGTATAAATCATAAATATGTGTAGAATTCTTTCCAATTTGAATGTCACACCATCGCATGGTGTGTGCAAAAACTGTCACAAGTTGTCACAAGACTAAAAAGAATATCCGCTTATCTTCTATCTTAAGTGGAATGTGTGAGCGCTAAGGTGCGCACGCGCGCGCTCTATGGTCAAGAAGACAGTTGTCAAGAGAGACACAGTTCAATGTGGCCAGAAAAAAGACCACCAGAATGAACAAAAGAATGTCCCAAAGGGACGAAGAAGGCACAGAGATGTAGAAAAATAAAAAAAAAAAAAATATCTACATACTCGCATATAAAACTGTTAACTAACTCAATTTTGTATCTGTCAAAAGAGTTCTCGCATTTTCGAGATTATATTTAATTTTTTGTTGTGTCCCTCTGCACGGCACTGACTGACTAGTCGGTCCTTACTCGTGTCTTGGACACAGTCTGTCTGGTGCGGCTTTTTAAGTTTATTTTTTCGTTCTTCTTCTTTTTTTTTCCTGCTGTCAGAGAAAGAGAGGTGGCTTTTCCTCCCCACATGCAACGTACACACACATTTGTAGAGCCCGTTGAAACGTACACTGCCTCTGAATGGCACCACAAGAGTCTTGAGCTAAAGGTATCCTTTATTTTGGTTTTGCTTTTCTTTTGGACAGGGTGATTCCTGTCCTTCTGAGCTGTGCGGTTTGGTGGATAGTAGATTGTGTTACAAGTGATTGCCACAACATATTTAATTTTTAGTGACTCTTTCTTATGGATTTTTACTTTTCAATGTTTACTTTGTAGAATTTCTCATTTCTTTCCTTTGGTACACGATTCTGCTTTGAAACTGCATGTGAAAGGTTCTCCATCAAATGTTTTCTATCTTTAAATTTAAATAGAACAAACTTTGAGTTAAATATCGTTTAAACTTTATATTTATTCAAAAACTTTGTGTGTGCCATTTTGTATGGAATATAGGATTATTCACATGTTCACCGTGGTTTTGCTAGGTGGCGCGCATCCCAAAGTCAAATTATAGCTGACTCTGGCGCATAAATGAGGCTGAATGGCATTGGTTATGCTGGCTTTCTGGGCAGTGGTAGCTTGTGGTCTATTGCCATAGACCTTTGACTTAAGAAAACACCACCAGAAGAAGTCTAACGGGCTTGAATCTATATTTGTTCTTGTTGTCGAACCTAGAAGTGGGAGCCCGTAATGATGCTCGAACAGAAGACCCACTTTCATAACACATTTACTCATTTGAACGCTATTACTTAGCACCTTAATTTGGCAAAACGGACTTAATAAATGACAGCCAACTTGACAGATTTATCTTTAATAGTATGGCCGCAATGACCTGTCGAAGCTTAGAAATCCCTATTGAAAAAGCTTATATTTTTAAAGAACTATCAAATGTATATAACAGATGGCCAATTAGACGGACTTCTTCAAGATCTGGAGACAACCTCATTCGAGTATCTCCTCGAAGCAATTAAAGCTCAGCTGTGCCGTGTCTATTCTCAGTTAACTATGTTGAACTTCTGCTAATTTGCAATTTACTTTATGAGTGTGTATTTCATCTCTGATGTGTGATAGCCATAACTACAGCAATGTCCCTCTTCTCTGTAGCGAATATGTCAGTTCCAATGACGAAGACGACAAAGAATATAACACAACGAACGACGATGTCGTTACCTCGCACTCGCGAGCGCTGGTGGTAGCTGGTTAAGACGCATAAGTAATCGCGGTGAAATCTTCAGGAAATGGACACTCCAACATTGAAAAAAAAAAAAAATAACGAAAAAACTCCCAAGCAAAGGGAAATTCAACCAAGCATACAGAGAACAAGGACAATTCAACAAAAAAAAATACACTTCTTAGCTGAGTCTCACATACACTCACTCTGTTGCCCCACATTAAGGCCACCGTGCCATTGCATCACACACTCCAACACTTGGACAGCATTTGCGTACCGCCAACAATCGTTCACACAAGGCGACAAGAAGTAAAAATGAAAAAAAAAAAACCGTAGGTATCTAGATACAATGCATCATAAATGTTAACCTGTATGTTGCGCACCATTTGTATAAGAAATGCGGACTTCAGTGTGATTTATGTGATCCGCTTCTAATTTATTACCTTAAGTCCACCACTGGTGGTGGTGTATTATTGCATGACGACTTGCTAGATACACAGATATACACTCAAGTGTTAGGTTTCTTTAAATTTCATTTACCTACTCAAGAAGGATTCGCAAACACTGGATAGAGATAGATACTCTCTTATTGATTGATAGATACTTTCAGTGCGGTGTTACTTCAAACGTTGGCTTAGAGGTGCAGATATCTATAGGTATAGTGGAAAATTTCCCCAACATCATAGACTGCGCGTTCAATTTGCAATTTTAATGCCAACCACAATAGAGGCGTTTAGATCGAACGTGCCTTGCATGCCATATGATGATTCAGATGCAGATACACCACCACCACCACCACCACCACGACACCACTATCGCCACGGCTAGTGTGTATCCGCATTCGTTCGCCTGTTTTGTGTCAATCGGCTGAGTATAGTTTCTCCTCTACTGTCACTTTTACTACACAAACGGCGGCAACGGCAACAGCGTGGCAGTTGAAATGCAGTGCGAATAAATAAAATTCCATGTGGCAGTATGCGGCCATAACCACTTAATCTGTGAAATCGGTCCTGACAACAACAAACGTGATGGAGACATCTTAGATACATATCTCATTTGGGGCGGTTAAATGAAGCTTAAGTGGCGCTAAACTTGCACTTTCTTTCAGTTATACTTGTAGATACTCCCGCCTGGCAGAAAAAAAGAAGACAAACGATGAAATTCATTGTTTAGACGAGTCGTGCTCGTCTCGAAGTGGGAAAACGTGCAACGCCTACCCGTCATTACCTTATTTTCATCATGATCTGTGAAAATCATCAGCAGATTGAATGTCGACGACGACGACGACGATCATGATGACGTAGACAACGTTAAGACTGCTCAGGCTCACGTACTTAGCCTCTGGATATTGTCTATCCGTGAGACGTCATCGTTGTTTCGCGTACTTATATGCTGTGTGCAATTGCAATTCTTAATCTTTGAGGCGCATGCGAGCATGACGAGTAGTAATGGTGATGACTGACGGCAGGCAAGCATGCTGGGGCTGTATGCTCCACCTCGCCACCGCCAGTGTGAATACAGTGGCACCAGTGATTGCATGGATAGCGAGCATAGAGTATCTTATAGCTTGGCTATATCATGTGGAACGTGTTGAGATTGTACGTCATTTCGGGTTATTTTATTGTTTTATGCGATTTTAATTTGAAATCGCTGCAAAAATGCAAAATACCATCTCTGAGCTGAGAGATATTGTGGGTTTGGTCGGTTGGTGGCTAGGAGTAGGCTTTCGGGGAGTTTGAGTTCTAATGGAGCTGTGAAGTGTCTGGTGAATTAATTGAATGGAATGAGATGTACGAGGAGGAAACTAATTCATACTTTTGTTATGCATGATTCGACGCTAACAACGCTGAGATTCATGGTTCTTTCTCAAGCAATAGCTTTTGATAAAATGCTTGCTTAGGTGCACACGATTTTGTCTACACTGTTGTTAGTTCTATGTTACTCTCCATTTCTTACTGAGTTATGTCTTTGAGATGGATTTTCGAAGGAGAAAAATGTGCTACAACTTCTGGGATCTCATTCCACTGTTTGCTAAGTAGATTTCTTAATCAATGATATTCCTAGTTACCATGGACAAATCCATCTGCGTAAACTCTCAAACAACAGATTTGCAATTGGTGGTTTGGCCAAAGCTCCAAGACCAAACACCGGAACACAATATTAAGCAACGTTAACCTTATATCAATTTTACATACTGGAAGGATGTCACTGTTAATCCTTGTACTGATGGAAACCACAATATCCTAAACCAGATTATATGCTAGATCCGAGGTAGCCATTGGGGCAGGTGTATTTTCCCTGTGATTTTGGTTGCTTAAACAACAGTGATGGCCCTTGACACTATGTATTTGGATGGTGTATTTTCTATTGTCCAAATTGTGTCTTTTAGGTGGAGCTAGTCACCCTTAAACCATTCTCTTTGCGAGACTGCAATTAGGTATTACTTCGAAAGGCTTATTAGCTAATCTAGCTTTCTGTGTCGCGCCACTTGCATCGATGATTGGTTACGGACTGCGGAGAATACGTAACTGCCTGCTCCGTATGCTCATTCAAGACAAAATGGTAAGCTGCCATATCCAACTCGCTAAAGATACTTGTGACAACTAGGGAGACAAGAGAGGAGTTCTGTAAATCTAAAATTGCTGTCTCCATATCCAGTGCTGGATTGTCTGTCTATCCTTGGCTTAAGGCTCTTCTGTTATATATCACCATCACCAACATGTCATCTGCAAAAATGTCGATGGGAATCATTCTAACAGCCCCGTTTGTTATGGTTCAAAAGACAGAGAAGACTTATATCTGCGCCCAGACTAAGGCGGCTGACATATGTGTAGAGAAGGCTCTTTTCAGCGTATCTAGGTCCGCCAATGCTATGCAGTATGCACGAGGGAGCTTTCCTCATTTAGGAGTTGGCACACTTTACAGTTTGTGGACTTATTTTTGAGGACAGCTTTGGTGCTATGGTCGGCTTGTTTAAGTCCGGCGGCTTCTAGCCCTAGTCCTTTATTCAGACAATGTCCCCGATGGTGGTGGAGTAAACTGCAAGAATCTGTTTAGCTACTGTCTTTAATGACGGCAACGTCTTCAGCGAGGCCAGATACCGTCACGTGGATTCAACGCCATTTGTAGGACTCCGTCGTACATGATGTTCTACAGTAACGGCCCTAAGACCGATGCCTGTGGCGTTGTAGTATTTTTTTGTTCCTTTAATCTGTATTATACCTTAACTAACTGCTATTAATTAGCTCGTATGATTTAGTATGGAGTATCCTTTCAATATTTTAGCGATTTTAATATTAAGCCTCACTATGCAGTGTGGCGCTGTTTCTCCTCTCTTGGCCTAAGTGAAGGCGCGTAGTCGCCTAGTCCTTTGAATGCTTTGCTCTAAGCAGTTAGGCCTATTGCCTTCAAGTGGCTCGACTTTACACGAGGAACTGTAGATATGACGACACTCAATCGGCAATCGATAGAAAAGACTTAAGACGTAAGACACGGCACCTCCTCTTAGGATTGCCTAGTAGACCACCTTCAAGTTCTCTTCCTCATCATCATTGGAATTCCTTAGCTCAAATGTAAATAAGTCATAATGCCTTCCTTGTCCAATTAACTAGCATTGATTAGTGAGTGGTTAAGCAAAACAAAAGCTTTTCTACTCGTAAGTGCCAACCTCTAAACATCAGGTCCCACGCTGATTAATTTCCCCAGCATTATTTTATAATTAGTTCATTGATTGCATAACCATCAACAGCTATTATTAAAATCCTCCCTCCCCCCCGTTTAGTGTGTGGTGCCTATCCGCCTTATTCTCATTCTCTCTTCCTGTATTTAACCAGATTCGCGGCCAAAGTTCGTTATGAAGTTGAGCATAGCCAGCGGTATAATGTAATTAAATTTGGTATTAGCTAATGTTATACAGTTGCACATTGATCAATTAACAAGCAATATATTCATTTGTCAATACATAATTTATAGTCAATAGCTGATAACCCACACACACACACAAACTCAACGTGTATGTGTATAAAATGGAACGTGGATCAAACCTACTATAGTAGAGCGCGTTGGTTTTGTAATTGTGCGGATGTCCTTAGTCCCATTCCTCAGATTATTTGCTCCTGTGCGCATTGCATTCACTTTGCAACAACCCTTACTGTTGGTGGTGGTGAATGGCGCGGGTGAAGAGACAGAAGAATCCAAACACGACAGGTGTATTTATGTTGCCTCTCCTCTCTCTCTCTCTCTTTCTCGTTTGGAAGGACACCCTCATCCCTTGGATGAATTTGAGTTTCAGGTCCAAAGTGAAGTGCAACATACTGACTGGCAAACAAAACAAAACAACACACTACACACTGCCGGCACTAGCCATATGGGTGGCGAGAGCCAACACAGTGATAGAGAGGGTCGACAACAACAAAGAACTAGAAGTAGCAGAAGAAGAAGAAGAAGAAGAAGTATGGGCGATCCTTGAACAAGGGTTGTGCACTTGTAACAACGACAAACGGCCGACGAAACAAGTGAATGTTGTATCAGATACAGGAGAGGTGGTCCCGCAATGCACTTTTCACTTAATTCAGTGGAAAGATACAATTTTTTGTTTTTTCGTTCGTTCGTCTTCCCTACCCGGCCAGCCACCCCCCTTAGGGCGCACACAGAAATGGTCAATTAACTGGCATTAGACATGACGACCTTTGATATTTTGTGCGAGTGTGTATCATTGGCCCCCTGGGGGATGGGCCCACACGTGACATATGATTTGTCAATATTTCTGCAGGGATTTCACCATAAAATAATCAATCAATGGCAATTTAATGAAAATCCCGTTTAGGGCATTTGCCATAGAATAAATATCCTTTTGCCGCCACCCCACTGTCATTGACTCTCGCACACATCTGTGTGTTGCCGCCGGCCGCTTCCATACATACGTACATAACATACATATATTAACCGGAGGACTTGTGTCATTTGATTTGCAAAACATGTGACCTATGGCGGTGGGGTAGGAGGTAGAATGAAGCATTAAGCCAACCAACCAACCGATAGAATATCAATCCTTGTCTTGCATATATAGTTGGGTATATATGTATATGTTACACTGGGCGCGCTATATGGGGAGTAACATGCACATAAAATGTTTTACAATGGCAGACGTATGGGAATTAGATACGATATGGGGTAATATAAATTTAACTGTAGAAATTTAACAGTATAAATTAAAGGTGATGCCAGAAGGGGGATGCATATCGGGCTTGGATTGGGTGGTGGTTCACACTGAATGGTGTTACTTTTTTCGGTTCATTTGAATATACCTTCAGCTGAGGAGGAGAACTTGCAGTTTAGTACTCTCGGCACGTAAAGCATAAAGCCCAGAGCCGAATGTAAATTTATGTAACTTGCAACTAAACACCTTGAATCCATTTAAGCAGTTTTTTTGAGTACCTTAGCTTCATTTGGGACGTAAACTAATGTGTCCTTTGCAGTTTCTGCAGCCTAAGGGTGCCCTTTAACGCCCTTTTCAATGAAGAGCACCTAAAACAATGCTTTTTCCGCTTAACTTCTAGCTGTATCTGTAGCCTTTAATCTGAGGATTGGCAGCCCAAGGATATCCTTACTGGACAGAAGCTTCACTGCCAACTGATTAATGAAGATCCTCCTTGAAACGTTGAGCCACCTACTAAATTGCGCCAAAAAATATGCACATTTCTAGTACTTTTTTAATATTTTTCTGTACTTTTCAGTACTTTATGTTCTTTTGCAGTACTTTCCAGTACCTTTTCCCTACTTTGTCAATATTTTTCGCCGCCTTTTATGATTTCAGTACCTTTTTAGTACCTTATCGTTACTTTTTCAAACATTTTTCAGGGCATTTTAGTATTCTTCAGTACTTTTTTAATATTTTTCAGAACACTTTAATATTTTTTAGTACCGTTCAGTAGCTTTGTTTGTTTTTTGGTACCTTTTCTGTACTTTTTCCATTAAAATTCTATTCTTTCGATTCGTTCTGCGATCAAATGTTCGTCAGGTGCTTAAAAGATCTCAGCTTCTTCTCCTCTAGAACTACTTTAGCCTTTCCCCTTTCAATGTGTTCTTTCTCTTTCACATCAATACTCAGGCTTTGGGATTAAACAAACCATTCTACGACTGGGTTCCTTCTGTTTCCATAAGGGCTGCCATACCTACCATCCAACCACTCTAATCTAGAAGAAGATGCAAATCGGCCTCATAAATAAAACGTCCCTTCAACAACTTGTTAATTTGTGTATAAATCCCATAAATCTAGTAATTAAATTTAGGTCGCCCCACAAATTTATGTCAAAACCTCCAAAAACCCATTAAAACCCAATCTGTCTGCAGCATCCGTGCAGCAAAAATTTGAGGAGAAATTTTTACTGTAGAATTTAATTTTAAAATGTGCAAATATCCACAGTTAATCAACAAATTGATCAATAAATTTTGATTTTAATTCCATCGATTTATGATTGTTAATAGCCGATATGGTAGGACCAACCACCAAACTGTCCTTTGCACAAACCCCCAACCCCCAACGCCCATACCCCAAACCGACGAGATCAAATCATCTGCATTCGTTTGGGAGAATAAATCTTTTTTCTGCCACCGAATTCGCGAAATCCCTTTTGTGAAAGCGCGACCAGAACGACGCACAAACACACACACAGAGTGTGCTCTGCCATATAATATTGTACGTTTCGGTGCGAATTTATTTCAACCATTCGTAGCGAATAAATCCACCAATGAAAGGCCAATAAATAAATTAAAATAATGGTTGTGTAGGCGCAATTTAAAAAGGATACACGCAGATATACGAGTATGTAGGTATGGTTAAATGCTTTCCGCTTTCCATACTCCACAGAGGGGCCGTGCAGCTTTAATATCCTTTTTTCTGCGCATAAATACACAAACACAACAAAATCTAAAATAATAAATTAAAAATTACTCCAAAAAAAAAGGATGTCACATGGAAATGCAGAGGAAAAATTGTTGCATTGCGCATTTGGTTGTTGATGTTGTTCACTAGGTGCTCCTCAATTCTATCTAGGACACTGCTGATAATAGGTAAAACAAAAAATTCAAATTCTATACCAAATAGGATGTGTGTATCTAAGCAAAAAATAAAAATAAATTGTTCTATGTATTTATTGAGCTGACAAACACGAATCAATCGATTGGAAATATCAATAAATTTCGTTCTCTACTCCTGAGAGAAAAGGATAAAAATAAATTCGAATTCGTGTGTTTTTTTTTTGTTCATTATTTGGTTTTGCAATACATTAAGGCATGGATGGTGCTTTATTAGCAGTAAAACGTTTGAAACCCTTTCCTTTTTGTGATTTCTCTTTTTTTTTTTTTGTGGTAAGGCAAAGGGTGCCTTTAGAGAAATGCAAAATCGTGCAAAAAAAAAACAAAAGGGGGGTTTCTACGATTGGCCAGGATTTATTACTGGCCCAAGACATATGTGACATTTGGGTTGTGTTCTCCTTGAATTGTAACTGGACTCAGTTAAGCGTGTAATTGGGTATTTATTTGCATTTGACAAAATGGCCATCTGCATTTGAGGATCTATTGCAATCGAAGGAGGCAAAATGGAAAGCGATCGAACAAAAGGAAGTGGACGGTAATCAGGACTATATTCTGTAAAGGGAATAGATTTATTCCATAAGATTGATATTGAGGAACAAAAATATTGATTTAGAAGAGTAGGTTATCTGAGGTTTTGTGGAGATATAAGGATATCATATCACACGAGTCGCTGCAGTATGTCCATTGCTATTCCTAGAAAGTTTGGTGATCTAAAATGACTTGAACGGCAAGTAGAACAGATGTCCTTGGTGTAATCCACTATATGGTTGCGTCATCAACAGATCTCATGATACTCCCGGTCATCATTTTCACTTTCCCGTTCATCTTTACGAAGATCGTGGAGGTAGGATGGTAAAATGAACTCGAACTCCCCTTCGATATTCTGTAACCAACTCCAACTCATAGGCAAGCATTCAGAAACAAGACCGGGATAGGTTTTGGATTTGATGGTACTATTTAGCATACTTATCTGATGACATCTCGTCCATAGCACGTCTTGAAATCCCCTTGGGGGGCATGCGAACTAAGAAGCAGCTAATCATTACGATACAGATAGACTCTGGGACTGGGGAAGGCAACCTACTTCTTTGCCAAAAAATCATAGCGATTCGGGAAGCGCCCTGCAGCCATTTTAGTACAGCAATGCCAATTCACTCTAGATGGGCAATCACCCTAGAACTGCTCTCATCAGAGTCGCAACGCACAGCAGCTATAAGGGTAATGAGCTGAGTATGCTATCCATACCTCTTGCCTGTGCTCTTCTTAGTTAGTATAGCAGATCGATCTGTACTCTGGTTGCAAGGGGATCTTTAACCAGCCGTAGAGTTCATTAAGAGCTGACAGCTAAGTGATTCCTTCTGCGAAGGGTGCACATGCTCACTGTCTTACTTCTCTTCTGGACGGTCTGAGTAAAAGAGCGAGTTTTCACGGTAAAATTTTTGACACCCACTTTGTCCTGACATGAATTGCGTAAGATGGCAATTGCAGTCTGTGCACGCGTCTGTTTGTCCAGGTGTCAATGCTGCGAATCACTTTGTGTGTTGACTTAGCTTTTATCGTACTAGCTTGTCAGAATGCTGGAGATCTAGCTCTCTCTTCATCACTTACCCTCATGCTAATGCTTGTGTGTGGCATAAGGTTCTCTTTGTGAGAATATCGGCAGGACCTCAACGGCTCTGAATGAGGAGAATATAGGTAAGAGCTTCTTAGTCAGTCTTATTCGAACTCCATGAACTAGAGTTCTCTAACAACCGACAGCACTCTCTGGCTTTCTTTTTCTTTCTTTTTCCTCTTGCTTCGTCTATCAAATAACTCTTCCATCTGCTTCCTGCAGAATTGATAACAATTTATCTACGCTATACCGAGAAAAAAACCGCTAAAACAAATAAACCCTACCTAGGGACCAAAGCTTAGAAAAACCCGTCCAACTTCTTCCTAATTTGTGTCCTAAATCCTGGGCTTAAATCTCTGCCGCAAAATAACTCGCTACCCTTCAGTGTGGGCTCTAATTCCTTTGCAAATTTATGAACATAAATCCTAAAACTTTCACTAAAATGAGTATTATTCAGCAAAAGTACACACCGACACGCACTAAGCTTCCCTCAGGACACGAATTTTGTAAAATTTTCCTCCTCCATGTCCAAATAAATTTTGGCATTTTCCCTTGCCCAAAAAGACGTGTGTTTTGTGTACATCACATCTTTCACAACTTTAACGCATAACTCACATAAAAATCCAACAAAAAAGTCGCGCGCGTACACCAACTTGCGTTAATATTTTATGCAAATTAGATACATAACATCATTGTTACGGTCGCTTCTTGTTTGAGACTCGCTTCGCTATACCTACGCTGTGAGATGTACATAAGTGCGTGGATGTGCACCTACTTGTTACAAAGAGAAAAAAGATTAATATTTTGTTATAAATTAAAAAGTTATTAGATTACACTCTGTGCTACACCTGTGCTCAATGTGCACATAAATATAATCGCTTTAGAGAGAAAAGAACACCGCGCGTGATATGCGCCCTTAAACTCTGCACCTCCTTGAAGAATATTTAAGCATGTTAGGGGTATCTTTTGATACAAACTCAACTCGAATGTTTACACAGAGATACATTTATAAATCATTACATCAATTTGACACGGCACGACGGTAGTAGATACACAAAGTATCCAAAACCGCAATTATCTACAATTGTGCGGCCGTTCGTTCGGCTGACACTCTCCCAGCACTAGCCCGGGCCGACAAAACTTTTGCAATAAATCCCTACTTTTTCGGCCCGGGTGGTAACACATTTTGTCTGTTATGTGTGCTTGTTGTTATTTTATCATCATCATGATCGTTTGGCGACAGTTTGCTCGTAAAGCATACCATAGACATATTCCAGAGATAAAACACATTATAGTATGTAATTGCGGCGGTAGTCATATTTTTCTCTACTGCTGTTGTCTTATCTTTTCAAATAATTATTCAAAAATATATATTATTTATGTTATCTGCTTGTATTTATCGGGGTTTCTTTTTTTGTTGTTTCTTTCAGGTAAGAGATACTCAGAATCTCTTGCGGGCTCGTTACTACCAGACTGGTTAGGTAAGTACTATAATTTTTTTTCTATTATTTTTTTATTTTTTGTTTTTATGATTTTTGACAAAATTTGTTTCGCCTTTTTTTGCCAGTCATATTTATAATTGGAAAACACAAATTAGTTTTAATTTTTTTGGCGTTTATTTTGAATTTTGTGTTTTTTTTTTTGTTACAACATTTTTTGGACTTATTTTGAACTTTTTTTCTGAGAAGGAAATTGGCTTTGAAATTTTTATATGTTTTTTTTTTTTTGTTGTTTAGAAAACACACAAACTTTTCAAATAAAAAATTGTTAGAGGCTTTTTTGGTAATCATTTTGAAAAGGGTACGCCTTGACGATTGAATAGATTTGCGCAGTTCAAAAACAGAAGGTTCACCGGATTTAGTAGGTTGACCAGATAACAGTCGAACACTTACAGGAAATAATTAAAATTAGTTAAATATTTGTAAGTTTTAAAGTGTTGAAAAGGATGAGGACGTTCGTATCCGCTGCGATCCAATCCGCAGTTAATAGGCTTTTAAAAACAAGGTTACTTGATTCAAAGGACAAGGGAAGCTAGGCTAATAGAGAAGTACATATGTTCATAAGTTCATCAGCCTCAACTGGACAATGTCTTGACATTCACATAGGTATTTTGCCATCTGAGACTTACTGCTCTCTTAAAATGAAATGAATGCCAGGAGAATATGCCTATCGCTATTCGAATCTAAGATCGGCCTAGCCAAAACATATCCTTTAGCCTTGTTGGCTGAGTTCATACTATGTATCTCTTTTACCGACGGTGGTGCTAGTGGTGCACTCTGGACAGTGTGTTCAAGGGGGAGTGCCTTCTATATGGGAATTTTCCCTTCGGCCTTCCTGACCCTGAACTACATTCCTAATCCATCTTGTTAGGATACTCAATTTCATACGGCGTATAGAAATGAAGGAGTCAAGTCCTCTACTACTACTACTATTGAACTCTATGTTAACCAGCCGAAGCGTAATTTTATTTGAGAGTATTGCTGTGGGTGTAGGTCGTAGAACACCCTTGATTGCTTGTTGATATTCGTACTGGTCATTTGGGTTTATCATGGCCTTCCATCGTACAAGACTCTTTCACGTGAGTATTGATGTATTTCCAGAACAACATTGATGGTCCTAGGCCTATGGAAGGGAGCTCCACTTGCTATGTACTTAGTGTACTTCAGTCTACGGTCCAGCACATTAACAAGGTGATCCCAAAGGATCAATGCCACTCCTGCCAGTTTAGGAAGTCTAAAGGGTAGTGTCTTTTGTTTGATTTTAAACAGCACCAGCTCCACTATCCCTGGGTAGTTATGTTAGTAGTCTATCTATAACCATGACCTATGAATAAGTATGTAAATATTAGACCAAAAACAGCCCATAGAGCGCCTAGAATCACGGCTAAATGTGTCCTTGGCGGTATACATTTCTGCACGTTACAGCAAGGACCTACAGTTTTACATCGTACCCGAAGGCTAGATGGGTTGAAAAAAAATTTGAATTCGAACTGTGAACCCAGTAGTCCAGCACACTAACCACTGAACTACGGCTTCTAGAACTGAGAATTGGAAGAAGAATAAGAGTTTATCTTCGATATATAGAAGAAGTTAGGTAAACATTCGTCTAGTTCTGGAATGGGTTGATTTGTTTTAAGAAGCGAAATTGATATCATAAGGACGAAATATTGGCAAGTGAAGGCAAGCTTTAGTAAAGTGAAATTGAAGATACCTACTAAAAGAAGAGTATAAGAAAATTTAAGTTTATGTTGAACCCTTGATCGGATGGTACTAGAGCAACAGTAGCAACCTCTTTTTTTTGACCAGAATTTGTTTGTAAATAAAAGCAGTTCTTTTTATTGTTTATAGACATGTAGCTCATCATGCAGTCGTCCACCATGCAGCATCTAATGGAATCAATAATTTTATTTTTACACAAAATACTATCTACACAATTGTGAGTCCTTGTGATTGGCTTTTTTGTATCACTCTTCCGCACCCGTTTATGCAATTTTTCCAGAGCACCTTCAATGCAATTTTGTTCGAAGTCTACACATTAGTACGGTACTAGCAAAATTTTGCGCAAATTTATTCGATCGTCATATGAGCCCCCCTTTTATCCACCACATTTAGTTTTTTTCTTTTTTTGATTTTTCACAATTTTTTTCTTCTAATTTTTGTATTATACAAAAAAAAATTCAACCAAATCCTAGTCGGTCTATTGCACACAACATTAGAGAGAGAGAGAGAGGGTATAACGAGAACGTAAAAGATTTAATTTCTTATAACAAATTAGAAATAAAAAAAAATATATATATATATAAAACTCTCTGGAGAAGGTAACTATTTTTTCTATATCTTTTTTAATGTAATCTATGTGCAAATATTTAATATGTAAATACAATTTTTTTTTTTATTCGTTATGTTGCCTGTTGTGATGCAAAAATATGAGAAAAAATACTCGTCTGCTTTTTCTATTTCTTTTAATATTTATTGTACATCCTTTTTTTGTGTAAATATAAATTTTCTTTAAAAAAAAAAAAAAAACCTTTTTCACTGTAACTAACAACATGCGCTACTTAAGTGTGTGTCAAGCATAAAATGTTATGTATGTACCCTCCTCCATCTATCCAATTAACAACGAACAAAAAAGGACTTGTTGTGTATGTGTGTGTCTAGTATCATGCCAATTAGCTGAAGAGCTCTCATCATCGCAAGCATTATATACAACACCTAGTTGAACAATCATAGAAACTTCAAACAAGCGAGCATAGTATCCTTTTTACTAGGCTATTATTATCTGCATGCGAATCCTTGTAATTAGCATAATTTAGGCATTTGACACTAGAGTAATTTTGAAACGGGAGAAAGGACCGTGATGGTTTTTGGTTTTAATGTCATTCTGTGACGTCGTGTCGGTCGGATTGTCACCAATTCCAGTCAATGACTGCAATAATATTAAGCATTGCAGTAGTTGTGGATAGTTATTGCTTAAGAGGGCGGGTGCAAGCTTTATGACGCAATTACATAATGCTTTCGATGATAATTTCAACACAAATTAAGGACATAAGGAAGCCAATCACAAATTCACTTGTTAGTCAACCTTTTCGATTCCATTAATGATGCAATCTTAAGTAACTTTTCACATTTATAACTCATTCTGCATGACCGCACCCCAAGATTACTACATACCCCCCTTTCGATAGACAAAAATTATGATATCATTCTCCAACAGAAAAAAAAATAAAAAAAATTCCATCATAATCCAAAGTTAGATACAATAATTTAATTCCATACAAGTTCAATAAATAGTTAGATACTCCGACCACATTTTTCAGATACACACAAGGCGGTGTTTACACTCGCGCGTATTTCTAACCACACAGTAGACAAATTGTAACAATACGACAGAAAAAATAAAAAAGAAGATAATATATTGTAGCACTACCCTTAGTGCCGTAAATAGTAATTTTGAAAATAGGTTTTTACTGATTCGACAGAAATGCTAAAATTTTCATCGAAATCATTAATTCAAGTTAGTAGTTGTGTGCGTGTGCCTGTGTGTGCTGTATCTGAGTGTGTGCCAATATCAATTTATTACAATGTTTGTCATTGTACGGGGAACGTTTCTAAAAGTGTAATTTTCTAATGGAATATTTTAGAGGTTTTCAACTGGGAAGAGCTGGATTAATTCGCGTAGAATGTTGGGTTGCCACGTCTTGAGGTTTTGGTGGCTTGTATTGGAGTGGGCCTTGCTAAGGACTTAGAACCGAAATATATGACAGATAATTGTGATAAATGACAGCACATAGGGTATAGTAGAATATGCAGATACAGTACTTGCAACTAACACTTAACTTGCCTACTTATTGATGCCTATTGCCATTACTAAAATAATAACCATTAGCCGCCAGTAGAGGATCTAGGTGTGTCGTAAACTGCAAATGTTTGCAGGTATAGCAAGGACCTATAGTTTTATGCCAAAGGGTTTTTGGGAAGCATTGTCATGACAGTAATACTCCCCAGACACTCCCAAGAGGCAGAGCTGTGGAAAACTACAGTGATATTTTCTAAGATTCGAACCTGGAACCTCCTATGCAAATAGTCTCCAGTTCTATCTACATCAAGTTATATACCAAGCTGCCATCAGTCATTGGATCTCCATAGTAAGATTTAAACTGCCACATGGCTGCCTAGTCTAGTGATTATCCAAACTGACAAAGATTCAGGGACTAGAGTGCATAGCTTCGACTGGTGCAATCCGAAAAACGACAATAGCAGCAGCTGGGGGTATATACTCAGGGTGCACATCCCTCAAAATGGACGTTAAAAAAATGCATCTCGATGGTCTGAACCTTTGTCTCTCTTCTCTGAGTACTTGGACATCATCAAAGGATCATGCCGTGTGTCTCGAAAGTCTTTAACGAACTACGACAAAGAGAAAACCAAATTCATCCTCGCTCTAACCACAGCAAGCTTTGCGTTTTTCACAAAAACCATTACTATTGCTTTGCTCAGGATGTTGCGACGCAGATGTAGAGGAAGAAGCATAATATTTGCTTTCAAATTCTTGTAGCCTATAAGTGAAAGGAAAAAAGACTTACCTAAAGTCTATACCTCTTTAGCCTTTTGCCTAAACGAAATGGCAACACAAGTTCCATAAACTGCGCATGACTCTAACTACCACAGACAAGACAAATGTGTGTGGTCTCCTTAAAAAAAAAACATGGAAGCCTGACGTTTTCCAAAATGGCGGAATCGTTAAGAACTATACTCAAAGGCTTAGGTTTGACAATGTGATAGAGAGATTCTATCTGTTAAATTCCGACTTGTCTAAACTTTACATAAGACAGTGATACAAATTCTCAACAGATTTCGAAGAAGTAAACGTACTTTTTTGAAAAATTCGAACTTGTTACTTAAAAGGGACTAAAATTGCCTTTAATCAACAGAAACATATCAGTTCCTTAGACAATTGACATCTATGTAGTTCGGACAAGAGTACTTCACATCATACTCCTTCAAAGCTCGAGCGACAAAGAGCATCAGCAACGCCTTCCCGCCATCTTGTTCGGAGTTCTACAATGCGGTTGATCTACATCCAACCCATGAGCATGATTTCTGTGGAACATTCGGACAGGGTGTCAAGCTATTCTGCCTGCCTATGTGACAGGCGTTGCAGGGTGTGTCCAATTCACTGGCACTCTTTCGAACACTTACCTAGTAATGTCTATAGATTCGTGACTCAATCTTTGATAAAGTAGGCAAAAGGTGTCGGCACAGTCGCGGTCCGTATTTTACTATTTGTACACGAATACCTACATCATTGCGGATTCTTTTGGTTTCTTCCTAAAGCTGGGATTTTAACTCCATGCTAAATGTTTCTTTGCAAGAGAATTAATGTTCAAATACAGTCGACGCGCCTGCTACACCAATGCTTTTGACGTATGAAATACAGTCTCTATGGAACAAACAGAAGTGATATGCCGGTTTAGCTAAATGCCGGCTAAGTAAAGTTACTTACTTAAAAGGTTCCAGACCGCTCTGGAGAGTCTATCATCTTCTTCAGTTCCAGTTTTGAAGACTAAGTTGTCTGGTATCTTCAACTTTTGTACCGGCCATCTCGAACCTGGGGGCTGTGATTCGTAGATGATCTTGATCACAGAGCTCGGCCTTTATCTTCTCTTCCATTCGCCTTCCTCGCACATGGGACATATGTATTATCCGACGGAGTATTTTCCTCTCGAAGGTGTATATAAGTTTCCATCCAGCGCTCGGCGTAAAAAAACAGAGCTGGGAATATGAGCGTTCTTAAGAGCATTATAGAGAAGATGTTAACCCAGTTTTTTACCAAATTAAAGTAGAAACGTTTCTGTTCTTCACAAAGCTGACATTTGTCATTGCAGTCAATAGTAACGTTCTGAGATAAATAAATGACAAATTCCGTAGCTCCAACACATGAGAGAATTTGGAATACATTTGCTCACAGAAGTAGTTCATCTATAAATGGAGATTTAACACCAACCATCAACTCATAACTTCAATTCCCCGACAGATCTCTCTGGATGCGTTTCCTTTCACGATTCCGCTGATCCTTATCCTTAAGCCTCCACATAAATTGAAAAGTCTTCAAATTCTCTGGCATCTTTCACTTTTATCGGCCACAATTTGTTCGTTTTCTTTTTCTTCCCCAAAGAATGAGGACATCAACAAATTCCTCCACTATTTTCATAATATTCACACATAACATCGTGTATCCCCAAATTAAGTAAACCAGACAAAAACAACAACAAAATCCGACCCAAAAACAAAAAAACACAAGCAAATTTTCCAATATTCGTTTGTGGTGGTGGGTGCGTCGCGTCGGTGGCAGCGGTATTGCCATAACAGTTGAGGCGCATAATATGCGGAAGGTAGTAAATTAATCAAAAAAGGAAATGATTAAACATATTTCGATAAAACAATGAGAAAAGAACAAAGCAAATGCCAAACAAGGGGGAGGCCAGCAAATTATGTAATAATTGAGAGTGGAGGCGCCCTAGCTCCCCCATCTCTAAATATTTATTTGATTAGGTGCAATTTTTATTTTGATTGCTTTAGTGTGTGCGCGCGGTTTTTTTTTTTTTTTTGCTTTCTGTTTTCTGTATAAAAATAGATCAAAACAAAAAGCGAATCTAAATAGAATGTTTTGTTTTAGTTTTTTGTTCTTTGGCGGAGAGTTAAAAATATGTTTTGTATCTCTGTGGGGCGAGGTACCTTCTCCCCCTTTTACCCTTCTCCCCAATGGCAGTGACTGTAAAATGTGCTGAGTAAGACTTCAAAAGCATTGTGTGCGCGCAAAAAGAACGAACGTACCTACTTGATAGATACTTTGTTCTTTGTGAAGTTCACAAGCTATTTAGCTATTTAATTTTTTTTTTCGATTAGAATTTATGCCAGTGTTTGTGCGCCTTGGCAAGCAATTAATATAATTTAATGGAAATTAAATTCACATTTTGAGCAAATTATCATTTGTTGATGATTTTTGTAATTTATTTCATTTTTTTTTTTCTTATTACTCTTTAGAGTTCAAGGTACGCTTAAAAGGCGAAAAGGCGTTTATACACGCGGTATGTTTATTTTTGATTTGATTAATTTGAGTGAACAAAAATGATTTGTGTTCATTCATTTATTCGATGGAATGTTGAGAAGAACGATGGGGACATTCGTTTGGTTTATTATTCACCTTGAACTGAGTACGCGGTGATTTTGAAAAGAAAAGCCATAAAGCATCTGGATTTTGATGCAGATGTGACGTTGCAGGAATGCACAAAGGAGAAGAAATCTGTTCAGAATGGTAGTCAACAATTGATGGGTTCCATGACAGATTTCGGGCTGTTTTGGGAAGCAGAAAGTATACTCGGACAATACGTATGGCCAAAGTTCAGAAGTTGAGTGTACAGAATGTCCAGAAGGATAACATTTGTTACAAATAACCATCAGGATTTCAGCAGACATACAAGCCGGTATGATTTCGAATAAAATATCTCCTGAAAATTATCTTTGCTTCAACAACTCTTGCTTGAACACGGCTAGCTCCAAAGCGAATGGCAGTGTTGATATTAAGTCTAACGAACTTAGCGTTAGCATTGTCTTCTGCCTCCCTCATCACTGTAGTCTACTTCGGGCAAAAGGTTTAGACTCCTTCTCCACATTCCCCATCAAAGGTCGTCATCGCTTATTGCTCGAGTTTCATACAGACAATGGGGCGCTTAAACATTAACTTTAGCTGGGTGACAGACAAAAATTTATTCCAGGGGCTGAAAGGCTCACTAAACAAGCCTCTTGCCTTTGGGAGAATAGCGTCATAGAACCATAAGGTACCGTGTAACATCTCCTGGCAATTATGAGCCAACTACAAATGCTCTAGGGAGTGAAGCTATTTTAAAACCTTCTTTTGTTAGACCTTTGCATCCAGATCGGAGAAATATCGCATACTGCTTTCTGTCTTCTTGTTGTCATTGAACTTGCCCTTCGTTCATGAAGCGTTGTGATGAAATTTGGATAGAATCAGAGGACGGGAATGAGATCGAGTGGGGAACGTAAGAATTAAGGACGAAAGCAATATTGGGTAGCCATTTTCCCTAATGGAACGATTTATGCTTAGAGGGTTTGACATAAAGTGCGAATGATCTCGAAAAGGATCCTAAAAAGTGTCGCCTCCGATTGAAAGACTTAGAAACAGGCGGTTGCATTAGATCAGACTGCTATCCTGTTCTTCTGTGGGAATTGCCGCTGAGAATTTTCAGACCGAGATAGATGAAGGGTTCACCTGAACATCTGATCATTGAAGCGAGTGCTATGTCTGTTGAAAAAGACTTTTTTTTTAAATAGATATACTTCCACGCGTCAGTCGCTCTTTAAACATCCAAGCTTGAGGCTCGACTTTGTCTCTAAAGTGCCATTGTTTGTGACTAAAAGTAACCTTTTTCCAGAAGTGCAACTACAACTATTTTAATCGATTTCTTTTTTTATACTCATTTAAGTAGTACCTGCTTAGCTATACTACCCCACATTTCTTATCCAATAAATAACAATTTCCGCTGGGACTATGCGAGCAAATGTCTCATTTATCTTTCGCTATAAATATAAATCATTTGCCAGTGTCATTCTCTAACTTATAATCATTCAAACACGAGTCGATAGCTTGTGCGTTAGCAGCAGTAACAAAAATCCGCAGCACGCTCACACAAAAACAAAAAAAAGCAAAAAAAAAGGAGAAATCTTCCCACCATTTTAACCCAAATGAACTTCCAATTTCCAATTCATGTTCATGAAATTACGAGGCGTGAGCTCGAACACGCATATTCCTAACCTATACATTTCTGGTTTCTTTTTTTTTTTTGTGTTTTCCGCATTTTTGTCGCTCCAATCCCTTTGGATGGGATATTATTCAAAACAAACAACTAAACACAACCTTTTCTGTTCCTGGTTGTTTTTTTTTTTTTTTTTTTGCTGCCACCCACCTGAACACATGCACACCCCGTCATTTTGGTGAGACATACTACCATATATCCGCTTAGTCCAATTAACTAATTTCACCAGGCTCTACTAGTAAGTAGGATCTCTACAGGGCAATTAAAGTCGAAAACAAAACGATAAGGTGTAGATTTGCGTATGTGTGGTGTTAGTGTGTGTGTGTGAAAGGACTCTAGTTATATTTGCTTCCTGTTCGAGCACTGATAACATTTGTACGTACATAATTTCGTAAAGGTACCTTCGGTGTGTACTTTGCGCCTATAAAAGTATGTGTATGCAGTTAGTTGGGAGAGTAGAGAATATTGGCGTACTTGCAATTCATTGCAAGGAAGATACGAGGATGTATGCAACGGCAGTAGACTCACGAAAACGTTTAGGAAGTAATTAAACACTCATTAAGTTTTGCGTAGCCTATGGGTTTGGTAGCCCAGTGCTAAGTATAGAATAGACTGGGAGTGTGAGTAAATGGTGTGGGAACGCGTTGTACTTCGGATGCAATTTAGAGGGAATGGTGTGATCTAATATTTGTTAAAGGATTTAAGGCGGTATTTACAATAAGTATGAGGAAGTTGCTCATTTCTTCAATGCCTAGTCAATCTGAAGCAAAAGACTGGATCCAAAAGCCTGGGAATAAGACTCCAAACATTTTCTAGAAAAATATTTGAATTAATTTGAGGGCTAGAACTAACCGCAGAAGCCAGTAAATTTGAAAGTTATCCATGAATTTGTCACTTGTCGTTCACTTTAAAAGTTTTCCTTTTTTAATTTTCTCAAAAAATGGCTCGAAAGTCTGAATTATCTCAAAAAGTGGGCGTGGTACTGGGCGGATTTTTAAAATCTTTCAACATACACTGACTTTGATCCAAAAAATTGATATTATTTGAAGTAAATCGACGAAGAACAGTTGTTTTTTTATAAGAAAAACGCCTCTAAAAACTAGGCGTGGTCATACATAAGGTATAGAAGATTCGTAGACCAGGCAAGATGTTTTTTTTTCTAATTGCGTGTCATTCGGCTGATTTTAAAATTTTTTACACTTTACACTTTTCTAAGGATCAAAATTTCATCGACCTAAATCATAATTTGAGGCCCAAAAACTGGAGATACAAAGAGAGACGGACGAACGGTCGTAGCTTAAAGCGAAATGTAAATTAAAGTGAAAGTTTTGAGCTGTCAAGAGGTCAAGTCAACATGAGCTTGCAAAGTCCTTTTCGAATTTACTGAAACGTCATTAAAGCTATGTATTTTTAATTAGTTACATTTGCTACTTTAGTTACACCAGTTATTTACACAAAGAGACGTAACTAGCTATCTCCTGCAATTGGCTTGGGAACGAACTTAGACATATTGGGTTATAAGCTATCATTTTTTCCATCACACCATATTGCCTACCGATCGGATTTCAAAAACCATCTCCTGCAACCTACCCACTCAAATGCTGCACATCATTTTGTAGCCCACTTTTTATTAGACCCTCGTAAAATTCAATTAAAACCGACATTCCATCACCAAACAACCTAATAAAATCTCATGTGTAGACCCCTTATTGATTTTTACCGCACATTAACGTCCTTTTGGCCCACTGATCTACTGATTCACCCTATTCCCTTCGCCACGGGAAACCCCAAAAAAACAAGTGCTTCCTATCTCTATTATGTAAGCATGTTTCGAAAAGAAAAAAAAAAAGGGTTGAACAAAAATTCGATTCGTCGACATTAATCTCATCCGACCGTGTGCACTGTGACACACATATACACGCATATCTTTCTATTACACCAACAAAAAGCAAAAAAGGATACGGCGAGGGAAATTACCTACCTACGCTTACAACTTTCTTTCTGGCTGCAAAAATATACAAATACACAGATCCTTCTCTCCAGCATTATACATTATATGCGTAAAACACAAATCCGAAAAGGATAACCCAATAATTCACGTTATCCTTGTTTGGTTTCTACATTTCTTCTTTTTTTTTTCGCACATAATATAACCGCTTGCCATTTGAGAGAATCTGTGAGTAGGTATCTGTGTCCGCTTATGTGTGTATGTATATATTTTTCTTTTCGCCGGGAATCCTTTGCTCGTATTTGTATATTAAAGGACATTTATCATTTGCCGTTTTCGGGGGTGTGTATACCTACATATAGAGTAACACTTATACAAAACGGATGAAATAAAATACACAAGAGAGGAGGAAACCAACAAAACAAGCAGAAAAAAAATATCCTCATCATCGGTATAAGAAGAAGAAGAACCAAACAAGAAGGAAACGAAGAAAGCAGAATAAAATGTTGTGCAGATTTCTTTTCCATTTCCCGAGAAGCCCTCTACATATACCTACATCAGTACTTTTCTCCATCACATTACTGATGACGAGGACGAAGACGAGGACGCGCGACGCACTGTGCGGTGCAAATTAATGGCCTACATTTCAGATAGATGTGTGTTGTTAGCCTATATAATATCTACAACAAAATAAAAGAAGAAGAAAAGCCATTTCACCATTTCACCAGCCTACTCAAAAGGAAGGCTACTACTACTACCTGCGGTACCGTGGATGGTTTAATGTTTGGCGTACCTGAACGCGTGTCAGTCATAAATCACCCAATACGACACACAGTTAAATGGTATAAGAAGAAGGAGCAGCAAGAGATGCGGAAGAAGCCAACAGAACACACAGCCCACCCCGGGGAGAGAGGGAGAGAATGAGCGAACCCACCACCGCCACCGCTACACAAAAAGGACCTAACTCAGCCTTTTTTTTTGTTCCTGGTTTTTGGCTTCCTTTTTTTTTGGAAATTAGAGAGAAAGTTTATTCATTTGTTCCTTGAGGCGTTACGCACACATTTTATCATTTTCTAACATTTCACTGTGCTGTATAGCGGTATGTCGTCGTCGTCGTCGTCGTGGTCGTGGTCGTTTTGTGCTGGCGATGGGTTGCCTAATGTAATTTTTGCCAATAAAATCCCATGAAAACGGGTGTGGCTATTGTTTTTAGATTGAATTATAGCAAAGAATATGGTGTGTAGAATTGAAAGATTTCAAGAGGATATTTTACGGGGGAGAAGAGGAAATGAGCGGTTTTAACACACACCTTCTTTGCTGTATTCGGGTGTCATTCACCGTGATTTGGGACCATAAATGGAACTTGTTTTGAAAGGGAATGAGTAAGAGATCTACATTTATATAGAAGAAGGTCGAAGCAGTGCCATCTAACGATGAATGGAGGAATTTACCATACCGATACAGTGGGCACAGAAATTTATCCATCAGTTTTGATTTAGAAGATAAGTTTATTGGATGCCCAGATTCATTCTCGTTGTAATCGAAAGAGAAAGGGAAATGCACCTAAAACATCTTGCCTCTTGCTGCTGGGTACCATGTCACTTAGGTTGTCGCGGAATATTAGGCAAGTTGCCGCTGGAATAAATACATAGTCTGCGCCTACATTATCCACGCCAAAGGAGTGAAGGCACTCGTCGAGTAACACCGCTTGGGCACTTGGCACACAATGAACAAAAGCAGGTCCACAGGATTCCTAATCGTGGATCCAAGATCTCAAACGTTATCAATGGAGGCGTACCCTATAACTACTTCTAGATGACAAACTCCAGCATAAGATGTGGAGACGAAGAGAAAGCTAATACCATTGCGTGCACTTGTCAATCTCTAGCCAACATCGGAAAGGATCTCTACGACCTTACCAACGCCTGCAAAGCTAAAACCTCTTGGCGTTTCCATCATCTTCGGCTTGGAACACACTTATGAAGCTGAAAAGTATAGTTCAGCTGGTTCCACTGATTAGATTCCCTGTGCTATCCGTGATGCCCTATATCCAAGTTAAGTTCTTGACCCCTTTTCCTTGCTTGGCTCTCTTTGGACGGACGTTTCGTATATAGATTAAATCCCAAATCACTGTAGAATGTCAGGTAGTCTCGCCTCGACCTACCGACTAATATATTCAATTAGCAGCTTCTTCTATTTAGTATTTGAAGGCTTATTCTCACTCAAGACTTGGCTAAACTGAAGGCCATTCAGATTTCTCACTGAAAGGCGCCTCTCAGCCGACAGAAAACTACGCATTTAAGCGTCTATTTGTAGTTCTGCAGCTGTACATACCAAATGAGAATGTAGGACTTGACAGACTCCATTTGATAGAACTTGAATAGAAGTTAGCCATGCGGCCAAAGTTACAAAATAATGCAGCAATGCCATGCACTATGAACATATGTAGCCTGAAGCAAACAAGGGAAGCAAGGTTTTTTCTTCTCAAGAAGGCCACAAGGAGCTCGCAGAGTGCCAAGGCCTAGGTATACGTATTGTAAGCGGAATACATTTTAAGACGGGCAGAAGGAAGCTACAGTGGTATGACGTATTAGAAGGATGGAAGGTCTTCAAGAAACTTTTTCGTGACAGCAAATGGGCTGTCGTGAAAAGCTTTTTAGTATTCGAATCTTACAAGCAGAGTAGTCCAATACTCCCGAGTCTTGTGACGGACAATGGTGCCCCTACAACTGGACTCGGGTAATTCTCCTTTACCAAATCTCAAATCTAAATGTAGAACTTTAAGGTCCTGTCTACAACACCTCACTTGCACCGACTACAATTTTGGGTCTTTCCCAGATTTCGTTTTTGGAAAAAGAAATCCCGTCTGATAGACTACCAAATCCATCACCAGAAACTGTCAATTCCTAGACCCTATCTCTTCTTCTAGTAGAAATACCTCAATGTAACACCACCAAGACTTCATACATTTCCCATGAATCAAGGTAAACTAACAATCCAAACCGCCACATCTGAATGGAATGCAAATTGTTAAGTGTCTTCACCAAAAAAAATCCATCTACAATCACTAGTGTATCTTTTGTGTGACAATGTTTTCCCATCGTCAAAACTGTCCAAAAATAATAAAGACATCGCATCGTGTGATCGTGATTAGAATAAATAATCGATTTCTACACACGTTTTCCCTTTCAGTCGAGTCACTGACTGTCTTATAGAAACTAACTTCGTTTATATTTTTTTATGCGAAAAAGAACCAAAAAAAGGGATTTTTATTGCGCTATTTGTTTTTTTGTTTTTTTGTTTTGTGTGTTGGCAATCAAAAACGACCGAAAAAAAAAGAGCAAAGATACAACGTGACACATGTTTGGCTAAAAACCTAAAGATGATGTGTGAATTGACATCATCATCATAATCAGCATATCTTCTTGGCAAGCGTGTATAGATATACAGATACTTTTAGTAGAACACACACTGAATGTGAGTGGAGAAGAATTAAAAAGGGATTCAGTTGACATTTGATTGTTTGTTTTGTTTTTTTTTTTTTGGTTTTTATGAAATAAAAAGGAGAAACAAACGTGCAAATTTAAAATTCATGTCATGATGAAGGTGGCTGCCAGTCTCGGATAGTGTATCTTAATGTGCTTGCATGCGAACTTTTATATCTTTTTTTTTGTTTTGTTTTTCTGCGCTCGACTGTTGTGTAGGTTGATAGTTGTCATTTTAGAGAGATTAACATTTTTACAAAGTGACAGTGACATCGTTGTGTTAAAATTGCAATTTGAAAATGTTTTACTTTTGTTTCGCGTGAATGTTTTGTAATTCATGTGGTGCATGGATGGGTTGTTGTTCCTTTAGGCACTGAGCAATGCCAGGGAATGTTGAAAGGACGATAGCCGCTAGTTATTAAATATTTGTATCGTCTGTTGTTGTTATTTCTTCTTATCAAGTCCATTGACATACAAATTGAAGCGATCTTTAGGGTACAAGCGATTTTTAGTTGGTACTCAATCTTCCTTGAGCGTCAGGTTCGATCAGTTGAAAATTTCGGCATTTTAAGGACATATCAAGTTATCAATTTCGCCATTAAAAAGGTCTGGAAATGACGAATAATTTCAAACAAACTAGCGAACTATTTACAACCCTATGGGCGATGGCGAAAAGTTTCCACCACCCTGTCGGAGGCCAATCTCTGTAGACTGCATGAAGACCTCCAATCGGGTGAGGTTCATAGTCAACACCTCTCGACTGGTAACACTGATTTACTGATATGCTGTGCCAACCTTCTAGCAGATCAATGACAACCGAGTCAAGATCCAATAAATCTTACCGGAGGAATAGATCAAAGAAGAATTGGAACCAAGGGCACTTAAGTATTTAAAATCTACGCGAAAGGCACCAATCCATTACATCCTTCCAAAGTCACTGTTTCATGCAGCGTTTATAAAAGAAAACATATCGAAACCATATTTCTCAGTGGACGCCGACGGCAACACTGTTACAGTAACTTTGAGTTCTGTAGACTTGGAGCAAAAACTTCTAGCTACCGTGCTCGGAGAACAGTATGACTGTATAACCAAGCAAATAGCGCCAGCGTTGTGCCATTGTAATGGTCCACATGATTGCCGATTTGACCACTGCATACAAGCTACAAAAACATGGCAACCCTGACCCAGTATCTGCACAGCAATATTCTCTTGCCGACAATTTCAATTGCCAAATGTTCATTATGTCGTTAAACATCAAAACGTTGCTAATTTTTTGGACAACATACGAGTTAGTTCATCAAGTTTTTGAGCGTAAGGTTCGATGTTCGAATCCCGGATAGTACGAGTCTATGCTTAAGAAGCGTTCGAGCTTATACTTATGAATTGCGATGAGAAAGCTTATAGTTATTGAATTGAGATGAGAAAGCTAATGCAATTTTTTTTTCCCTTTGGATATGACATAAAATGTCGGTACGGCAGTTATTCATCAGCGAAAATCTCGTAATGTAAGCTATGATTCACAAAAGAACAAAAGAAATGTGAGGCTAAATGAGGAGCATGCAGGTGACGTTTTAAATTTGACAGTTCACAGGAAACATTCGGTTACTCGCAGAAAAAACAGCGAATTGTTAATTTCTTCACAAAAACCAATTAAAATTCAACTATATTTATACTAAAAGATAAATTAAGTAAACTTTCTTCTTCTGCAAAAGTAAAACTGTGAATTGTACGCCCTAAAATATGCTTAAAATGGTTTGTTCGCAGTTTGATCATTCGCCGATTGATGAGTTGTGAATGGAGAATGGAGAATGGAGCCCTTAAATCACCTAGAATCTTTCAAACTGTTCGTGTAGGCGTATGTTTTTCCTTGACAAAGCCTCCTCTATCTCTATCGATAAATCTTTTAAAATGTCTTTAAGGAACCCATTAAAAATTCATCAACCCCTGGCGAGATATGGCAAAAGAAAAAATTTCCCTCCAAATTACCCTTAACGGAAGCTCAAAGGCGACCATTAATCTCTTTTGCCAAAGCTTCACATCTTCCGCAGCACACGCACACAGTAAAGGAGCCTAAGAAACAAAATCGATTAAGAAATCAATTTACCGAAAACATCATTCTGGCTGTTCTTATCCACTTTTCGTCCCGCGCTCTCATCCCATAATTTCCATAATTAAGGCAATAAAACTCGGCTAATCAATTGTACAAAAAAGAAAAAGCCTAACCCAAAAAATACCATTCCTCTGAGAAAAAAAAAAAAAAAAACATACATAGATACAATTGTATATCGCGCGCATCAATATTATAGCCAACAGCAGTTACGCAATAATATCGCCTTTCTGTCCCCACTTTTTTTCTAAAAAAAAAAAAAACAAGAACTTCCAACAACAATAAGATCTCATACCAAACAGCAGAAGCTACAAACGAAAAGAAAAGACGAAAAAAAAAAAAAATCCCAATGGAATGACCCATATATTTTCCCGTTATGTACATTATCTCTCTCCTAAATCTCTCTACTATACCCATCTCGTCTCGAACCCCCCGCTTTCGAAAAGAAGAATGTTGGTTGGTTGGTATATTCCTTTTTGCTGGGAGACGAATCCCTTCGTCGTAACGAACTGTTTTTTGGGGGATTTATTGATTTCGCCAAAAACCATTCTAAGGCTCGTTTCCAGTGCCATAAATGTGAGCCGAGTCGAGCGGCCCAAAAATTGTATTCATTCGCTCGATTGTATGGGTTTGTCCATAGTTCATTCGCAAAAAAAAAGTCGAACCAGCAGCCCCCCCTCCCCAGAACAAGCAAAAGAGCTCTGGTTGCCGACAGCAGTTAAGAATTTAAGTCCAGGACTCTCAAATTCACCTCGTAATTTATATCCTCAAAGAGAAAAAAAAAAACGCACATGTATGGGTTAATTCCTGGTTCTTTGCTTTTGTGAATGATTTTCTTTTAACCAAATTCACTTTCTCGCTCTTATTTGTTTTTTGGTTTTTATTCATTCTCAGAGAGCGCCAGGAGCCCCCCATAAAACGAAACAAAATGGGGGTTCACCCACCATAAAAGCTATAAATCTACTACCCCATGCAATAAAGCATTCTCAATTCGCACAACGACGACGACTATAACGACTATAACGACGCAACGACACAACGAAACATGCGCGAATTTTATTGAGCACAGCGTAGGGCATAAATTCGCTTCTAATTTTTTTCTTTGTTTTGGGCAATAACTCCATCTGACGAGTAATCCGAAAACCATAAAATATACCGGCAAAGAATCTCATTCCCTTTTGTTTTTTTAATTCTTAAAATTTCGCATAATCCTCGATCAAATAGGCAATAAATTTCACTATTCACTAAATGCCTGAACACTTTGACAGGTAGCTGTCAAAAAACACCGACTTTTAACGGTCATTTAGTATATTTTAAGATTATTCGCGCAACGGCTTAAACTTACAAACACGCGTCTCGCATCAAATCGTCTTGTACACTCGCCATTCATTCATCTCTCAGACTCACTCACTCATTCGACTGCTGGGTTGTGTATGATGACAACAAATATGGCGTCGTATATTCTCAAATAGGAACAAACCAACACACCATCAATAGTTTTTTTTTGTATCTCTTTCTGACTAATGGCAAAGTGCCGGTATATGTTTGTTTCACTCGAGAAACATTGTTTATTGACTTGGCAACATTTTTTTTTTTTTTCTGTGTACAGCAACAAATGTTGATGAATCATTTGATGAGAAGAGAAAGAAGACACTCAATGTTGCGGAAGCGAATTCATTTTTTCTTTCTTTTATAACTTAGTGAGATGAATTCGCCGTAGTGGCATCACAAATCACTACTGGCGCTCTACACAAACACAAGCGCACACGTGGTGTCGCGTATACATATTTATAGAGGGGCAGGTCAATTGAGCGAGAACCATGCACCAAAAGCGTTCATACTTTTTAACTCACTGATTGATGGCGGGGATTTTACTGTTTTATTAGATCGTTGGTGCTCGCCTTTAATTGTGTGCGATATTTTTGCAACTACTGTGGATGGTGGGTTGGTTGTTGTTGGAGGGGAGTGTGTTGTTTAGGTTTTTCTTTCCATTTAAATTGATGGTGGGGTAGAAAATTTTGTTGGTTTGGAAAATAGAAGGGGAAAAACTGGCAGAGCAATGGGTTTTTCGCTTAGGCTATGCCAAGTAGTGGAATTTTTGTATAGCCTTCTATGCGTTTGTGTGTGTGTGTGTGAATGGGAATAGAGAGATAGATAGAGAGGCTGGGTTATTTGTCTTGTGAACCGCCATCATTCATTTTTTTGTGCCGTTTTTGCTGGATTCTTGTGTTGTTCCCCTTCTATGAGGCTGAGGCAGAGAGTGTGTGCTGTTTCTCTCGTTCGGGTTGTGTGTACGTTTTAATGGCCGCTCTGAAGTGTTTATAGTCGGTCACCGATGTGATGGCACGGAAGATTTCTCAAATTGCAAGGTAGTAGCACTGAGTGAAAATGGGGTGGAAAATACCTTTAGTTGGTTGTTTTTTTTTGTTTTTTTGCTCCATGGGGTAATGCAGGGCGACGGATGTTGATGATTACTTAGATTTGGCAAAGGAGAAGATGCATATTTTATTAATCAGTAATTGTTAATAAATAAAATTAATTATAACAGGGATGTAGGTTATTTCAAATTGAGTGGCTGGCAAATGCTCATTTTTGGGGGGTGAAATAAAACGAAAGGACACTTGTTCTAATGAATAAATTGGTTCAAATAATAAAGGCTGAGATTCAGAGGAGACATTCAGATTGGGAGTTCGCTGCAAAAAATTTTATATGTAAGGGTCGTACCCACCGACGGAAGGGTAATGGCTTGTACTCATTTCATTAGCTAGAGTAAAAGATTTGTGAAAGTTACCCATCAATTTAAATATTCGTAGGTATTCAAACCTCAAAACTTTGAGCATAATCTCGCTCTTTAGTCTTTAGTCTTTCTTCTTTTTATATTAAGACTAAATCTAGTACAATGATCATGTGAAATGGGTCTAAGAAAATTCCCAAGCGACTAGAGCGCCGCTCTGGTGGTTACTTCGTACCTGTCAGTTATTATACAGGCTGGTCTTTCTGATTGTGGTATCGATAATCGGTCCTTTTTGCGATGTGTGATGTCGCCGTCATTATTGTTCCTTAAATCAAGAATACCACCTATAATAAGACCAAGACTTTCCTTGGTGGCAAGATTCAACACATCCCAAGTTCAAATTCAATCTAGAATTTTTTGAAACAGAACTGTCATGTCCCGAAATGCTATACTCAAGTAATTATGGGCGGTTGAGCTACCTGTCAGTGAAGAATATTAAATAGACAAAGACGCCCAACGATTATGAAAAGTACCTCATGTCCTGGAGCTAGAGGTGGTCGAAAAAGTTCCGCGGGTAGGTATATCGCAAACTCACACCTCCTTGTTGTGTCTTGATACCAGTAGTGATCTCATCCTTACTGTGCCTTCTGTATAGTATCTTTAGTATGGACACTGTCTAATCCCTAAGTTGATCGCTATTGAACATGGGCATGCCTGTGATGTGTGGTCTTTAAAGCGCAACTGTGTCTAGTTAGACAGACGATACTATAGTAAGATCATGATCCAGCACTATATTCGTGTCCACTCCTCGCAGCTAAAAAAGCTACTGATCAATTTGTTTCCTGTTTGTCAGTTGGGTTAAAAGAATCGGCCGTTCTGACGTGATTGACTTTGTGACACCAGCAGCGCATTCCAAAAACTAAGAATGGCTACGATAGTCAAAAGATCATCTATTATAGCCAAATTCTCGCCTTGGAATCACCATGAGAAGGTAAAGCAAGCTTGTAGCTTATGCTTGTGTTCTGAATCTGTTTCTGGCGATGTGTCTCGACCCTATCCAACTCTTCTCAGTTGCTGTGCTCCTTTCTCGCCATTTGAAGGAAACAGGAGTTCAGACGTCCCTTATATTGTTAGCCCTCTCTTTCGTCCTAGGTTTCGGCCTAGATTACCTAGTCTACTTGGAATCAAATTTTGAATTTGACAAGGATCAGCGCGAGAAGGTAAGGTAAGGTACATCTTTACGAACACAACTTCTGCTACATACTTAGGCTCTTATTTCTATTGCTCGATATGATATCGAGTTATTTTTTTTTCAATCAAAATGACCTACCATCTGCTATTGTGCATGGGGTTCCAAGTTCAAATCCCAAAAAATAGCACGGCCACAGTCTCTTCTACGAGCGCCTGGCAAATATCCGACAGTACCTATTACTGTCATGTGAAAGGTTCTCAAAAAAAATACCTCCGCCCTTCGGATACGGTATAAAACTACAGGTTCCTTCTGTACGTCCAAAAATATCTACCGCGCACAACAAGTAAGCCTTGGCCTTGGCGCTCTATGGCCTAATATTTATTTTTTTTTAAGACCTACCATCTGGTGATGGGAATCTAATCGCCAGAAGGATCAAATTGTTTTCATTTATTTTGCAAATCCACTCCTAACATGTGTGTGGTTTTTGACTTTTTAACAGACTAAATGAGTGTGTCCTTGTTAGCATTGCACAACTTTTCCCAACATTACCGCATATGTTTTAACGACGTCCTTCAAAATAAGACATTTTTTTGTTTAGTACGCGTAAAAAATTCAAGGTCCTTTTTAATCATTTTTTACGCAACACCATGTCCTTCCTTAGCCTTACATGTTTTTGTTTTTTTTTATGGCACATCTGACTTTCTCTTCCTTTATGTGTTGCAAAATATTCCTCTTTGCGATTTTATGACTTACACTCTAAAGAATTTCGTAAAAATGCCGATCGTCCTTCTCAAATTGCACAACACGATCAGTTTCATCAGTTTCAGCTTTTTTTTTTTTTTTATACCTGACTTGTTTTTGTCCATTTTTTTGTGTTCCTCCTTAATCTTAAGAAGACGTTGAAAAAAAAAAATCTAAAATGTATCTCAATCATATGCACACTAAATGAGAACTCGTATTTTTTACTCAAAATCAGGAGAAAACGTATAAAAAAAAAGAAACGAGATACCTAAAACCTGAAACAACATTTCATCTTAATCACGTTTTGGGGTCCCCACAACTTAATAATAAAAATAATAATACACTTCCCAAAAATGTATTCAGGCCACTCGTCGTCGGTGTCGCTTTACCGATTACCTAGATGAAGATATTAATTTTTGTGTTCAACATGTTGGCCGAGCGAGTTTTAAAAAAACCAAAAAAAAAAAAAAAGTATCCACGTCTTTGCGGTCTTAACTAAGAAAATAAACCTGAATAAGGAGAAAAAAACAAAAACTTTGATTTTCTGATTTTGAAGAAAATTACTTTTTTTGGAATTGGATTTTTTTTGTAGGTATTCGTCTTAGAGGTCTTGTATCTTCTTTTGGGGATCTTGGCACGAATGTGCCGCCAACGACAACAGTTGGTCAACGTAATTTGTTAGGAAATTGCTTTAGTTTTGATTTGAGAATGATTTTGGTTATGCACGTCACGTGAATCTCAGAAGCATGATGACAGAATTTATGTCCAACCAGAGAGTGAAGATTTTTTGTGGACTCGTAGTTAGATAGACGACAAAAGAAAGGAACGTGTTGATGCAGCTTCAGGTAGGGCTTCGAAAACGCCAGTTGAATGAGAAGTACTTCGCAGAAGGACACCTTAAGCTGATTGAATTTTGAAGAAATTCTTTTGGATTTCCAAGCTTTGAAACTCTAATAGGACTTGGGGGACTTTTTTTTGGATAGACTGTGTCCCAGTCTATTTTTTAATTCTCTACAGCCAGCATCTCATCGAGCATTACCGTCTTATTAAGCCTACCCCATTGCGATGCTTAGCAAAAGTGTAGTCGCTTATAAGTATGCAGTCCTTTCCATCCATGAGAACAACAGAAGTATACGTTTAGGCAGGTTGAAGACCGTAAAGAGATACCACACACTATTGTGTTCGTGGTGTACATAGCCCTAACTGAAGATAACCTCTAGCAGCCTACTCAGGGATCTTTTATCCCAAAACCCAAGATTCATAGAGTTCATTACATATAATAGAATTTCCTTAGACTAAACAATGTCTTGACTGCCACTGCACACATAGATCCTGCGATCCTTTTACCTTATAATCCATGACTATGAGAAAAGCATTATGTTTATCTGAGTAGACAAGGCCCCTGATTAGTTTTAGAGTCATCTGAGAAAATGTTTGCAGCCTAAACGAGTCATGAACGCTAGGAATATCAACGTAATATTTGTACTGTACTTATGACGTCATTCTATCCGACTGCATAGCCAATTCCTCAGTGGATCCTATTTAAATGGGCTACTGCCGACGGTGGTCAGTGTAAATACGAAGTGAACAATTGGGACAGTCCTTTTCTTTGCTTTTTGATGGCTTCTATTCATAAATATTGCACCGGGGAAATATAGGTCTGATGCCCTTAAAGTTATGCAATGAAACCTAAACAGAACGCCTTCACTTTTATACTTTTAGGTGACACAAAAACATGAGCCGACAATGCCATCAACAAATCTAAGATACCTTGAGCTTAATACCTAAAAATTAAGATCTATTGCGAAATTTGTTTAATAACCCAACAGTTGTGAACCACAAGACGTTAGGCAAAACCGTAGCACAAGTTTTAATTAAGAACTCCGACTGTCGGTGGTCAGTTTAGAAGTGGACGCTTTCTAAACGAAGTGAACAATTTGAACTTTAAAAGAAGTCACTTCAAGAGTTTGTGAGAATTTAACTATGTAAGTATCTCTAAATCCCTGTGTCTCCTTTTACAGAATACTCTATCTCAATCTCAGTTCCTTCGTTCCGTTCAAAAATTAAGTCATTATTCAAAGATTTACGTAGGTACAAAATTTTCTAAGCACGAAGTTAGTAAAATAAATCTATTCAAAAGTATCTCTCGTTCCCTTAGGGAGCCAGAGCTTAACTATGCAGTGTTGAACATTATCTCCCATCAAACTGACATAGCAAATTTCGTTAGCATTTCCCACGGCATCAGACTAAATAGAGCAGTAAATCTTATTCTCCCAGCTTGTCATTGCATTTGTAAAACGACCAAACCCACTTTCTGGTTGTAACGAGTTACCTAAAAACATTGAATTCGTTTTAGTAACTTTCAACACGATCCATGAATATGATAAACATGAAAATTATGTGCAAAATAATTCACTTCTTCACTTCAATGTTTGTAGGTACTAGCTATCCTTACAAAAAAAAAATACATAGGTAACAAGTACACATCCCTTTTTCTTGAATTTCAATTGCAAAACTGCGGGTAAGACAAGATTGTTGCAAGATCAGAGTGTGTTTCTTATTTCGTGTAGATACTTTCTTATATTTTTTTCCTTTGAATTTTTTGATACAAGGAAGCGAACAGAAAACAAAAAAAAAAAATATCGTGTCATGTTGTCCATATCTCATTTGGGAGAGCACGAAAAAGATGTCATGATTCGATCTTTACCAAATGAACATCATCTCACCACACACAGAAATCACATGAGATGGACAAAAAAAAAAAAAACAAAAAAGTGTAGGTACCATTTAAACTGACAACGAGGCTATTGACTTACCTTTCCAAATGCAAACTAACTGTGTGTATCTAAACCTAAAATAGGTTTACAGATCATGCATTTATAATGTCTGTGTGCAGGACAAACAAACAAACAAACAAACAAAACGGTGACTAAATAGGTAAAAAACCAAAGCAAAAAACTTTGTCGATAGTTAGCTTTCTAAATCGATAGATACTACCTTTAGATACTTTGGAATCTTTGCTCTTTCTAGAAACAATGCACACAAAGTTGTTTTTGTGAGCATTTTTTTTTTTTTTTTGCCTGCTGTTGGTTCCTGTTTCTTGTGTTGTGTATGTCTTTTTGCAAAAGTTGTCACGAAAACGGTTAGCGGAAAAAAAAAACAAAACAAAGACTTTGGTAACCTTTTTGGTTGGTGGTCGTCGTCGTCGTCATCGTCGTCGTCGCCGTCATCATCATCCTCGCTGTTGTCGTCCTCGTTGTCGTGGTTGTCGCACAAAAGTTGGTTACCTATTCATGCAAGTCACCGAATCACGGACTAAGTGTAGAAGAAATTGCATAACGTTCGAGAAAGCCAACACACAACATATATGGCTAAAATGGCATATGCATGCAGCATGTATCTTTTTTTCCCTAGTTTCGTGTTTTTTTTCTTTTGCATAAAACGACAGGCGACAGGTCGATAGAGTGCAGCACCACTGGGAAACACATTGAAAACTTCTCATAGATGAAATCAATTTGATGTACAGTGTCATAGCGCTGCCGTTGTTGCCCCCTTGTTCATTGTAAGGACACTACGGAGACAAAAAACAAAAAACAAAAACGTTAAGGTGCAACCCCATCTTTCTTCATGAAAGGAGGAAGGAGTCATCTTGATATGACCAAAGGTAGACAATTTAGTTTTTGTTTTCCCCTATTGCTTTATAGCTGGTAGAGAAAAAGAAATAGTAAAGACCGCTGCCATCTGAACTGTTAATTGGAATCTAACAGTAAGCAATAGGTATCTGATTTTCTTCTCTTGATAGACGCGAAGGTGTTGAATAATTAATGCAATTTTAACCAGGAAGTTGACTGTCTAATTGGGATGGTGGCTTGGAGGCTCTTTATTAACTTCGTATAGATTTGCAGAGTGCTTTATGTTGCTCTCAAAAGAAGATGCTTTTAATAATAACCTTTTTGGTTGTTCCTAGGCCCACGAAAATTATCATAATAAGCTAATTCAAAAACAAAAATGAAGTTCCCTGAAAACTATGCAATGAAATCTACACAAAACGCATTCGGTGTTATACCTCCAGGTGTTTGATACTAGAGTAAGATTATGACATGAAAATATAAAATAAGATGCATCACACTCTTTTGTTTTGTTCGTGGGGCTTAGTCAGAGTCCAGGGAAACAGCAACTTCGTACAAATGTATAGGATATTTGATTTTGGTTGCTTTTATTCATAAAAAGCCTTACCGGACTGTACCAGATAGCAAAAAATAAAAATTTGGCGCTCCTAAAATTATGCAACACAACCTACACAAATCGCTTTCACTGTCACACTTTTAGGTGCCAGTAAAGCTGGCAATGCAGTCAAAACCATCAAAAACTCTCTAACACCTAGAGCTTATTACCCACAATTTAGTATAAAAGAAAACTCCCTAAATACTTCAGAGAAATTAAAAATTAAGACTAATTGCAAAATTTGTTTAATAACCCAACAGTTGTGAACCACAAGACGTTACACAAAACCGCAGCACAATTTTTAATTAAAAACTCTCATTTCTTATCCCTATACACGAGTTATATGTATAAGTATTCTCCACATTAACTAGCTAATGTTGTCTGTTGCTTGCAATACGCGCACATAAATATTCCTCAAGGATACCAACTCAAAATCTTCCCAACTTCTCATTTAAAAAGAAAAGAAAACAAACAAAACCGCTAGAAGAAGAAATAATATTTCGAAAATGTGGTAAAGAGTTTTAATTATCTCTCCTGCTCCCCCTCGAAACTCATTTAACCAAAACACCAAAATGCAAAACATCCTTCTCAACCGAATAAACCAAAACACCCATATATTATCCTTAGGTAGGACTTTCAACATTTACCAATTGCACAAAATTTTCTTCTTTGTTTCACACAACCAATGGGTTGTATATTGTTGTATCTATTATAATTAAACCAAAAAGCAATATATATACGAGTATAAACATATTTAACTCTAAAAGAAATAAAGAAGAAAAAAGAAATGAGAGAATATCCCAAAGTTCCTCGGTATTATCCTTGTGTACTGTGCAGAGCAGAGCAGAGCGTAGTAGTCATAGGGAAAACATAGATTTTCCTCATACAACACTTCATCCAATTCTCAAGTGTTTTATTTATTCAGCATAATTTGTCTGCGTGCTCCTGCTATTGCTATTGCTATTGCTATTTTCTAGTTCGTCCTTTGCCAATGCGCTCCGCGTTTGCTTGCAAACCAAACTGCATGCAATCTCAAGCGTTCGTTCCAGTTCCTCCATCGGGGTTGGGTGGAATTCCTGTGGATGATGATCATGATGATTGTAAAGTTCAACTATTGTAGATGTATTTCCATAAGAATACAGAATACATATATGAATGCAATGCACATGAGGAGAACCGTAAGACGTAGGTACACAATTGGACGGGGTAAGAGAAAAACGGAAAAGCAATAGCAACAGCTTTTTTTTTTTTTTTTTGAGTTTCTTTAAGGCAAAACCTCGTTGCCTAGACAACGAGAAAAACTTTTTTATAAATTATCCTTGCGAGAATCCTTATTTATGGCACTATGTGCAATTTTCATTTTATCACACACAAAAGCTAAGCTTCACATTCTCTCGTACACTTTTCGAGTGTAGATTCGAGTTGGATTTCGATTTTTTTTCCCTTCTTCCAACATATACTCACATCATCCTTCTTTTTTTTTTCATAGTTTCCACTTAAATACTAAAATATAAATGCATCTGCATATAGTATGAGAGAGAATACATTGCAGAAGGAAGGATGGGGGTTGAAAGAAAAACAAATCTTCTTCTAATATGAAATATCTCTTTTCCGTATTTTTCTTTGTGATATAAGATACAATTTATTTTGCCAACCAAAAGTACGGATGTGTTGCTGTAGATACATACGAGTAGGTAGGTATGGGTAGTTTTTCTTTGGCTACAAATGTATCTGTTAAAGAGAAGAAGACAGTTTGGAGAAAGTTTCATTTGAAACTTTTTAACTGGCAACCTTATGGGTTCTGAATTTTAATTAGTTTGATTCTATTCGAATAAAGAAAAACCTTTTAGGAAGGAGATTTGTCTAGATTTGCACAAAGGATGGGCTTGTGAATAGCAGATATTTACTGTGGTGCACTTGACATAGAGCTAAGAGCACAAATAGAGCTCTCAGACATATCTTAACCGTTTTCCATTAAGAGCTTCCTATCTTTAAATTTCAATAAAAGAAACTGTGCGTAAGATATCATTGAAATTTTGTATTTATTTAGGAGGCCCAAGTATGACATTTTACACGGAATATGAAGTCATTCAAATGTCCTCCGCAACTTAGTTGGGTGGCTCGCCTTAAAAACGCCCATTTTTATATAACTCTGGCTCATAAATCAGGCTGAATTTGAACGCTTGCATGACCGATTATGTTGGCTTGTATAGCAGTGGTTGTTTGTGTCTTATTGGCATAGACCTGTGACTTAAGAAAACTCACAAAAAGAAGTCTAACGCGGCCCAATCGCACTATCGTGAATGAAATCGCTCATGCAAAATATTCTTTGTGGCAGAGGATGTATGGCATATAGCGCAATCCTGTTGAAACTACATATAGTCGATATCCCTATAATCTAATTGAGGCCAAAGAAAATTGGATTGCAGGCCCAAAATTTATCAAGTTGTGGTCTGTGAAAGGTCTAGGATTCGCCTGCACACTCTCACGGATAGCGGCGATATTGCCGGCAGATCTTGCATTTCGTTGATTTGTCAAGATAGACTACTGAAAAATGATAGCCAATTTGTAGCTTGAGCAATAAGGCGGCAATCCACCTATCAAAGTTCGGAAATCCCTGTTGGAAAACTCTTTAGTTTCATTGCTTATGATTCCTTATGAAGTTTGTGTGTATGCTCAGTTTAGGAGGTGTAGAAACTGGCGTATAACATAGAGCCAAAAGCTGTTAGACTTGTTCTTTTAGAAACATGAGTCTTTGATACATATTCTCGACTTAAGCAACAAGCTGCTTTCTTCATAGTTCTTATCTGCAAAGTTTTTTGGTGGGAGGTTCAGCCTTTAAGTACTTCGAACTTTCTCCTAGTCAGTACTACTTACTGAGACAGTTGTAAAGGTCCCTCGAAAGCCCACGTCCAAGTCATCACATTTCGGCTCGAACTTTTAGTCCAGTAAACCTCTAGCATTAACTCATCAATAGACTGTGGCATTCTCTTCCCAAATGGTCTATGGACAGCCATTAAAAGTCTCGAAAAAAAAAAAAACCTCCCACAGCAATTAAGAATCATTGCACGTCTCCCTCCACACTCAAGCAGTCAATCTTAAAATGAGACAAAAAAAAAAAAAAAAGAAAACCTGAAAAATCATTATTCCCATAGCGTACTCTTCTATGGAGTGTAAAACAACAATTTCGTCGACTATTTCACACACCACTCACACAAACACTCTATTTTACAATCGTCGACCACCAACACTACCGGCCACCATAGTCGTTCGTCCCCATAGTAGTTTGTGCTGCTCGTGTTGTCGTTCAAAAATATATGAAAAACATGTGAACATCGAACATCGAAAAACCATATCTCCAGGACGAGAGAGTAGCTGAGGGGGTGAAGCAAAAACACCCCCTCTTCGGTCGACAGGAAAGGCAATTGCAAGGTCCAAAAATTGCCTTCGACCTCTGCTATGATAAATCATTACTTAATAACTGGGTGCGACAACGATGGCAAATATTCCCCATCCGATATTTTTTGTTTGGGTGAGGGGGGGTAGTAGGAGGATGCAGGGAGATGGATGATGACTTTTTGGGGGGGACGAAGCTGGCTTGGATAAACGAACAAAAACGGCAGCAGTCGACTGTGCCTCTGATGACGATGGTATACAGCATTGGTGGTGGTGGTGGGTGTGGGTGCGCACACCAAGTTCAGTGTTATCCTTCTATTATCCTCGTCGAGAAACAGAGCCACTGTACAGCATGAAAGTTCATTATGGTACAATCAAAGAATGAGAGACACCAAAGGCAACAGGCGCGCGCTACAAAATGAATGAATTTCTTTTCATCCTCCTCCATCGCACACAAAATCCCGAATCACATGAATATATTTATTTATATCAAGTACACTCATCCCCTGATGCAGGGGATGGCCAGACCTTCCTAATTTTGTGATGCATCCTTGTAAATTTTACACTCAATAGGTACAGATACCAAAGCAATACAATTCATACACATATACAAGGATAAACGGCAATTGTGTTTGGGGTGGAGGACGACCGACGATTGGGGGTACTACAAAAAGGCGATCACAAAAGGCGGTAATCGATGTGTGAAATAAACAAAAGCGGACATAATTATCGAGTTATCGCGCGCCTGACCATATTTATGATCCTTTTGGCATTATTTCTGTATCATCTGTAGCTTCCATTTATAAATATACACAGTCCAGGCATACAACATCGGTATTGGTTCTCTGCCCTGCCGATAGGACGATGTATGGTGGAGAAGGAGGTTTTTTGGAGATATCCCCGATAAAGGATAAGCAAAGGCCTCCCAAAAAAAAACACAGAGGCCACCAAATAACACAGACCAATGACGATGAGCAGGCATGATGGTGCACAGAGAGAGCATCGTCGTCCTCGTCCTCGTCGTCGTCGTCGTCGTCGGCGATGGCAACAATATAAAAATCTGGTGCCACAAATATTCCGGCTCAGTAGAAGATAGATACATTTAGCTTCGATTTTTTTCCCTTCTTTTGTTTCTTTTTTTATGACTTTTTTTGAATTGAAAATAAAAGACAAACGGGAGAGCGTTTTTTTTTTTGAAGGACCCACCTCCTCATAGATTGGAATAAAAATACTCGCGCGAGCTGTGCGCTGCTCTATTATAAAGATATAAAATCACACGCGAAATATGATGTACCGCAGTAAAGGACACTGTTTTTTGTTTTTGTTTTTATTATTTGGTGCAGATCCTTTTTGTTTGTTTGATATTTTATGACGCCCAATACACAAACAATCTGTTATTATGTATCTTTTAGTCCTCATCGCCATAGCGCGCGAGAGAGAAAGCGAGTCCCAGTCCCAGTGTCAATATAGAAAAAAGGATTTTTCCTCCCGAAAACCCCATTCGATTATGGGTTCTTTTTTTTTTTTAGGAGCTCCATGCAAGCGCCTGTGTATAGGTAAAACTTTATCCCATAAACTGTGAAAATGCATTTTAATTGAAGTGTCCCACCGGGAGTTTGCCGTTCATGAACCAAACTGGACAATCTCCATCAAGTTTCAGAACAGAAATGACAAAAAAAAACTACATTTTGATTCATGACTGTTTCTCACTGTATCTGCTGCATACAAATCATGTATCTCTAGGTTGGATTTTATATCTACAGACAGTTTTAATCGAGACTATATCAGTAATATTTTAACTCCATCACAATATTATTGATTCCTGATTGTTTCCTATGTATCTGTGAATATAAATAAGTGTTTCATATGCATTAAAGTGGAAAATTATTCATTTCCAATGGACAAGTATATCGAAGATACTGTGTAAACAAAGTTAAATGCTTTTAATTGCATTTTAAACCAATAAAATGGAGACTTCGACTTTATTCCGTGGTGCAATAAATCTGTCGTTTGTTTTGTCATTTTTATCTCAAATAAGAAAAGGAACAACAAAACCTTCAGCCACACACAAGGCTGAGAAGAGATTTCAAATGGAAGGAAAAACGCTCGACGCTCGATATGGTTAAAAGTTGAAAACCGCTTTTAATGTAATTTTCCTCTTCTAGAGATTGGTTCGTTTCGTTTGTCGCTCTATGGTGTTATGCTTAAAGGTTGCTCAAGTAGACGATGGAAATGAAAATTCCAACTACCAGTTGACATTTCAAGTGATTGTCAAGCGAGCGTTCGGTCTTTTTTAGTAGGTTCTTTTTTTTTCAGCATTTTTTTTTTCCTATGCAATTAAGTTGAAAACAGGTTGCACAAACTTGAATGATGAATAAGACAAACGAAAAACTTCGACAGCTTATAAGATATATGTACGAGTATGTGCTTTTTGCTACTAGATTTGCTGATTTATAACTGGCAAGACAAGAAAAATGCCATATAAAATAAGTACAAACGCATTTAATGCGCGATCCATACGTGATCACGTTTACTGTATACTGCTTCTAGTCAGGGAATTTTGTGCCGATGTATAATAAGTCTTTGGTAATTACCAATCGATTGGAAATTTATGCGAATCTTTAATTGAAAATCCGTTGACGATTGGCTTAATTAATGTTTGCAAACAAATGGTGGACAAACGCTTGTTTGGGGTAATTAAATTGATTTGCTAGTCTTTTTCTTTTATTAGATACTTTAAAAGAAAAAAAAACAGATACTTGAGTTGTATTTTATACTCTCGGTTCAATTAATTCTAATTAGGGGAAAGGAATCGATTCGTTTGGTTTGGTTTTAATGAGCGTGCCTCTAAAATGAGTATGCACATAATTTAACACAAATTTGAGTTTATCTTTTATGGCTGAGACTGTAAAGTGTTGTCTAATTAAGTACATATTTTCTTTGAATTTTTCAAAGTAAGTGTACTAATTAGTTGTGAAAGTAAGTTATCCCCAAGGATATTTGTTGTGATTGTTAAGTACTTCATTCAAAATGTACGGACTTTAGAAGCTATAGATAGGTAGATAGATAGAGGGAGAATCTAGCTGTAGGAAATGGGTATATGTGCGTTTTGAAACATCGAGGCAGCGCTCATAGACTCTGGATGCAGCAATCAGTCGCATTAGATGTTAAAGATTCGATGAACTTCATGTCTGTCACCGCCGTTTAGGGCTATCCACAAGGACTAGTCGTCTTCATCCTTTAATGTAGTTACCCACAGCATAGCACATCTACCCAGCCAAGCAGCACTAAAAACCCTTCATTTGCAGTAGGGTCACAGCTCGTATGGGATTGCATCAACCTTGTTGACAGTTGCGTCTGCACAACAGGTCACCCTAGCTTCAATCTCGGGATATGAAAGCTTTGAGAGCCTTGCTGTGGAGTCATACAACTGCTTAATTATTGGATATACATACATATGTACAAATTTCGGAAACTGCTTCTAAGATACATCATATTCACCGGGAGGACTTTTTCATAAGCTACGTCTATTGGCCCTTTGATACAATAGATCTCTTGGGTCACAGTGACAGATACATACATATGCGCGTTATAATTTTAAAATTACCTCTGGCCTTACTGAAATTACATACGGGAGCCAGTTATTCCAGTAGAAGTAAACAACCTTAAGGCAACTTTTAAGTGATTAGAGTTCAAAGTTTAATTACAATCCATCAACCACTTATCGCGCCACTGAATTATTATTTGCACAGGTACGTTCTATACATTCATTTTATGATAGAAAAATGCCTTCTCCTCTATTGGCACATGTATTTGTCGATTATGCACTTATGCCAATTAAAGTCAAGCTCAGTACTACTTAAGCCAAATGTATCTACTGCTTAACATGAACTTAATTATAGTGTTGTTGAATAGTAAACTGAGGTGCCACTTTCACAGCAAGCGGAAGGAGAGCAATTCATCTCATGGCAATAATTTTTAATAAAATTCCTACATAACACAAGTTTTGCACACGCTTGCCCTAATCTTAGTAAAAATATGCAAACTTTTCTCAAAATTACACTCACTTTTCGTTTCAAATTAAAATCGATTGAAACCGCCAATCGCACTATAAACAATCTGCGATTGTCAACTGTCAAACAAACAAAGAATTGCCAGATTTAACAAACAATTATGACACTTCAATGGCAAGTAGGTAAGCAGAAAGAAAAGGCGCGTTATTTCTATCACAAATAGCTGAATTTCGTGAACAGGAGCCAAATTGCAACAATCGATATCGAGTAACGATATCACTCGTCATCGAAGTGTGATGATTTGGCATTACCGCTCGCGTAATCGAGCATTCACTATTGCAATTTGAGATGACAGCACAAGTTATAAAACTATAGAGCGCGCTCATGTGTTGTCAAATAGTCGAGCGAAACAACAAAGATGCTGGTATTCGGCTCCGGAATGTTGCTAAAGTCAAACCATTTAAAATTTGGTAACTAGAATTTGCCAAAGGGGAAATGAATACCCTAGCTGTCGGCACGCAATAAGCCTACAAATTGTACTTGTCAAATGGTGGATGTGGCCACAAACTAAAAATATTCGCGCATTATGGTGTGACGTGTTAAGCTGTCCCCCATTTTATTTTAAGTTGCTGTCGAAACTCGTCGCGCTATAGAAGTTAGAAGTCGGTACAAATGGGCACTTTATTCACCTTAGTAAGTTTGTGTTTTACTTTTGACAGTTCGCACTGTCGCGATTACTATCGACACAGACACACCATTGGGTTGAGGGGTAGATTAGAATAGGTATAGTGGTGGTGGTATGTACTAGGTTTTTCTTTTAGGTTGGTGTACAGGGAGAATTGTATGCAAACTTTGTATTCGTTTGTAATTCACAGTATTTTTTTGAGTTCGTCTTAAAATGCGCTTCTGCCTAAGAAAAATTTGTATAGTGAACACTTAATAGAAGTAATTGGACCGAGCCTTTCATTCAATGACCAAATAAACTACCATTACTTCGCGACATCCTCCCAATTCAAAAAATAAAAAAAAAAAATGTTCGAAGATTCTTTATGTTCAAATCAGCCATCAATATAAGTTTTAACCATTATCCTCGCCTGCACCATTTTTGTACCCGAAAAGTCACCCTCCTCATAAGAGTTCCATTATATTCCTTTCCGCTGCATTTGTACCTAAAAAAATAACTCATGTTGTACCAATAGTTAAAGATCCCACAATGTATGTACATAAAACACATAAAACCTATTCCGACATGGTTTTAATATTTAATCTAAATTGGATTACTGCAAGGACTTTTCCCTCAAATTGTGATTTATTTGTAGCAGGTCCCTATGACTCTGGTGACTAATCGAAAAAAATGTGCCCATATGGGATAGCTACGTATGTATTTCGAAAGGATGATCTGTAAGTGGTATATGATTGCACTAAGGACCGCTGGGAATAGAGTGCTTGAAGTTAGTCAAAGGATCTCCTATCAAGTCTCATGTGGGAATTGATTTTTCAAAAGAATTTAATGTATCTATTTTGTATAAGATATCCTTGGAACTATACGAGTACATAGCACCTGCCTACCATCGCCAACATGTTTTTTGTTCCCAAATAAATCCAATGTCTAGGATTCACAAGAACTTGCCTGTTTATCATTGCACAGGTAAAATGCACCCAAGAAAAAAAAAAAGGAACACTGACTTTGGAAGAATGTTGACAAACTTTATCAGAAGCTCATCCTCCTTCACCTACTGCTGCTTGATATTCATTCTCCTTTTTTTCTCTCCGAAAAAGGGACCTCTTGCTAAAGTGTATGTAGATATGTCTGAAGTCATTTTAAACATGATTTTCATGTAAGGGAATTACCGTAATAAAGTTTCAAATCCTAAGCCTCGTGTGATGTGCCTTCTTGTGTTGGGTGTGTGCGCAGCGCACACAGGATTACCCAAAAACACTCGGGGTATGTTTAAGTTTTGCATTTGGAATTAGCAAAAACCCCGCATGTGGATGGATTTTTGGTAAGAGGACAAACACAAAACCAAAAACTCGTCCTCGAGAGTTGTCTAGAATTTGAATGTAAAATCTTTCAAGACGGGGGGAGATCTGGTTTAAGCAAGAAGAAGAATTTATTTTTGGCAACATTTTCCTAAAAAGGATTAAGTATAGTATTTTGTGTAGGGGCTATACAAGATTTTAATCTCCTAAAACGCCATCCTATCCGTCAAGGAGTCTAGGGATTAGGCATGTGGTTAGTTGTGTTTATTTTATTACCATTTTGACATCAAAAATACATTCATACCCTGTTCGTCAGCCAGAGTAGGAAAAGGACAGCGTAACGAGGCCAAAACACAAAAATGTCCTAATGAATTCATTTCCATGACAAGGGTGTATCCTTGAATAACAAAATTTTGCAGAGGAAAGAAAAAATGTCGTGAAGTAAACTACTGCTGCAGCGTATCACCACCACTAAAGTGCAAATCCATCAAGTCGGACAGGATCGCACGACAAGCGACTTGACCGGGACAGGACAGAAAAAAAAAAACAAGAAAATTACAAAAAACTAAAGCAAAAAAAAAAACGTCTTCGTTAAAACCCCATTTTAACGCGACACTTTCATGCATATGTTCATTTTCATTGCTCTCCCTTACCCTGGTTGGTGGTGTTCCTTGTTTTTTTTTTTTTATTTTTTTTGTGCACTTTAAATGCTACTTTCTACAGTTTCCACCATTGTCCATGGCTGCTGGTAGTGGTGAAGGATAAAAACGTTTTGAATTTTGAATTGGATTCGTTTTCGTTTTCAGTGCTCGTTGTTTTTTTTTTCTTTTTTTTGTGAGTCTCGACGACGACTCAAACATATGCATACACGTATGTAGCCCAAGGAAGAAGAGAACACAAAAAAAAGGCAAAGGATCCTAAAGAAGTTTGCTTTATGCACATAGATACACATTTACATATGAGTGATTGTGTAGTTTGCCACTTTACTGCAGGCTTGTCCTGTCGTTGTCGCCGACTACGACGACGACGAAATGAAAAGGAAATCAAGCATGCATGACGTGTACGATTCAAGGACCTCAAGTCGTAGACATTTTCTTATTAAATCTCGCTTGCCAGGCATATGCATTCTCTCCCAGGTGAGCCTAGACTTCTGTTACTGATTTCGTAACGCAAAGACTAGCAAAAAAAAAAAAACAGATACACTCTCCTGGAATGGTTCCCGAAAATAAAACAGAAAACCAAAACGGAAACCATTCACGGTTTCTATTCACTGAAAGCCAAAGAAACAAGACCAAAAGGACATAAAGACTTGGCACATTAAAGCAAAATGCAACCTTACGTTGTGGTTCCTCTAACACTGGAGTGGGTGTAGGTACGTAGGTTCCCTTCAGGAAATGAGTAAAAGGACAACACCTTAGTCCATGGTAGGTGTTGCACTTCCTTTATTTTTCTCTGCGAGTTTTACAAGGACTAAAGGTCCATTTGAAATGCTTGAAAGGGGGGTTTATTGCATCCATGTTTGAAATGTGTAAAAGAAAGGATACATTTTTGCTGCTGGACATATGGTCTTTTGGTGAAAAGATTTTCCTTTTTTTTCAACTTAATTTGTAATATCCCGATTGAGTGCACATAAGTGGGAGAAATGTGAGAAATTGCGACTTTAATTGAGGTCAGGTGAGGTGTTGGTAGTAGATGGCAAGTCAATTGTTTATTGCAGTGAAACAGTTGGGAGAATTGTTCGATTTTTGTGGGAAATTTCGTTTTAACCTGTATAGAGTATCTAGGAACAAAAATCACTCTGAAAGCTGGGTTTTAACCAAGGGTACTGGACACTAAGTGAAAGGGATCTCTTCTCTTTTGGTAGTCAACGAGAGAAAAACTCTTCGCAAGATATTCCGTCCCCTTTTGCGTTGACAAGTTTTGAATCAGTCTTCGAATGAAACCTGGATGGACGGCGCAGATGAGGGCATCTTCGTCGCAAGTAGAGCCTTCGAATTCAAGGGGACCTCTACCAACTTAGAGGTCGCAACTGGAGCTAAATTAGCTAAAGACCGTGCTAAGTGGAGAGGCATGTTGGTTGAGGACCAGGTTAGGTCATAAGGTTTTCTTCAAAAGTCAAGTTTAGATCATGGAATCCCAGAAAACGAAAAGACAAACAAATTATCAAGGACGGGTTCTTAGAAAATTATGTCAGTAGTCTTCGTTCCTCAGAATTTGCTTTCACTCAAATGACAAGCATGCAAAAAACATTGAGATTATGCCTTTCTAAGGCTCTGAAAGAAACTCCAAATGAATGCGGCGTAGTACGTTTCAAATATCCTAGCCTCTTCTTCAGGAAAATTGGCAACTTAGTAATACTCCATTGAAAGGTGTACCTAAACAACACAGACATGTATGTATGAACTCTCTTTGGCTCTCTCATCCAGCTTTGTCGCATAATCCTGCGACTTAGTTTTAAGAGATCTATAAATATCCCTTTATCGTAGACTGGACATAATGATTTAGATGTAGCGCATGCTTCGCTGTTTAAGTGTCTATTTCCTTGACAAAGTGCAATGTGGTACATTGGTATCAAAATGGACCTACAAGGAGCATAAATGTGACCGTTCTCTAGCCAATCTATCCACTTTTTCATTACTGAAGATCTTCCTGTAGCCCGGCACCCAACAGGGAGTCACCTTGTGTGGCTACTTAACTATCGTCCAATCTTTTAAGGCACTTGAGTTTGATCCTTGCCAATGTTGACTGCAATGCTTTCCTCAATACTTCTACTACGACTTCTGCTTGAAAAACACAACAACTCTCCTTTAGAGACCTATGGTATACATACATATACACCAGCATCCGTACCAATATCCATCTTGGATTCGTCTATATTTAAGTTCATCTCATTGTTGAGAATTTGGATAGAAAATCCCAACCGGCAGGTTGAAACTGGAATTGGTTCCGAGACCTGGACATGTTCCTTCGGCTCTAGCAAGGCTTGGCCTACCACAGCTTCCCTTTAGCGTAGTGTAGTCTTAGCCGCAGTGATTGTCAAGTGGAAGAAGATTCAGTATTGCTTCCAAGGATGCTGTTAGTGCTCATCTTAATTTGAGGATCAGTATTCCTTAAGCAAGGTGGCCTATGAAGTTCTAAAATTATCAGTACCTTCTTCCTGCTTCTAAGGTATTGCTATGCAAAATTTCGTGCATTTCCGATCGACTTTATGGACTTGTATGAGGTACAAACATGCAACCACTCCACCTTTCATCTGGCTCGAAGGACCAAAACTGACCAAGACGGAATTAAATTAATTAAAACAATCCTGGTACCGTGCTTTAGGTCTACTCAGTCCCCCACCTCTCTATTGCGTGTAGTTAAAATTAAAATAAACGCCAACACACTAAAAGAAACACAAGCCCTCTTGCAGAATTCATTTATTTCACAAGATTCCTCCCGCTGCGTTCCTTAACATCCACGCTCTCTCCCTTTCATCCAAGAACACACCATCCCTATACCTAACCAAACTCGATTATAAGGATAAATAAATAAAGGTAGAAAAAAATCGAAAAGCGAAATAAAGCAAAACTTCACTGGAAGTATATAAATTACGAAAAAGGGCTTTGCAAACACTCTATAAAGTAAATGCAGCCCAACACAACATTAAAACCTTGCGCCCCGGTCAACTCCATTCGCCGGCCCGAACCGGCTTTTGGCTTTAAGCCACTGCACGAGTACACCTAAAGGGTTCTTTTTTCCTTTTTGTATAATCCTTGCCTCACTCTTTGGACATCATATCCCCAGTGAAAGATCAAAGAAATCAAAGGGATTAAGAACACCGAAAGAGGATACAGGACAAAAAAAAAAAAAAAAACCATGGAGACGCTGAAAAAAATCAATCATCGCCTACTTATACGCCTTCAGATACTTTTTCTTTAGGTTTATTTTCTGTGTTGTGTGTGTGAAATTTACATCCGCCAAAGTAGCGAAAAAAACAACAACAACAACATTCAAATGCACTTTATTCACTATTAAGGCAGCCAACTACCTGGTTTTCACATCATATATTAGATAGCCAAATCGTCAAGCATGTAAGGTACATGCATACTCCATCTCATAGTATGCGCACTGCCATTGGAGAGCAGCAACATTCACCTATATGTCTCCGCGATATAATAAATAAAATGGCAAATGTATGAAACATGGTAAAATCGTGATCGCATAAATTCTATTGTCGCAATGTGCAGCAGGAGAAAAAAAAAACCAAACGAACCATAGTCAGGAGCGAGACTAGTAGTTGGTTGGGAGAGAGGGGGGTTAAGTTTTTGTTTTGTTTTTAGGAAAAACCTAACACAGCATTGGAAAACAAACAGAAGGACTTGATGCCTATGTCTTTTAAAAATGGATATGCCTCAATAGATACACGTACAAACGCCATAGATACAGGCGCAATAGTCAAAGACTAACGACACGAAACACAGAGTGCGCGCTCGTTGACTGTTGCTTTGCTGCATGAAGTAGGCGAAAAGTGCACTGCAGCAGAACCTCTAAAAAAGTCAGTGCAAAAAAATAAAAAAAAAAAAACACTTTCAATGAGAGGAACAAAATGTGTGTATCTACCAAGTCGAGAGGAGATACTAAACGTATCTATACCCTGTCCCATATGAGGAATGCGATCGAAGATGAATAAGGAGCTATTTTTACTTCCCCACTCTCCGTTTCTAAAACATGAGACATAAATTTTCCCAAAACGCAAACGCTATATAGTATTTTTTGAAATCGTGCCGAAACGAAATATTTTTTCTAAAAATTCAAGCAGCTGGTGATGGTGATGGTCGTTTGCTGCTATGCAATAGAAGACGTTGTTGTTGGTTATAGGATGCACGACACAACCAACGATGAGGGTAAGATGGATGAATCCTTTTTTTTGATTCTTGAGGAGATTGTTACTCTTAGCACAGCACACACAGTTTAGCCAGGTTATTCCTCCTCTTATGATTCATCTTCTCAGCCGCGTGTGTGTGTATAGACTATATGAGGACGATGAATCTGATTTTAAATGGAAAACGTGCTTAGCGCTGATCTAACTACAGCCAGAGGGGTATAGACGAATTTTGAGAGATATTAACATCCTACATAACATTTGTTACGCTATGATTTGTGATTGGATACATGTTGAAAACCGTGAGATCTAGTTTAGATTCGTGAAGATTCCATAGGGAGATTTTTGACATCTAGAAACAAGGCGAAGATAATTTATTATTTTCTTTTTTTTTTTGTAGATAAGCGAGTGTCCTTTTGCTCTTGATGCATATTTTCCTCTAAGACTGTTGTGCTTAAGTTGATGTCTATTTGGCATTGAACTTTGCCTAAAACTCTGCAGCAAAAATGATTTGAGTTCCTAAAAAGTGATATATAGTTTCAAATGCAGACGCAAGGAGATGAACGAAATACCCCTATGCTGCGGGTACTAAGTCCATACTAGAGCAACATTTCAGAAACATTGCCTCCCTTCCAGTTTCTAGAATGTTGGTGGTCACTTGTTTGCTTATTTATTCATAAAAAGTCGCCAAATCTAAGAAGAAGGCTTATGTCAAGTTAGCAGTCGATAAAGTATAAACAATTGCCTTCATATCTTTAGCTTGTAATCTAAAATAGAGCATTTCTCCTTCCCAATGAAACCTAATCTAATCACAGTGGTGGCTTAGATGCAGCATTTCCACAGTATGTGCCAAATGGCACTAACCACTAACATAATCGAAATTTTGAAGGATACTTAAAAGTTTAATAGGTACCGAAGAGCCTTATTCATCGAATTTTGTAACCCAAGCCTAAAAAAGACTGCTTACTGAAAAGAGAAGGAGGTGTACTTCTGTCTCAAGACCTTTCCACACAAAGTACGCATTCCATCCTAAACATTAAAGAAAAAAAAAACCAAGCTCCAGACGAAACGTTACAACTCACAGGAAGGAACATTTCTGCACAAAAAAGGGGCATACAAAAACTTGTGGTTTAAGATACCCCTACTGCAGTAGGCAAATGGGAAAGAAAACTACAAGAAGAAAATGCTTTGCAGTTTTTTTCTTTCTCTAGGTATTTCCTAGCCTATGAGAGTTCCAAGGGATAAAAAAAAACTTAACACAGCATATGCAAAGCCAAACTTTCGAAATGCTTTTTTGTGCAGCCCCAGCACACCACCCTCTTGCTTATGTATGTATATACCACCCAATGGCATACAAAATGGAGCCAGTAAAACGACACGCTTTTCCAGCAACTTCAATTCAAATGGCTTTTCATTTGTAATGCTGCTGCTGTTGAGTTTGTTTTTTTTTTTTTTGCTTGCTGCTGCTTGTGTCTATTTCTTCTTTGAAATGAATTCGTGAATACATATCACATTGTATCTAGAGATACATTATCTGCATTCATAGTCTTTGGTCGTATATCTACAAATGCAGATTTTTTCCATTTTTTTTTTGCTGTCTATCTAGCTGCGTTACGAGGGACTCCTCTCCCTCTAGATACACCCCGCTGTCTGTCTATTAAGCTAGGAAACCTCACTTTTTTTTGTCCTACACTTGGTATTAATTTAGCGATCTACAATCTATCTATGCTGGAAACTACCTACATATCTCGAGGATATGTGTAGACGATAAGTTCGTTTACATTGACTCTCCTTAGACAGTGTTTTGTGGCTCGCATACATTTGAGATAAAACAGTCGATAGTACATTACGAAATTACGCCTTAAATAACTATAATTGACGCATTTGTTGTAAATAGATAACGAGGCATGCATAAATATATTTCGTATTCACAATTACGACAGGGTGACGAAATTGGAGTAGGTTGAGGAGGAGGGAGGAGGGAGGAGGCCTGCGGCAGGCTATGGTTGTGGGTTGGGATTTTTTGCACATTTTTTTCGGGCTCGCTAAGGAAATTTTGACATAACTCAGTATTGACCCATTCTGATGCTCATAGCGAGGTAAGGTGATCCCTTCTTAATTGAAGCCATTTTCATATTAAATAACAACTCAACTTACTTCTATTAGTTGTAGGAAGGGAGCTCCAGCTTTCCTTGCCTGTGCATCAGCCTCTCTTCAGCGGGAATGCCTTCGTATCCAAGGGACTAAGTAGAATGGTGACTTGTGTCTCAAAACTCTTGTCTACTTCAAGAGCTTCGACTTTAAGAAAGTCGTTCGTATTCTTCTTCCTTGAGCCACTAAAATGTTGTAACGCGATGTAAGGTTTTTTGCACTTTAAATTTTTGCTTGTTCAGAGTTTTCTGGAGACACGACAAGACGTGAGCGATTTTCATCTGTAATCTGCTTGTCAATTCCTCTAGTTCACATTTTTATAGCTCAGCAAGTTCAAGAGAGCAGGGAGAACAAACGTTTGGGACCTTGACAGACCTTGTTGTCATACCTTTCTTATTATCTAGTCTCCATTCTGATCGAGAACCCTAGGTACCATGTCTTGTCCATGTCTTGTTTCGTATTCAACATCACTTTCATGTTTGACGAGTTCACAAGCTTTCGTCTAGCTATTGGGAATGTTTAGGATTCTTTATTTGTGTTTATTATGTGTATCAACATCGTAGGCTTTAATTCAGCGACGCTGTTCCAGTAAACTCTCAGATACATCCAAGGTATTTTAAACTGATTTTCTACCCGAACTTTAAGCTGCGATATTGCCTGAAATGGACCTACTGGGCCGATGGTGCCCAGTGATTTATGCTATAACTCTGCTCATTCTAATGTAACCTTCTGGAACCTAAAGCCTGTACCACAAAACTCCAAAAACATGGACCCATGCAGTATAACCTGGACTTTAAAAACCCCAGGACAAGAATAAATTTCCATCTGACTCAAGTTTAGGCCGAAAAACTTTTCTGTCTACCTACAACCGCGGATTGAATTATGAATCTCCTGACTGCAGTATGACATTAAGGAAGTGCATAATCAACTTCTTATATTACAAGGACAACTCGCTCAGTGATTGAGGAAAAAAATGCCATTCTATCCTCCAGTCAGTCTACGCTTCTCCTTACATAGATCTCCTTAATTAAATGTGAACTCTTCTGCAGCTGCAGATAAATCATTTTCAACTAATAAATTCAATTAAGTCGCATAAATAAATTTCGTATTCAACATCAAGGTACTGATACACATGCAAAAAGTGTCTCCGATGCACAACACAGATACACTCTCTCGCCTTGCTTGGATATATTTTATTTCTTCAATTAAAAGATACATTTTGTCATGCCCCTATACTCTCAATCATCATCATCGCCATCATCATCATCATCGTCATCGTCATCGTCATCATCAACAGCCAGCAGCAGTTTTAGTTTGCAGAATGTGGTGTGCCTCTGCTTTCATCCGCTCTAACATCAAGGCAACAACAATTTCTCGACAAAAAAAAAAAGATGAAGAAAATTGCAGAAATAAGATAACAAACCGCCACTGAAGAAAAACAAAAAAAAAAAAAAAAATAGAAAGAAGCACGGAACAAGCGGGAGAAGACTCCAACTCCACGAGAGCAAAGGAGAACCGAACCGATCCTCCTGCCTAATATAAAACATAAAATGGCACCACATATGGACGCTGCCGCCGCCGCCACCGATACCCACTATATTGAGACGAAGATGGAGGAGTTCTCCAAACTTGGAGTGCAAAAACCTGGCTCAAAACGATCCAAAAACGATGCACAAAAAAAGCAACAGCGCCGCCACGAAACACAACACGAAAAACTGAAAAATGGAAAACATGTTCCCAACCAAACAACCGGTAAGAAGAAATGTGAACTCGTCGTCGTCGTCGTCGCCATCGTATGCTGGAGGAACGTATGTAGCTCTCTAGAGAGCCGTGGTCCATCTTCTCGAAAAGGCCTTCCTTCCCTATTCTGTATGCGCGGATGTCGCGCATTTTTTCTGCGTTCTTTTTTTGCTTGGTTCTACTGGTTTTGCTGCTTGCTGCGGCTGCCATTCTCTTCCTTTCTGCACATTTTGCAGCTTATAATGATTTAAAATTCCATTTTAAGAATTTTATACTTAATGATGTGTTTTGTTGTATATATTGCTGTGTGTGAGCAATAAAGGAGGGGGCCTCAACCCTCAACAAACCAGGAACATCAACAAAAGAAGCGAGAGATACATCTCTAAAGGAGGCAACACACCACAACTGCATAAGCAAAAGCAAGCGAAACGAAAAGAACAGCAAAAAAAAAAAAACTGTCGTCGTTGTCGTCGGTTTTCATCGGTTCCATCGTTAGCTGCATGATGCTCCTGGAGACTGACATTGTTGCTTGCTATATCTGTCTGTTTACTTTATACACTCCTCGCCTTAGAGTGTTTGTGTTTGTATCTTTAAGATACACTTCATTTGAAATTGCAATGTGCACCGCGCAACAGAGCGTTCCAAAACGGCATTTTCAACTTCTTTTTTTTTTCTTTCGTTTTCTAGTTATATGTTGACAGGGTATACCTTTGAGGTAGATAGATGTGTAATTTCCTTCTTTTTTCGAAAAAAAAAGTTCATCCTTTTCATTTCTGGACATAGCCGTGGACAAGGGGGTGGTGGTGTTTTTTTTTTTTTTTTTTTTTTTCACCAATTTGCTGCTGCCTTAAGTTAGTTCTGTCGTTGTATTTATTTATTTATACAGAGAGACCAACTAATGTATCTAAAAGATACTATATAGTTTGGCTGACCAGACTAGTTCGTTAAAATCAACCAGCAGAATGCTTTTTTGCTGTTGTTGTTCTTGCTTGTAGCATGTTTTCTAATGGAGAATTCAGATAACGAACCCTTAAGGAAGGCAATAGGAATAGCAGCCGATAGAATGCAGGTTGTTGTTGTATATTTTTTATAGGCAGGCAAGAAAAAAGTCAAAAAAAAAAAACAAAATCAATAGAAATACCAAAGTAATGGAAGCAAGAAAAGTTACTTGGCATAGTGAGAGGCCAGAAGGTGGAATCAAATTCTATCAGTAAGTAGAAAGTATTTTGGGGACACATTGACAGAACCGGCATACAGAAGTGTTTACTTTGAAATAAGTATTTGAAGATACTTTTGAAAACGTGCCATTTTTTATTGAAAAACTAGGACTTTGAGATCAATAGAGCCAAATATACTTCTAAACTTTTGATTCGTAAGTATTTTATGCTTTGAGATAGGTTGGCCTTATATTCGTCATCAGAACAATACTGAGGATGTCCCACCTTAGTCTAATGGACAGTGGTATACATACAGTGGTTTGCATATGTATCAGAAGAGCTCTCAGGATGACTCCAACAACAGCTTTACGAGCCAAACATAATGGACTTCAGTGGGATTAACCTTATGTCAAAACCGAACGAAAAGCCCACCCAATTGCTGCCAACTTCGTAACCTACAAAAAAGGGGAAAAATTTAAACAAAAATAAGCTAAATAAACTAAAATAATCCCGTCCTACAATAAATGCGGTAAAAAGCCATTTAGTTGATTGCATCATTGGAATTAAATTAATTATAAGACGGTATGCACAACTTGATTCTATTGCCACAGTTTTTTCTTTTTTTTTTTTGTCAAATTTCCATACTGAATGTCGCATTTCATTTACACCTTCCTTCCGCCTACAGAAGTTAACGAAACTCGACGAAACTGAGCCTATTTCCAGTATGGCTATACACTACTATTTGTGTGTCTAGGGACATTTCAGTCTCAACTTTTGCCTAGCTACATGTTGCTTGTTAATCGATCTAAATACAACGAGCATCATCAACAGCAGATGGTCCTATTGCCACACGTTTTTCAACTGACTAATCAGACGAAAAAAACACAACTCATTAGCATCCTCTACAGCCGGCAGTTCATTTGGACACTCCGCAGCAGGCTATCGGCAGGTGAATTTTTATACCTTCAAGTTGGTACGCGTGAATTCGTTTTAGGAAATAAGCTGTCAATAAAATGGCCTGAGCTATAAGTTGTTTTGTGTTTCTTTTACCATCATCAGGGGCCTATAACACAATTTATTCATAAGTCAGAATTCAGAGTAGTTGTATTGTGCACGTATAGGCCCTAACCTAAGCCTTCTTGCTGCCAACTGCTGTACAAGCTGCATGAGCGAGGAAGAACTTTTGCCCAGGTTCCTTTAATCGAAGGGGATTACATGTAGAAGCGTAGTTCTTCGATATCTTTGGGGAACTTATAGACATAAGCATCGACTCCAGAGCTTTATGATGAGCTCAGGGATTCTTTGGGAAACATTCAGATCCTTGTGGTATCTGGACCTATAGGCCGACGAGAGTTCTTTTTTTTTTATTACCTTGGTTGTAAGTGTCTCTGTCAGAATATTTGCTCGACCTTCTAACTCCAAAAACAAATAGGTAGCTTCTAAGAGAATCATTCCTCTTGACAGCTGGTTCCGAACCACAGATTAGGTGGTGAATCGATTCTACTTCCTCTTCGCATCTCTAACTTTTACAGAAGTCATTGTGAGGTTTTTGTAGCCGTGCTGCATTCGATTATAAGTGGAGTGTTAGTGCCAGGTCCATGCAGGAGTTGGAGAGAGCTGAGGCACATATTCGCACACCATGGCGCTTAGGCGTTGTTAAGAACTCGCGCATATGTGCTGTAGTACATAATTCCGTAGAAAGTCTAGTCGGTGCTTCAGCTTCAGCTTGGTTAAGTCGTTCATGACTATCATGAGGTGCTAATCCATTCTGGGCACTGATCGAAATGATCAAGTTTGATGCCCCTCAGTTTCAGCATCTACTACAGCCTAAATGGCATTGACGCGTCATCTGGTCATCTAACAAATCTTGTATATATGCTCTATCACAGGAGGGAGGCTAACTTGAAAATTCAGAGTCTTGAGTCCACGAAATTCCTTAACATCAAACTAAAGCATGTCATCTTTTGATGTTAAAGCGCGCTTACTTGCTGAGTGCACTTGACCAACCTTAAACATCTAGTTGAATAACTTATTCAAAATTGTAGCTCTTTTACACGGCATAACCTCTTTATAATTTATCAATTCAATCGCCTCAGGGTTATGTCTGCCTCGTCAAATTGCTTGAAGACGAAAAAAAAACTCTTCATCCTCCTGCATATGTATGTATTTGTTAATTGCACAACTTACCAAAGTCTACACTTTGGCCCAAAAACCTGTAATCAACTCATACCCCCATGGACGCCATGCATGACACCCAGTTGCATTCACATGGCTGGCCATTCGAGTGTAAGTGACTTCAGGGTTGGTGGGTTTGCCGGCCATGTAATTGTCGGCACGCAGTGTGTTTAGAAAAGGACTTTGAAAGGGTTTTCGCAAAAGGCATATGGATTACGAGTACTAGTTAAATTGAATTCTTATTATCGTTTACTTATGCCTCGCTAGGTGTTTCCTTCGAAGAAGCATCAATTGAGTGTCCTTTAGCTCAGCTTCCATGCTGAGTAGGAAAAATAAAAAATAAAATTCGATTTGCATACGTGACCAGGACACACGCAACAACTTACCTTCAAGGATTTATGACATCTTACGCAAGACAGGTCCAATTGTTTTAGTATCTTTTTTCAACAAAGAATTGCAATACAATAGACTACCTGTTCATAATTCATATTTCATGAATACATGATGTGACAGACAGTGCATCCGCCAAAGGAAAAAAAAAAAACGCAAAAGGACAACAGCCTGACCTAATTTTTTGTTTTGCAAATTCATCTGCCTACCTTTTTGCATATTAGAAACATTATTTATGGTTATTCCCTTAAAAAAGAGAGAAATTTTTCTTGTTTACTTGCATGTCGGTAGTTTAAGGATATTTTACAAACTTTCACCTTACTTCGCTTTGTTTGCGTATTTTCCGCATTTTTTTTTTCTTTCTAAAAACAAAAATAGATACAAAAAATTTATATGACTAAATGCATTAGTTCCCGTTGCTTATGAATGGAGAGAGGACCTACTGCCACCACAGGATTCTCTAAAAAAAAAAAGGAGAAATATTTGCGACAAGAGAAGAAATCAATTGTTCTCCCGGAGATAAAAAAAAAATTAGAAAGTCAGCGATAAAATATGATTTCATATTTTTTTATGATTCCTTCCTCGTGGTGTCCTTTTTACGAGGAGGCAGGAGAAGAAAGCAAGGACAATAATAAAGGGATTTACGTAACCTTGGATTTTTAGAAAGTCACCTTGGTTGTTCGTTGTTTTTTTATTTTATTTTTATTTCAAATCGAGGACAAGGACGAAGATTTCTGATGGTATGAGTTAGGAAGATATTTTTTTAAGGATTCGCATCGCATGTGACGGCATGGATACCCCAGTTTACGTCGGAATTTTAAGGCGAAGTGTCGAGTGACGGTGTTTTTTGTTTCTTACTGCGGTGCTACTTTGGTTATAGGGTCTTATAGTGTTCAAGTAGACGCGTACATTTGAAGCCATGTGAGGATATAAGCCAAACGTAGCTTGTGAAGAATCGAATACTCTTTCATGCACATCAGTAACTCTGGCGTTATAAACTTCTCTTGTCACTCAGATTCAGTAGTAAGCTTGGTCTTGGTCAGACGATATTTGAAACCCCAATCCTCTATCTATCTATTTTCCTGGTCCAATGGAGGCTTTATATACTCAAAAAGCTAGGCTTCCGCTGGGTTAATTCAGACTATCGTTAGTTGCAGAAGTCCTTGTGACTGCTGGGAATCCAGCCATATGCCTGCTTTTTGACAAGCTAAGTCGGTTTAGCTGGACCTGAAAAATATATTTTTTTAAGTTTCAAAGCATCACTTTGAAACCACTGTTTTCACGTAAAACTAAATCAAGAGTCCTGCTTATAACCACCAGCTCTCAGTTGTCAATAACCAATTTGCATGCCTCTTTACACCCCAAAGTGTCATTTACCTTTTTTCGGTGGATTTTCTTCAATTTCCTGCATATCATCGGCCCTGAATCGATTTCGATCACTTAATTCGTAAATTTATCGTAACGCCATGCATTAACGAAATTTTAATCCGCTAAATTATCACTATACCAACGCACACACACGCAAGGCTAAAAAACGATATCTGGCACCAGCTACAAAACGTATCCTGTGCACCCTTGATAACGCACAGAAAACGCGTGTACAATTTCAATTAGTATTCGATTCGAGAGCGAGAAAAAAAAACACCAATCAAGGCTTAATAAATACCACTATTATTATGATTATTATTTTTAATAACAACATCATCGTAACGTGAAGTTGTAACCGAACCGTAGCCGAACGATATTCAATTTCCATCTCTGATTTTATATATGCGCCCGAGCTATCTGTCTGTGTCTGTAGATATGCTGGAAAATTGGTGAAAATGCATCCTTAATTTGGTTTCGTCCCGTGTGTTCTGTATCTTCGATGAAGAGGTGAAACAAATGAAAAAATAAATTTGAATAAAAGAATGAATCTGTTTTTATATAGTTTTTTTTTTTTTTTAAATAAAATTTAAGTGCAAATTAAAGAAAAATAAAAAAAATGTATATTTTTAAATTTTATGCTACGCCCTGCATCGTTTTTTAGCTGTGAATTTAATTATTGTGTTGTGCACTTGAGTGTTTTTTTTTTTTTTTTTTTTTTAATATTTTATTTTAACTTAATCTTCTTTTTAAATAATATTATAAATATGGCTGCGAAAAATGCTTTGGTAAACAAATACATTTTCTTATATAAATGTTATTTGATATATAGAATTTTAATTTTATACTAAATCGATATTTTTTTTACCTCATTCTTCTTTCTAGGTAAGTGATGATGAACATTATTAAGTTTAAACTTGAAACTTTGTAAGAAAAAATGGCAATTTTTTTTAAAAAAAAAGCTGAGTAAGTAGTTTTTTTTTCGAATTTGAAGGTTACACTCAGTTACTTCACTGGAAGGGTGGAATATTTTTAGAATAATCGACTTAAAGCAGTGTACAAGCGTACTTGTAAGATTTAATAGGAAATTGTGTATTTGTTTTTGTTTCATACTTTAAAAAAAAAAAAACTAAATTTTAGAAAAAAAACTAAAACTTTCTAAAAATGATAGAGCTCCGATAGACAGTGCAACTAGAATAGTTTCAATATGATGCCCTGATGTAAATCCGGTGAAAAGTTTATATGTACATATGGTTCTTTATAACTACATATATATGGCGAAAGGAAGACTTTTTTTTTGTTTTACTAGGTAGGGAGATTGTGGAGCATTTTGAAAATATAATTTGTTTGAGTAAGTCGATTAGTTTCTAAAAGATGTTGTTTCCGAAGTTAAGCTTTATACTACTGATTCTGAAAAATCCATTTGGATTGGGTTAGTAGTTTTAAGGTGATGGGGGCACAAACATAATTACAAATAGACTACATGTCCAGAAATGATCTTAATGCATTTTATCGTTTATCTTTCAAGCTTATAATTAATTTCTTTAAATATTTCAATAGAGAAGAATCAAGTAGCATCGTTAACTTAATAATCGTTATCAGCAATCGTTAACCTATTTCAAGAGTCTCCATGAGACTCAAGAGAAATCGCATGATATATTGGAATTTTTCGACTTCAATACCGATTTGCATCGGTCTCAACCGAGGCCACAAAACAACCAAAATAAAGAAAGTCAAGGGTCTTCGTGGTTCCCGCCTAAAGAATAACCAAACTCGCCACACCAGATTCATGAAGGATCTCGTTAGGGAGGTTGTTGCTCTCATGCTCCCTATGAGAAGAGAACCATGGAATTATTGAAGGGGCCCAAGGATAAGTGTGCTTTGAAGTTCTTGAAGCGACGTTTGGGAACACACATTCGCCCTAAAAGAACTTTCCAACATCCTCACCCAGATGATGATGATATTCTAGCATTTTCATAAAGAGGTCTAGAACAGGGTCAAGTATTTATTCAAAAGCCCTAAATCTATAAATGTGTTTAGCCGTGCTCAAGGCTGCGAAACCACTTGGCGTTACATTATGCTGGGTGAATGGAAACTACGGTATTGAGGGCAATGAATGCGAGAATGGCCAAAAGGCTGCGGGTCTTCCATCAGGATACATTATCGGCAGAGTCAGGGCATCGCTGTGTGTTGCCAGGAGAAGTATTCTCAACTAAATGTAGTTTATAATATGGGTAAACACAGATGGGCTAATCTGGAAAGCGTTTTTCCTAGGAAGAAGTTGTGGAGACGAAGAGGACGCCTTCAAATTTTAGGCCACTGCAGAGGCAGCAGAGATTCGCTAATAATTGCAACTGGTTTAAGGGGAGACCGACCCCAAGATAAAAGACCACCTCTCAGTTTTTCTTCTTTATTTTTTCTCCTCACACTCCACTTACAGAGCACAATGGACCATTTAGTGCATCAGAGTGGACGTGATGTGTTCTAATTCCAGCACACACCCTCATAACCTAACCTAGACTCTGGTCGGAGACAAATCGCGTAAGAGATCAGAGGGAATTGTCTTAAATCAGAGTCATGATTGGACATTGTTTTTTGAGGAATCATGCCAATAGATGAAGATTATCAGAGTCAGACATTTGTAGGTATTGCAAGGACTCACACGTCTCAAAGAGTATTACGCATATATGCATGTACTGTGCGGGTAGTTCTTAACTAATCTAGAAAGGTTTGGTTCAAAGGAAGGAAGGTTGTTATCCAACTACTGTAGGGCAATCAAGAGCTTGGGCGACTTTGTTTAAGTTTCTTTCTTCACCCTAAATTCGCTTTCTGCACCAAACCAACTGCAATTTTAAGCTAAAAACATGACTTTCATATCCCTCAAAGTATCTACAAACTACGCCAAGATCCAATGCAGCCATCCCACCCATTGTAAAGTATCTGCTATTTAGCAAATTTATTTATTCGCTTCAGCTTCATAAATATCTCATCTAAAAGCGTACGCACTCTATATCTTCCATTCCGATAAAGAAAGAAAAAACCATATCTATTCGACGATATAAGAACTCTTATCAAATAGAAGCAATCCTTATTCCCACTCCTTATTTAAAAGAAAGAAGAAAATGAATTCCAAGTACTCTCAGGCAATTCAGCACAAAATCAAATCAATACAAAAGGGATGTGTATTACGTTTGTTTGGCTTTTTTGTTCCTTGTATCTTGTTTGTAATGGAAAAAAATTGAAAACAATTTATTAGCATCATACCATTGGTATACCGTAGTGAAAGATAAAATAGCAAATAATTTGCATATGAAAGTGATTGAGAAAGGTTGTTTCCCTTCTTCTCTGAGAGTGTGTTGAGTATGTGTATCCTTAAATTGTTTTTTTTGCCTCGAGATATCGATGTGGGATCAAGAAAAGCAACTTAAATCGAAAATGTGTGCTAGCTATATCTCAAGAGGGTTCGAAAAAGTTTCGCAGACTTTTTAAGGGGTTGCATCCTTGATGGGAGTAGCTAATAAATGTAAGTGCAACTCGGACAATGGGCAGAGATTTCATACTTATTTTTTAAGCCAATCAAGTTAAACGATGTCGTGTCCTCTGTATGATTATAGACATCAATTTTATTTACTTAAACGTTCACTATTCAATCTCTCAAACCGGAGCCCTTCAAAGGAAGAAAAACCAATTTCACTTTGGATCAGCCCTAATCAATAGATAGTCCTCCTCCTCCTCCTCAAAAAAGAAAAAAAGAATGAAAATCACTCAACTCAAAATTGTAATTTACAAAATTATAGTAATTTCATTACAACTCGCAGAGAGAGAGCAAAAAAGAGAGCGAGAGAGTGCGAGGAAACTACATATAATCTGACTTTAACCCTAAAGGGCTTTAATCTTTTTTGACGTTTATATATAATTTGAGAGGAAATCTTCGGATGGATACATTTCATGGAAAATTACACGAATAAGGTATTATATTCATTCTTATACGATTATTTTAATAATAATAATAATAATAATAATGCAGCCAAAGAGTGAGTACCGGAGAAGGCATTAAAAAGATTGAATGTTTTTAATATTCAACATGCGATGAAGATGGCTAACCAAGATGGTGCTGGCGATGTTAAGGTTAAGTGCTTTTCTTCTTTGTAAAAAAAAAAAGATAGATACTAACTCTATGTGCAAGTATGAGATAGATTTTAACCATCGATGGTTTATGGCCTTTCAACAAACAATCTAAATCGCCGCGCATACATAAATTATACCAACCAACATACGAGCGAGTACTATATCCTTGTGGAAAGGAATTTTTTTGTTCTCCATGTGTGTGTGTTTGTGTTTTTGGTTCTGTATGAATGACCGCAAATATACAAATATCCACGCTTATAAAATATACATATATCTCGCAGAAATCTCATTCCATTTTAAACTGTCGCTAGAACTGCCGCCACTGCGATCCTCTGTCGGGATGCTGGCTGGCTGGTGTATATGCGGCAAACTAATATTTCATGACAACTAAAGCAATTTGGCAACGAAAAGTTTCATGTATTTGAGTGAGCGGCGGGGTCGGCTGAATGCAGGACCAAAGACTGGAGCAAAAATTTGTCATGAACTTCGGTTGGTCTGGTGTTTTTTTTTTTTTTTTTGGGGTCGGGTCCAGTATCTCTGGATGATGGCATTAGCATCACTGACCCCACATACAGAATGAATGGTGTGAGAATTTGCAAAGGACACACAGAGGAAGAGAAAGCTTATTTTGCGTCCTCTTTTAAAAGGAGTTTTTTTTTGTTTTTTTTTTTCTCTTTTATTTGGTTTTTTGTCGTATTTTCTTTGCATTCAGTTTCGCTACGAGTCGGGGGAGAAGCAGAACATTTGGCTTAAATGCTCCATATATAGCAGAGGATGTGTGTGTGTTGAGAGAGAGAGAGTAGAAAATGTGTGCGGTCAGGATGCGATTATCCAGTTTTTTCCATGTAACCAGTACGTGTATGTGTGTATGGCTGGATTCTAGCCATTTGTATCTTTGAAGCACTTAAATGTGCCATTTTTGGTGACCCTCAGTCGTAGATTTTCAGATTGAAAATTCAAAATCAAATAGAAGTCGACGGCATAATGACGACAAAAGAAGGCAGACAACGACAACGACGACGATGAGGACGATGATGACAATGGGGGCGATGAATATGAATGAGCAAATGCATAATGATGAGCGGGAGCAAGCAGCACACCACTCTAGTCATTATCCTTGATAAATATTGACATTATAATGAATTTTATTTTATTTGTCTATTCACTTTGTGGAGCCTTCGTTGTTTTTTTTTTTTTGTTTTTGCAATAAATCATAGTTAATACTTCCGTATTCCATCAAAGTCTTACACATGAATTTGTAAGCATGAATTTTTAATGGCGCATACTTGGCTGATTTGAATTTGAGGCTGAAGAGTGGATTGCGGCAAGAAAATATCATTGGATGGTGCCAAAAAAGTGCGCCATTTGTCGGTTTTATGTTGTTTTGCTGACAGATGATTTGGGGCAGAGCTGGGGGAAGTTGTTGATCTTAGGGTACTAAGCATTGAAGAAAATGAAGGGTTTAAATGAGCCTCGCGCAGATTACATGCACTTGGCGATCAGCAGCTAACAGCTGATGCACTGTCTGCTAAAATTCTTTGCACATCATCTGTTCGGTACTCTTAGATTCTCTGCGGCATCTGCAGTCACAGATACGATATTCTCAACAGAACGGCTAGTAGTAGACTAAGCAGACAGCTCTTCCAAGCGAGTGGCTAAACTTTGTAGTCGCTTTCCCAGTTGGTGTCGGAGGATCGGGAAATCGGTGCCGAAATTCACGCTGCGCCGACACCACCCATGAACTATGTCCATACAAAAATCATAACAATTATTGCGCTTACTTCACAAATGTCAAAGTAGAAATGACATTTGCCGCCATTTGCAAAAGTTATAGCATCTTCCGACATTTGCGCCATCTTGTAGTTGTAATTTTTTTCTATCAAATGTCCTACTGTTTTGTATATGTTGTAATTCATATTCTTGTCAAATGATTTCAGTCCACTGTTTGACGTTTTGTTAGAAGTGTCAAAATTTTAAGATTTTTAAATCAATTGGCGATCAAGTTTTCTTCAGTCAATCGTTCTACTGTTTTGTATTTGATTTCGAATAAAAAATTAACTCTTCTTTGTGACAAAAAGACAGTGACAGTATTTGCCAGCCTGACAGCTCGTTTTAAATGATCAATTTTTTAGCTATTTTCCAAATTCATCAGTCGGCTTTGGTATTCATTGCCATCATATTAATTTTCTGAAAAGCTCTTAAATTTCGCACAAAAAATTGGAACTTTTAAAAAGTCTGTCTCTACATTTTACTGTCAAAACATACCTAACATGGCACCAGTCAAGTCTCAAGGTACATCAGATCTGTCACCGCACTTTTTGTACCAAAATTGGAACTAAATTGGGAAACTTTTTGGTCTCTCGTGAGCTCTCTCATCCAACAGAACCCAAATTGTTCGTAAAATTTCATAGATCAAAAATTTAAAGTTTGCAACTCAAAAGTGCCAAATTTTTCAAAAAATCTTTACCATTTTTTGTTGGCCAGTGTTGGGCCTAATTTCCTTATGATACACTCCCTCTCAATAGATATATAAGTACAAATGTCTGTTTATCGTTGTTAATAAATTTCGATTTTTTAATTTACTCCGTTGATGAATGCATTCTTATACTCCATTAGGATGGGAGTACGTGCATTTCCCTGGGCACAATATAAATTAATTTGAAACCATTTTCACACGTAACCATCGTCAAATTAAATACCTATTCAACTTTTTCCTCTCCCCCAAAAATGTATTCAATTTGTAGTCATATCAGCAAATTGCAGGCTTATAGCAAAAATTAAAAATATTTTCCAATCCAACAGGACAGGACAGGAATTTTGTGTGCAAGTTCATTTGCGGTGTTAGTTGGGTTATAAATTAACCGACGGCTGTCATTGCTGGGCCGTGCCTTCGATCTCATTATTGCACACATTCTTCAAACACACCAACACATGTAGTGCATACCTTCGATGCAATTAGTTATACATATGTATATACCTTCGTACAAATATTATATTACGTAATTTAATTTCAACTATATGTACAAATGGTGCATAGTTCGTAGGGTCGTCCTATGCAGAATGGCATACCAACAATACATATGCGTATAGCTATTCATCAGGTCAAAAGTCCAGGGTGCAAAATGTCAAACAGGAGAACTTATTGGAATGTCGAAGTACTTACCCCTCTCTCTCTCTCTCTCTGTAGCATTCAACACAGAATGGTACCGAAAATACCATAGCCGGCCAGCACCATTTGCACTTTGAGGATAGTTTGAGTATAGGCTTAAATGGAATGACAATAGTCTGCACATACACACACACACACAATATGTCCTTTTTAATTAAAATGAACTGCGGATAGTAAAAATGTGTAGGGCAATCTATCAAATGAGAAATTTACAAGCCTAAATTCGATTTCGATGCTCTCTCTCACCCTTTTCTTGCTCAACCGAAAAAGATGAACTACACCAAGGAGGATATATATGTAGGTATATCACAAGGACCGAAAAGGATACAATTTGCTACAGCTACTACAGCACATGAAGTAATAAATTTGTGAAACCCAAAGTGACATAAGACAATGCTGAGGCAAGCAGCAATAGATAATTTCACCTAATTTCTACTACCATCGCAGTGTGGGGTGAACCACTGAACCACCCCCGAAAATACACACCAGTCTAGGATTTCCTACCCCCTTAGGCTGAAAGCACACACACACACATACTAATACATTTGCAGAGAAAGAGAAAGATGGGTGTCAATGTTAGAATGGCGGTTAACGATAGATGGTAGCAGGTGGATTGTGTTCAGTCGAGGGTTGTAGGCTTTTTTCCCCATTTGATATCTCCTCCTTCGCATCAAGGGTGAGCAGAAGAAATATGTTTAATTTGCGTGGGGTGGCCTGAGGCAAGCAAGATAACAGTTGGTTGTCACAAGAAGATAGAGCACGGCTGGAATGGCTTTTTTTTTTTTTTTTGCTGGAGTTTGAATTTTTGTACAAAGAATGAGGGCACATGGGGAGGGGGAGGAAGAAAATAAAACAAATATTCGCTACTGTTTTGCTAATTTTAATTGCCTGCTGATGGGGGACGGCTTTTATGCTAAGCGTGCTGAAAGGTGACACTGCAAAAGGTAAAGGAATCAAGAATGATTTTAAGTGAGTGTCCTTTAAGGACAGATAGAGTGTGATTATTCCAACACGTTACCGCCATTACAAACGAGGCTTTCTAATCTGTTAGCCAATCAATAAACGGATTTTGGTGTCTTCTGTCAGTATCGACTCTCTATTCAGCATCAGTTTTCGTCTTCCAATATTTCACCGACTCTTTTTAAGCCTGAGGAAATACACGTCAAACTATGTAAGGCCTCCAAAGTCTACGCATAAAGTACCTACGTGGAAGTGTTGAACGCATCCTCTTTATGTTGACAGCCTTTTGACATGTGGTCGTGAATGTTTTTCAATTTTTCGAGAAGAACGCGTTGCGATAAATAGATGATTTTTGACAGTTCGCGTTGCACATCCCTAGCTCTCACTCTGTATTGCAAGCCGGGCATAATCGTATAACAAAGAGTGCGAAGAGTGAGCTTTAACGGTGTTAGCTATGTTCCTTCATTTTTGAGGAAAAGGATTAGCTGAAATTTATCAAAAAAATGAAAGAAGTTGTGATACCCTATTAATCAAGAAAATTTCCCCAACAAATCAAGGATATTTTGACAAGATTCTGCTCAAAAAGCCAACAGTGCGAGTTGGATCCATCTCAGATTTCGATAGCGAATGCCCGATTGAGAGAACGGTAATGCCAAATTCTCAAGATCCAAATTACAATAATCGATAATGAGTGAGTGAGTGAGTACTCATATGAGTGCTCTGTTGTTTCGTTTGACGATTCGATAGCACAATAGTGTCTAAATAAAAAGACGCACTATAACGTGTGATGCCATCTTAAATTTCGATAGTGAATGCTCGATAACGAGAGCGGTAATGTCAAATACTCAGATTTCGATGACGAATTGTAAATTGTAATTGAACCTAAGATCTCTACACCGGGATTTTAGAGAGCATAGCCTGCTCTAGTCGGCACTGAAATAGTGAGTCGCCAAATAGGACCATACTCTGTGGAAGTAAGAGCTTCGATAAACTCACCATGACTATCGATTTATGCCTGCTTAAGACAAGTTCAAAAGATGTATGACAACTTCAAGTACTACTGGGGTTTAAATTCATTGACTTGATAAGCTGATGACTGCAAAACGGCCCATAAAACTCATTTTCCCCAAATACCTTATGAGTATGGAATCCCGCGAAACATTCTTCTAATCTTGCATAAGCACATCCTATCTTCCTTTTTAAATTACTCTCCGCCTCTGAATAAATACCACGCATGCTTCTTTCCGCCATATGAGATAATACATCAGACAAAAAATGAACGAAAAACAAAAAGTAACCCCATTTTTCTCGCCAGAACAAAGTACCCGCATTATGACTCCTCTGCAAGAAAGTACTATACTATCTTGTACACATTCTAGATACATAAAATATGGCGCAACGTCTTCCGAACATATATTTCAATTCGAAATGGCAATAAAATCCCTTCTTTCGTAGAAAATACGTGACCAATGTCTTTTATTTCGATTTTGTATTCCTTGAACAGCCGGCAAACTGCTGCATTGCACACACTGGGGGGGATTCCGACGGAAGGATATAACCTGCATCCACATGCTACACTCAACCCTTGATTCATCTAAAACCTACATATTTTATTGTGTCGTCTCGTATATATAAATCCAATTCGAAATCTAATGCACTGCAATAGATCATACCTCTCGTGCGTGAGTGTGTGTAGGTTTGTGAAGTCATCTTAAAGGTGCAAGGACACTAAAGGAAACCGCGTTCTTTGCCTTTATTTGTTGACATCGCATATTATGTAATAAAATCCCAATAACATGCTTTAAAATATTTAAATGGTGTACAACTGTTGTAAGGGTTCACAAAATGGATAAAACATTTCCATACCTACCCACACAGAGAAACGCAACCCACACGCACATATACGCATCCCTTTTGGTCTCTTACTCTCGATATTTTTTGATTACGATAGGGTTTATGGCTGAGATGATGATGATGATGACGTGCTGTGACCACTTTATGAAGAGATTTACATTTTAAATGATTTTCAACGCCCGCCACAGGAATATGCCAGCTTGTAGGTACATACCTAAATGTGAGTCTTAATGTTAGAGACTTTCCTAAATATTCATACGAAGAATGAGGGAAGGGAAGAAATTTAGTTGTTCCCTTTTTTTTTTTTTTTTTTGAGGGGCGGTACAGTGGATCATTAATGAGGAATTGATGGCAATTCAATGGATGCTGGATGTTGGATGTGAGAGAATTTTCTTTGAATGGGTGGTTTCATAATTACAGCATAAGATTAGATTTATGGATTTAAAGAAGTCATTCAGTGGTTATATAGTGATGGCTCCATTTTACTTATTGTTCGAAGGATTTCCATGAAGTCTTTTAGAGAGATGTAAGAGATGTAGGTGGCTGCTTTTGAAAGTGATTTTGAGCTACTAACCACTTAGACCAAGGGTATGGGACCATTGACTTTACAACAGTGTCACACATCTCATTTGGAACACTCAAATAGGCGTGGATGAATGTTGGTCTTGTGGATATAATACAACAAACATTTTAGTGGTAAAAAGATCACCCTGCGATACTTTGTCAGTGCCAGAATCTCGCAGATAGTGGTAGTGGTCTTCCTCGTGCATACAATTTCTGCTGTACACCATGGGATTCCGCTAGAATACCGATGGCAGAGTGTTCTGCGATTATGCCGGAGGAAACCAATGTGTTCTAGCGGCTTTAGGCTTGACCAGAGAAATGTATATCTTCATGCTAATGTCCACATCTGCCCAGATAAGCCCCATATTGATTTGCTCGCCTAGTCAGTAGCCTAATCTACATTCTCAACTACTTTTTCTGAGTTCGCTACAAAGACGAGAGCACCCAACTCCTAGAGAGATCTTTCTTGACAGATGAATGTGCATAGCACTCTGTAGAGTGTCGCCCCAATGACTTTAAATATCTGCTTTAAGGTTGTCAGTTGATTCATTTATTTTGCTTTGGAGGTGCGAATTTTGGGCCCGATCCACTGCCACTTTTGACGTAGAATAGTGACTTGAACTTCCTGTCATTTGTTTGTCCTATAAACCCTTGGAAGATTAGGCACTAGTCGCAAGTTAAGTCAAGGACCTTGATGTGAAAGCGTCCATCGAATTCCTTCAGTTTATGACGTGGTTTTTTGTAGCATGTTTGCCAGTTCGTCCAAGTCGTTAGAAAAGGCCTGTCAAAGTATATGGTTCAGCTCAGCTTGGGAACTCGCAAAGGAAGTTTATTGTATGCGCCTCTGGATCTTCTGTTCTGGTCGAAAGTGCTCCTTTCACTGCCACTTATGACCTTAAATAGTGGTGTCTATAGGTTCAATTTCGCGGAGCTTTAAAAACCTTTAGGTGGATTATTTGTTCCTCTGTATAGTGCTGATCCTCGTTCTCTTTCCATCGGGACATTGTGACTTCTGTTGTTTAGTACCAGTAAATCCTTGCCTTATTTTTGCTCTAGAGCATCAATGCCCATAGTTTTCTTGAAACGTTCATTGGCCAGGTTTTAGAAGTTCAAAGGCATTTTCGATCCTACAAATGATGATGATGAACACTAAGACCGAGTGATCGTTCCGTGATTTGTTCAACTTTAAGCTTTTTTTAGACAGTTCATCGGTCATTTCGAACCAAAAGGTTACCACTATTTTACTTTACTTAAGTCGAAAAGTCTAGACAAAGTTGGCTCAGTTTAAAGGGCAAGCCAGAGGACTTTCCACTGTTTTAAGAGATTCTTAGCCACTCTAATTCGTACTCCTCTTTCTGCCATGCCACTAACTTATCAATCAAAACTCGTTTACAACAGCTTCTGTGCGTAAAACGGTAGGTGTCCAGTCTTACGTAATTTATTGCCACTGCCTCAAGGCAAAGTGGTGCAACAAAATGTTTACGCTAAACTAAAATTGTATTCCAGATATCAGCGCAAGAGACTAGAAACTTAATTAATTTATCATTTGCGTGCAAGTCATGTCTAGAAGACCTGCAACTGAACACACATTGAAGATCTGATCTAACTCTAAACTTTCCCCGCATATATTTAGATCTGCTTAAAAGGATCAACCAACCTCTCTCTCTCACACTAATTAAGCAATTAATTTTAATTCATAATTTTCTACATGAAATGGTATGATTAATACCACTCCTGGCTTCAGCATACACCTACATACTTTATGTACACGCACCAGTCTGCATATAACCTAACAAATTATAGAAAATCCCTTGAAGCTAATTTGAGTTTTGAGTTGAGATTCCTTTAATTTTCTTTTTTTTCTGCCATTTTTATATATAAAAAGTTTGTGTTGTGTTGTGTTGGTTCAAATACCCGGATATCTATGCTTATCCTTTAAATTTAAATTAGATCGTTCATCATTGGGTATTATTTTATCTAGGCTGCAACACAGAGAGCAAAAAGACGACGCACCACCAGACGACGAAGGCGATTGCGATGGCGACGAGGACGTACACCCAGCCATGGTCGCAGTCATCGTAGTCGTCGTGGTCGTCGTCATCATCGCCGTCGTCGTCGTCGTCGTCCTCGTAGTAACAAAACAGCAAAATTCACGCCTAAGGGTGTCGTCATCAATTATTCAGTTTTGGTTTGTGTTATGCGCCGCCTAAGGCTGCGGCTGCATATAAACATAATAACCGAAGAAGAACAAGAAGAAGAGAGTGCTGCAATGATAGGGTTTACCTTACTCATGGTCCGGCTCGTAGTTCAATTTAAGAACCAGAGAAGATTAACCAATTTCCTGTTTTCTTTTTTCTTTTTTTATTATTTCTTAGGCTCTCTTATTTTTTGCATTTAAATCGAGGGAATATTCTATGATATTGGCGGAGGGTGGACCGCTGATTGTTGGGTTGTTGTTCTTAAGTTATTTAGCTTAGTTTTGATATATGAGTATTGTGTGTTGAGAATTTTTAAAAAAAAAACAAGAATTTTATTAGACAAAGAATGCGGTTGCAGTGGGTGGGTTGAGTAATAGCAGAGGAGTTGAAGATTTTGCTTAAATTATAAGAAAGGCGGTGAAGCTGAAGGTGCCTTAAGCTGGGATATAGACTGATACCTCCCTTGAACAGGCTTATCAAACTCACAAAGAAGTTAATTTTATGTAAATCGGAGACGAAGATCCGCCAAAGGTAGTGATTTTTAATTTGTGATGCACCTATTGAGGCGGAAAGATCATCATCGGCAACGGGATGTGTTAGCTGTTGCTGGTCTCTAACTACAACGATAAGTTAAGTTGCAGGGAATGATGAGACCAAGAAGATTCTTGTAGTGCAGGTAACCTAAGTCCGGACAAGATTCTAGTTCAAGTAATTGCCACAAATAAATTACGGAAGTCACCTTGTTTTTACTCATGGGTACGTACCTCTCTCTCCGATGCTCTCAGCAGATTGAGCTGAATTGAGGAGAACAGTGACGGAAATGTTAAACCGATTACACTTAATATCGTTGTACTGTTTGTTCCTGACGACGGGATTCTATCACAGTCTTAAGTGTTGAACCCAACTAAGTACCAAAAGAATGAGGTCGCAGATGCAAACTGCCCTAATGAAGCTTCTTCGTATTCCTTTGGCACTCAATATTGAGCAGCTACTTCTCCGAATGGATTGATCTGTATTTCCATAGTTTAGTCATGTAATATGTTTCTACGTATACGCCTAAACTGTCGTTCAAGCCCTGCCTTGGTTGCAGTGGCATCAGGATAGTTGTTAGGGTCGATGCCTCAGGATTTAGAAGTATAAAAGGTCCATCTGAGCATCCTAACCCCACTGCCCTCAGACACCGGTCTTCGATGCACCTAACTGTTTGTGGTTACCCTTTTTCAAGATGCAATTAGACGTTTAGATATGCAAAATGTTTCTAAGGATCTATACAGCGTTGATTGATATCAAAGGAACTAAGCGCGATTATATGCTCATTTTCTGAAGTGTCTTTGTCTGAGACTTGTCTGTTGCATTGGCCATTCTGGAATTTCGACAACCTAGTTGGATACATAGCCTATGGTATATCCTGGCCCTGCTTGTACTCCAGACTAACTCCAGACTTATTTTAAGCCATGGATTGAGCATTAAGCCAATGAGTTGTTACAAATTGAGTGGATGACATCAATATTAAGCTGCAATATGCACACTGTGTTCCAACCATGGACTTTCTGCTTAAGGCACTAAGCACCATTTGCTCAAAGTAATTGCTCTGCTGGCGCTTCAAATTCTCTAATCTTATGCCGCTTTTCACTGCCCAACAGCTGCTGTACCTAAGTGATAGTAAATTATGTACTACCCACTCAAACTCGTATCAAACCTTGTCTTACATATAAGAAAACAAATTACTCTGCCACATATTTTAAAATTTTGACAAAATACTCATCTAACTCATTCAATCCGTTACTCATTAACGATTCATCCACTTAATTGATTCTGCTTTCAACACAGCCTTAATCTGCTCCTAAATACTTCATGTTCTCTCAGTCTTCGACCACACATGTCGCCATTGCCAAATTCTTTTACAAGAAACCACTCTCTGGGGGCAATATCCATCCACCACAAGCAACATTCATATGCGCGCGCACAAATACCGTCATCATGAATCTTTCTAATGGCACTTTTATGCATAGCATTAAATTCACCATCAAGCCGCAGATACTTTTTCATAATAAATGAGTTCACCGCCATCACCACGATCTAGAATCAAAAACATCGCTTCTATAATCCAAAAAAAAAAAAAACAAAAATGAAATACTTAATGCGCACGCGCACACATTAACGCATAACCGATCTGATCTTCACCACCACCGGCCATTACAGCTCACGCACACCAACTCAAACTCAAACTGAGAGCGCACGGCACAACATAACAAAGCAATAATGGTGATTTTAATGGCTTCCGACCGATCACCAGTAAATAAATGGTAGACGGAACCAATAAACGTCGTTTGAATACGATATAAGTGCCAACGGGAAAGTGAATGGGTATTAGTAGGTACTTCGGCGTGTGTACGTATGAAGGCAAACATTTTTTTTTTTTTTTTCAGAAAGAGATGGCGCTCTACCAAAGGCTTCAGTGCAAAATATAAAGGGATAATGTATTTAGGAAGGATCTATGGCTCTATTTTAACTATCTCTACCTGCTGTATCGGTTAATGGGGCCTGCTTGTTGCATGCATGCTGCTTGTTGCATTGAAATCTCTACTCAAGTGAAACGAAACTAGAAACCCTTGTTGCGTGTGTGTGTGTGTATAGAGATGTCGTAGGTAGCATATTGACAAAAAAAAAATGGTTGATGGCAGCAGCTGATAGCATTCATATTTCTACACGATGTCATGCTGTTTTGTTCCTCTAATTTTGCTAACAAACCATATAGGCAGACATTAAGTGGGAAGGAGATAGATAGCGACCGGTATCGGTGGAAAAAAATCAGCTGAAGTTGGTTTCATTTGATTTAATTAACGAATACCTACACTTAAGGAAGGTCTTTTGTTCGCTGTGGGATTAACCTGGGCTTTGTGTGCTACTGAGTGTAATTAAGACCAAACAAATTGAGTTTATTTATAGAACATAAAATTGAAGGAACTGATCTCATGTTTCATTCGTCCACATTGCATAACATTACGTAGGAGAAATTAAAATTCCCAGTGCTCTAGGGAGAACGAACTATGTATATAGACAACTTACAAACTTGTAATTACAAGTGCATACAAATGTTCTTGTTCGATCAGTGAATATGCAAGCAAAAGTTCATATTTAATTGACTTAACAATTTTATGATACAAATTTGTAGTTGTAACTTGTGGCCTAACGAAAGAGACAATATAACTTTAAACTTCAAAGGATGCTCTAACTTTTGTTCTAAAGATGACACTCTTCAACCTACCGCTAACTTGTAAGAAACACAATCAAACACACCTAGAAGTGACAGTTCGGATAGACGAACATACATTCATTGCACTCATTTGTTTTGCTTTGTTTGTTTTTGTCAGTTTTTATCACTAAAATGACAGATGACATTCAAGTCAAACTTTATGTTAAAAAAAGGTTGTGATGAACTTAAGCTTTCACAGGAGTTCATAATGATAAAGCGGACTTTATGTCATAACATATTAACGACTTCATCATATGCTGGACCGAAGAGGCTACACAACGACACTCTAGAGAAAGTGTGTTCTTAAATTTTATCACCGCATTTCCGTTGTTTAACTTAACCTTAGGGTTTGTTTTGATTTGAGTTATAAGCCAAGTTTTGCAATATAATCACGTTCACTATTTATTCATCTTTATCATAAGTAACGCCTCACAATGAGTGGACACACCTCTTTATCAAACTCGTCTTAGTTGATATTGATTAGCGTGACTTCATTAAGATTTGCATTGCAAGGACATAAAATAAATGATCCACGTTTCTTATTTAAACTCAATCTGGGGGGTCTTACAAGATATCGAACAGGACTTGTATCATACAGAGAACTAATATGCATGTTTTGATTTGCCATCAACGAAGTATGCAAGGCTGAATAGTCGCCTAAAGGATCAGTAACCCGAGATAGTTTTACAGTAGCAATGGCATGCTTAATTCGAAGTTGTTATCCGTAAAAATATAAAGCTTCCGTCATGGATAGTAGGAAGAGGGAGTGTCACATTGTTCTATGGCATTTAAATAGCAATTATTTTTTTGTCAATCTTGTTGGTTACCGAGTCGAAGAAGGAGTAGAAAGAAGGTAGCCTACAGACATTCCCCCAAAAGAAGCCAGGCGTAAAGATATTATCTTACTTGTATAAATTTCTAGATCTTGAATCCTTCGTACTTAAAGGCCTTGTTGTAGTACCCTTTTACCCTTTTCGATAGTTAACCAAGTAAGTACTTCCATGATGAAGAGTTTATAGTTTTAGCACTCACCACATCAGCTGAAGGTCACTTGCGCAGAGCCATCAGATTCTATGAAACCATTGCAGACTGTTATATCACCTAGGCCTATCAAAATACATTTTACTTATTTACTTACTTAAAGGGGTCCCAATCCTTGTTGAATTTCTTCCTAAGGCACAGCAGCGTTCCATTCTCTGCTTTGTCGTGCGAAGGGACAGGTTCAAGCTTTTGAACTGCACGCGGATTGGGTTGAGTTTGTACATAACAGTTGCATTAAGGCAGTTACTCCGAGTTCACAAAGTCCAAGCTGGAGGACCAGTTCCATGAGTTTAGCCCCTCAGACGAAGTTACGGTTCAAGAAACCGATTTCATTTGGGTATCATCCGCCATCATCTCTTTTCCATAAACATCAGGAAATCCTAGATACAAGCAGTCATTATTTGGCATAAAAGTTCGGTCCTAAAAGATGACCCACACCATACCAATTTCGATCTCAAACCATAAGACCAGGAAGCCATTGTAAAGAGCTCTTCAACAACAAACACTCAGTATCAATATTTATGACTAAAAATACTCATCATAACCCTCCTCCATGACCACCCTCAACCCTAGGCTCTGTGTATGTAGGTACCTCAGTCAGTCCTGTCTCCACACATATCTACATACACTTGCCAGTAAACTTGCAATCAATTTACTTTAAGATCGTGCAAATGATCCCATTGCCTTGCTAATTTTCAATTTAAATCTAATTTCTAATTATGAAAAACACGTTCAACGTAATTTACTCTTAGAAGCGCACAAACACTCTCACATTCATATTAGAATTCAGCACAAAATATAGGTACACCCAATTCAGATTGAATACCTAACATAGCCGGTAGCTAAAATAATTGCAAACACAGCTTAGGCGTCCCCCCCGTATTTTCGAAAAACCAAAAAAGCAGCCCCGCAGGCTACCCACCGTCGCCGCCGCCACCGCCGCCTTCAAATCACAGAGAGTGGGCGTCACACTATGCACATTGTTTACATTTTCACTCTAAAACAATTTCGCGAAACAAAATACAAACAAAAACCAATAAATTAGCCGCACTTAAACGATTAAATATGCAATCTCTCTTGAACGGATATAAGCAGCACACATACACTATATAATATAGTTTTTTTGTTTTGCATTTCGCGAGCTATTTAGACTCTGACTGGCGGCGGCAAACCGCTAAGAGGAGGCTAGTAGATGTTAGGTAGTGTGTTGTTCTACTGATATTATATTTCGTATTATTCGCCACCATGCCATGGATGAGAGCCATCATGTAAAGTAAAATGTGTACGCGCACTTAAATTGCTGTTATTAAGTAAATTGATTTTAAGTACGAACTACAAACGGATCCCCGCACACACTTGGACGGATCCACTCACACATATGCCTAGCAGATGGGTTAACCACTTTTTTTTGTTGAATGAAAGGGTACCTAGTTTGTGTGGCAGGTTAAGTGGGAGGGAATGCATGTGGTAGGTCCATAATTGTTCCTAAATGCCCTTTGCGCACTTGGTTAAGCGAAAAAAAGGGCGTATCGAGGCTGTAATGCATACACTGAATTCTGAGAAAAACAACGATCGCATAAGGCGAAGAAGACAGCAAAGTCATCAATCAAGGTTTTTTTTTTTTTGGTTCAAAGTCATTGAAGTCTTTTGATATCAATGAAGTCGTATACAGTGTTCAAAAGTTCGAAAAGGGAAAGCATTTGGGCTTTCAAATTCCTCTAAAGGTAGATCGATCTCAATTAAAACGTCACGAGTTAAGGCATCAATTGAACCATTCAAAATCCACAGCCTTTTGAAGTCATTTGACAGCACTGAAGCTCGTCTCAACGGACAATTTTTTGTCTGCATTTCTAGCATGAATTACTTCTTAAGTGGTCTCATCACACTCGATAAGGAAACATATTTAAAATATACTCAATTTGTAAATGAAACTCAAGTAATTTTGAAATCATTTGACATCACTGAAGCTCTAAGAAGTATTCTCAACAAAAAATGTGCTAAGTCGGCAGTTCTATTATCTATCAATTATACATCAAGTAGTCTCATCAAAGTGGATAAGCAAACAAATTTCTTCTAGGAATGCATTGAAAAGATTGAAGGAACTTTTCTTGAAAATATTGACACATTACTGTAATGATCAGTCTTTTAAAGAAGATGCCAATCAAACGATTATTGAAAATTTCACATTCCCTGACCTCATCGATGCCTTAAAATTGGTGGACTGTGATCTCAATGATTTCACAGACTCTTTTCGACTTGAAAGGCTAAGCAGCTTCAAAGTTTATTCGAGGTTTACAAATGACTTCAAGTTTGATGGTTTGTGAGAAACTTCATTGTCAACCAACGACTTCCAAAACTTTTATTTCTGCTCAAAATAAAGCAACGACTTGAAAAAGCTTCAAATCATTTGACTTGACCTCAACAGTATTCAATGATTTCAAGCGACTTTTGACTGAAAAGCCATCAAATTAATTCAAAATCGTTCGCAAAAAGTTCAAGTTCACTACAGTGACTTTAAATGAAAGCAACAAGCTTCAAAATTTTAAGAAACTTTTAATTGACTTCAAATGATTTCAAAGAAAACACACGAACAGCAAATTGAGTGACTAAATCAGTTCAAATGATCAAACCTTTGATTGAAAATGTGACATTCTATTTCAAATCAATGACTTTCACCGCGAAATTTAAGCATTCCGACACAAGTTCACATATTTATGTTCTTCAAGGAAATCTTACATGTTTCATAAGACTTAACATGCTCTCCTCTTAACCGAAAACAACTCAACAAGCCATGTTGGAGCATAAATATGGACTTTGTAGAACGAGAGTAACCAACGCCATGCGAGCTATTCTATGAATTATATTGGCTTTAGCCAAGGCGCCTAGCCTATACACTTTACACACAAGTGAAAATTCTATAAAGGTATGAAAGATCGGAATATTAAATACAAGAGTATTATATTTCGGACATGTTCATCTATAGATAGATGCATCTACAGAGAGTGCGACTGCAGTAGTTCACACAGAGTGCATATGATAAAGGAGAACATGCTACAGGGTGAAATCCTAACCAAAAACCTTCAACCAAAAACCTACAACCATCCAAGCGAGAAAGGACGACACACAATTCAGAACGAGGACGAAGAAGAACAAACGAATTTTCAACTGAACCCGAACTACATTAGTCGGTTCGGTATCTACGTACCTCCACCTCTGCATAGAGAGTAGATAGGTATGCAATCCGTGTGTGTATCTATCTATGGATAGTAGATATATTTCATAATGGCACCAAGTATAATATAACACACAGCCAGGGCCCAAAAGCGCCCACAGAGAGACCAAGCGAGAGAGAGCGGCGAGAGAAAACGTTAATCTTGCAAATCCAAGTGCTGTATGCGGTATTATGCGAAAATTTATCTGATTTAACACCTAATATACAATAACTTAATATGCAGTGTGTTCCATCGAGGAGTGAGAGATATATGATGCCAGTGGCTGGGGCTCTGGCTGTACCCTGTGTACCACACTGGACTGGTCTATGTTTCATTGTGTATGTGTGCGGGACTCGGTGTCTATAAATTCTCGCATAAAGGCTTCCACTAAAATCTGCATGAATATATGAGAGCATAGGCTGCTGATGCTAGTAGTGCTATACTACAACGGCTGGTCTTGTTGTTGTTGTTTTGGATACTATACACAGCAAAAAGTGTAGTGGTTTGAGGGTAAAGCGAGGTGTCGGGCGGCGGGCGATAAGGAGTTGCAGTTTTGCTGCATCTATAAATATCAACGCTTATCTATATCTGCACATACATATATGCGGTAGCAAAATTTTATTGTTAAATGATGCACTGCACAGTCTACACACACACACACACACACATCTCCTAGACAAGGAGTGCGGCGGCGACAGGCATTAGTCTCTGCTTGGACTTTTTTTGTTTTTTTTTTTTTTTTTTATTTTCATCACCGACTTTGCCGTTGTAGTCGAGTTGGCCTATTGAGAATAAGCATACAGAGTTTGGATTATAATTTGGCGGCGATTCTTGGTTTTGCAGCAGTCAGCTGGTCAGTTAATAATTTTCATGTGGCGACCAAACAATGAATATTCAGGAAATGAATTATAAAGTTGACTAGAACAATGAACTAGGAAAGAGGTTGTTAATTGTGCGGTGACACACAGACAGTGAGAAAGTTTCGCAGAGGATTGTTGCTGGTAAAGGGTAGCCTTTGATTTGATCTTTACTTAAGTAGAATGTAGCTGGGAAGAATTTGATACAAAAGGATGTATGTAGTTTGGTCGCATGGTGACAAATTTGTATGACTTGGAAAGAATTGAAATTCACTGCACCATTTAGTCTGTTGACATGCTGTTGAGAACGGTCTATTGCGTCATATACTGTCTAATAATGAAAAATTGGTTTTTAAATTTTCTATTGTATAGCGAATCGTACCCTCCAAGTCGACAATGTGGACCATAAAATGCTCTAAGCGCACAAAACACATTTCTCGTAGTATGCTGAGTTTCGTAATGCAGCTGCGTAGCTTACAGAGTCTGTTCCATGTTGAGTCTCATGATGAAATGTCAAGTAATAGTGTATAAAAGTATAATAACAGGTTAACACTACTCACGCGTCATCGGTCAATAAATCTATAGACGAAAAGGTACCTCTAAATGAATGAATCTTCAAAAAGGGAAATAGTTCTTCCCTTTCACTGGCACTATCTATTAAAGGCTTCACCATTGTGCCGAAGGACGTCTTTCTGTGATAAAATGTCAAAAAATTCTGAACACAATAATGTTAAAAAATTCACACTATTCATGCTTTATCTGTCAAAAAATTCATAGTCAAAAAGGTACCTCTAAATGAATCCACCTTCAAAAAGGCATATAGTTCTACCCTTTCATTGACATTTGGCACTTTCTATCCTCTACTTCAAAGTGTCAATGACATCGATTGCCTTCAAAATACAGAAATACTTTGATATATTTTTGAATGACTACAAGCACTCAAAATGCATTTTAAAGACTTCTAATCTATCAAATGATTCTACTTGCTTCAATGGGCAGAAATCAAATTGGTCCCATCTTTCAGTGGCACTGTCAATCCTATCCCTCAAAGTGTTAAAGACATCATTGACATCAAATGACTTCAAAATACAGAAATGCCTTCAAATGCTTACAGTCAGAGTATTTTACTCACTTCTAATCTATCAAATGATTCTACTGTCTTTAGAAGACAGAAGCCAGGATTTGTTTCTTCAGGTAACCCCTAAAACCAATTTCACTTTATCTTCCAGTTTAATCTTGCTACAACATGCATCTTGGAATCCTTTTCGCCTCATTCTTTGGCCAAAAATAAAGCAAACAGCGTTTCAGTCTTCCACCAACTTCATCTTTATCCAACTCTAGTGACAAAATTTATTTCGAATTATTTTAGCCAACTTAACAAAAGACAATCCATAAATTCTCCTAAATTCACTTCACACAGGACAAAAATTCCTCTTCTTTTTTTTTCACTTTTCTCCTGGATAAAGTGTATCCTTTCACACTTACTCCTTGTATAGCCCTCCTCTCGTATATGCTTTGCTCTTTGGCACACAAAAAGTCAACAATGAAGCGTGTAATTACTATCCGTATCGCATCCTATACCCTGACATTCAATACAAATCCTCCCCCCACCCACTATCGTCTTGAGTACTACCTTAAAAATACACACACACACACCATACATAGTGTAGAGAACAAGATCCAAGGAACCATAGTAGCATAATTACTTTACAAGTTCATTATAAACACTCATAAATCTCTCAGGCAAAAAAAAAAGGAAGAAAATAAAACAACAAAACAGGAGCAAAAAAAAAGTTCCTTGCACCATAAAGAATCGAATCCAAGAGAAAAGGGGTTGCTGGAAGGATGTGTCGGAGGCCAACCGACTTCCATTGTTAGGAAGAACATCCCTCCATGCACCGCTAGCAGAAAATTGCTATAAACTCCCACACTTTCAGATGTGTGTGTGGGGGTGTGTTCTTTGGTGTGCACGGGAAAAGCGTGTGTTTCTTGTTTTAAGAAAAAGGATTGCAAAGCTTAGATTTCGTGAACCAAGGGTTAGCTCATCCATCCCCTCCTTCTTCATATGTAAGTAAATAAATCTTTGATCGCGAAAAAGTTACTGCTCCTTGGCGCAAGGACAAAGTAATTTATTTTTACCTTTGTTTCAGGATCAGACTCTAGCTCTCTCTCTGGAATTTGTTCCCACTTTCACTATCTGCTAAGAAACAAAAACCCCGCCATCTAATGAGAAATTAACAAAAAGTCTCATGTCACACATGTATGAAGGAGTGTGAAGGATTCTCCCTTTTAATTATGTGTGTAACAACGTGTGGGTAATGAAATTTCAGTGTGCGAGACCCCCCCGCAAAAAAAAAACAAAGGGTTACATTGTACCCGGTTAAGATTGAATTACACAGCCATTACAAGTGATGCATACAAACTCAGTTGGATATCTTCCAAAAAGGTGAAAAGGATACCCCATGCAGAGGGTAATTTGCCCGCCAGCTAATTGCATAGACATACACCGCACAAGATTATGTTTCATGTTTCACGGGTACTCTATGAAAATTGAAAAATAAAATCAAAATCACTTCGTGTCCTGAAATTCGATATAAAAATTATATTTTATGCTCCTAAGAGGGTGGCAAGGATACTTCTTGGACCGTAAATTATTATTGCGACGCAGTTAGTTAGATTGTTAGGTGTACGCAAGTGCGATAGGGAGGCGTTTTGTATGGTGTATCTAATGTTACAATTTATTATGCTACTCGCCATTTTTTTCATCGTCCCGTTAACTATGTCGATTTCATCCCCTAAAAAAAACAAGAAACACACCATACTTTCTCTTCCATATTACCGCCAACACCCTCTTGTGTTGGTTTTTTGGGAAATTTCATTCAAGGAGAAAGTTTTCTTCGCCTTGGTCGAGGTTTTTTTTTCTGTTTTTCCACTCGTCCTTCTATCTACCATTCTGGGAAGAGGATTCTTTTTCTTTGAAAATATACCAAGTGTAGGTAAAGCCATAAGAGAAAGACAGAAGAAGATGTAGTAGTAGAAGAACAGTAGAGACACTTGGATATATTTCATCGAAATGTGTCCCTAGTGTAATATTATACCAAACCCGAGGTGGTGGGAGGGTAGACTAGTGCACCAACACCCACCAGTCTATAAATTGGTTTCCACGAATATATCTCATTTTGTGTGTTTTAACAAACGAAGGACGAACCAAAAAACAAGGAGAGGAAATCCTTAAATTAACTTTTTTTCTTTTTTTTTTTGGAAAGAAGGACACGAACCAGCAGTGGCTAGGCTAATATATAAATCACAATTTAATGAAGCAGGATTTAAAAAAAAAAAAAAAAAAACTTTCCTGCTTAGAATATCCTTAAAACGTAAACATATTTTCCTCCTCAATTAAAGGAATCAAATAAATTAGAAAAGTTTTTTTCTACTTCTTCTGTCTTAATGTCTCTTTGTCACAATGTCTTTTTTGGTCTTGGCATGGTCCTGGCAACGCACACAGATGGATGATGAGAGAAAGTTGTCGAGGGAATTTTCAGTAGATTTAGGTACTATCACAGAAGAATTGCTTTCTTGTATTTTGTGGACGGGGTGCAAGGAATTTATGACGCAGAGTAATTATATCCGATAGGAAAATACACCACACATACAATTATAATAGTTTTCGGGAGAATTTTACTATCCATTAAGCATCCAGAACAAGTGATATCCTTAAGGGTAAGACGACGACGACGATTATAGATTCAGTAGTGTTTGGCGATAGATTATAATTGTATGTCTGCCCGGCGGGGGCTAGATACGAAGCGATGAGTTATTGCAATTGGTTTTGGCGATTATACTGATGGGAGTTGGGTAGGTTGGGGTTGCTTAGTCGCAAGTGGTCAATGGTCAGTAGATTTTTAATGATAGATAGAGATGCTTTCAAACTATATAGTATCGTATCAGAATTCACAGAGTTCTAAGAGCACTTTCTGGCTCAATTTGATGTTTTAAAACAGGAAAATAGAAAACAAAGAGTTCTGATAAAAATTGGACGATAACACTTCAAGATTGAGCTAAATCTCGATTGAGAAGTTTAGAAAAAATTTAGCTTACTTACTTTAATGGTGGTCCAGATTGGGCTTCGACCAACAAGCCTGTCCATTCAACCTTCAATTGTGAACTCTATGCTGGCTAAGGCTACTTACAACTTGTGTGCTCCTCTTAAGCCGATGATTTTATCTAGGCTTCACGGGCTGAAGAGCGGATGTCCATTTACTAGTCATCGGTTATCAGTTTTGCTGTACCTACAGGTCGTTTAATTTTTGATTAAAATTTCCCTTTTTATTTCTTCTTCGAAACGACCAAGGATATATGCAACATTTTTTAATAAGGTCCAGGTTGCACTGCCTACTTTAGGGCTGAAACAATTAGGAACTTCTGTGGAGCTCTTTGTTTGTCTCTGAAAGAGCTTCACTGTTTTCTCGCAACTTTTTTTTTATATATATTCAGCATGTGGCATATAAATACCTTTCTACTATTACACAAGGCACTCCGTGGGTTGTGTCCAAATTTTCGGGAAGAATTGTATGAATTTTTTGCATTCGTTTGTGGTTCACATTATATTTATATACAACCTTTCCAAGCCAAGGTTGATCACAGGCGTTAGACGTTTTCAAGATCCGCTGAAGTATGTAAAAATTTGGTTGATTGTGGAAGAGTCTGGTCTTAAACTACATTGATAAGGGTCTATTCTATACTAGTCTAAGTTTGTTGGTTATTTCGCTCAAAGTGTACGGACGTCAATCACAGGGTTCATACTTATCCAGAATCCAATTCTAAGTGTACAGTAGTTCAGACTATTTGAACGTCGTATATCCGTAGCGTATAGGTCCAAAGTGGGCGCCACAATCATCTCTGAAATTGCACTAAGCTGAGTTATATATTCTCAAATGAGGCTTTTAGTCCTTCTAGCTATTTGATGAACTACTATTTCCTCCAAAAACCCTCAAGAACTGTGAGCAAAGGTATGCCAAAACGTCTGCCGACGACGTCAAGTCTGTGCCGACATTGTAGAATCTTGAACTTGCATATAACTTAGACTCTGACTTAGGATTCAAAACAGACAATAATTTCCCCTATATATTTTAGAAAGATATATTAAAAGCACCCTCTGTGCAGATCCTTCGAAATCGAAATCCCGTGCTATCATACGTAATCCTTGAATTTATTTCACCTTCCATCATAGTAAAGCTCTTTCCACTTTTGAATAAATTTAAGTTTCCTTCTCAAAGTACTAACAATGAATATGGCACTTCCTAAATTCCCCAGGACACTTATTCAAATTGTCGTAACGAAAAATTAAAAAAAAAAGTCCCACTCTCTTCTATTTTTTAGCGGAGTAGATGGGAAAAAAAAAATATTACTCGCATTCATCCGCTCAGTCAGTGTTTGGAAACTTTTCAATTTTATGGCCTTCAAAAAAGACAAAGAAGGACGAAGGAAGCGTACAAAAAAAAAAAAAATTATAAAAAATATTTCCAGTCAAAAAATGGAAAAATGAAAACTTCACGCCTTGAAACTTTTCCATAAACTTCTAAAATAACTCGCAAAACCCAAGCCAAAAGACTATATGTTTTCTTCCGCTGCCGCCCTCCTCCATTCAAAAAAATGAATAAAAAAATAAAAATACTTTCTATAGATACACATAATATATACATATGCTATCTTAAGTTTGATATTGAAGTTCATAAGAAAAAAAAAACACACACACTCTCGCTTTGCATAGATAAATCTTTTAAGGAGCGATGTTGTACGAAAATTTAGGGAATCCCCTTTGGAATAGATGGAAAAATATCTTTCCAAAGAATACAAGTATTAGATGTATGATATATTGGACAGAGGGCGCGGCAATAGCCAATAGATACATATATACTTTTTTCTTATAAAAAGAATGTGTAACATTTATTTTTAAAATTGAAAATAGTAAGACATTGTCTAACAGGCGGACACACTTGAGAAGATACAAAATTTGTGTATCTATGATGCATCCAGGGGCATCCATCCTATCCATGGTATCCCTCTGCATAAAGTATAAAGGAGATTTATTACCATTCCAAGGAGACAAAGAAGCCAAGTGGAAAAATGAGAACTGACAACAGAAGAGGAGAGAAAATTTGTGCGTTATAATAAATCTATTTTATTAATGCATATTAACATACGGGGAAAAATAGGAGGTGTCACGCATATATCATATTTCACCGCACACACACACAAATATTTGGAGGATCTACCTCTGAGGATGACGATGAAATGGAAAATTGCTTTTCCAAGAGCGCGTTATGCCATCACAAGTGCTTCGAGAGGGATGTTTCTCGTGTGAATGATTTCATCTTTTTTTTTTTTTTTTGTAGAAAAAAAATATGAACACATTTTACCACACGATGGCATAATTCGTTAAAGTGCGACAGGGTCCTTAAAACTGATTCCAAAACCGACCATCTTCTTCGTATTCATTGAATTTTGGTTGTAATTTAGCCGCCATATGGTGTTCCTGTTGACAGATTTTTCTTGTGTTTTAAGCGAGGGTTGGTTTTGGGATAGAGGATATTTGGTTGTTCATTGGTCGGTGTGACAATAATTTTACGAATTTCAAGGGAAAATTGTTCAGTCTTCTAAAAAAAAAAAAAAACCTACGCGACAAGTGGCTTCGACAGGCAGGATGACAATATTGGGAACGAACTTATTGAAGTGGTACAGGATGTTAAGCATTCAGGAGCGGATTTTATGGGTATCGAATGAAGCTTTCTAATCCATCCAGTTCAGGAAGAGAGAGCCAAAACTTTCTTGTCTTCGTATCTAACAATGTTGAGTGTTGTCCGCTTTGGTCTTGCCTGCGTTCATTTTGAAACCCACTCAGCTTGCATCATGGTATAAATTTTAGGCCATCTGATGCAGGTCCATTATAGGTAAGAATCCTTTAATGTTGCATGGAGAACGTCGCTGAAAACCGTGAAGAAGAACTTACTTTACTTACTTATGTTCTGTATTCCCTTGTGGGTCTTATGAGTTCAACAGTGCCTATACGCCATCGTGTGCGGTTTCTGTACCTCATACTAGAAATGTACCTCAGTTCTCTCCAACTCGTCCTCACTTGCCATTCTTCCTTCTCAACTGTTCTACGCCATGTACTCCTGGACTTCTACTGCATCGCTTGGTTAGCTATGGCCCTGTCATCCTTTTTAGGAGTGTGGTAAATGAAGGAGAAGCCCAGAGGCAATATACCTTTGATACCTTTCCATTGTCTTAGACGTGACACTTCCTAGCCTTGATAACAGCTTTTCTGAAATGACTCTCCTTTGCGATGAGAATCCCATGGTGTCTAATACGCAATGGTATGCGGTCTCTGGGAATATATGCAATGTTCTCCTAAGACCGCCGGGTATTCTACCTTGCAAGCTTATGGCTTAATATCTAACTACGTGACACAGATACAAAAATAGCATTCCGGTGGACATACAGGTCTTCTTGACCACTACAAGAAAGAATTCCTAGAAATCAAAACATCAGATCTGGTCAAAGATCGCCCTATTCGACACTCCCCTAAATACCTCCCTGTGTTCGAAAAAAAAAACCACTTCATGCTACAAAAAAGGGGTTTAAAAAACAACCTCGGAAAATATGTTTTCTATCATTCAATCGCCGAGGGTTGCTGGCTGGAATTGAATAACCCTTTCGCCATAATTTTGTAATTACAATTCACCACCTAAGGTTCTTCTAACTCGTTCTAAACTCCATTTTAATTACTCCCCTTATTGTTTAATTTTATTACCCCAGACACAACAGGGGGTGTAGTATGGGTAAACCTTTAAGTTATGTACTCTCCAAGTCTCTGCTAATACCCTCTTTCTGCTTTTAAGAAACCGAAAAGAAAGAAAACCCAAGAAGTAAAAAATACGCGTATCTTCCATATAAATAACATAAACACCACATTGAGATACTAGTTAAATTACACGGGGAAAAAAAAGAACCGGAAAACTCCACAAAAAAAAAAAAAGAAGAGAATCCCCAAACTAACTTCAAGAGAGTGTGTGCCCAAAAGTCCAAAAGGCGACACTGTGCCAAAGCAACGATAGAAAAGTAGAGCAAGAGGATGGGGGTGGCAGCGGCGGCGGCGGCGGCGGTTTGCTGATGGGTTTTGGGGAAGCCAATTAAAACCATGACATAAATCCAGCTGTGACTTGTATTGGGTGTTTCCAAAACGAGAAGCCCAGTTTACGTTCGGTTTTTTTTCCAGTTGTTTTAAATTACACCGCATCCTTATGCCCCCCCCCAACTATAATTTCCATTTATTTAGAAAAGACGCAGAAGAAGAAAAAGAAAGACCTATCGCACAAGGGGGGCGCCGCCACTGTAAAGGGCAAAGAAGAGAAGAGGAATAAAGTGGCTATTTAACTATATATCGAGCGATTTTCTTTTCTAAAAAAGATTCATTCATTTGTGGCGGTATAGAAGAAGAAGTATCTAAAAGCAAGAGAGTTTTCCCTCCCTCGATTGTTGGTAAAATTTATGCATTTTTCCCCACGAAACATTGCACAAGTACACTGTAGAGTGTAGATACGCCATTCATCTATTCGTAGATACAATTTAAACGGCCGTTTTTTTTTATCTTCTTTCTTTATATGAGTGTTGTATTGTTTTGCCAGATAGATACAGATACTCGTACCTTTGTAATTATACTTTGTATTTTTTTTTTCTGCAAAGGGGTGCAACTGAAATGAAGTTTTTTCTGCTTCAAGTGTGAAGAAACGAGGAATAAATAATGAAAGCAAGACAAAAATAACAACAGCATCAACAAATGCCAACGAAAGCAAAAAAGCAATTAAAACCGCATTGATTTCTGCGATAAAAAGGAGGCGTGTCGAATCGCCTCCTGCAATATTTATGATTATTCCAGCACTCTTTTTGGTTACGCGCTCCAACGTTCGTGGCGAGTAATTAATGCGCGTTCGGTGCGTTGCTTTCCAATTAAATCTCTGTGTACACGTATTGGACAGAAAAAAAAAAAAAAATGAGAAGAAAATTAAATATTTTAGATAGAAAATAACGAAATGGCGGCGTTGTCGGTGAGAAACCCGTTTTGTCTTCCTCCACCACTTTAGGAGATACATTTAGTGTTTAAGTATCTGGAAAATGATTAACATATTGTTATTCATTTGTACGTAAGTGTTGAAGGAGGAGGAATATACAAGTCGAGTATCTACTGACCAATTGACTGTTGGGCATTTTAATTTCAGTCTAAGCTTTTCTTTTTGATTGGGGGAGACGAAGCCATAATCCAATGATTTATTTCTCCAGCATTCGATATGTATCTGCAACGAAAGATGGCTATCTTTGAAATGCAGGCGTCTTATTTTCAATTTCATAGTTCATTTAACCGAAACAGTCATTGGAATATGTTACAGTCTTGCATGGAACTTAAGTCTTTATTTCTTTAGTTTTTGCTCTCGATGTGAGTGTATCCTCTGAGGACAAGTATATTTATTGTACTTGGAGGCGTTTTGTCTCAATGGCATTTCCTATTTCCTTCCTTGGCATTCTTTTTGGGTGGAATAGAATGAAATTCAGTATTTATTCAGCAGGGCGGAATTGATCTTAATGGTTTATATTGCCTTTTTCCAGAAAGCTATATTGGCAGAATAAAAGAGACTGATACGACCATTGGGTAGGGTTCTTGTCGACTTGTCGTCGATGGTTAGGTTTGGGTTAAACTGGAGGTTATTTATGGCTTTCTTGTACAACTAGATGAGTGCCCAAATGAAGGATACCATCCATCCATTCAGACCCGCGGAATGAAGAGTAGTTTAGAATGTGGACAACTGTTAGCAGTTTTGTGCACATATCTCTGCATTTTATTGAACCACAAAATGTAAGCTTATAACTCTATCAAACGCATGTCTTAAAGGTTACTAGATGCAACTCCTAGCGATCCTTGGAAGAAAGAGTCTTAGAATCTAACGAAGTGGGTTCTCACTGAATTGCACTCGCGCATCTTATTGTGCAAACGTAGTTTCCCAAAAATGAGATAAGTTCCAACATAACACCATTTTTATTTATACTTTTTCCGCCTTTGGGGTGCCTCAGTACATAGGAAAGTCCTTTTGAGGGCTAATATCCATTGAGGAAAGTGGATTATAGGGTTTTGATGCATGCAGTATCTTCTCCCAAGTTTCAAAGAATAACTGTGCAAAATTTCGTGCATTTATGACCTACAGTGTGGATTTGTATGAGGCACAAACATCCTTAAATGCCCCTTTGGCTTTCTGCTCAAAAATGTTCATTTTCGAACAATTTTTTCGACCGAGTTGACGCCCAACTAGGTATATGCAACCACTTTTTAAAAATATTTTGTTTCAAAACTGTTCTACTTGTACCCGGTTAAACTCTTCCTCAAAAACACAAAGTATACCTTCATTAAGATGCTCCCAAAAATGCCTTTCAAATAATCGCTCAATTTTTTTCATCGCTGAACAAAAACTGTACCCATTTGCCATCCCTGTGGCTGGCGGCCACAAACTCAAACGCTCAAACGCTGAAACGTGTATGACTACCTTCATAACGATCTGCTAATTCTTTAAATTTATCAAAACCTATTAAAACCAGCATCAGGCTGAAACATAAAAACGCGCACAACACGTTCCCAACCAATTGTTTACTTATTTGAAGAATTTATTTCCATCTAGATACACTACCTACCCACTCGTTTGTAACCGCATAAAATACAATTTTTTTTTTTTTTGCTTGTGCTCTCTTGTATGCCGCGCTGGCAATTCATTATTGCGGTAGCCAATCAAATCGGCATTTTCCACGCGAAAAAATAACCAAACGATGGTCGTCGAGACATATAAACGCGAGTTCGCGCGTCTTGCGGCACACAACCATCGCTTGAAAAACGCTTAAGCGATTATAAGCAAACCAGAGCCTGCGGCCATAATATGATGCATGAATTTCAGTCGCAACAAAACCAGCCAAACAGGTGAGTATGCCTTGACCAAAGCAAAAAAAAAGAAGACCAACAAAATTCTCGCATCAATTCAGGAATCCAGAGGACGAAAAAGGCTGTACTCCAGTACCACAACCATGAAGTTAAGAAGAATTAACTTTTACAGGGGGGCGCGCGCGCGCGCGCGTACTTGCGCTTGCACTCAAGAAGACCTTCTCGTATGGATTTACTTAGTGTGCACATTGAGAGTAGGTACATGTCCAGCAGCATCCATCCCGCTGCCCAGCACCACCTTGGTCATGAATCCAATTTTTATTTTTTGCTGCTGATTTTCGGGTAAGAAGTTGTATTTTTACCCCCAAAAAAAAGGACACGTTGTTGCATGCGATGTAAGCCCTCGCGTACGTCGTACCTACACCGCCGCCCCCTCCCCGGGATAGGAGGAGAAAATGCTTGCTATGCTTTGTTGGTCTTCGGGAGATGGTTTGTGGTGTGGTGTTCCTTTTTGGTGTAACAACGTGAAGAAAAATCGAAAATAATTGGGTGGACGAACGTAAGGAGTAAGTAAGTCCTCAATATTAAGTGTGTTGCGGGTGAGGGATGTGTCGGGGTTATAAGGTACCGAGCGAGCATGTTTTCTTTCCTCTTTTTTTTTTTTTTTTTTGTTTTGAAAATTCCAACAGGTTTCTTTTGAAAGAGGTGCACACACTCAGGCGGCGGCGGGCGACACGGTACATGCGAAGAGATGGCCATCAGTGAAGCCAAAAAGGTTCTTGACCATCACCAGCAGCAGTAGTAGTAGTAGTAGGAATCGTACAAGTACCACGACCATGCTCTATGTGCATCAGGATGTTGTTTGAAAATTTCCTTTTTTTTTCCCGTCCTCCTTCTCGTCCTATTTCGTGTGGACTGGAGATGGTGGAACGCGATTTGAAGCGGTTCAAGTGGTGGGCATTGCATGTAGAGTAGAATGTGAAGAAGGAGTTTTGTTTTAACTTGGATGCTGGTAGAAGGACTTTTTTCAAGTCTGAAGTTCTTGCTCCATATTATGCAGAATATAAATTATTCAGGGCGAATAACAAGAGAGATTCAAGAGGAAATTCTTCTTCTTCTTTTGAGTCTTTCTTTTTTTTTTGTGCTTCGGTCTTTTGATTTCCTTTTTTTTCTGTTTTTTAATAAATTTTTTTTCCGTTCGTCGATGATCGAAAGGATGATTGCATTATATATATTTTTTGCGCGTTGCGTTGCATATCCTTTTAAAGTCGATGAACGTCGCGCATAATTGCCGGCGATGCAATTAGTTTTTTATACTCCTTTTCATCCTGTTTTTTTTAGGAGGAACAAAAAGTATACTATATCTTTCTTGTGTTGAAAATAATTCAAGTTCCAAGCCTATGGCGGTGTGTTTTACTTTTAAACGGTAGCATAATGGGATTTTTTTTTTTGTTCCTTTTGCAGAGAGGGCTTTTTTTTTTTTGGGGATAATTTAGGAAACGCCAAAGCCCGGTAATGACCAGTTCGGTATGACTTTTATGGGATCTTTTGGGTATTCAATATTATACATGATTGCTTGGGGGCCAATGAATATGAAAAATGATCTGTTGACCTTTTCTTTTCGTGGTTGTGCTTGGGAGGGGTTGGAACATAAGTATCTTTGATGCGGTTTTTTTAAGAAATAGAAACCGATCGTTAGATTCAACACTGGGTACTCTTATTAGCTACATTGTGTTGACTTTACCAGAAGAGAATATCGATGATTGATTACTCCATGATTATGGGGGCAATTTGATGATGTTCGGATTGATTCGAGTCAATGAACCGTTGAGGAGTTTCTATATTTTGATCGATCCGATTCGATTCGCTGTTTTCGGCACCTGTTTTTGGTAATGGAGAAATCGGCAAATTAGTCAATTTTATATCCAATTTCAGATTAGTGGATATAAGCTATATAATTTTCTGCGATGAGTCCCATGATGAGGGACTGATTGTGGTCTCTAATTTGCTGGAAAACTCAAGAGTAAAAGATTGGAAATTCGCCCTTCGAGGGCTTAGTACTCGTAATTACCCTGTTAGCCGAGTATCCCAATGGATTTGGGAACGAACTTACTTAAAGATCTTACGATGCTTGAAGGGCCTTTGCTTGAGACACGAATGCTTCCAATCGAACGAACTTTTCGGCTATTCACGATAACTTAGCGGAAGTTTGATGTGTTATTGGACCTCAGAGTTAAAGATCGCTTCGGATCATTGTTGTCACCAAATTATAATGGACCTGTGCGCGACTTTTATCCTATGATTCTAGTTCCATGGTGCACATACGAGGACAACTTTTTCGGTACTGAGTACTAGCTTCGGTCAAAGTCTAAGCCAGGTTTAAAGTATATACGTTTAAGGATCAGCGGCTGTCGTCTTTGTAGAATGGGACATAATTTATTCTATGCCTATGCCAACGCCTAGAATACCAGTTGCTTAGAGCTGATTCTATCCAGTAGGCTCTATATAGAATTCGAATTCGAATAGCAAGCCTCCTCCTTCATATACAAGCCTCCGGTTCATGTAATCATACCCATATTTTGAGCTCCCAATAAGTAGGTGTTGTTGCGTGGCCATAAGGTTCCTGTCTGTATTTTCGTATCTATCCCATGATACCGATGCAAGCTGCTCTCTAGAAAGCTGATATTTCCTCTCAAGTTCAAGATTAATTTGGAAACCACTAAGCTAACAATCAATTGTTTGTAAGTATCAGTAGTATACATACATTTTCACGTATCCGTGCGACATAAAGCCAAAACTATGTACGAACATTTGCCGTATGAGGTCATGAAAGGCCATGAAATGTGCTCATGACATAGACTCATATAAGAAAGAATGCACGATAAATATTCCAAGGATTCCAGAGCAAGAAATTGTTTTTTTTTTACAAAGGAATGAAGTTAGATGTTGACTTGTGAAGGATTGTCGTCTTAATCTACAAAGTCCTGCAATACAAACAATGGAATGGCAATTTATGAATATTTAAGTAGAAAAAAATCGTAATTCCCCTCTCCAATATACTAATATACCCAATATCCGCCCTTCAGCTTTGTTTTCTCCAAGCAGCTGCCCCTTGATGTCTGTCTGCTCTCTGTCAATTTTTTGTTTCCTAATTTAAATGACAGATAACACCATTATTCCTCTACTTTTCTCCTGAATTATGTAGGTACACTTGTTCTCGCTCAAAATTATCCTACACTAATACAAGACGATGAGTCCGACACACGACACACGACACACAAAATTACCACACTTCGGGTGCAAAAACAAAAACAAAATTTGAGAGAGAAAACACAAAAAAGAAAACAACATTTCCCTTGACATAAGCCCCCTAAAGCACAAACAGCACATAAATTCCAAAATCAAGCACATATGTGCATGTATGTATGTATAAACACATACATAGCACCTATATACGTTCGTATTTAACCTATAGATACTTTAATAGAACGATACATCACACTGGCGACATATAACATGGAGTAACCGGGTGATTTATTACCCATGTCGTATGGTGGAATTTGCCCAAGACGAATTAGGGTACGACTTTTCCCTAAAACTGTACCAGAACTACACGAGGAGGGCTATACTACTCTGGGAATTCTTTTCCTACTGTTCGTGTTGTTTCGATTTTGTTCTCTAACCCTCCCCCCCCCCACCCGTACACCTCCTTGTTGTTGGGAAAAATCCCTTAAAAAAAAAAACAACAAAACACAAAGATACTAGTACTGATACTGTTTCAGTTTGAGTAGAGAAAACAACACTTGGCTGCTTCGGGGGTCTGTCGACTCACCCCCCGACCGGCAGATATATATAAAACATTTTCTCTCTGTGCGTACATACATACAAGCGGCGAATATCTTTAAAATAAAGAAGAAGAATGAAAATTTAGACACTCAGCAAACTGAAAGAAAAAAAACACCCACCAACAACCCCCCAAAAAACTGAATAGCAACCGCCCAACCACCCTACCACCCCGGGGGAATGGAAATGTGCTGAACAGCGAACTGGTAGAACTGGTGTGTTGCCTTCTATGCACAAAGAACCCGAAAGTTGTATTCCTTTGGGCACATCTGCGAAGAAGGATCACTCCCTTTACTCATACTTGAAGCAGCCAAAAAATAAAAGTTATTTTTCTTTTCCCAACCACCCACTGTGTTTGAGAACGAACCAAAAAAGGATACTTTTTCTTCTCATTTTTTATGAGAGAGTTTTGCTTTTTTTGGTGATACGTGCTGCCGTGTCTCGTTGGTTCACTTGAAGAGTCGTCGTATATCCTTCTAGGACGAATTTCAAAGCTCACCGTTGTGAATAAATACTCTCAAGCTGGCTGCTTCTTTTTTTTTCTTGATTTTTCCTCACTTAAGCCATTTTTAATGAAAACGACGGGGTAGCTACCTACCAGCGACGAATTATTGTTGTGACAAATTCTACGCAGCGCGAAACACTCACGTATGTGTATTGTTCCCAAAGTAGGAGAACGGGCGGGCGATGGCAATGTTTAGCAACTTAAACCAAGAGGCAGGACCTACTACCTGAGAGCTATAAAACACGCGACTCAAGGAGAGTCAATTTATTTTCTATACCCTTGTACTGTGGGGTTGTTAGTTATACACGTTGAAAAGAGCACACACACACACTCACACACAAAAAAGGAAGAAGGAACCAAAATAACGAAAAGGTAAATAGATTACTTTCGCGTTAAGGCATCAGCCCCTTGGAGTTTGTTTCTTTTTCTTCAGAGAGAAGATGAATCTGTTTTTACTTTTTTTTCCAAAATCCTATTAAAAAGTACAAAAGCCTAAAAAAGAGGAAAAAAAGTTTTTCTTTCTTTGCAAATAAATAATTCTGGTGACGTCTTGGAAGTTTTGAATGGAGAGGGGGGTTTCTACCCTCATAAGTGGAGGGAGATCCCGGAGAAGAAGTTTTGAAACAACTTTGCTATTTTCACTTCGCAGTTAGTTGAATTTTCGAAAGTACAAGGTGAAGCTAGCCAAATTTTCCGAATATCGGGACAAATTTTAGGCCCTTCGAAATTATTTGTAACACAGAAGCATATTTGGTGAAGGTGAAGATAGTCAAATTTTTCGATAGCTTTTCAGAATACTGGGGCAAATCTTACGCTCATCACTGTATCTTAATTTCCAGCTGTCAAAGTGACAGATGTATGTTTACAGAGTGTAAGGTGACAAATGAAAATTTGATAAGTCTGCATAGTCATCAACTTAGTTGAAGGAATGAGGGTTTTACTTCCCCTCCCCCTGACAGTCAAAAAGTGCGAAACTTGCCAATTAAATTACCGTAAAGAAGCAAAAATACGTCTATCCTTCACCGTCACTACAGAAGCTGAACGGCCCTAAGGTGGTGCCACTTTTAGCAACCCCCAAAAGGTGGCAGCAACAGAAAATTCAACCGGCAACATTCATCTACCAAGAAAAGAACCACACAGACTGTTGGGTATAGATATTATTTTTGGGCGTAACTCCACTGAAAATGCAACCACCAAAAAACAACAACAATTTAGCCAAAGAAGTGGGTAGATTTTTGTTTCGTCCAGGGTGCGGGATGGCAATCAGAATTTAATTGCTTTTATTTTCTTTGGGGACATAGCAAAGCCAAACGTCAGACGCACGTTTTGTGCAAAGGAATCGTATAAACGTTCGATGGAGTCTTACCCTGTCTATGGGCTGACCAGTGACCACATCAACCATGGTGCAATAATGAATAGAAAATAATAGATGAGTCTTTTGGGAGACCTTGGCACATACTCCTGCCAGTCGGGGCAACATGTAAGGTGATCCAAGAGTGTGGTGTAATTAATGTGTGTGTCGGCTGATGATTACGATATTGATTTCCTTCGAGAAGTTAATTTGATTGGATTCTCTATGATTGGCTATTTTCAATTAAGCACAATGACAAGAAAAAGGATGTGCTTGTTGATGACCGAGGCGGAGATTGTCCAATTATAGCAACTAAGTATCTCTTTAAACCACACTCATTGCTTGCCATTCCACAAAAGTAAATTGCATGGCTTTTTAGCCAAGTCCATATACTTTTCTTAAACAATTTACTCCACTATTTACACAAGAAAATCTGCTGTTATTTCCCTCAATAACCTCGCAATCATCTACTTAAGTAACAATTTATTAACCAGTTTACTGCCATCGGTCATTTCATCATCTTCCAGCAACGCGAACACGTTCAACATACACAAACACAAAACGCCGTGCATGAAACTTTTATTACCACAAACGAATAATATTCCTCGTTTCATCTCTTCAGATAGGTATTTACAACAAAAACAAAATAAGGTAAAAACTTTTTCACAACTAGTTTCTCATAAGAACACGCCATTCGAACGCATCACCATCGCGCCATTGCCATCATCATCATCATCATTGGCAGTAGGTACAACATCTAAAGTATCTCTTGCTCTCTAGCCATAATCAGTATTGAACTTGATCGTATAAATCATTTAACTTGATCAATAAATCAATGTCACATTTTTTTTTTCCTCTTCAAGATACATATACACAGACATAAAATTATATATCTCAGCGTTAACGATCACTCTTGTGTTTGAGCATCCACATCATCATCATCAGCAGCAGAGAAAACATGATGATCGTGGTGCGATCTTTTCTATATATGAACATGTATATATATTTTATTTTTATATTTTATGTGTAAATATGCTTTCGATAAAATAATACTTTGTTATGGTACTCACTGGAATTACTGGCCCCTTTGATCAAGTATATTGGGGACGAGACGAGGTTCGTTTAATAAACATGATCAAAAGCGATCAGTGTTTTTTTGTAAAATAATAAATAAAAATTCCAAAGTGAAGTTTCGAAGAAAAATCAGGAAAGAATAAACCAAAGATGGTGCCAGGATTGAACGTAACAGGACGACAGAGAAAATTTCATAAGAAAATGAGAGATCAGATAAATTAGCAATGTATAAAATCAGTCACGTACAGTATATACACAGTCGCCGGTGAAATCGTTTACATTGATTGATCATGGGTTTCGTCTTCGTTTAGCATCCGCTTGACGCGCTTCTCAAGTTGATTTTCGTTTAACTGATGTTCGCTTAAAAATAAATCATGACACAGAAATTTGGTACACCATTATAGATTGAGATTTCTTTACTTTGTATTCGATGGAAAAGAATTTGTCAATGGACAGTTCTAAGGTATACATTTCATAAAATGCATCATAAAATGAGCATAAATTGCCAGTGCTATGAAAGCCCTAGGTTATGCAACAAGTTTTGGAAATAACTATACTTGCAGCATACTTTTCAGAGGATCGTTTGTTTCTTGATTCGAGGGGCTTAAAATTCAATTCAATTTTGGCCTTTTTTTGATGAAATACTTGTTATACATAAGTATATGTATTTTAATTGGAAAAAGTTAAATACCAGTTGTCTAAAAATATGAAAATGTTAAGTGAATATGCTTAGTAGGAATCAGGGGAAGGTAGGTACATATCTTTGTATATAAGACGACACTAGACTAAATAGGGCCAACATGCCAACAGTATTTTCTTTCATCAGGCTGCAGACTTGATACTGATTTGATGAATTCTATTAATTTAAGCTCTTTACGAGTGAGGGGCAAGCATGAGAGAAAATGCAGCATTCTGGCAGTCTGATGGTTTTGTTCTGTCATATTTGAGTGAAGCGTTTTCTAATTTAAAATACAAACTAGGCTGATGGACAACAAAAAACCCAATTAGAATAGAAAATTTTGTCGAGATAAAGAACTTGGTCATAAGGTAATTTTCCTATTTTCTGTCCACAACAATGAAGTATCTCAAAAGCCATCAGATGTGTCCAACACTACCTTCTAAAAACCGCGGAATCTCCAGCATTCCGCCGTGTTCTCTGAATCCTCTCTCTAATGCCTTCCTCTATCTCACATATGTCAATAAACGAAATACATAAATATTTTTCTGATTAATTGTGAAAAAACAAGATTTACCTTCTCATTCGGCCCGAATGGATACCTATACAGCAAAAGAGAATAAATAAGACTAAAAGCGCGTTATTGAGTTATTAATAAATTTTAATGGGATCTACATATTTAATGAATCCTAAATGAAGCCATCTTTAGGTGTGTGTTTTTTTTTTCTGTTTTTCTGGGATGACTTCTCCTTTGTTCTTTTAATTATCTCGTTTCGTTTCCTTTTTTTTTTCTTCGTTGTTTGGTGTTGTTTCTTTTAATCCAAATGAATACAATTCGTTTGTGTTATGGTGACAGAATTTGATTTATATGCTTGACATTTGGATAATAAATTTTCAACTGGTCTGGTCTTCTTGTTTTATTCTTCTTCGTTTGTATTTTTGGTATGTATTAAACTGCATTATATACATTAATCATTATTAAAAAAAAAAAAATGTCCGACAGAAGGAGCAGTAAAACAAGACAAAAAACTGTATGTAATTCTCAATTATAGCCCAGTAAAAGTGCAAATAAATTTCACAAATAAAATTGCACTTATGCACCCAATAAAATCGCGAGATAAATCCCGATCAATCAGTTCGATAATGTGTAAGCGTAAAGCATGAATTACAATTCATTGGGTATGTTCTGCGGCAACAACTTTACCAATCTTTGGCTTCAATTTGCGGCATCGATTCTCTGTTGGCAATAGCAAACAATGACGAAGAGATTATTATAGGCCATGGTAACACAAGAGTACACACAGACACGAATACAAAAAAAAAAAACACATTCAACATTGAACGTTTGTGGTGTAAGTGTATGTTTGCCCTTAAGGATAAATGTGCACAGATAATGACGGAAAATGTTTTACGCTTTAATAATACCTACGGCTTCTTACACAAAAACAAAAAAAAAACCCTACCGAGAAAGATAAAAAGATACATGATATAGAGTGGGTATCCTATGCCCAGGACTGGTTCATTGTTTCAGGATAATTCACTTGCGTGGCAAGTACCACCTACTTATTATTTATTTTCTTAATTTTTATTTTTTATTTTTAATACACTACACCATAGGGTATATTAATTGAAAATGTTGTTTAAGAAAAGGCGAGGGGATTTAGAGTGGATATGTGGGTAATTGATCGGTAGCATCGTCCTTGTGTCGGTCGCATAGATAGTTTAGGGTAAAGTTGATTAAAATAAATTTTAAAAAGTACCATGGAGAAAAAGTTGAAATTCTACTGGGCGATGTTCAGTTAGATATATCTTTCAGCTATCTCGTGTATGTTTTGACGCTTAAGACATAAATCTAAAAAATACATATCACGCTAGAAAAATTGCCATTTTTTCCAAAGTTTTTTTTTTTTTTAATAAAAATTATTACATACATATTTTTTTATGAGAAAAAATAAATAAATTTTTTCTTTTATTTTTATCTTTAGGTACAAATGGCCTCCGAAGACGTGGTAGACAAACCTATACCCGCTACCAAACCCTCGAATTAGAGAAAGAATTCCACACAAATCACTATCTAACCCGACGACGAAGAATCGAAATGGCCCACGCACTCTGCCTAACAGAACGACAAATAAAAATTTGGTTCCAAAATCGACGAATGAAATTAAAAAAAGAAATCCAAGCGATCAAAGAACTTAACGAACAAGAAAAACAAGCGCAAGCACAAAAAGCAGCGGCCGCAGCAGCAGCAGCGGCGCAAGCGCAAATATCGGATCATAACTAGGAAAAAATCTTTATTTTTAATTATAAGCATAATAATTATTATAAACAATGAATAAAAAAAAATAATTAAATTTAGTTCTTTAAATTTTGTTTACAGAAAGGAAGAAAAAATGTTTTTTTTTTTTTTTCTTAATTTTTGCTTAGTGGTTAATTTTAAATTAATTTAATTTTAATTCATTCTTGCATGTTGAAGTGAATGATGTATGAGTCTATATATATTTTTTTTTTAATTAAATTCTGTTGATATGAATTTGAATTGTAAAATAAATTTAATTGAAAAAAAAAATTAAAAAAGCGAATAAAATTAGTTTAGACAAGAAGAATTTATTTTAAAGCGAGTTTTTGTTGAATTTTTTTCTTTTAAATATAAAAAAACTTAGATTTGAGTTTTAAAAAGGAAGTTTCTTTAGGAGATAGCTTTGAGGTCTGTTTAATTTTTTTTTCGTTGAGAAGTTTGTTAAGAATATCATTATAATCTTTGCTGATCTCTTAATTACTTGTTTCTTTGCAATAATTTTGTTAAAAAAAAAAAAGGTTTTGCACTTTGGGTGGCTCAGCCAAGATTGTGGTAAGGGTATAGGCAATATGCGCAACTTACTTTCCTTTAAAAATAATGTCCTCTATCTGATTCAATCTTCCCTTTTTCATAAACACTGTCTATTGAAATACTGCAGGTCAGTATCAGTGTTAAACTCAAACTTAGTTTTCGGACCGTAAATTTGAATATGTTTTAATTAACAATATTCCTTTTTTAAGTGCTTATACCCATGATCCAATTCCTTTTCTAACTAAAGTATGAATTAACTTCATCCTATTAATCGTAAGATTTTAATCTATAACCTTTAAAAACTGCCCTCCAAGCTTGGGAGCCACCTCGATTTTTAAACAAGCAACCTTCTGGTAACCACTCGCAAATGCAATCTCTACTCCTTCTGACCTTAGCCTAAAAACGATTTTTGTTTAGAACAATTTAATTTTAAGTATGTTTTCCTTTTTGTTTTTTTTTCTTTTTAATAAATTTTGTGCAATAATTTTGTATGTATATTTTTTTTTTTTGTTGCAAAAAATAACAATCTACTTTTTTGTTTTGTAATCACACTCTTTAAATAAAAAGACATTAATTGTTAATGTAAAATACAATTTCTCTTAAGAACTGATTTCTTTTCATATTATTTGCAAGTTTATAATTTTTTTGTTGTTTGTTGAATTATAAAATAAAACTATAAAAAATACAATACAATTTTCTAACAAAAGTTCAATGAAATAACTAAGTAAACGTCCTTAAATTTTTAAAAACAAACAAAACAAAAAAAAAACAATATTTTTTAAAAAAATAATGATAATAATATTACTATGCATATATTTAAAAATAAAAAATGATTAAATCGATCGGTTGTTAAAATAAATTTAAAACACTTATTTGCAATGTACTTACTTTCCTAAAAACAAAAAAAAAAAAAACTTTAACTGTGAGATGATCCTAAACACACACAAAAAAGAAAAAAACGTAGAATAACTTTTTAATTTAATATCTTACGATAATAATACTACTTTCAAGAGCAACAACTATGGAAAAAAAAGTCTACAAGAACAACAACTCTAAAACTTTAACTTAAAATCCAGTGAAATATTTTTCAAAAAATAAAAATAAATAATAAATATTTAAATTTATTACTTATCTCTCTATTACTATTCCTAGAATTTAATTTAAAACAAAAAACAAAAAAAAAAATCTACTACCTATTGTGCAAACACAAAAAAACTTGTAACAAATATACGTAAAACAAAAGTGAATACTTATTTTCATAAAGTCTGTAAAATAATGGAATACATTACATGTATACTTAAAAATATTATATATTAGTATTGAAAATGAAGAAAGCAAAATTTTTAACTAAAATTTTAAATGAAAACTAAACAATACTCTATTCAGGATGTAAATTATTAAGATAAACTCCATTGGACATTTATTTTTTTGTAAAATAAAACAACAACACACGAACAAAATGAGTAACTAAATAAAATATTAAAAAAAAAAAAACACACAAGAATTTAAATTATTAATTTATTACTATAAAACAAAAACAAAACAAAATTGAATGGAATCTCTAAACTAAAAGCAGAATCCTTCAGTATGATGTATACGTAACTAGATTATAAGTTGATATTAATATTAAAATAAAATAAAAAGTAAAAATACAAAATATATACGTAAAAAAGGAAACTTTTTAGCTAAGTTAATTTATAGTTGAAAAGAAAAACTAAAAAAAAAATGGATAGAGTAAAACAAAAAAATAAAACCAACTGCGCAACAAATATACGTAATGAAAAATACAGTGTTTTATAAATACCTATATATGTAATAAGTAAGATAATTTATTTATCTAGAGCAAGCAAGAAAAAAAAATTATATATATATACGATGAGTATAATTAATATGTATATTTAAGTTTTCTTTTTTCGTAGAAGAACGTTTACCCAAAAAAAAAAAAATAATTTGATGCCGCTAAACACTTTAATTTTTAATTTTACTTAACTGATTGCAATTTCGGTGGCATTGTTAGCAGTGGTCATTGTAGTGATCTTATGTTCTTAAGTCTACCGTGAAAAGGAAGTAAAATGGAAACAAAAAAAACTTATTTTAAAGTTAGAGTGAACAACAAAATGCAAAAAAAAAGTTATTACTGGTAAAAAAATGAGAAAAATAGTTTAATTTTGTTTAGATCTAAGTTGTAAATGATATTATTATAAAATATAATTTAATTTAAAGAATTATGAGAATAAAAACAAAAATGAGAATTATTAAATTAAAAAAAAAAAATGCAAAGTGTTTTAATTATGGTAATAGATTGTCTCTGTGCTATGGATCCAAGGTTTCAGCTGCGACGTAAGTATGAAGGTGGAGTTGCTAGTAATTCATGAATGGCTCCGATGGAGTGTAGTAAAATCTTCGCGTATGGTACCAACATCGATCCGGACTAGTTGTTGCTGTCTTTTTGAAAAGAAGCCGCGAGTTCCATTGCCAGCCAGGCGAGTCATAGTATCTGTATGCATGCGCCAGTCAAGCCCAACACTCTAACAACTTCCAAACCAGGTGCTGAAAGCAAGTTTTCTGTGAATTGTGCCGTAAGATCGTATACATTTACTCTGATGATATTACGAGAATTCAGGGAGAATACACTGTGAGAAAAACTTCTCAATTTCGAACTGCATTCACGATTAAGACTTTCATAGACGATTGGGCTTATTAGGAATACATGAAGTATCTGCTGTATGGAGAAGGATTAAGCTATTGATCATGGACGTTAGTAGAAAATCCACCGCGTTATTATTCGCAGAAAAAAAAATTATACCTTGTACTACTCTCTGGGTGTACTCTTAAGCGTCAAACATATATGTATTATTTGCTTTCCAATTGACGTTTATGAACAAGAGGTACTACAGTTTGTCTAGGTTAGTTCTTTATGACTTTATGAACACAAGTAGGTATGCAGTTTTTGTTAGTATAATGTTTATGACAACTTTGACGTTTGTATGGGGCACTTTGCTCTTTCAAAGCATCTAAGTAGGGACAACTTAAGCTTTTATTGTTGAGGTATTTATCTCTCCTACGAGTGGAATATTATGCTACCTTGATGGTCATAATGGAATACAATATCTTTTTATTTACAACGAGTGATGGTTTGGTACTGATTTTTCGACTCAGTATTCGCAATAAGAATAATAGCGACCTGTATACGCAAACACTTTACCACATGATTGGAGTGTACACACAGAAGTCAGTGCGGTAGACAAATGACAGAAATAAGGCGCATCTGTAACGAGGTACCAAAATTTGATTACAAACTCTCTTGGAGCGTGTCTGACGGGAACTCACTCAAATATTGAAAATAACTCTTCAGATGGAACTGTGTTTATTACCTCAGGTTCCATCAATTAAATTATGCTTTCAGCGAGCATCTTTAAGACAACAGATCGGAGCTTATTTCTTGATGCTATCCATCAAAATAAGGCGGTCGCAACAACATTGTAAAGGGTGTTCCTTGTGTCGTTAACTTCTTCATCTGATTTCAAAGTTCTGCGGTCGCAATCCATATGATTTTTGAAAATGTTCCTTCAAATATTCCTAGGACCGCCGCGTATCCTGTCATTCTGAGTAAGCATTCTGTCAGCTCTTCAAAAATGGGACCAATTCACTGCCAGTTTCGTCGTTGTATGATTTTGCCCATAGGCTCGGGGCCTGTTGTCTAGCTTCATCATTTGCAACAATACTCCAAAGCCGTGCTTACCGTATCTCTAATCCCCGATAAAAACATTATTGGGGAAAGAATACAGCCTTGTCGAACCCTATTTTGGACTTCATATTGCTCAGACAATTCTCCTGTGTGCAAATCGCAAAATTTGGTCCATCCTACGTAGCCTTGTTACTAACTTATCAGCTTGCAAACTCTCGATTGACATTACAAAACTATGAACAGCAGGTAAAGTGACGATCGTGCTTGGAATACACTGCTCGATGATGATCCGCAAGGTGTTGATGTAGTTGACACAGGAGGATCCAGAAGTGAAACCTGTTTATTGAGTGTCCAGTGTATCTTCGAGATGTATCTTGAAAGTTGATACTTGCTCACGTCACATTCCGTGCTGGCGTTCCCTGCTGTGAGGACTGTAGAATTGACTTCCTCCACTGTATAACCCAGCTGTCTAAGACATTACTCTAGTAATCATAATCTTCAGCTGAGCTTGCTTAGTAAAGAACTTGCTCTATAGACTCAGTATTTTGGTCCAGACCGTGAGCTCAAAAACAGACCATAGCTTGTAATAAACTGGGCTGAATTCTTGACTAAGCAATTGGCCAATCATCCGTTGATGTAAACCTTAGTACGGTTGATTGTTCGGCTTCATCCACAATGAATGCATCTAGTCGTGTTGCAGAACTCGTCACAACCAGATTCGACTACGTAGTCTTACTAGCAGTCTAGATCCAGATGCCCACCAAGTTCTCTAAAAAGGCTGAATTAAAAATACATCCTTCTCTGTAAAAAAGTAATAAGTCCAATCCCTTGTACCAGTGTCCTCATTACGTAGAAAATTCTTCGAACTAATAAAATCGTTTCATTCTTAATGCGCGTATACAATTTAAGACATTTAAATTTATGCAATAAGCTACATAAATCGAGGTCCTCTCCTTGATACGTCCACAGAATCCCATCAATACAAATGCAATATTTAACCAAACGCGCAATAGAACTTCATTATAGGATGGCAAGAGTTAAAACTTTTCAACGCAACGAACGAGATTTACAAAACTACTAGCTACTCCTGAGCTGTGCGCTGTATTAGGCGAAAGCTTTCGCCTTCGCAGGAGTTATGACCTTATCTCGACGTTTTTCACAATTGATTGCGCTCCTCGATTTTCCAATAAGGAAAGGAATCAGCTAGCAAACTCACTGGGCGGTAAGTTTTATTAAGTTCATTGATTTAATAGTTTCTGTAAGGATTTAAATGCAGAAACGTACTCTGAACTAGCTGTAGTATAGTCATTGTTCACAAACGGGGTTGCAGGCAGAATTTTGCTGATGCACAGGAGTAGTTCTCCTCTCTCTCTCTCTCTCGTCTTGATGTGTAGCTCTTTTTTTCTTTTTTTTTGTGTGTGTTCCTATCCTTGAATGGAAAATTCAATTTCTCTCGTTTTATTTTATTGCAATGGAATTCATTAATGCACGTTCACATCATACGGACGAAGACGACGGTAGCAGTAAACGGCGGCAAGCAACTTGGCCTGTACTTATCTGGCTTCGAATGAAATATTCTATGAATTTCAAATAAGGAACTGTGTGGAAGGATTTAAGAAATTTGTTATTACAATTAAGAGTGCAAATATATTATACGCATCTTTGAGAGTCGACAGTCGACTGCAGCAGCATTATTCGGAGAAATGAAGAAAATCTTACCAGAACCTTAGTTTGGCTACAAATTTTAAGTAATCCGGAATTATTATGGAATATATTAACATCATCTGTGTGTAGATATACTTATTGAAGCTAGGATTATTTTATTAAAAATATGGACTATCTAACAATATTAAGAATACGGGTGGACAAGGCTCAGAAGCCACAATTTTAGATACGATATCAAGGGTATCATTGCACTGCGACCTGCAAGACCTATTATGTTGATACGACAGTCAAAAAATTGATGTTGTTCATAAGTCCCAATAATGTTTCAATTCCCAAGTTTCTCTTGAAGTCGACTCTTGTGAAATATTAGTTTTTTTTGCAGTCCCTGGGCATTTAAAAGGAATGCGTTCTGCCGGCCCTAGTTTCTCATCGTGAAGGCTATATCTAATGATTTCCTATAGTCGAGTGTTCGATTAGGTAGCCTGCTAGAATTCACAAGATGATTGCTTAGCAGATCAGTTTCTTGTTGAGCCGACATTTAACGAATACTTCGATTTTTAATGAAGTTAATGTGGAATATAGTACGAGACAGAGTACTAACATGCGAGCACCCTCCATCTCTTTTAGCATCTCGTCTGCCCCATAGTTTCCCCTCAAAGGGTTCATGTATACATTCACATATGTGCATTGACCTCACTGTACAGGTATCAAATGTCCTTTAGTTGCTTGACTGTCCAAAAAGAAGGACGAGCTGGTTCAGTAGTATTTCTTTGCAGGCATAGTTCTGTTGCATGAACTTGTGCTTAGAAAATGGTAACACTTCAATGGCCATCTCTTACCGACCATTTCAAATTTTCTTGGGAAATCAAAATTCCTTGAGCACTGTATCTTTAGTCGGGGTTGAGTACACACATGTCACATGCGAGGACTTGTAGTGGTATCGGCATTTGGCGTCCGGTATATGTGCAATTTGTACACAGTAACAGAAAAATGCGCAGCTTTAGGACGCTAAAGCTTGAACTAGCTGAATAAGACTCTGCCCACAATTACTGTGTGAGTGGAGTACAGAACAAACCGCCATCAGTAGGAGGGCTCCCGCAAGTGCATCGTTGTATCCGACAAAAGCAAGAGGGGACCTTGCTGGCTTTCAGAATTAAGAATAGCATTGGGTCCAGAGAACCGGCCAACTCCCGGTGGCACCATTCGAAAGCTGTTATAAGCATTGCACTCATCTTCCTTTCGCGTACTGATTAGGTCCAAGACCGCTTCTTAATCCATCTCGCCGCGACAAGACGACTGAAGAGTGGAAAGAAATAATTGATATTCTTTGCCTGAAGATTTGAGATTAAAATCTTGAACTTACCAAGAAGGGGTGGTGGACTGTCCCTTGGTTTTTAAGTTTTGTACACGTATCGGTCTTTGATGTATTCATTGTTTGCAGCAGGTAGACTAGACTGCTACCAAAAGATTTCTGCTTCAAACACAGAGAATTCGTTTCATGCGGCCGTTGGTCAGACTTTCATGGACCCCCTTTGGACCATTGGACATAAAAATGTAGATTCCTTTTACCGTGTAATAATATGTAATAGGCATAGCACTTGTAATTTCGAGAAACCAGGTGTTGGCTGTTCACAGGTTATTTGAGTCTATATAAGACCATTCAAGAGGAGGTGTTATTTTAAATTTCACGTCAATGTTGAACTGTCATCGTTCATCTATGTATGCGATGACGTTTGATGAATAAAGACTATAGGCTTATTAAATAGGAAGCAATACACAATGCACAGCGTGTTGAAAAATTCAGCAAAGAAAACTGGAACTCCGAAAACCCAAAATGAATAAAAAACTTCTCTATCGACAAAGAGTGACAGTTTCGTATGGCGGTATGATTGGCAAAAATTCTTAAGGCAATGCCAAATTGTCGTTTGCAAAATAAAGCTGCGCAATTTGTATTTTAGGTTAAAATTAAACTGTCGCCACTTTTCACCAAAATTACACCTCTTATTGAATAACTCTATATACTTACATATGTATATTTGTTTAACAATGTTTTACATATCTTCTTAGCAAATAAGCATGAAGCTATTAATTTAATATCTATATCTCTTAATTTTTCCTCGTTTACATGTCATGTGTCGATATATTTTCCATCAGAGATTAAATTAAAACCCAACCTTAACTGCAAACAAACTCCAACAACCTTGATTTCCCGACATACATATATGTACATTATGTATGTGCACATGTACGTCCTGAACTAATTCATTATTCTCATTCTTTAAGTGCAAAATCTTATTTGTATAATCCGCCATTCGAGTTCAATTAATTCCTCACATTAAATTCATAAATAAGAAAAATATAAATAATCTCAGCTAAAGCGCTATATAAACGCCAAACAAATCATTCATCATTAATTATTAAATTGAATTTAATTATACATAATTTAAATAACAAAAAATAGAATAAAAAAAAGCCAGACAGTGGTCGTCTTTGCTGATATATAACACTGATTTGCCTGTCAGTACTAACAATATGTATAAGTAGATTTTAATTTAGTGTTACTTAGCACGATATTTACAGCACATTAAAATTGCATTAACCATGTAGAGTGCGCTAGGGGCGATTTTTCTAACTTCGTGAGCAGCGAATAAAAAAAATGAGAAAAGAAAAGAAACCAACGCTAAAGCAAATCCGAATCATAATCCAACGACGACGGCACCAGCAGGAGCCACTGCAAGGCATAGAAAATATCTGTAGGATAGCTATTCAGTTTGTCCACATTGGTGGTATCGTACGGTGTTAGGAAGTAGATACTTTGCAATAATTTTGATTCAACACTGGAATAAGGAGAAAATAATTCACCACCAATGGCTGATTTCTCCTCTGACATGTGCTGCGCGGGTTCCCCTTCGGTATGGGGAATTCATCGAAGACTTGAACCGGTGGTGCTAATGAAAGAGCAACTAATATTCAACAGATGGTGCTAAATGACACTGGGTGACTTCTTATAAAATTTCTGAAATAATAATAATATGTAGGATGAAATATTTCGATAATTGCAGAGAAATGGTTTTTATAACAGAAATACTTTTTAAAAGACCGCACTTTCATAAATATGACAATAATGACAAAGATTTATTCTAAAAATTTGGTTTTTGTTTCCAATTTACTCTGCTATTCTGGAAGTACATTTAAAGGATAATTAACCGACATTAGAGAAGAGTATTATGATGGTGGCATCAGAGCACAAGTGGTGATGAGACAATTTATTATTCGAGACATGTTTTATTGAACATTATACTCAGCTCAGCAAGGAAATTCAATATCTTTATATATTTTAGTACTTACTTTTCTTGTAACTGCAAGGTTTGTTCTTTTGATGACAAATGACAAAATCATCCATACATTGCACATTTAAAAAACAGGAACGAATATATAAATATAACTAAAAATAGTGCAGTATCAATTCCATATTCTTCAACATCTATTATTTGTGCCCTCAATTGAAAAAATTGTTGACGTACATTTGCAGTAAAACATGGTAATAAAGGAAATCGTTTAACAAGGAGGTTTTAAAAGACAAAATAAGGTTAAATTAATAAGACAATGGTTTTAGCACTAGAGTCCGTTAATAAATTATTATCTATCTTAACTTACATTAAATTCTTTAACAGTGTGATGTTAATTTAATTATTATCGTGGCACCCTGTAATGTCGTACATTGTTTTGGTTTACGTTTAACGCCATCTGTTGAATACTAGCTGTATGGAATCCTAAAAAAAAAAGAGTAACATGTTCAATGGGCGGTGCTAGTCAGCCATTAAAATTTGATGAATGCACACATAATGGAATGGGTTGGAGTTGGGATTTGCGCACAACCCCTTACAATCCACAGTCCACCATGTGCGTGGTGCTTTCACGTGGTTTTGAAAAAATAAACAAATATTATGTTGTAGGTGAAGGCGGCTTTAGAAGCATAGAATTTGCATATTTCGGGTTGAATCAGTAGGCGTCAAGGCTCAATGGCTAATGCGCTGGATTATTGTGCGTGGGATCAATTACCAATCAAATAGGATTGAATCGATCCGATCACAAAATTTTCTGCGACCCAGTTGAGTTTTTCCATATAAACGCGGATTGACAGATTGAGTTTGACAGATGGAGAAAAAAGATCAAGAAATTTCTAGTTTTTTCTTGTTTTTTTCATCCGTAGCAACCAGTTGTTGTGCGGAGTAAAGTAAAAAGTACAAAATTATAAGTAGAAACATTTGGAATCAAGCAAATAAAATGTAGATTTGATTCTAACTCGATCGTCCAATTTGGTTACAGCAAAAACGGCAATCGAAGGGTGTCGGAATTAATTTTCCATTAGTTTCTTCTTCTTTCCTCTAGTTCCAACCATTCGGTATTATCTTGCAACTAAGTGACAGTTGCATTTAAAAATTGCAAATTGTGTTGCTGTCTGGTTCGCTAGAATTTGTAGAATTTCGCAGATCGAGACCTTCGGCCTCCATTAATATTCCCCTTTGTTACCACCTTTCTTTGTGCTACTCAGTCCCAATGGAGAATATTACTGGGATAATCACGCAGCAAGTGCTAATAATATACAGTGGTGGACACGCAAAATAGCACACTCGCATTTCTGTCAATAAGAAGACAGTATTTCGGCGTGTAATTAAGCGAGAGACCTTTTAATTGTATTGTTTATTAGAGCTCAAAACGATAATTATTTTACTATAAGATTAAATTATTTTCCTGAAAAAAAAAATTACGCAAATTTTTAAAACTATGCCTGGCCACATTAATATTAATATTGCAAAGCATTAAAATAAAATACGAACGACTACGTTAGTTAAAAAGAAAAAAAAATGATTGAGCAAACTAGAAATTCACGACCCCACCTCTTCTCAAAACCCCTCTACCCTTCGGATACAGCAGAAAACTGTAGGTCCCTTCCGTACGTACATAAACGAATACCACGCACAATACGTACAGCTGTGAGAAGCTAGGCTTTGGCCCTCTATGGGCTGCTTTACGGCCTAATATTTATTTTTAAACTAGAAATTACACCGGCGTTGGTTCCCGGGAGTGTCAAAAAGCTGTCGTCACATAATGATCCTGAGACAACCAGAAAGCTGTCGTCGGACAAAGATAAACATTTGTCAAATTAGTCTAAATCGAGTATTAGGGTTGCACAGTCCTAAAGCCAGATTGAACTTATTAAGTTTTAATGTATGTAAGTTGCCCTAAATTCCTTAGGTAAATCAAACTAATTTCAATATGATTAACTTCGCCTTACAATCGACATAAGGATAGCTAAAAACCTTTGAAAGAAATAACTAAATTTAACAATATATTTATTATTCCAAACGAATCCTTCAGTCAAGGTGACCGATGAATGACTACACCCAAAAAAAAGGTGCTGTAAAAATAGAGTAAAACGCTGTAGATTCTACTGCATTCGTTGTCAGAATCGACCCGACAATTTTCGACAATTTTACAGAGGGGTGGTTGTAAATTTAACAATCTGGTTGTGAAAATAACAGCTAAAATTGTAGATTTCACAGCACTTTACTGCCGAACAGCTGTAGAAACAACAACAATTTTAATGTAAAAAAAATGGCTTTCGTAGGACCACTTAAGCTTAAAGTTCTTTTTTATTGGTATGGTGCGAGAAATGGGGTGGAAATAGCTTTTACAATCCAATTAGATGGTTCTTGTCCAAGAAATACTTAGTGTGTGCTTAAACCGAATTATATAATTTAATTTACTTACAAAATGTGAAAAATGTTTGGATCTGGCTGGGGTTGAACATGGAACCTCTCACTCGGCGACTGCATACACTACCACAACGCCATGGCCTCTGAAAATTATCATGCGAACATTCTCAAATTGTATCTACTTTTTACGTTTTCGTAATAGATGCTGAATCTACAACTTGTTGTAATTTCTACAGCTCCTGCTGTAGTTACTACAGTAAATAGCTGTAGATTCTACAACATTTTGATGTAGATTTTACAAATTCATATCTGTAGATTTAACAGCCAAAATTGACAACGCGCTGTTGATTTTACAATTGGGGATTGTAGTTGTTTTAACAACTTTGTTGTAAAAATGAATGCATTCGCTGTAAAATCTACAAAAATTTGTTAATTTAACCAGATTCGCTGTTAAATACACAAATCTACAATGAATTGTAAAATCTACTGCCTTCAATTGTAAAATTTACAGCGCTTTTTTGGGTGTACCTCTGATTTATTTTATTCGATCTCTGCAATATAGTGCCTAAAACTCCAAATAAGGGAATATAAATTCGAAAAAATCTCTTTTTTTTTGTCTAACTAGGTACCGCCGAAACTTTAACAAATAAAGGCCTCTATAATAATTTTTCAAAAAACTTGTCAGCTCGGAAAATAGGTAAGTTTTTCAACCACTAAAATGGCATTAGACCTTGAATTTATCAGATGAAATATCCCATCCTTAAGCATTCTGCCTGGTTCTATTTATTGCCTTGATTTCTCCTTTGCATGATATAGCGGACTGTTGGCTTACCTTTTTGAAATACCAAGTGGAATATAGAATTATCGTAAACAGTTACAGTTACAGGACTTGTCCTTTTTTACTTTAGATTAGCCGGATACTTTTTTTCCTGTTTTTAATGATGCTCCAATCTACTTCTGATTAGATGCTGTGTCGTCCGATCTCTCAAATATTACCTTATATGTAATTTTTTTTTTTAGTTTTCAATGATCATCACAAATCGACGATGGTTTTTCGAAATTTCCTAGGAGAGGTCATCGATATAATTTGACAGTTCTAGTAAGTAAGTTAAGTTGAAAAAAGCCAACCTTGTGGTAAGCCATATATTATGTATGTATGTATTTCTTAAGTACGAAAAAAATTCACGTTGTTCTGCAAAAATAGCAAAAAAGAACGAATACAATTGTTGGATACTTGTTTACACTTATTTGACTCACAGCTTTTGTGCACAAAATACTTCATTCTTAATTGGGGAATCATATTTCTCTTGTTCAATAATATCGTATTCCTTATCTGTGATATAATAATATTTTATAGTAGGCAACATGTTATAAATCACAGTTTATAGGTAAAATTTCCCGACTGCTGCACATGAGCCATAAAATAATTTTCCCGTTCCTTTACCGCACTTGAACGATGTATGAAAATTAAACCTATTGCCGCGCTCTCGTTGAAACAACGAACTAAGTGTAGCCTAAGTCACAACCATATTGATGTACAGCCATTAGACCTGCAATGATTTCAAATTACTTTATCATTTTAATTTATTGCATACTTTTCAGCGAATCGATATACTTATCCTAGACATCATCCATCAGTAGTTCGTCTTTCCTTATATCGCCAAGCCATGATACCTTGTCGCTAGTATCTCTAATGCTAGACAATAACCATCCGATCACATGGTTGATTTCCAGGATAAACTGCAATCCAGTCCTTCTAAAACAGCTCAAACTGTAAAAGAGAATCATTAAAAAATTGTTCGTTCATTTATCACATAATAAAAACCCGTTGTTGAACATTTTAAATTGAAACAATACACGCACACAAGCACTCTTGTGTTTCGTGTGCCCCATGGCCGCCGGAAAAGAATATGAAAGCCATTCATCATGTGGCAGTTGAACATGACATGTTCTTTGGCAAAGTGTCGCCCTGCATATCCTGGTGGTGCTTACTGGTGTCGCACTGTTGTATAGATATTTGTTGCCAAAATCTACACAAGCACCCCGAGTGATTTTTATTTTATTTTTTTGTGTGGAATCCAACAGTGATCCCCATTCTATGCACTCCGCATGTCAAAGGCTACAAAAAAAAAAAAACGTACGAAGCGTGAAAAACAAATGTATCTTCGAAAGGACACACATGTGACTGAGTGCACCAGGGGGTTGTTGCAGTGCATACACACTCAGTGTCCCTGCTACATCCTGTATCCAATTCTGATGCGCGCAATCATATTTCAAAGCGGGACAAATTCCCTCTGATAGACTGCGAGAATGTGCACGTTTTTTATTCGATCCTGGTGCGGATTTTTATTTTTCATTTTGTTTTTCTGTTGCAATTGCTCGTCTTTTATGTCAAATTAATGGCCGACATGTTTGTAGTGCATGAGGATATCCATTTTCACACAATTGGAGGACCAAGCAACGAAAAAAAGAGAGCATATCTCTCTGAAACGGATGCAAAGGTTAGGAGGAATTACTAAAATGTACCCGACAAAGTTCAGGACGAAGGACAACAAAAAAAAAATTGTTATTGTTGCCTACAAGCTTGGAACAGCCGTTGCTGTCGGGTTATAGGACTCATCGTTGTCCTCCTCACTAGGCAATGTGTAAATTTGAGGTTATTCCCAGAGAGAAAGAGAGCAGCAGCTGGCGCTCACACAACAACCAACTGCGTAGGCAAGTGTAAAATTCATAATTGCATAAATTTGCATGTGGCTGCATAAAATATGGACTGGCGTTGTATTTATGTTCCGATTGTAAATCATAAACGCATATTTCGCACCAATGCACAGGTTTTCACCATTCACCATTTACAGTTATTGAATTTATTAAGCTTTTACGCGCCACACTGCACGCCGCTTCCCGGATAGGTCGCCGAGATGACCGACGCATGGTCTGGTAGGTCGGTCGGTCCTCTCTTGCTGCGTATTGTGAGGCTTTGGGTTTATTATTTACGAGCGACGTGGCTTTTATGCCTCAAATGATGGAGGAGTGTGCGTTGTTGTTTTTTTTACAACCACTGAATCGGGTTTTGAATAGGAGACGGAAGTGAAAAAAAAAAAACATTACGGATATGACGTTTATATCAACAATTTTTGATCTACAGGGATATCTTCCGGAATGGGATTTTTAAACTGTGATATGGTTTGCATTGGTACAGTTGGATGATGGTGCGCGGATCCGACATGTAAATGATTTGCAAAGAACACAATATCCAGCATATTAACTCAAACGTCTGTACGTTGGTATCACGTCTACCGGTTTCCGATAATGTTCTTCCACTGTCTTAGAAGCTACAGTTGCCACAGTAATTGCCCGAGAAAAAAAGTTTATTTATGTATAAAACGAGTGATTTTTTTCAATACGAGAAGTGAGGATTTCATAATTCTTTGAGCTAATATATGATAGAGGGAAAATAAAAAATATAATATAACTAAACTCTTTGCCGCTTACTGACTGCTTCATACTGAAAATACACTTGAAAGCTTGCTCCTAGTGATCCTCCTTTGAAGAGATGTGCTCCTGCGCTTGCGAATGAGACCCTTCCCATACCATTGCTCTCCATTCCATTGAGTCAATCACACAACCACCAAATCACTTGAAAAAAAAAAACTTATGAAGCATTAAACGAAAGTGCAATTGAATCTATACGTGCACTTCCACTAACTAATGGAAAACACTACTGGTGAGCTGACCTCTACCCCACGGGAGTCCACTCACTATTGATCCGAACCGGTCTACACCCCACGAAGATCCACCCACGACTAAACGCCATTAACCGACCCCCGAATCGACCTGCGCCCCAAGAAGGTCCACCCACGACTCAGGACGATCAGCCGACCTCCGAACCGATCTACGCCCCACGAAGGTTCACTCACGACTGAGGACGATCAGCCGACCATCGAACCGACATACACCCCACAAAGGTCCACCTACGACTAAAGTTCATCAGCTGAGCAGCTCATTGTCAAACTCATCGCAAGTCTATGCATCATGTTTAGAAACCAACTCAAACCCACGATCTGGCGACCGATTCCACTACTGTAAACAAGCCAGTTAGGACAAGTTTGGACTAAATATTAGAATAATCCCGCCGGCTAACAAAAGAATTTCGACATTTCGTCTGAAAATAGGGTGGTTTATACATTGTTTTTCATGTTTCAGCTTGCAGTAATTTGCTCATTTGACAGCTTGAAAACGGTCAGCTGTACAAGTTTAATCCTGCATTTGACATATGAACAGTCGTCATTGTTTCTAAGCCTCTTGGTGGTTTACATGTACTCGAACCTAACTGCAACTGGATAAGAGCCCTCAAAAGTTGGGGTATTTAGTCCCAGCAAAGATGTTTCGGTTCTTATGGGTGTTTTAAAGTAAAATTCATTGAGATCTAAGCCAAACACAGTCCCCTTAAGGGAATCAAAGGCACTAGAATACATATCTCTTCGGATAGCCAAGTGGCACTTAGCCCACCTTATGGACTCCAAAACTATCAAATACTGATACATCTGTTCTAAACCTTATTGTGGCGGCAACGGGACACCAGCCACAACGCTGATAAGGGACTGGCAAAACAAATTTCGTATAGACCACTGGAAACATGTGCCAGATCTAAGTCAATCCGAATAGGTGAATAGTTGACTCCTACAATAAAATCCTTAAGTTGAATAATTAAGATATTAGGAAACTAGCGAACTTCCTAACTAGCCTAAGATTCCAAGAATTGTCCTTAAAGGAGGATTAAACATTCGAGCGCATTCTTGCCCACGTTTTTGAATAGCAGAGTAACGTCTACTATTTTTTTTGTACTACTCTGCTTCCAATTATTTTGCCAACCAACCACAGGACAATCATTTGACAGAACTCATAAGTTTACTCAAGGAAATTTCTTTAAATAAAATTCGAAAATTTTTTAATCTCTCATCAGCTCTCTTTTCTCCGAAAAACTATGAGACTTTGACGTGAGGGAAAATGCACTCAGAAAAAAATCCTGTTAAATGAATTATATTTCCTATTACTTTCATAGTTTTTTACTATTAAAATTAGTCAATGGTATTTGTACCATAAAAATAATACTTTCAAAACCATTATATCAATGCTGTATTCTTTCCCTTTTTTCAATAGGATTGTCGTTTAACATTTATAGTGTGTCCTATTAATATTCAATAGTATACAGCATTACTCTTCATATATTTCCTATTAATTTAATGTGACAAAAAATAATAGGTATTAATCGGAGAAACTATACAAATTATTAGAATCCTATTATATACAAATACTATTAAATAGGATCGTCCTATTTTTTTCAAAACCATGACATTATTATTAATTAATAGTATATCTTATTAAATTAATGTGGGTAACCCAATTGAGGTTCCACATTTTGTATATGGCTGAAAACTAAAGGAATGTATCAAATAAAAATAAAACAATTCCTTAATTTCTTTATATTGTTTTTAATGTTACCAAGTATAAAATATATACATACATAGACATGTAAACTAACAAATGATAAATAAAAATAAAAATTATTTATATACAATAAAAATTATTTAGTCCTTTTTCCATTGTTAAGTAGGTATACATGAATTGGGCTGAATTGATAGTCTAATTTTAGTTAAATATTGACTGGAGGAAATGCAATGTAGAATGCAGGATATTGAGCATCAACTATTGTTGGCTTCCGTTTACCGTCCTTTTTTCCTGTCGCAATTATGCCTGGCTTCGCAACGGCATGAACGAGCAAAAACAGAATGCAATCCCGAGAATCTGAAAATATATGAACAAGAAAACAATCGTAGGTTAAAAACATCCACATAAGTATAACCACAAAATAAACCAACTTACTATCATCAATATCCTTTTCCAATTCGTTTAAAAGAGTGATTGAGCTTCGGGCTTTTATATTATTATTGCAATATGGGATAATTCTTTCCTTGAATGTTGTCCAGAGGGAAAATAACTTTGATGGGTTAGCTTTCTGTAAGACAGCGCAGTCTATGTCGACCTTTGACAAAAATATAAATCGTTGCTTACTTGATTACAAATATAAAGGGAGGGAAATGGAAATCGAACCGAACTAAATACTATATAAAAAAGAAACACTGATAACATACTTACGATACAATATGCACATACGAAATAATTTAATATTCAAAATTCACTTCTTTACAATAATTCACACAAATTAGAGGCACAACACCACAACATCACTCTTTGAATTTTAGACGCCGAATGCGAAATGTTTAAGAATTGCTGTAGACGGAATAGCAAAAGAAAAGTTTTTTAACAGGAAATCCTTTTGCTTCGATAGTATGATCACATAAAATCAATAGTACCTATATCTGGTTGAAAACAAGGCAAAATATGATATTATCGTATGTATACCATTAATTCAATATGCTATCTAGATTTCTCCCATTGAAAAGTTAATATGATTGTACTATTAATAATTTACTACTTAAGACTGTTAAAATAATAGGACGATCTAATTAATTCAACAAGAGAAATAATACCAGACCTATAGTATTTCTGTTTACATTAATTCTGTATACCATTAAAATAATAAAAATGTCTGTACTATTAAATCAATAATACACACACTTTTAATTTAATTGGAAAACTATTGAATGTATAGGAAAAAGTGATTAATATCGAAACTATTAAATCAATAACTGTACTATTAACAAATTAATAGGATGCTTTTTTCTGAGTGTGTATTCACTATTTTTTAAAGATTTTCGTAGTTTTAGGCAGCACGGGAACAAACTTATTGCTTCTAGCCTGTCGCTGTGGTAAGAATTGGCCAACTTTTAATTCTAGAAGCGCTACAAGTTTGACAGCTTATAGGATGATTTGTGGTGAGTACACCTCGCACAACTGACAGATGTCAGTATAATCATTAAGGTTATATTTTGAGCGATCACACCACCTAATTATACTTCTATTATAAAACATTGAATTTGTAATATTATTTTTTGAATTACTGGATTGTTCTCTTCCACATGTGTCAAAAAAATAAATATCAGGCCGTAAGCAGCTCATAGAGGGCCAAGGCCTAGCTTCTCACAACTGTACATGTTGTGCGTGGTATGCATTCCTGTACGTACAGAAGGGACCTACAGTTTTAAGTCGTTTCTGAAGAGCAGAAGGGTTTTTGAGAAGCTTTCTCATGACAGTAATACTCTTGAATGTTTGTCAGACAGTCGGAAGAGGTTGGGCCGTGAAACATTTTTCTGGATTCGAACTTGGAACCCCTTGCGCAGTAGTCCAACGCACTAACCACGGCGCCACGGCACCCAAAGGGGATATCTTTTTACTGATTAGGGAGAAAGCATAGGAAAGAGTTCGTATATTGGTATTTTAAATCCGGGTGAAATTAGGTTTCAATATTTGTTCTCCATGGGTGGTAACCCATTTGACTGTGGAGAGAGTTTGATGTAATTTTTGCATTCGATCGTAATTCAGTTTTTTTTTTTCGTTCTCACTGTTTTATATTTTCTGGGAATCAAACATTGAACGCAGTTCATGGAGCGAAACGATTGCAGTAACAGAAAAGTCGCTTCGACCTAAAGCTGTCAGAGAGTTAGTTTGCGCATTGTTTGGCGGGTAATAGATGAAGGCAACTAATTCAACCCACAGAGGACAGAGTCTATTCCCGATGTTGTACTTTATAAAGAGATGACAAATATATACATAAGAGTTCCTGCCATGAGAAGAAACCTTGTTCATGTACGGCATTTAATCATACCTACTTGCTGCTTATTACTAGACAAGGGATCAGAAATGGTTTTAATCAAGAACGAAGGATAAAATGCTTAAACCTAACGTGTAAATGTATTTATCAAAAATTTAGGTACCTACGGTAGGAGCATACAGGATAAAAATTCTCTCACTTATTTTTGTAGAAAAATTAAGATTTATTATGGTCAATAGCTTCAAAATAGATTGCCTCCAAACATCAATCCTTCCGGTAAGCCTGCACGAACCAAAGGATAAGGAAAATTCCCACAGTTATCCTAAATAAAATCAACATCCTCGCCACGAAATCAGACATCAATATCACATCAAATAGGAATTATGATGCCATTTCGAGTTTAAACTGTTTTTATCGCATTTTAAGCGAGCGGAATCGCATAAACCATCAACCTTCATCCGTATCCCTTACAGGAACTCAATATCTACTCCCACTCCCACCCGCTCTCTCCCTCTCTCTCTCTTTCTAGTTCTCATTCTAGTTACATCCTGAATTGTGATCCCCGAATGTGTGTGCGGGAATGTATAACTTCCAACGGGAATGAATAAATGGCGTTTTTATGGAAAATATCTGAAGGATACCTAGAAATTGAGAGCGCACATGATGATATCTATACGGGGGGTATGTACTTTTTTTCCCCCCGTCTATTCGTCGTGCTGACGCCAAAAGTGCCCCCAACCTCCTGCAGTCGATACGAAAATAAACCATATCCTTGCGTTTTGCAAAACTCGTTCTTTTATTTTTTTTTTTTTTGCTCTCTTCTATTTGAGAAGAAACTTTATTTAGAATATTTTTAGGATTCTTGAGAACCGTCGAAAGTTTTCCACAATAATCCACACAAAAGGCGGCAAGTTTGGCTTTCAAGCGGGCGTAGGTTGTCCTATATCAATATGGCTTACCATCCTCCTACATTTTGTTTGTGAAAAAAAGGATAGAAAAAAAAAAATTCAACAAATATGTATGTAAACATTGTGGTGTTGGTGGTCTTGGCTTCTCAGTGCTGGTGCTCATTCAACTTCCGAGAAAAGTTTATTTATATCCTTTCACCCAGAAGTGTAGCGTTGAAACTCTTGTTTGCAGAAAGAGGCGAAACTTTTATTCCATATTCCTCTTCTTTTTTTTTTTTTACCACACACAATTGAGATAAACACATTTGTGGATTGCGTATTCGAGAACACCACCCACCACAATCCTTGTATCTGGAACATCCCTCCAATGAGTATAATGAATGCAATCTTATGGTAGGTTGAAGCTCCTTGCCAGTGAGTTAATTAATATGCCAATGTTTCTCGGCAACTGGAATTCATTTCATTTCATTCTGTTGCCCAGAAAAAAAAAACCAAGATCCTTTTTTAGCGTTCGGTTTTCTGAAAAAGGACCACCGAGAGAGAAGGAGAACATCCAAATGATATGCAGTGCATATTGTTGAGAAATAAATGCGCAAAGTTTTGTACAAAAGTTTCTTTTGCGGTCTGATCTGCTTTCCTCGGGAATATATCTAAATTAAAAGTTGTCCTGAGGTTCACGGTGGAAAAAAATGCAAATCTAGGGGAGGAAAGAAAATGAATACAAAAGCCATGAGCGCTGAAAAAAAAAAAAAGAAATGGAAACAGCTTGCCTCAGCTGGCATCCGTACATTTGCATACTTCCGCAGTGAGGCGGTCTTTTTTTTCTTTTTTTTCTATGAGCTTCCTGTGGGAGGATGCAATGGAAGACAGGCGGCAACTCAAAGGAATTTGTATGAGTGGTTTGAGTTTGGACTTGTGGACGCAAGGAGCAAAATATGTTGAAACATTTTTGCGTGCTTAATTTTCTCATATTTCTCCAACACCTTAAGGAATCCGATGGGCATCCTCAGAAGGATGCGAAATTACTCTGTCCAGGGGTTGTGCAATGAAGTCCAGTGGCATTCTTTTTCCTTTTGTATATGAGTATATATGTAGGTATATGTTGTGGTGTTGGGAATTGTCAGCAAACCGGATGTTTTATTTGAAAACTTCAAAATGAAATATTTGTTCGCCACGGAGAGGTTTCTGTGAGATCCGCACTGCGAAATTCGTGACAACGGGGAATTGTCAACTTTCAAAGATATACGACTGAATATTTTATAAAGATTTAGCATACAAGTAAGTGTAGCTGAGAAATACTTTCCATGGAAGTAAATACAGATCAAAATAGTCAGCATAAGTTTTAATCTTTGGGGATTTGTTTTACTTTTGCAGAAAGATGGGCAAACTGAAGGTAAATGACGCGATTTTATTTACCTACCAATTAACCCGTTGACTACAAGTTGCAGACACTCAAATTGAGGATCCCATTGCGAACGGTATGGTTAGGTATTTGGACAGGCGAGCAGGAATCGTCCGCAATTGGGTCAGGTACCCAAGTTCAAAGCTTGACGAGAGACACATAAGTCCCTGTGAGTTTCTGACGAATCCTTACCATCGATTGACCCGTTAAAATGTTGTTCTAGTTCAAGTTTATTGCCTAACTGGTGGCTTCCCTGGTCACTTTTTTTTTTTCACAGCTCTGTGCAATAATGTCCAAAGACTCCAATGCCCCTACACGTTTCCTCAAGTGAGGAACTCCCCTTGGCCAAAGTGTTCTTCTTCTCCCATTGAAAAACTTTGACATTTCTCATCCGATTCACTTGAGTAGACATGTTTTTGAAATGTCATTTCAGAACCATGCGCCAATTCGACCACCCGTCTATTTGCTAATTCGACCATCCGTCAATGTGCCAACACTAATAGAGCTATTGTGCGTCCATCTAGGACGCAGACGTTAATTCTCAATAGAAACTTTTGGATCAAAAGAAAGCACGGATAGCTGGACTCCTACCTGACGCAGATGCTTACTATTCATGGATGTTTCGAGGCATACCTCCACAGATTTAAGCATAAAGACAACCCTGACTGTCCAACGTGCACAGAAGCAGTCGAAAATATGAAACGCATAATATTCCATTGTCCACTATATCATGAACGCCCTAATAAGCTGGCGAACAGACAAACCAAAAACCATCATCAGACAGATGCAAAGAAGACAGGAGCGACAACGAAATGCAGCCCAGTTATCTACGCGTTCGAGCAGAAGGCAGAAGTTCACCGCGCGATGAAATGCTTGAGCTCAGTTCCGTCTTCGAAAAATTCCATCCTTCCAACACAAAAAAAGCCTGAGAACAAACCATGTGGCCTTCAAGACGCTGAGTTCTCCCTAAGGTTTCTAATATAATAGCAGAGATAACAGACGTCTTCGATCTACATAGCCTAGGTTGAACCTTGTTGATCATGAAAGTAAGCAGTGTATTCTATCTGAAGTAAGAACTCCAAACGTCCTTCAAGTCTTACTGTCTATCGTGTCATGAGATTGAAGTTTCCAATGCATTGACTATAATTCAGAGGCCTGAAACTTCTCCTCTAAGAAAGCTTGAGTCAAGGTAAGGTTAGGTGTGACGGTTGGCAGAGGAAACAAAAATACCTCCGCCGCACTCAGGTCAGCACTGATCCATTGTGTTACCCATAGGGGGCTTATAAAAAAGTACCCCCTGCCCATTTAATATCTGCCACAAACCTCCCATGATTGTACTTACTCGTTATCCTTGTATACAAACCATCCTGATGTTCTGATGAAATTCAGTAACATGTCGGTATTGACATTGGAGAGTTGCGGAGGAATTTGTGCCTGGAATGTTGGAGTCCAGGGCATTGGCAGAGAAAGTGGGTTGTGTCCTCTATAACCTCCACATCGCCGCATCCTCTACAGAGTTCTTCTTCTGTCCGACGTAGTTTCCTTAGGTGGTACCGCAGAGTGTTGTGCCCCGTGAGTATCCCCACGAGTAAGGATAGTGAACGTCTGTCCTTGCGGATAATTCTCTCGGCCCTTTCTTTGTCAAAAGTTGGCCATAGTTGTTTTGCAGTCTTGCAAGTGTCTATGGAATTCCATCTCAAGTTCGCCTCTCTCATAGCCAGCCTCTCTGCGTCGAGCCTGAGAGCGCAGGGCGCGGTGCTTATGGAGAGGTCAGTTAGTTCGAGTGGGTCCGATGAAGCTTTCCTGGCCAATTCATCTGCCCTTTCATTTCCCGGGACGCCCTCGTGCCCAGGGACCCAGCAAAGTAGAATCTTGTGCTGTGTTCCAAGAGCCTTAAGCTCTTCGCGACAGCGCTTCACAAGCTTGGATTTTATTTCTATGGCAGTAATTGCTTTGATAGCTGCCTAACTATCGATAAAGAAAGTGATACCTTCTGGCGGTATTGCTCTTACGGCAGACTCACGGGCCGCTGTTGTCACTGCCAGGACCTCCGCTTGGAAAACACTGCTGTGGTCTGGGAGTCTCCAGGTCTTCCCAAAAATTCTGCTGCACGTGTAGAAGGCTATGTTGGCCTTTTTGATTCTTTCATTTAGGTCTCCAGGTGAGTTTTCTGTCTAAAATGATACTCAGGTATATTGCGCCGGTCGGATAGGCTGAGGGGAATGCTTCCCACAGAGAGTGTGCTGAACCGAGGGATTTTCCTTCTGTTGGTAAATAACCACCTAACCAGGATCTTAAGGGCACCGCCGACTTGCTCACTGAGCGTAGGGAGAAATTTGCCCGTACCCATCAGAACTACATCGTCTGCATAGGCGACGTCTTTGACTCCAGATGTTTCAAGTAGCTCCAAAGCTTCATTTAAAACAATGACCCAGATAAGCGGGGGAGATAACCCCGCCCTGTGGGGCGCCTCTGGAGGCGTAGACATCTAGTTTGGTGTCGCCGATCTCAGTTATTATATGTCTGTTTTCGAGCATACTGACTATCCAGTTTTTTAGGATGTTTAAGGATGTTCTCCTTACCGCCTCCGTATTGACATTATTAAAAGCTCCTTCAATGTTGAGGAAAGCGGCGAGCGTGTGTTCTTCTTTCTTGATTGAGTCAAACTCTTAATCTTTTTAGTTCCCACAAAACTCCTTCCCCATTTAATATGACGACGATGAGAGCGTGTGTCACATCCAATAAGAAAGTCCTGTGATCAGGATTGTCAGTTAAAAAGCCACCAAAATTATTACTTATAATTCTGTAATCTATCTGTTGTCTTTGGGCTCTTTTTTCTTAGTCAATTTATTCCAACTGACTTAATTGAATCCTTTGTAAATAATACCAAAATCTTCATCCACTGTAAACTATGTCATTTACCTCATTAATTCTTTTCCTAAAACCCATCTGCTGCGAACACAAAAGTGTACCATTAATTACTTGGAAATACGTATACACTCTGTGCGAATCCTTTTCTCCCGCGAAATAACAAAAAAAAAAAGAAAAGAAGAAGAAAATTTCCCATTAAAATGCAAATTAAGTGAAACTCATTAAATTAATATTAGCAACTAATTACTCAATGCAAACACCCAGTTCTCATCGACGGCAGCGGCGTGTGGGTTGTGGTTCTGCCTGTCTACCCATCGCTTATAGTAGAAAGGCAGATTAATCTGAGTACTTTCGTCCAAAGAGACTCGCTAAAGCAACAACTGCCGCACACGAAGGACATACAGACAAAAAAAAAAAAGGAGAAGAAGGAAACTTTTCTCATATACCACCGCAACGAAGATAAATAGATAATATTATTAATTTTTCTTGTTGCTGAAAAGAATTCATCTAAAGTTTTGTATTAGTTTAACAAACACATTCATCTAGAGACAGAGAGGACTCGCTAGCACTAGGACTACGACGACGACGACGACACACCACTTGGATAGATTTATGGCCCTAGTCCAGACTCTCTGTCTGCGGTACAGGATGGAGAAAGTTTCGTCGGAGATTGAGAAACTATCCTCGTCGATCCTTGGGGTACGAGCACATAGCAGTAGATATGCGGATTTTCAAGTTTGGGCTTTGCTAAGCTTCCATACGCCGCCGCCGCCGCCACCACACAGTTGAAGGATAAAGTTGCAAAGTTGCAACAACAAGGATTGCACCGAGAAAAGAAAAACTAGGTTCGAAATAATCCTCAACTGTGGGTAGTAGCTAGTGGTGGGCGCTGCATTTGCACTTTCCTTCTCTGAATGGGAGCGGGACGAAAAGGGCAAGAAAAAGTTTGCATTTTTGCTAGAGTTGGGAAATTTTTTATAATTTCCATGGAGGAGGAGGAAGTTTTTTATTTTTTGTTTTTTTTTTTTTTTTTTGCTATTTTTCCATCGTCTTGTTCTTCGCCGTCGTCCTCGGGAGTGAAGGCAGTATTATGGTGCCAAGGATTCCGCAGGATGCAATAACAAGAACGCTTGTTTGTACAGAGTCGCCCCGAAAGCGGATGCAAGAAGCGCCACACTTTTTGTGTGCGGTGCGGGTGAATGCCGAGCCCGAAATGAAAAATCTCTTTTTTATTTAAATATTTTCCTTATTTTTTTCTTTTTTCTTTTTTCTTTCTCTACTCTGTTTGTGTGCTTTTAATCCGGTTGCGGGAAAGGATTCGTCGTTCGTTCAACGCCCTAACCTTTATTTGCGCTTGAGTGTGTATCTGTGAATGTTTCTGTATGGAGAAGAAGATGGATGAGGTTCCGGCGGATGAGGATAAAGGGGAGCAGAGAGCTGCCCCGCTCTCTGGGTGCAAAATGCGGAAACTATTTCGTATGTTTATTGAGAAATTCCTGTGTGTGAGCAATGGAAATAAGTTTCGCTTTTGTGTGTGCAAATTTAAGCGTCTGGCAGCAGCCCTGATCCTGTGGGTTCCTCTCTATGCCTATGGAAATTTTGTTGCTGTGTTATTGTTTCAATTAATTGCCGGAAGTTTACTACACACACTCTATCTCTTCGTCGTGAGTTGGCGGCAAAAAGGGGTGAAATGAGATGACAAGGGAATTTACTCCAATTAAAATGAATTGCAGAACAGAGTAGTGTGTAGCTAGTGTTGTACATTGGGAGAATTTATGAAATTTATGCTCGTTTGACAAGCAACTTGTTGAGTTTTCAGTTCCTTGTGAAGGTGGGATATCTCTAAAATTTCAAATAAATTAAGTGTATGAATGATACACTTGTAGAGCGAATACGAATTGCTACGAATCTAGAGGCAGGAGTCAACAACAGGTTGCTGGTGGCTTTTTGTTAAATTTATTTGAAATGCTCTGCATAGATATATGTATACAAAAGTAAGGGCTACTGTAAATTTGTTACAAACTGGATGCAAAAAGGATATTCATTTGATGGAGATAATATCGAGATCGAGAGGAATGTATCAGAACATCCCTGTGAAAGGAATAACCTTTTCCTTGAATGGCTTTTCTTCGAGTGTCGCAGGTGTGATCATAAGAGTTGAAAGAATGGTTAACTATTCTGTTAAAAGTTTTTTTTTTTTTTTTTTTTACAGTTCATCGGCTTCTCAGAGGTCTTCAGCTGCTTTAGCTTTTATTGTAGTTGTTACTATAAATTGTCAACTTCTAATTGCAAGCAACTGACATTCTGTGAGGAAATCTACAAAGCACTTCCCCAAACTTTAAGACTATTTAGTTCAGTTTTACAGACAACCTCAAGGCTGGAGGAACAACTCCTTCTAACTCTACTCGACTCTTTTCCGATTCTGCTCCTTTTCGGCTTCATATGCGTCATAATGCTTCTTAGATTGCCTTTCTGTCATATGAACAGGTCACCTTTTAGCAAAGTGTGACTAACATACTGCCACTTTAGACGTTCCAAGGTTATGCCTATTGCTTTCTAGCCCTATCTTTAAATAAAAGGGTTCTATCATAATGTAGCCTTAAAAATTGCTATTCATTTCTATGGAATATTTTTCCTGTGCAAGTCATCCTCTCGATGATGATTCACACGATGTGCCACAGGAAAACTTGAAGTGAAAACCTTCTGACAGCTCAACTAGAGAGGTCCGCAGATAAGTAGCAACAGTTTGCCTTTCTAAGGAGCTTGACTATCAGTAGGCGCTCTCCCATTAAATAGACGCGATAGCTCAGCCCATGTCAAAGTTGGCGCTGCTAGAAAAATCTCCTCCAATATGCCATCAGGCCTACGTTGCTCTCCATACTATCATCGCAGCCAAAACCTCATCGACACTGCGAGTTGTAGTGAGATTTCGAATATTTCTGGCTTCGTCACTTCAGGCTGATTTGGGGTCTAATCATCTGACAGAAGCACCTACTATCTCCTTAGTGATACTATTTAAAAGCTCTAGCTGTTGGGAAATCGTTGACTCTAGTTCCCTAAACGATGTTCCACCAACTTCTAACCGACATCATTAGGAAAGGATTGGCTACCAACTTAGCAATAAGACTGAGAAACTCCCGAAGATGGAGAGAGCAATCCGCTCTTGCCAAAATACTATAGCTCCATTGACAACTTTCCAAGTTCAGAGACTACCTATCTACACGTAGGCTTTAAGCAACCAAATTTGGACAGAGTACTTGCAACGTGATATCCTACACAATGAATCTTTGTCAATATTTACGGACGAGACTAAACCTAAGAAACGAGTAGGTCCTGATATCTTCTGGATGGGTCTGTTCATTCAACAGCATTTTACAATCTGAAATCACTTCAGGTCATTCCGATATTTGTGGGAACTGCGAATCTAACGAGCTTGGGAAGCTACAGAAAACAGGTGGAAGAAGACTATAAGTGACTTTATATCCCTTTCATCATCATCAAGTGTCATTTTCAACGTATAATGGAGACATGGTGTACTTCTATCTGGAAGATCCTATCACCGTGGAGCAGTAGAATCCACTCATATAAGAACGTAAAACAGCAAATGCCCTTAGCGTATAATAGTTGGAAAGGAGTCATGCTCTTTAAGAATGACTTGGTCCAAACCTGCCCTCAATGAGTTAAATGATTTAAGCAAGCTCCTATTTCTTATATCCTGTTTCCAATTCACATCAGCCTGGACTCTTTCTCTATTCTATCGACTTGGCGTTAGGGTGCCTTGCTTACACTTCCATGGAAGCATTACCTTTATGAATGGCATTAACGATCCATTGCAACTTGAGACTTGAATAGTGGTTCTCGGCCAATTCTCTCCTGAAAACAAAAATTTCTTGTCTCACCATTAAAAATCAAACAAATCATCATCTTTTGCTTAGCACTGCATATTTTTTTGTTGAAACTCTCACAAGAACTTGGTAGAACCATCAAATTGCAATAAAAATGTGCTAAACATCCTAGCAAGCGCCCACTTTCACTCCCCACTTAATAACAATTAATCATTCGAAAGGAAAAATTACGTAAAAACAACGGCTGTACAACACACACAATTGGTCGTCCTGCTCCCCTATGTGTATGTCCATTTCTAATTTAGCCAGCAGCAGGTTCTGTGTTTGGTTCTCCTCCCTCCCTTGGGCTAATGTCAGTGCAGAATCATGTAGAATCTCTCGTATATATATGTACATACGTGTACCATACGGTGGTAGTAGCTGTAGGGGGTGGAGATGCTACTACTGCTCAATGGATATGGCCTGGTAAAATGTATGGCTTTCTATAAGTATTTTAATACACAGTTGGTTGGATTTATTCCTTTATAATATATCCTGTCCATGGGCGTCCACATATTGTATTTCGCCTCCCCCTCTGGGTCTTGTCGCTCCAACAACGCAACATCCTTCCTTTGCTCTCGCAGAGCAGGACCAAATGCTGCTGCTGCTGCTGACTCAAATTCGATGTATATGAATGTTATTCGAAACGGAAAGTAAATTGGAAATGTATTAAACACCGGAAGGACTTCAGATCGATGAGAATTTACGGCAATTGTGTGTGTCCTGCAAGGATTGTTAGAACAGGACACAATAGTATGTGGTATGTGGATAATGTGGTTACACAACGGCAGCACAATATTTCCTTTCTATCTCACTTACAGCAAACACTTTCCGCCAGATATTTCATTTAAACAAAAGAAAACCATACCATTGCCTGCAAAAGGATTAATTGTGGAATTTTGTTGAATTACAGCTAGTTTATACGCCATGCATGCTGCGCGTGGTGCAGTCTAAGCTAGAGATTCGCGTGACCTTGTCCAATTGAATTTTCGCCCAAAATCTAATTATTTTCACGCTGAGCGAGCGTATATTTTCATTTGTTTCCGGATAAAAGATAGGAAACCTGAGGAGTATGTTCGTGTTTTTTTTTTTTTTTTTTAGGGGAGAATCCTATTTGCTCGAGTTCTGGGCTGTACAGCTTTTGTTTCTCACAGTCTTATAAGTTTAGTTGAAAGAGAATTCTTTTTTTTGAGAGCTGCTTATGGGCAACTGAGATTACATTTTCAATTTCGCAAAAGGATTCCATGTTTTACAGCGAAAACTTTGAACACAGGATGGATGAGTAATTCGCAGGAAAATCGAACGTACACTGAAAGAAAAACCGAGCTAGGCCTTAGCCCTCTATGTGCTGCTTACGGCCTGATATTTTTTTTTTTTTTTTTTTAAATTCTAACCACTAACAGACAGAAAGATAAAAACATTGGCCTCGGACCTTGTCTCCGAACAGCTCTGGACGGTACGCGACAGGACGGAAACCAAAGTCAACTTTGTTCTTAGCAGACAAAATTTAGTACTCTTCATTGGAAGCCCATCGAGGAAGAATTAGGCTCAGTTTTTTGCTAAATATGTTCCAATAATACCGAAATCCGACTTTGTAAATACACTAGCTTCTACTTTGCTAGAGAACTCTTTTTCCTCAACAACCTGGACTACCTTTTCAATAAGTCAAAGAACACAATCCTTGAAACATTTTTGCTTCAATTGTTATATGATACTTTCAAGAAACTTAGTAACCGATGTAGATAATAAGAAAATATCGCAACTAATATATCTACAATATAAGACATCGAAAGTTTAAGATTGCACGGTGTCACCAACATCATCAATCACGACTTAAAAAAAAGTGCCGCGTTAAATTATAATACAGACTTAAGTTTGAAGTATACTAATATATCCTTTACTTAAAGTAAGTCTTTCAGAGCATCTACTACATTTTCATTAAATCTACTAGATTGGCATTGAGATGGGGTTCGGCTTGTTCCATACCAATTTATTTTCTTTTGAACTAGGATGATATATAGTAGCTTTTAGTTCAAGTGGCTTGTTTTTTATTCTAGCAGGTTTAAGCGATCATGCGGCTAGCGACTTCCTTGCGTAGGGAACGCGGTCATTGTTTCCCTAATTTTGACATATAAAATCGTGATATGATTGGCCTCATCTTGTCATGTTATTCTTATTGAGTATTGTTTGACGTCTCCAAATTATTTGGCTATGTTATGATGAGCAGTGTTCTGTGAAGAATGTTTTTATTCGTTTCGAGCAACATCTGGTGTGCATCATAAACCTTCCGAGTTCGGTATAGTCTTATGCTGTTTAAAATAAAAAACAAACAGGTTTCAAAGAATTCTTTACTCTTTAGCACTAGAAGACGTTTTCAGTCCTTTTAGCCCTTCGGAGGTAGGTACAGGGTGTCAGCAATGCCAACTCTTTCGAATTTCTGCAAAAAGAACTTGATTGGTCGTACATTTTTAGGCGCCACTGTTTTAATTGTTTGTGTAGGTAGATTTCACTAAAGTATTTGACAATAAAATAGGTTTATGGTTTAGTCCTTGATTGAGTTGTTCGGTAGATATACAATTGTTTCCTTTGACTTTAAGATTGTGCCCCTTAGTTCCTTAAAAGCGAAAGAACTCACACGAGCCTCGAGCTTCAGACGTATTGTAGATTTTGACTTAAAAAAAATTCCCAACCACAACAAAGTTTTGAAAAACCAAAAATTATTTCCCGCAGTGTATCCAACTCAAAGGAACCACACATACAGCACTGAACCCTTTTTTGCGTGCCTGGCGATCATTTTGAATGTCCAGCAGCAGTAGCAGGAGCAGGAGCAGCAATGATTCCTTTATTGCACGCACAATTAGATTTACTTCCAGTATTCTTGCGCGCTGGTTTTCGGCACACTGTACGTAATGGTGCTGCGACTTGTATGTTACAAGGACTGCTGATTCAACTACCCCGGAGAGGTAAATTATTTCCCAGTTACCACAGGACATAAATACCTTGGATTAAGTTCATTTATTCGGTTGGCATCCCCGAACAAAGCGAAAAATGAATAATTGCCTCACCCTGGCATCGAAGGCTTACAGTACTCGTATCCTGTGCGACCTTTTTACACCGCGCCTAAGCGCATCGTAAGGGGGATTTTATGTGGAAGTTGTTCATTTCCGGTATTGTATCTCTTAGGTTATGGTTATCCATTTGAAGTCCTTTAACATCCTTCTTGTTGGTGGCTATAAAAGGGGGCGAAAAAAAAAAAAAGAAAACGAATTGAATAAGGATGACTCTTCGCACCTCCGCATGCTGTATGCTCAGTCAGAGATGCCAATTAAATAATTGAACCATCAATTAGAGGAGGCTGGTCTATTAAAAACAAATATGGCAGTTGTATAGTGTGCTTGCTGCAGTCATGCATAACTAGTGCAGTTCATTGTATTCTCTGGTGCAATTCTGAGGAGTTTCTCTGCTCTGAGATGCCAAATTCTGCGATAAGATAAGTAAATGCTGCCAACCCAAGTGTCATAAATCTTTCTCCTAAGGATGCCAAAGAGCGATGAGGACGACAGCAGCTCAGCAACGCTGATTTATTTTAACAGTTTACAGCATTCTGCAGTGCAGTCTAAGATATATGGCCAGTTCGAAATAAATATCTATTTGCAGTTTTCTTGAACTTTTCTCTCTCTCTCTCTCTGTCTCCCTGAGAATGGTTTTGCTTGCAATGGTATGGGAGTATGGGTATGTTGGGTTCGTGCCTGGGAATAGGAGATAGCAGATAGCGTCTTTTCTTTTTATACTGTATACCGAATGCCAAATCAAAGCGCTGAGTTTGTCTTTTTAGATCTGCGGCAACATTGTTTGTGACAAATTAGTTTGGGGTTTTTTAAATCCTGAAATCTATACGTGGACAAATCAGAGATGCGAAGATGTATGAGAGAGTTGCTGTGGGCTGGCAGCAGAGGGAACGGATACTAAAAATAATATAGTTCATATGAAATGTTTCGAACGAGCGTAGGTAAGGAAGACATGCACTTTGAAGTTACTTGACTGGATTCTAGAAAAAACAGCCAGGGTATATGTATATGAAACATCGAATTCACATATCCATACCAACTTTTCTATACAAAATAAATAAATATTATATGTGGCCGTTTGCAGCCCATATGGGGTCAAAGTATAGGTTCTCTGTTCGTGTTGTGCGTGGCATACATTTCAACACAGAAGGGAGCTACTGTTGCATGCCGAAACCGAAGGACAAAGAGATTTTTCAGACGCTTTCTGACTCTTGGATGTTTGTCAGACACTCGGAAGAGGCATAGCCGAGAAAATATGAATAACCTTTCTGGGCTTCGAACCTGCAACTCCATGCGCACTAACTACTGAGCCATGGTACTCACTTTTTATGGACTCATTTGATATGAAAAGGTTTTTGAATTGACAATATTGAGGAGGGCAAGGAAATGAAATATGTACATTTAATTCATCGTCATCATCATCAAGTTCTGGGGTCCAATACTTGTTGAGGCATGAAGCACTAATCACTCTTCTACCTCACGGAGGAAAACACCAACAAAATTGCCTTGAAATTTCTGTGCGTTTAGTGAAATAGACAAAATGTTGGCTCGCGGTATTCGTATGTGATTCGTTCTGTGAAAAGAAAATCGGATGAGTGACAATGACCTAGGATAGAAAAGACTTTAAGAGGACATGTGCTTAACAGCACATACGAAAAGAGATTAGGTTGACTATTTGGAGAAAAAAAGGCAGAAAGTCAAAAAAGTCTCCGCTCTGTCTGTCTTTCTTGCTCGGCTTTTGTGACCGGTAATTAGACTGCAGTCTAAATCCGCATCATTCTATTTGCCCGAAGTTGAAGACTTTCTAGGCATACTTCTGTAAAGCTGTACAGGGTGGACCATCCAGTGATTGGAAATGAGTTCGCTTAACGCTTGAACAACGTTGGGAAATATTGAAAACTTATTTCCAAAGTAAGTGCTGTATAGTGCGTTTTTGAGAAGAAGTTTTGGGCGAAATGATGCACCCACCGCGCCTGCTGTACCCAAGTTTGCACAGACCAGAATGTGACACTCGATTCACGAACATCAACTCGCCATCGATCAACAGCGTGGGCGTTACAGAGCTTTTTCTTAACCGACTTTTTTTTTACTGAAATTGAGGACCTGGATTTGGACGACCTCTGCTTCATGCAGGATGGTAAGCCATGCCACACAGCCCCTGGCACAATCGATCTTTTCCGCACCATTTTTCCAAATCATGTTATCAAAAAAATCTAGTACAATTTTGTATGAGCTCAGGCTCAACTTAGTTTCTACTAGCCCTGACTAGCTGTCAAAGCTTCTAACTGGCTTCTGTCAATCTCCCTTTATATAGGTAAGCTGTTAGTTTCCAGGGAAATGTGTCCGTTATTATTATTTCTTTTCAGTGTCTCTTTCGGGCAACGAACATTTATGCACATCTGTTAGTAGGCATTATCAAAGGTTGGGTTCTCGAATAGAATTGCCTTGGAACTTGTACACTTTTTCCCACTCTGGTTATGATACTCGAGGGCGTTTTAAGCCACTGGACTTCAGACTTTTTGTAAACTTAAATCATACCTTTGTGAAATTGTGAAATTTTCACAACAATTTAGCAGAATATTTGAGTTTTTAACATTTGAGAAGCTTGCTTAAAGAAATGCCTGCAGCAAGCTTGAATGGATTAGAGAACTGGCCTTGACTCTCTTTAGACTAACCAATTTTCCACCAAAACCTCCATTCTTATTACATCAAATGATCGTATGATCGTGTCTTATGGTGGCACGATCATCAAAAAAGATGGCTTCAGGCGTCGGCCATTTTTATAGTCGAGAACTGAAAGAGGAGAAAGGAACTTATGAAGATCTTCTCGGGGCACCTCACCGACTTGTCGTAGTCTTAGCTCCCTTATGCATTTTCGTGTTTATCTTGTCTTGACGCCAAACATAGTCTTTCATAGCCATTTCTCCATTGGATTAGAGAATAATGTACATTATTTTCAACCATTTAGCTTCGGGGAAGCTTACAGCTGACATTCAAGATTACGTCCTACGTCCCACCGACACGATTTGACCATAACCACGACAGTAAATGTCGAATTCAGCATTTCTTTGTAAATTTTTAATTAGTTCTCTTTTCAATTCCAGATTTTCGCAATAAATATCACTTTACCGCTTTAAATTGCGTAAAAATAACACAATGTCCTTTCGAGAAGAAGAAAAAAATAAATAAATAAATAAAAGAAAAATACCATTAGTGAAGAAGGAAAGAAGAAGAAAAATCCTTCAAGGATTACTGCCATTATTTTCGAATTCTGACATTTCTTCGTAAATATGTATGTGTTTCTAATTTATTACCCAAAGCTTTATCTCATTTCGAATCCATCTTCCCTGCAAACGAAAAGAAGAAGAAAAGAGAAAAACCCTGCAAACCCTCACCCCTATTCCGGAGTATACCACCAACCAACAATAACAACACTCCACGGCCATACAAACCGACGCCATTATATATCAACATGCCACTCCGGCCAGTAATGGATCACCGAAGTGTTTAGTTAAAAATTTAGGTTAATCTGAAAAAAATAATCAGAAAATGCTCAAGGGAACACAAACCTGCACACATATACACAGACTCACCTTTTATCAAAAAAAAAAAAAAAAAAACCGGTGGGTTTCCCTTTTCCTTTCACCTTCTATGCGCCGAGTCCTTTTTGCCTTATAATGGAAAATTGTATTCTTCATCGTCAACGTGGTTGTTGTCGTCGTTTTCTCGCCCTTGTGGCAGGTTACCATCGAAGACAACAACAACAGCTGTAAGGACTACCCAAAAAAGGTCTGCTGCTGCCTTTTTTTTTTTTTTGGTGGGGGTGGATGGCAAAAGGGAGAAAAAACGGGGCAAGGAAAATGATAAGGAAAGAATGGCATCCGCAGGGTACTGATACCGTGAAGTGAAAGTGTTTGCTATTGCGAGGGGAGATTAGGCCAGAAAAAGGAACAACCACCATACCTTGGAGAAGATGGTATAATGGCAGTGGCGGCAGGACGAAATTCAAACAAAAAAAAAAAAATGAAAAGAAAAGAAGGGAAAAAATATTGCCAAGGATCAAGGCAACTAAGCATCTTCGCAGCAGATACATCCATCCACTGTTTCGTATCACGAAAAATGTTAGATATATGTATGGATACGCTGGCATGTATGTATCTATATATGTGTCCCTGTGTGTGTGATGTACGAAATGAATTCCATAGCGCTAGGACGAAAGATTTATTATCAAATTAAATTTCTGACAGAATTTATTGCTTTATCTCTAGTTCTTTCATCTTTCTCTACTATACTATAGATACTATACTACCACCAACAGGACGAATGCGAAAACGCCATAGCTCAGTGCTACACATGCACACTCATATCGCCTGCCGCCCGCCGACATACATACCAATTGACTAAAAGGATAGAATTCGTACATGATTATTTTGTAGAATCGTAAAAATGCTCCTGGTGTTTTTTTTTGTGTGCTCTCAATGAAATTCACACATAGCACACAATATAATGTAGGTAGGAGCATATTTCATAGGGAATGAATGCCATTGGTGGGTGGGCGTCGGGTGGTAGTGGGGGGAAGTGTGTCGGGATACCTATTAAGCTCTCTGGTAACTATAATATATTATGGAAAAACCAAAAGCACAAGCAATCACACAACCAGGATATAAATTTTCCAACAAAGTTTTTTTTTTGTTTTGTTTTGTTTTATCCTTTTTTCCCGTTTGTTGTTATTTGTTTTTTAGGGGGAGGAGAATAGGCTAAAATGTTCGAACAATGTATCTAGAAATTGGTGCCATGTGTACACATTTTGTTGGGTTAGATATAAATTTCAAAAACCTTTTAGTTTGGAATACTTGTCGGCTTTATTTTTGATTTTTTTTATAAATTTAAGGCTTTAACACGGAATATACTAGGCATTCTAGTTGTCTGACAGTGCAAACATTCTGGTCAGTGCAATGAAAAGAAGTATTCAGCCAAATATGCCAAATATAAGTGGGTGCCTTACATAAGCCTAAGATAAGCCCTAGATTATCTTAACACTCGATTTAAATGATGTCAGATAGATAGCTAGACAGAACACGATTATAGAGGGTGGCCAGAAAACAATGATACCTTTTCCAGTTCTTATGTTTCAGCCGTTGTCAAAGTAATCAACGATATTCACCTGCTTAAATATTTAATAAAGTTTGCCATTTTTTATGCATTATTTTTTCTTGCCAAACATGTGAAATTTGTAAAAAAATTATCAAACTTTATCCAGCTCAATTGTAAACAAGCAACATGAATTTCGTCAGGAGGTCGGTCTTCATTATGGCGTCAGTGTGCGGGTAATTCGTCGTTTGAAGGTGAGTACACTCTTTTGGACCTTTAGCCACGAACCATTGAAAGATTGGTGAAAATCAAAGAAAATATAGCAGCCGTAACGGCCAGTGTCCAAGAAGACGCAAAAATTTTGATTTGACGCCTCAGAGGCTATGCTTACAAGGATAATTGCCATTATTTTCATTATTTTATTATTTGATTCAAACAAGACGGCACTATATTTGATACCAGTGACGCAACGCCTTGAAGTGTTATGAAGAAGAAATTTAGCGTCTGGGTTATCGGCGTGTGCTCATCACTTTTCCTCCATGATAATGCGGTTCTACATCAAGCCCTTAGTCTACGCTAATGAGCCAATCACTTTGGACGAGTTCGATGCCAACAATGGAGACGTAATGCTGGAATAACGCCGGGCATTTTGGACTGTGTCATCAAAAATTGAACAGATCACTTGAAGCACTGCCAGCGAAGCCTAGATGGCTATGTTTTAATGATGTCTTGATGCTCTATGGCTCTTAAATATGGGCCTCTGCGAATAGCAATAAACCTACAGAATAAGGATAGGAGCAGTATATAGAATCAATGCATTGAGAGTATGTAGTGCCTTTCGAACAACCTCGTACGACGTGGCGTGTGTAGTGGCTGGAATTGTGCCAACAGATCAACGATATCAACAGCAACGAGGCGAAGTGGATAATGAATTACCACAAAGAAAAAATCTGGAAGAATGGCAAGATAGATGGAACTCTTCCGACAAAGGTAAATGGACTCAAAGATTGATCCCCAATATCGGTCTTTGGATCAATAGGAAACATGTAGATCTGAGCTTCTACCTGAGGCAGATGCTTACTGGTCATACCATAGATTTGGGAAGGAAGACAATACTTATTGTCCAACATGCACAGAAGCAGTGAAAAACGCGGAGCACATAATGTTCCACTATCCGCGATATCGCGAAGGCTGTAACAGACTGGATGTGAACTCAGCCACAGAGAATATCATCGGATGCTCAGCACACTAGAAGCTTGGGAAGTAGTAAGTGAAACCGTGGATACTATCATGAAGGAGCAACGAAGACAGGAAAGACAACGAAACGCAAATACAAACGAGCCGAATATATAAGGCCCCTCGCGATGAGGTGCTTGATGGTGCGGCCGCGAGGATCAGTTGTAAATGGGAAGGTGGGTTTAGTGGGTGGAACTCCCACACTGGGGTACGAACTTAGTTTCGTTTTTGAGAGATTCCCACCTTATAACGCAAACAAAAGGTGAGGGGGAACCATGTGATTGCCTTAGTGATAGGATAGCGTCCACAGTATCCGAATTCATACTTGATATATACTATGCTTACCGATAACCCTTCTGAAGCCGTCCTTTCATATATTCACTTTAAAATAGCCTTAGTAAAGTTTTATGCCCACTTTGGAAGAAATTTACATTCAATCATTGAAGAACATAGCTACTTTAAGGTCACGCACATCCTTACCACAGCATCTATTATTTGTCCTAATTTTTGCACATGAATGGCCACCATCTATGTCAAAAGGGAAGACCTTGAGCTAAACTGCAGCCATTACACGTAAATTCCAAATCTTAAGGCGCAAACTCTACCGCGTTGCAGGTGACATTTATCAATGCACAGCGGTGTGCATATTGAAAGTGAATTCAAGTTATGATAAGAATAACATTCTGATGACCTTTTAACAATAAAACCTAAATTACCAGACGCCCGACAGATCATTGAAGACAAAGAAAACCATATCACCCAACAATTGCGTAACATTCATCTTGACCCTGAACGATTGTTCGAACCTATTTTGTGCGAATGGAAAAATTTGGCAATAATCTAAAAATAGCCATTAACCTCTAACAAACGTCCCATCATTTCTTCCCGAAACGAAAGCAAAAGGACAGTTTTTGCATTCCACCATGATAAATTGCAAGGACCGCCAAAATTTGGTCCTTTCATTTTCGTTTTTAATATTTTTCCAGCGAGCATAACACAAAAAGAACAATAAATCGTATCCTGGGAAAAAATGCTTTATGACCGAAAAATGAATTTATTGCCTTTTGGTCCTTTCGATAATGTGTATCTGTGTTTTGCCATAGATTCAGGTGTGTACAAGTGCCGTTTACCTGTTAGTCGAGGTGACCTAATTTTTCACTTTTAGTATTGATAACATAACATGATGTCCAAGGGCATACTATAGAATGTTTGCAAAACATTAAATGTCCTTCGAATCGAAGGGAATAGAAACATGTCCATCCTCGTATAGTTTCTTATTCAATCGCCCAACACAGTGAATTATTTTATCTCTTGCGTATATATTCCAATTTGTTCCCTGTGTTGACAATAATTTCCAGAGAAAGGACCTTCAAAAGGACATAGCATCTCCCCCTTCGATTTTAGATTTTATTATTTTTTTTTTTTGTTGAAGAAGGAGAGGCGGCAACCCCTTATTATGAACACGAAACGCACTCAACCAATGACTTATGCGATTATTGAACTTCCCTTTCGGATTCAAATGAATCCTGCTGCTGGAGAAAGGATTTTCAAACACAAAAATAAAACGTATAAAGTACGTGTCGGCAAATGGGATAACGAAATACCCCCCGGGTGAAGAATGGAGGAAATTTGGTGATTCTATATCGGTTTAAGTTTTTTTTTTTTTTTTTGTGTGAGGGGCTGTGCTCCTTTTGAATAAGTAAAAGAGGTTTAGGATTTCCCAAAAAGGATTTCACCTCGAAAATGAAGCAAATTAGAGGATTGAAATGTAATTTATTGCTATGGCAGTTGACTTATGAACGCAATAGCAGATGATGGCTGCTACGTACGAGTATGTCGTATATTTTATTTTATTTGTAGGAAACTTTTTCGATGGTGTGTGTCCTCAAAATTGTGTGGCAATAAGGTGGAAATCTTCTAGATCCTTTTTTCTTTCCAATGGAATGGGGGTAATTTTCAGTAAGTCGAGTAAAAAGGGATCAGATCACGGGTGAAAATGGCTGTTTTTGGGTGAAGGATTTACATTAATTTGGGAAAATAAATTGCGGCCTGTGGAGGTGTGTTCCAAAAGGCAAGTGCAGAATTTCTATAGCTACCGCTAGGTTGGGCGTTTTTTTTCCTTAAGTGAATTTGTGAAGTCATGAGAAAAAGGGTAGTTGTAGGAACTTGGACATCAATCTTGCTGAAGGTCGGTATGATCATGATGCCTAAGTTCTCTGAGGTTTGACCAACATCACAGTTGAATTTAGAAACACAGAGAGAATCTAGCCGCTGAGGTCAGGAATAGGATTCTTAACTCTAAGTACGACCTTATTTATTAGCGACTTAATAAAATAATTTAGCTCCAAAGAAATCTAGTGGTGTCCAAGTCGCATGATCAGGGCGCGGCGACCAACTGGGATGTATGACATGTAGCGCCGTCTTGTTGGAATCACAGCTCGGATATATTGAAGTTGTCGAGCACTAACCACAGAAAGTCAGTCAGACTTCACTCTTGATGATAACGATGTCTCCTCCGTCATTTCGAAAGAATCAAGGCCCGATAAAAATAATAAAAAAAAAAAACACTCAGTTTTTGTAGATTGACGTATCCTTGGTGGAATACTTGTAGATTGCGTTTGCTCAAGCAAACCTTGTTAATCCAGCATCTAAGCCAACAACGGTCCTCATCCGAAAAGATGTTTTTTTGGCCGAAATTAAGGTCTCTGGCCAACATTTTCCACCTCTAATTAGCGAACCCAAGGCGTTCTCTATGTTGGTCCGGCTTTAATTCTTGCGTCAGTACGAATGAATCTAAAATGACATTTTTGGGTCTACTTTGACACTGGTCGCTACAGCGGCTATTTTTTCTTCATTTCGCACCAGTTTCTATCTGATTGGTGGCCCAAGATTCAAACTTTTCCACGGACCACGGACTACCGACCTCAAGACGAATTTCACATTGTGTAGTTGCATACCTTACGCAATATCTTGACAGCTAGATGTCATTGGTAACTTTGACAGCTGCTGAGACATAACAATTGGTAAAAGTGCTGCTATCAAAATCAAAGTACTGCCTATAAGAGTCATTAAAACAAGCCGTTGTACAACAGAGCCATGTATCTATGAACAAACTCACATTTAATATAGAAAATGTTTGAAGCAATTACATTAGTCGAGAAAGAAAGAGTTAAAACGTGTTGATTTCTCACTCTTTCGTGCCATCGTTTCGAAAAAAAAGCACAAAACTTGCCTAAGTAGTGTCGTAAATCCTCACAGAGTGACAGAATTTATGCGAATCATTTACATGGCTCGCGTGCAGCAATCTAAATAAACTTTATCCATCACAACGACTACTGAACACTAATCATCAAACTTAGTATTCCCAGCACACAAAGTCAGCGCTTTCCCCTCACTTTTCACTCAACAACAAAGGACAATAATAGTCGCACTTTTTAGCAACAAAAAGAAATACTAACTTACAAGTCCTGGCACAACACACATTTCACAAGAACACAAAACAGTCATAAATCCTTCGAGGGACATTCATTTAGAAAATTTGTTTCAATTTATTCCCTGCTCCTCACCAGAAAAAAAAAAAAAAAAAAACAAAAGTTATTGCAGTCCTCCAGCTGGAAGTTCATTTGAATCATTAAGAATCCATAAAGTTATTGTGCAACTGAGCTGGCTGTGGTGCAAGAAAATCCATCCAAAGATTCCAAAAACTTGCTGAAAGATTTCACCAACAGCAGCCAACCCCCAACGCATAAAGGATTAAGCATGCACACCAAAATGACTCCCCAAAAAAGGAGCAACTATAAATTAATAAACGCTTGCATGTGCATAATAAACTGTCTTCGGAGTTTATTTACGGGCACCGCTCAAAGCGGCAAACTTCTTCTCTTCGGAAAACGCGTCCTCGTTCGTCCTGTTGCACTTTATTTAGTGGTGCACGAACTGATTACACTCTCGCCCAAAAGTTCACTTTGTGCCAAAGTTTCCTCTACAAGGAAACAAGAAGAAGTTTCCCTCGAAGACCACACACAGACTCAAGGAATGCACGTAGAAGTCCTTACCAAGACTGTGTCTTATTACGCACATAAATCTGCCACTTTCTTAGGTGTCAAGTTGCACAGAGAGCAATGTGAGATCTTTGTGTTTTGTTCTGCACGAGGAGGTCTGGCTGCCTGTTCAGCCCGGGGTGGGTGTCATTTGTATATTTTGTTTAATTAATTTCTTTTTCAAGAGAAAAACCAAAACAAAAAAAAACGAGAAACTAATTTACCTTCCAAGAAGTTAACAACCTCACAAGATACTTATATACCTACAATGGCGACCCTCAGCCAGAGTTGTAGTTGTTGCCATGCCATTGGCTCTGGAGCTCGCGTACTCTTGGGTTGCAAAATTTATTATGCTAGATGTGTGCCCTCGATGTTGGCGGGTTGATTCTGCGCTTGAGTTTATTTTTTATGAAAAAAAAAAACTAAAACTTGAAACGGTGTTTGGTTTATAAAAGAGCTTTGCCGCAAATGTATACATCATACCAAAGGCATATAGTACGGGGGATCAGCGAGCTAGAGTTGGGAAGCACTTAAAACTTGCTGCAGAGATAGATAGAAGAACAAGGAAAACCGCACGCAAAAGTTCTAAGAGATTTTTATTCGAGATACAATCCATCATGCAGATGGAACTGTTGAATATGTTGCTGCTCGCATGTCAATTGGTGGTCTGAATAATAAGAACCAAACATTATTCATAAGGTTACGTCGCAAAGTAAGTACTTCATCACATGAGAGAGTTTTTCTTCTTCCCCTTTTTGAGTCGTATGATGGGCGTGACTAGGCATTTTCAATGGAATTCTAGTGGTTTTTCCTTGAACTATTGTCCTATGACTAAGATCATGCGTCAGAAAAGAGAATAGGACTCAAGAACAACAGTCTTTAGTGCAAATGGATGAAGACACATTTAAGACGTAGCTATCTTTTGGTGTCTGCATTATCCTAGGTACAAATTTTATCTGAAATAGGTATTCTGCATTCGATCAGAGGTCTTTCTGCGCCAAACTTGTAATGTGCAAAGCAAATGGGCTACTACATAACACTAGGTATGTAGTTCTGTGGAGTGAAAGCTGACACCCGATGTCCTCTCATTCTTGGTGGATATCCTCCTCGAGGTCTTGAAGAGTTTGAGGCTTGTTAACATATACTAGTGACATCAAAGAAACCCCACAAAACGAAGTCTGGAATGGTTAAATCAGGCGATCTTGCAGACCAGTGAGTTCTGTCTGTCTGTTTGCAGACCCAAACAAGAGATTAGGTGATGCGTCAAGCTCAATCCCGTTGGATCTACATGTTCTCCAGTCCCGATTCATCCAATGGAGGAAAGAGAAACTCTTTAAGCCTGGCTATGTCTGCATCCGTCCACAGTAGTCGTTTGGCGTTTTCGAAAAAAGAAGGCTCGATGTAACGTAAAGAAATTACGAAATAACGCACGCAGGAGGAAATTTTGAAAGGTGGGTCTTTGTGGGTAATACATGGTGCCACAGAAGCTATAATGTTGGTTATTGTTATATCCACAGAGATGAAAATAAGCCTGATCGCTTATGATGAATTTCGATCAAAAGTTGTCACCTTTTCGGAGCATTTGACCAGTCTAAAACCACTTCCGTCGTTCACTCTACACGTGCTGCATCCATATAACGTAGATGTTTAAACAGAACAGACTTAGTTAGGTGTTTAAGCTCGATACATTGCCTTGCCATACCTTGGACAACATTTTCAGTTCTATTGACTATATTAAGTCAAGATCGGTCGAGGTTATACTTGCAAGGTTCAGGAAGTTCTCTACTCTCTCTACCGGCTGTCCACCAATGCATATTTGAGTAGAACAGGTTGAACCAAAGTTTTTGCCAATGTATGCCTTTTTATCATAGCATATATCGTCAGTGTAGTTAATACGCTTCAATTGAGATGTAGGAGTCCATCAAATTCCTCCGTTTTCTGTCGATAAAGCTGCGCGAAAGAATACAGCCCTGTGTTATCCCATTTGCAATCTCGAATGCTTCTGACAACCTTCAGCTGTTCATGACGTGACTTTTATATCCAACATATAAATGCTACGATCCTTCACGATCATTCCTTTCTTCCACTCGTTAAGAAAACCCTCAGCTCCCAAGTCTCTTCCAATTAAATGGAATAGTTGAAGTTATTGAAGCTACTCGTAAGAGCTCGACGCGAATATCGTCAAGTTCTATCCTCTTGCTGCTTTTTAGTGCTCTCTTTACGCAAGTGATCTTATGGGAGAGTCGTGGTAAGTATCCGGGCATTTTATACCTCGAACTGCATTGTCTAATTTGGGAGCATATCAGTAGTGAAAGGAGCTTTTGAGGACTCTATCCTACCCACTTCAGAAATGAATTACGTACTGTGAAACTACTTCTTTCAGGATTTCAAGATGCTTTCTATCGTTTCGAGGGAAAATAACCTTACTTGCATTAAATCAATCGAGTGGTATGTAGAACCAAAGGGGAATAGTTTTTGCCTCTTACATTTAGCAACTGGGTTACTTTTTTTCCTCGAATGGGTCCACACTGACCCGAAAAGGTCTCTCTTCCAAGCAACATCTAGCATCCTTACTTCCTCGGTTAGCCGTGTGCCGATGACATAGAAACTATGACCTTCGATCCCTCAATAGACCCAATAGATAGATAGTTAAGTTGAATAGCCTCTAGGATCAGCATCCAATGAATGACTAAATTATGTGAGATTCCATAGCCAATTTCAGTGATATTTACCGCCACCTTGTAAAATCAAACCAAACCTACGTATAGGCTTTAAAAAAAACCCCTACTCTCGACAGTTCTTTGCAAAAGGAAGGAAGCTTCAAGAAGGAGAAAAGATAAACCCATGCAGATCCTTTCATACTCCATTTCTTATTTCTCTCATCTATTCTTCCATTTTTCCCAAACCCGCTACACTCTAAAGTATCCTTAAGAGTAATTTATTCTACATTTTTATGCAAATACCTCAAATGTCCCTCCAAATATATACAAACATACATACATATATATACGCCTGAGACGACGCGGAAAACCCATAAGCGGATTGCCCCAAAAGAAGACGTATGGCTATTTAATGATTTTCGATAACATCTCACCCCATTTGGCAGACCATTCTCCTCTTAAAAAGGCGTCCGGAATGGAAATTTTTCCTTAGAAATGCAAAAAAAAAAAAAGGGAGCACCTCCATTCTCTGTCCGTACTCGTAAATTTCCCACCCCCCCCCCTGCCACCCAAAAACTCATATCAAAGTTCCGACACAAAAAGGACCCAAAAAAATGAATAGAACTGAAAGCTAACGCAGGAAAAGACAAAAAAAAAAAAAAAAAGGACGAAAACGAAAATTCTTGCACGAAGAAACCCTCCCCTAGGAGCGGCGCTCGGTGGCACAGCAAGGACTACTACTACAGCTTGTTGGAGTAACACAAAGTGGTACGTACTGTGTAGAGGGTGGCGCGGCGCGGCTACGTAGCATGAGGGATTACATTGGGTGATTTATATGGGATTCCGAAGAGTTATGGCCAGAATGTGTCGGCAATTTTTATTGGACATTTAAAAAAAAAAAAAAAAAAAAACGAGTAAGATGTTCCTTCTAAGACTTTTTCGGCGCGGTACTGGAAATATTTATTATTACCATCTGCCCCTCTGTAAGGAACACGTCCTCACAGCTCACAGATGGGAACTTATAAGGGTGAGTTTTTTGCTGCTACTTTTCTGGTGCACACACCCACTTCATTGGAATTCAAATTCGAGCAAAATTCGTGCTAGGATTTCTCTATTCGGTCACCTCTCATTCGTGTAAGTCCTTTTGCGTAGCTCTACTAACTTTAGCAAATGACCTCGTCGTGTACTTGAAGACATACAAGTAACTTTTGCTAACAAAATAAACAAAAAAAAAAAAAAGGACATCGCGGACATTTTGAAGCACGAAAGTTTCTCCTCTTTGCTCGTCGTCGTCGTCGAAATAAATGTGGCAGCTGGCTAAGAATAATGGCGACAAAATGAATGATTCCTGTGGTCGGTGGCTGGCGCGCGGTTGTGGTGAGAAATTTACGGGGTGACGAGTAAAAAATACAAAAAACGAGACCAAAAACTTTGCTTGCCCAATATTAATGCCCACTTTAATCCTTCGCTTCTAATTTAAGGGGTGTCTTTAGTGTTGGGCTCTCGCGAAGACGCTCCGCGATTTTTGCATACGAAATTTATGGCAAAAGCGGACCCGAACCCGAACGTTCGTTGTGCCACTGCCACCGTGTTGTCGCCGCGTTGCCTTGACTAATTATACTCGAAGATAATTCACTCTCGCGGGTGCTGCTGTGCGTTGCACACACAGGAGAGGGAGAGGAGGGAAAGAAGGCGCTGCCTGCCGTAAGGAATTGCAAATTGTTGCCACTTTTGTAATTAGAAATTCGGCGCACGTTGTTCGCAACGAATTAAAAGACAATAATATTAATTATTGTTTCTCAGTGTTGCTATTGTTCGCTGTGGAGTTTTCTGTTGTTTCGCTGTGTGACGTGTGCGTGATAGCTTTTTGGAGGGATAGTGGGCGGATGATAATATGTCTAAGCGCGATGTCAACGGTGTGAGCGATGGCTTTGGAAGTTTTGTCGTTGTCGTTGTCGTCTACACCGCATAAGTTATGAGTTGTCACCTGTCACATCGCCTGTCAAATTGAAAGTGGATTGAACAAGTATTTATCGTGATCGCAGATAAGAATTTCAATTAGTGAAGCGAATTTTGCGTGCAAAAAATTCTAGTGCGCGCGGTTGGTCGTCGATCGTTTTGGATCCGCTTTGATAGACAGTGGAAATAGTTGAGTGTAGGGCTTAGCACAAAGCAAGGGTTTTAATATGACTGCTTGTGAGTTGAGAATTCTGATTAGCGCTAGCAGAAGATCCACATTAGATTGGCAAGCGCCAAGGACTGTGGTATTATTTGCCCGCAGATGCAATTAAAGGCTCGTTAGAATAATATTTTCGTAAAATGATATTACTCGTGCCATCGTTTTCCATAAGCCTTCACTCTTCGTCCTCGCGACAATACCATCAACCATTTCATGATGAGGGGGGCTTTAGCTTTGCGTTCGTTTCAGCCTGCGTAGGGTTGCTTCTAGGATGCTATGAGTGCTGCATACTTTCCAGGCATTGGTTATGACAACAGCCGTAAAGCAGCAGTCTCTTCCTCTGCGTAAGTCCTCCTATATTTGGTATAATTCAGCAGCCGTTGATGTCTTTTCAGCTGCTTGCTGTAGTGTTGCTTTTGAAAGTTAGTCTTCCAGTTAGAGTTAGATTTGGAAACTGCAACGGTACTCTAATAGCCTCCATGATTTGTCTTGTGACTATGAGCACAATCTCTGTCCTTTCCTCTGCTAGTTGTAAGCCCATTTCAGTAACTTTATTCAACTCTTCAAAGAGCTTGGTTACTATAACGATTGTATATTACGTTTTACAGTAGCGGTGCTTGTACGGAGCCTTGAGGAACACTGGGTATGACGTTATACTGCTTCTTTTCTTAAAAATTGTAGGCCGTAAGTAGCATATAAAGGGCCAAAGCCCGGCTCCTCATAGGTTGGCACTCTATTGAGAGTGAGAGCTCGCAGCCGGTATCTCCAGTTTGCAATGTCTGAGCCATTCTTGACATTCAGCAGGACGATTATGTAGCACCTTTCCATCGTCTTCATTCGATGAATTTAAGACTTCACCGACAGTTACATTAGGTTTCCTAGATAGGTGCCTATTATATTACCATAACACTAGCATTCATGGTAGATTAAACGAACTCTCCGGCTGGAGTTAGTGATTTGCCGGTTCTCACAAATCTTTACCTAATTACAACAGAGTCCAGAACCTTGAGTGATGCCTTGCAATCTCTCCAACGATATTACTCTTTTCTATCGCAGCAGCTTATATGATGGCTATGAGCTCGGATTGAAAGGCGTTGCAGTCGCCCTCCATCATTGAACCGACGACCAACTCCTTTTTCTTCTTGTTTCTCCAGTTCTGCCAGTAAATTCTATCAGGATTGACAGCATTGGACTCATGTGACCAATTTCCGTCAATCCACTGATTGGATAGCCTTCAATATCGGGTTGAGCATGGTCGCAAGAGTTCGATGACCACTATCGGCCTTCCCTAGGTCTTACAGCAGTTTTGGCCGTCAGACTTCTGCAGCAAATGTCAAACGGAATGAACCTAATTATGGTTTCCATTGCAACTGTCAGAGTTTTTCTTCTTGATCCCATGATTCCAACGCACGCCGCCCCCTGGATCTTAGAGAGGTTTGAAAGCTTTTAGTTCAAGCTCAAGTTCATCGCTAGTACCGGACGTAGAACGCGTCCTACGGGAACCAAACTATTGATCCGCCAGGCCTCCTATTTGGTCGATTGTCCTTTTCAGTTTGTTCACCATGCATAGAGGCTTAGGACGGGAAAATAAGAAGCCTCTAAGTCTGTGCCTTAAAAGATATAAGGATCCATATCTTTTCTCGTCTCAGAGCAGACGACTCTAAAGTGGGTGCTTAACTTATGCCCTCATCCTGACACCTTCCGCTCAATGACTGTCAAATTGCATATATTGTTCATAGCCTATGATAGCTCGGTCCTATTCCAAATGACTGCCTCCAGCATGACAAAAAAAAAAAGGAAAAATTTCTGAACAATTAATTCAGTGTTAATACTTTTTTCTAGCTCTCCAAAGTTCTTATTTTAAATCCCGTACCTATACAAAAATTCCTCCATACACTCGTTTGGCTTGGCGAATTAATGGAGAGTAAATTCCCTTGTTAAGCGACGTTATTAAGATGATTAATGATTCCCCATAAGTGTAGGCCACACCTCAGGAACACTCTTATTCAATTAGCCCAAAGGAAACAGCACGAAATGTGTTATGTTTACATTTAGCGGTATGAGTGTGTGTGCTATGCGCACAGGAATAATCCTTCATCCACTTCAAGTACAAAGGTGGTAGAGTAGAGTGGAGACCACTTGCCACCAAAATACAAAGAAAAATTATTTTCATGCCATTTTCTGTTTTGAGAGAGACTTTTTTTTTTTTTTTTGTTCAAGTGAACACTTATTAATCAAGTGTCCCAGCAACAAACACTACCACCTGCCGGTTTGTTGGAGGCAGCTAGCGGCCTCCTGACATGACTGACAAATGGTCGCCGGGAACAGGTAACTTGCAATGAACTCACCTCAAGTTCGGGGCGGAGGACTCGCTCGCTCGCTAGCTCGCTTGCTCGCGATCGCTTTTATTAATATGTGTATCTGTGGTGTCTCATCTCACCTCGTCGTCGTTCCAAATAATTTCCACCCGGTTTTTTGTGGTCGATGGTGGTCGGAGTGAGATTTTTGTTAATTTTATTACCTGTAGAGTGCCAGGTAGATTTATCAAAATGTTCCAAACAAGAACATGATTAATTTCTGACAAATGTCCGAAACAAAAAGATGTGACACACCCCGGACTTGTCTTGTTGTATATCTGGTTGTACGATGTGTGCAGCAGATCGTATATGGGAGGCTTGGATAAGAGACCGAGTCCGGTTTTCGTATTTTACTTTTTTTTTTTTTGTGGTTTGGAATATCTTTAGTAAACACTTGCTTCATCCAGAGCTCATCTTTTTGGTCAGATTTTAGTCTTCTTTTTTTTTTTTTTTGGGAATTTTGTGTACCTTATCGCAGAAACTAAGTTGTTGCGAGAGTGTAGTCTCCCAGGGCTCGGAGGGAATGATTTGTTGGGTTCTTATTGTATGATTAGATACCGTGGATGGTTTCTGGCGATATTTCTGATTTTCGTGTTACTCTGTAGTCAGATTTTGGAGCAATAAATCATATAAAAGCCGAAATAAATTTTGACACCCATATTTCATAAAATTAAAGGTGATGGAGCCTACACACTCACGCTGGGCCTACGCTATTTCAGTCATAAAGACATATACATACATCGATGATTAAGCAGTGTGATGTGACATACACAAATGAGCAACCCAGAAGTGAGGCAATTGAAGAAGTTTTAACGGACATTTCTTCAATGTATTTAAAATTTCTAAACGGTCTTGGGTGGGCCAGGCCAAAAGTAGACGTCGAAATCAATCTTAGGCCGAACAAGCACCGTTCCTTCTGGCCACTCTCTTTGATGTTTGACGAATATGTGATCGTTCAATCAAAGAAGCACAAACATGTGAATGGTCTTTCAGTTCACAGTTCACATACTACTAATGAATCAAAGTTGGTGCACAGCAGGGTAAAAGATTCAGGCCTTTGCTATCTACTGTAGTCCGTGATAATCTGCTTAAGGAAAAAATTACGAACCTGAAAGTGGATCGGTTATTCCTTGCTGATAATGGAGCTATTATAAATGACCACCAAGTGCGAAAGTTAAAATATCTGTGATATACGATCAATAGCAAACCAATTTTTGATGATCACCTCAATCATTGAATAAGCGTAGAGTGGATAAAGTGGCAAAATCAAAAGAAACCCTCGCCATATTCTGTGAAGCCTCTATAATGCAGCTGTACGTCCGGCAGTCACAGACAGTCTACAAAGCTGGACAATTTTCAAAAAGAACATGCTTCACATGACAGCAGGCTTGTAACAAAGTTTAATAGAATTAGAAGTTCGTAAATTCGATAATCGAGAAGGATTTCACGTAAACGAGCCTATCACAAGGGACATAGAGCACGAGTGGCTCAATTGTTATTTTCATAATCAATAGAGTTCCTAGACAATCCCGAAAAAAACGCAGACCAAGTTCTCAAGCAACTGAAAATATAGAAATATTCCACTTTAATCTCCAAGCCTCTTAGTTTGACATATTGGCCAATTTTACCAGAAATATGTACATACCACCAAAGTAGATATGAAATATTACTCAACCCTGAAACCTAACACCGATTTTACGGGTAAAAAAATCTGCACCGCAAAGGATGTTGCATCAACAACGAATATCAATCTAATCGTTTATCTTTGCATCACAGGCTGACAAGCAAAAATTAGTTATCACCAACATTGTCGGTGTCTCTGTCGCCTCTAACACAAATCTCCAAATAATTTGTTAGACTCACCCGCCAAACGAGATCTCGTAACTCATTTTGCCTTACTCTGGTGGTGTGCTTGCGGTCAGCCAAAGGTGTGACAGCTTAGACCTCAACCAAGATCGTGAAATGGAATTCCATAAACGGCCGCTCGGCGACGGAACGATATGCAACACGACGACTGCGGTAATCCGATTCGAAGGTTTCGCTTTCGTTCCAATCTACTCAACTCGTCCGACCATATGATAAAGAACACCAAAAAGAATCTTATGATTCCACAACGGATATCAAAAATGAGATCTGCCTTTTCAAAATCCCACTAGGGGAAGAGTTTGTGTTCTCTTATATCATTTTTCAGCGATTTTTTTGATTTCGTTTCTTTTTCTTTTTTTTGAGAAACAGTTCTTTTTGGAAAAAAAATTAAATAAAAGAAGAAAGAGAAGTAATTTTGATATGGGGACTAACAAAAAAAAAAGAGGGAAAAGGTTTTAAGTTGATGTAAACAACGTTAAGAAAAGTTGCGGTCATAAATCTCCAGCTGAAATGTTATTCAGAAAAATCTCTGATTTATTATATGAATTTTTTCTTATTCTTGTTGGTACTCGGACTATGACTTGTAGTGCACCCAAAAAAAAAAAATAATATGAACAGCAGAGATGGGCCGACCGCGACGGAAAGAACACTTTTTGAAAATATGAAACAACGCGACAAGAACACTATCCTTATAAAGACGAGAAGAGTAGAGATCTGATTTTAAATTTTATCCTTTTAGGCGAGCCAAAAGCTATGAGAATTTTCAGTCTTGGGTTCAGGAATGGCACATGTGGAGTTGTTTAAGAGGAGCCCCGTCAAAACTTGTCAGCTTTATGTTTGAATAGAATATCTGGTGTAAATATTTTAAAGCAAAAACAATAATCTGGGGCTGTAAATAGGGGATACTAGGCGACCAACAAAGGGCGCTGAAGAGCAAACTCTGCGTGATAATATTTGTAATCTTTTCTTCAATAGACAATAAGAATGCCACGGATTTCTTCTCCACGTCGTCGGAGAGTGACCATATACTCAATTGTTGATGGAACATCTGACTGAAGATCCAGAAGGACCGAACACTGCTTCGGGCACTAAGAAACGGTCTTTTGAGCCTTGCCTAGCAACTTCATTAGAAATCTGTGAAAATAAACGTGTACGACTCAGTCCAGACCTGGTTTGGCCGAAGTTGGTTGTAAGTTGACCTCACTCTTGTCTCCGTGTCATACTTGCATCAGAAGGCATATCCATCCAGAGTCATAGGTTAAGTGTGCGACACCAAAGCTCCAGTGCGGCTCATGCGAAAAGACGCCAATTTGAGGTTCATATACACATGATACGAGGCTAGGTCATAAAACATGCTTTGGGTTGGTCCTCTATTTGATCATTTCTATACTGTTGTTTCCCTTATTCCTGTTCCTATTTCTTTATTACTTACTCCCGACCCTTGAAGAGTCTCTTCTAGAGATATGGCTGCCTTCGATCCTCTGCGGTCCCGGGCTTTCAGTTGCGAACACAAACTTTTCTGGCATCTTGGTCTTTGTACTGGAGGTTCGGCCTTCTTCGCCGTCCCGAAGCTGGGTGCAGTATCCTGGTACATCTCATAGAGTTCGGGATTGAATCTTCTCCTCCATTCACCCTCCTCGCATAAGGGACCGACGAAGTATTTTTCGCTCAAAACTGCCCAATATTTGCTTTCTTACCTATCGTCCAGCACTCGGCTCCATACAGGAGGACTTGTAAGATGAGCGTTCTATAGAACATTCATTTGATCCGTCGAGTTAGGAGTTTTGACCCCAGTTGTATTGCCAAACCAAAGTAGCAACGACTTGCTAGGGTCTCTCCAAAGGTATCATTTGTATGATATGATTTTTGTTTGTTGATAAGATGTAGGTACTTCGTCTTGTCCTCGTTCCTCCTCGCCTCTGTGACGGCTTGCCGGGATCTTCCAATGATGTCAATATCGTCTTTGTATCTCAGCAATTGGACGGATTTGTGAAAGATAGTTCCTTCCGTGTTGACACCTACCCTCAGCACTATCTGCTCCAACACGATTTTAAAGAAATCACATGACAGCGCATCTCCTTGCGTGAATAAGGATAACACCTGGTAGAGCTAAAGAAGATGAGTGCTGTCAAAAGCGGCTCTAAAGTCGATAAAAAGATGGTGGGTTTCGCGTTGAAATTGATTGGTCTTTATCAGGGGCTGGAGTCGAAGTACGGGCCAATTAGTTGCAGACGTTTGGTGCACACAATACGTTGGATAGGATCTTATATGTGACTTTTACCAGGGATATGTCTCGGCAGCTCTTACAAGACATAAGATTACCTTTTTTAAAGATAGAGCTGATTCTCCAGTCATCGGGCATGCGTTCCTTCACCCATACTTAATTGATGACTTGGTGCATGCACCCTACCAAGACATCCCCTCCGTGTTGAAAAGGTTCAGCTGGAGTGCCATCAGAGCCAGCGGCTTTGTTGTTTTAGCTTCTTCAATACTGAGTGGAGGCTTTGGTTCTTCATTGCCTGAAGGTGGGTTCTCTTCTTGCCGTCTAACTTTGTCTATTTGCTGCTGGCTGTTAAGCAACTGCTGGAAGTATTGCTTAGCAGGCCCTGTTGAGTGCCTCAATGACTAGGTTGCCTCCGCTTTTTCAAAAAGCCTGCGTTCCGCGCTTGAAGCCAGCTGCCAGATGCTTAGCTTTTCGATCAAAATTCTGGATGTTGTTGCGCTCGCGAGCTCTTTGATATCCCTGAACTGCGTGGTCCCTTATCTTTTTACTCAGGGATCTCTTTCTTATTTCGTTATCTATATCAATGTGACCCTCTGGTCTCATACTTACTTACTTATGTTCTGTATTCCATTGTGGATCCTAGGGCCTCTACAACGCCTATACGCCATCGTGTGCGGTTTGTGGAAATGTGCCTCATCTCTCACCAACTCTTTCCTTTCTTTTCTGGTGTCATAGAAAAATCCTCATACCTTTGTTTTCGAATTATAATTATCTTCAATTTAAACCGTTCCTGTGGTTCGGTGTCCGGTTTATAAGGCGTTTGATTTCAACATCTCCCTTACAGTTATCCAGTTGTCTGGCATTGGCAGGTTGATGGATACAGTCATCTCGCATGTTCTTGTAGACAGTGGCCCCACTATTATCCTCTTAAAATCATTGTCCTGCAATTGGTTTAAGGGGCACAGCTAAAGAAAGAGTTTATTGAAATATTCCAATGTTCACTTTAGATGGCCAGGACTTATGGAATAAGGCATAAGGAATCGTGTTGACCATAATAGGAATGTGTGCTCGGCAACAACTGTCAAATTTTTCTACTTACAAAGATTTAAGTGGTTGAATACTTAGTTCTTTTTTTATTTATAAATTTTAGTCTATTACATGCGAGTACAATTAAGAGGACTTCATTAAAAGGTCTCCTTTCCATGGAACACCAACATAATGCTAGACAATCCTGATATGAAATAGAGAGCACTCTTAAAAGAATAAAGGGTGCATTAATATATTTCCCGTAAAATATAAACAAACACGGAAAAAGGAATCTTCCTCACAAAGAAGGACACAAAAATCCAACCATGAAAGTGGTAAACGATTAACCCCAGAGTACATAGAAGAGAAATATTTTACTCGTATCCCACACGACCATAAAGATAACACATCCGAACATTCCTCACTCCCACATTAACCCTTTGCCGTGAGTGTGTTACCCTCTTAATTGTATAATTTCGTTTGCCAGCAATTATTTGATAACAATTTACCTCCGCAAATCGAGAGAGCGACCAACCACCGACTGAGCAGCTCCTTTATAATAATTCTTCACTCTACTATCGCGCTGCACACCACCAGAAGCCCCCGCTCTCCCCGCATGAAACCCTTTTAAGTTTCGCCTTACAGCTAAATGCTCTACACATACATTGTTTCGACCACCGACTAGCCGCAGCAATCGCACTGAAGGAAGAAAAAAAGGATCACGATCTACCTTTAGTGCCTCACATGTTTGCTGTATGCTGTGGTGTGCTATGTGCATGACCCCCAAACTAAAAAGGGTGTCTATGTGCATCCTTTCGGAAGTCAGTTTTAATTTTTTATTTCCTGTCCAACACCCAAGCAGGCAGCGACCAGCAATCTTCCAATCTACCCCCCTTGGTCCCTTGGTAAAATTTTGAACTTTGGTCATGGATAGCAAAGGATGGTAGCAACCGGTTCGACCTTAATTTTTCGTCCTTCGTTGAGAGTTTCTTCCTGGAGAATTGTTTTTTTTGCGCTTCGCTTTGTTGAAGGGATGTTCTTGTTCTTAGGTAGGAAAGTTTCCCATGTCCGGCGTGCGGAGGGGAAAACTTTAATTCGCCATTAGATTTATGAGCTGGACTCCTGATCTGAATATAAATCCTAAACTTCACCTCTCGATATGCAGCGAATTCGCGCTCTCGTTTGTTGTGTGTCATTTTGAGGCTGCTGGGTGGAGGAGAAAATTACCTACTCACTGTTGAGAAACAAAACGGACAGGAGGGCAAAGAAAAAAATTATATCTGTCATCTCAAAAATACTTTGGCAATAAATCAATAAGCAACTCTCCGAAGGACGACAACGCAGGACGCTAAGGACAAGCAAAAAAAAAATGATCAACGTGGTGGGTATTTTAGAGGCGATGGTATTTACCAATTTCCTGACACACAATAAACAACAATTATTGTGTCCTTTCGAAGGGAAACTTGATCATGACAAATAATTCCCTCTGCCCAAAGGAGAGACAAACGAACGCAAAGAAAAATTAAAAAGAAAAGAAAACTTAAAACCGAGAAAGATGAATGAGTTGTTGGTGGTAGCTAGAAGGAGGATGGCGCTGATGATGGTTTGTGGTCGTGGTGGAGTTATTCGTGGCCCTAGTAGGGCTGGGGGGAGAAAATCTTTGGAAACGAAAAAGCCAGGCGTATAACTATCTTAATGGCTTTTCTCAGCTTGGCGGCCGTTAAATGTGATATTAATTAATTGGACACTTAAATTAATGACATTTTCAGCTGGGTGTTTCTTTCTCTCTGCTGCGCGCACACACTGAGGCAATTTTTTGATTAATTGACACACGAGTGAGCCACTGAGTGACTGAATGGTTGCGCGCGAGTATTCCCTCCTTTGCTATGCGATGCCAATCTGCAACAAGGTATGTGTGCCCTGTTTGGTCATCTCCTCTTTGGTGGTTGTAAAGGTGTTTTATGGCGCGTGTTATGGTGTCCCTGCCAGGACTGGACAGCATCCTCCTCCAGTGCTTGTAAAACAGCCAGCCTCACGTCCATGTGACATCGAACTACATTTCCTCCGCTTTATTGGAAAATTTATTACGAAACGCATAGTACCTGATCTGCAATGAACAAAACGAACAAAACAGCTCAATGGGGCATGATTTACATAAAAAAAAGAAAAACAACTCAAATGATTTGGGGAGGATTATGTACCAGCTGAAGGAATGTCCTTTAGCAGTGTCTAATTTAAATTTAGAAATTTACTTGACTTTTATTTGTTATTCACCCTCCTTTAAGGATGATTGGCTGACTTGTAAATGTGCACTGAGTGTATTAGGCCCTAAGGATCTCATAGAAGCCTTAGGCCTAGCACTTCGCATCTATACGTGTTGTTTATGTTCAATACTTCTGCACGCATATGTATAGAAGGGTTTAATACTGTATCCACAGGGTTTTCTCGAAGCTTTCTCATGACATGGATATTTGTCAGACGCAACGGCTGAGGTCGTGAAAACACGTTCATGCATTAAATGTAGATCCAGAGCGCCGTAATCATAACCTATAGGCGCAAAGACTGTGTGAGGCTACCCCAAAAAACTTGGGAAGCAGTCAGTGAAACCATAGGCACAGTCATGAAGTAGCAACGAAGATAGGAGTGACAACGAAATGCAGCGTAGGTTGCTGCCAAAGCGGACGAGCCGAGTTTATAAGACTGAAGTCCCCCCTCGCGATGAAATGCTTGCAGGCAGTGCGGCAAGGATTAGCGGTTGAAAGGAAGGTAGATTTAGTGGGTGTAAATTACCCACTGTTGCTGAGTATGGACTCATCTTAGCCTTTGACAGATTCCCCCGTTCCAACGCACAAAAGAAAGAAGGCTCTATATCGCAATTGCGCTCACAGAGGGTTTCTTATCATGACAGCAGAAGTAACAGAGCTTGATAGAAGTTCCAGGCCGTGGAAGCCTTTATGCGACGGAACCCATGACAATCAAAATGGATGGAGGATAAGTGGCGTTACATACGTATTTGGTGGTGTCTGAGGTATTTCCAAAATCGGATCGAAGCTGGAACACAAGCATATAATCGTCTACATGTAGAGTATGTTCAAAAACACATTAGGATTGAGATAATAAAGAAAATTAATTCACCTAGATGACACTTGTTTCTTCAGAGTTGTAGGAGATTGCGTCCAGGATACCTCAGAGCCTGCTACAAGGATTGGGAACCCCAAAATGACTTTATACTGACCCTCTTCAAGCTACGATTTGATCCACGCAATGAATGGAGACCTTAAAATTTCAAAAATACAATATTTCATGTGATATAGGAAAAGCAAGCATGGTCAAGTTCTATCCATGAACTGGCCATCAAGTGATGAGTCAGAATTGATTAGTAACGATTTGATGTACTTTCGATATTAGGGGTGTTTTTTTTTAACCTTTGCAGCCAGGAGAGGTCAATTTTATACACGTTAAACAAAACCTACCGAAGTCAGACGTACCAACTTGGGGGTAAAACATATTCAGCTGTCGACAGCTTGCTGTGGATTGTCCGAATGAACTACTAGCTACAAAGGTTTCAAAAAAACACCTTAATTGACAATGGGTAAAAAAACGACAGACTGCATTAAGTGCATATGTATATTCCTGATCAATAAGTTCACAGAGTTTTGAAGAAAATGTGTGAGCATGAAGATGAGAGGGAACTATCCCAAATTCAATCCCTTGCACACTAAACTACTAGGCATAAGATCGTGCAATCAGTACTTAGCTTTGGTGATGTTAGTTGGACCTCTCACGACTGCGATTTGACTCCATTGAAGTACATTTTTTTGGGTGCCGGTTAGGGTGAATGAAGCACCCCGAAACTTACATATCTGAGCAATAAATTTTGACGACGTCATAACTAAATCAAATCAAATCCCTCTCATCAGACTCGATTACAGTTATCACGTATTAACAAAATCCCCGTCGTACATAATTTAAAAATACAATGATCTCTTGAAATAATTAACCATCACTCGTCATTTAATTTAATTAAACTACCTACTCTCATTGGAGATTCCCAACAAGGAAACAACAATAAGCAGAACAATGCAATCACCCCATTCACACGGCGTTAGTTTATTGCTGCGCACGCCATAAAACTTAAGCACCATCAAATTTCAAGTTCAGAAAATCCATAAAATCTCTCGCAACCCAGTCGGAGATTTTCCGCAAAACTCAAAATCGAGCGAGTCGACTCGAATATTCCACTCTTACCCCTGAGCGGAAAAGAATTACGATTCACTCAATGCGCTGCTCATAAATCTTTTCTAAATTGTATACGCCCATAAACAAACTCTCCGCTGGCAGAATATTCTCCCTGAAGACACAACACTGACCACTACAAGCACAGCACAACCACGTGACACTTTCTCAGTTATTTACTTACAAAAAAAACTGCTCTCTCCTCCACATAGGGTATGAGATTCGCACTTGAGGCGGAGACTTACAACCCACACACAATGCTATGCATCTCGCTCGTACCCATGGCAAACGGCTCGACACATGGCACGCGAGTCATAAAGCATTGGTTGTGGCGGCCATAAACCATCGTGCGAAGAGGCTGGTCCTAAGCGGCAGCCATGTGCGCAAGTGGGAAGGATAGCAGCCATAAAGCATTTCAGTTCAGCGGAGGCGCTGTGCTGCTGTGATTTATAAGAGCATTCAGCAGGTAGCTGGTGCTGGTTCTTCGGAGAGACAATTTTATATGAGTGTGTGTATGGGAGAGAATTTTTTTTTTTGAATGAAGAAGGCAATGCGTAGGAAAGTATTTCCCCACGTTCTGGGAAGGCTGTTGGCAACCCCTGAGAGAGCTGAACGATGAAGCAAGCAGCCAGCAGGAGCAGCAGCTGATGTATTGTCGGCCATAAAGCATTTGAAGAGGATGTTTCTGCCATCACACAGATGATAATGATGATGACGACCAAATTCGGTGAAAGTAAATGTGTTTTATCTCTTTTCTTCTTCTTGTGGATGGGTTTTTGTTTCTTCGGATTGTTGTTGTTAGGCAGATGAGTGTTGCCGATGGTAATGTGAATAAGGAGTGTTGTATTTAATTTTTTTGTTTCTTGGGGAAACATTTTGACTTTGCGACGGAAAAAAAATTAAATTAATTGGTGGGAAGTGTGAAAAGGAAACAATTTTAATAAGAGTGTAAATTATGGTTCTATGAAAATTTAGTACTTTATATCTATTTGGTTTATTTAAGAAAATTTGTGAAGCTTGTGTGTCTTCTTTCATAAAATTCAAGTAGATATTTCAAACTGAAGAGAAACCGACGGTAATATTCAAAAAACTTGCTTTCGAATGAACAGCGGTCCATAAAATTTCGCAGTTCAAAAGGTGTAAAGTGAAGATTTACATAAGCAACCATTTTAGTCTTAAAAGTTTTCTTAAGCCTCTTGTTAGTTCTTTTTTATGTGAGCAGCTAATATTGACATCAATTACGACTAGTTATAGTTTAGCACGATTTTGGAAGAGCTATGTACATATGTTAACATAGGTGTTTCGAACAACCAGTCGCCTAACCTTGTCAATATTTTCCTTAATTTTTACTTAAAAGATGCGGATAGTCAAGTCACCCATTAAATTGTCCCACAAAGCTGCGCAAATTAACATCAATTATCCGGTTGATAAATACAATAATTGACTGGTTTATTTAGTTTGAAAATATTGAGTAGAAGACATACATATTTTGCGTGCTTCATTTGGCGAGCGATCTCTTTGACGCTTTCGACTTTAGGTCGCTCGTCAACCCATGCAAACCCAGCACTTTAGAGACCAAAAGAATGCGTAACGAAGTGCGCACTTAACCTTCTCATGACTGTCCCCGGGTGCATATAGTGCATATATGAAACCTTATACCAGTAGTTCTTTTCGTCCGGATGTAGTCACTGATCATTGTCCCGTGGGTGGGTGTAATTAAGTCACATAAGTATTTACTGGGTCGACTTCAAGTTCCCCAAGAGACCAAGCCGCGAACTTTCGATGTATGCCCTGCATGTCCCTGCACCAGCTTGATGTTACAAACAAAGAAATGATCTTAAGATTGAATATTCCATGTTCAATAATTCTTGTGTTCTATTTCAGTAGTATATGGCCCACATCTGTCCCCATCATCTGCTAACAGCATTTACTACATAGGGAACCATCAAGGGCAGACCCACGCGTTGCTAGTTCCTCAGCTCGTTCATTTCCCTATAAGGTGCTGCTAACCAGACACGCAAAGGAGACTGACTCCTACCGGAGCAAGGCGAGTTCCTTTTTGCACTGTTCTACCAGCATCGAAGATAGTGATAGATATGACTCTCATACACAAAATCTTTGAGAAATCGATCAGAAAAGAATGCTCGAGTTCAGAGGATTATTGAATGGCAATCTCCAGGTTTCAGACAACGAAACCTGCTAACCTCTGGTGCAAAGACCAAGCTTAACATCTCTTGCTACAGCACTTTCTATCAAACAAAATGCGAACTGCATCACTTGCTCCATCACCAAGAAGATTCGACGTAAGCTAGATGTCGGAAGCGCCTATAGCTTAATACAGCTAAACAGATCCTATATCAGTTCAACACACTGGAACATCGGGAAGCACACAATTAGATTGGGAATCCATTCAAATAGTTTCAAACGAAGAGACAAGCTATTGCTCATTTTCTGTGCAACTGCCATGCTCTCAATTTGAAGGAAAATACATTTAGGTGAATACTTCTTTGACAATTAAGGCGAACTGTCTAGCATAGACGTCAATCGGTTCCACCGCATATATTCTGGGACCTAGTGCATTTACTCGTAAAACTAAGTTCAGAATAAGCGAATCCACATTACTGGAATTTAAGCCTTTTGCTGTTTTGGGCATACTTCCCTTTAGAGCTTGGATTTAGCTCCTAAAAATCGTGGGAGTTGGTTCATATGAACTAAATCACAAATATGGTTAGAATTAGTTTATAGTTAGTCAGCTCCATTGGTAGTTAATTCATAAAAATACTCTTCATTTAGGACATCATTACAAACATATGACCATTAGAGAAGATATAACAGCTTACACTTGCTTGTTTACTTAAGTGACGCTACAGTCCGAGCTGGACGTGAGCCTCAACCAACAAACCTCTTCAGGCAGCCCGGTTATGAGCCAGTTCCCTCCATTTGCGCACGCCAAGTGGATGAGGTCCCCTACACTTGCTTACGCCACCTATATATCCTGAGGCCGTTCTCTACTGCGGGGTCCATCCGGGACGGCTCCTAAGACATTCTGTATTGGCCAAGTCAGTGTCCTTGTACAGGCCGTATAATTCGGCGTCTATGCAGGCAGTAACAGAGATCACTCGAAGAACTTTTTTTTCTCAAAATAACCAAGGGCATCCTAATCCCATTTTGCCAAATTCCATGCCTCTGTGCCATACAGTAGGACTGGAATATAAAGAGTTACATTAGTGGTTCGAAGATAGGGCTTTGTTACTCAAAGCTTTGAAACACCGATTGGCGAGAGCGATTCTTCGTTTGATTTTCTCACTGGGGTCATTCGTGGAACTCAGTATCGAGCCTAGATAGCGAAAGACTAACTCGAAATTATATGTGTCTCTTGTGACATTCTGTCTGTTTGTAATTTTTTGTAGACAGCCAAACCCTTCCTTGCTGCCTTGATCTCAATGATTGCAAATGCTCCCCTGATGGCCGGCTGAGTTCTTCCAATTGTGTCAATGTTATCGGCTTAGCCGAGTAGACTTGAAAACGATTGTACCTCCGGTATTTACTTGTGAGTTTTGTACAATTCTCTCGACACTTGTCAAAGCCATACCCAATCAGACAAAAGCATAGAACATTGGAATTTTTTTCAGCAAATTGATCATTCTCCCTATCTCTACTTCCAGTACAACTTTACTCGTACTTTCCCTGACATTGCCGGTTCCTTACCGCGACCTGTTCCTACAAATTTCTTCTCGAAATTATAAAATTTTCATATTTCCGTCTTGTTTTCCGTGTATAACTTCTAAAACAATGAGCGACGAACATCTGCGTTATGAGTAATGTCAATAACTTGCCTTTCTAATTCAAAATTTTGGAAAAACACACTTTTTACTCGTTTTTTTTTATGTATCATTTGTCCCGCTGACAGGTATTTCTACTTTTTTTTGTTTTTTCTCCGTGAAAACAGACACAGGACCGGTAGGTAGGTACCTACTTACAAAAAACGAAGAAAAAACCAGTTTGGTCACAAGGTCACAACATCTAATGTCATTGCTTCCACCAACTGTACAAAAAACACTTAATTAAAATTTACAAGAAGAGAAAAAAAAAAACTCGCCGACGTTTTTTCTATTTCCTAACCTGACCCAATCTTAACGCGCCTCGCGCAGCGCAGATCATCAACTCGCACCTGTGGGAAGTATTTTATGGGATAGCCCACCGATGTGAATATCCATTTGCTCACTCTATGTGCAATCAAATTCCAATTATTCTTCTCACCCAGTTTTGGTTTTTTTTTTTGCGCATTTCACTTATTCCCCGATCCTAATGAATCACAACAATTGCTGTTGGCTGTTGTGCGCCTCAAATGTCCGGCGGCGGCGGTGGTGGTGGTGCGAACGCGAACACAAACACCCGCCAGCAGGACCCGACACCCACGAATTTGCTGTGCAACTGAGCAATGCGCATGCAGAAGGAGGAAGCGAGGGGCGAGGCAGAGGATTAGAGTGTAAGTTGATAAATAAACAAATTATAAAATTTTCGAATTTCCTTGTTTATTTGGATTTCAATAAAAGTTTAATTTATTCACCGTTTGCGATGGACCACCTTCTGGCGCTAAGAGTTAGATAAACATTTGTGGCACCTACTTGGCTACAATTCATTGTAAACATTCTCATCTCTCGACTCGCTCGAATATGTGTGGTGGCGAATGTTTATAAACATGTTTGTCTGTTGCCCTGCACAGTACTGTTCGATAAAAATAGGTTTTTTTTTTTTTTTGGGAATTTTTTTTTCCGTGCCTCTTCTGCATGATTAAGTTATTTATGCATTTTTAGTGGAATCTTGTAAGATTGTAATCGATGATATCAGTTTTGACAGATGTTGTTTTTTTTTTGGGAAAAAATTATCTTTTAATTGGATGGGATGATGCAGTGTTTTATGAGCAAACAAAGGTGGTGCATTGTGAGGAGATATTTCTTTTTTGTGTGTTTATAAAAAAAAAATATGTTAATTATTAGTCAGCGGTGGGATATTTATAATGGAGAAGAAAGTATTGACCAACGCTTAGCCAATGTGTGTTGCGTAAGAGTCTGTGAAAATGGGAACAAATTGGAGCGCTTACTTTGAGATTTAGCATATCTTGCAGGGAAAGTCATAACGCGAGCTAGTTTGTTGGCATAGACCATTTGACAGCCAATTTGACAGATATAACTTCAAAAGTGTGACCGCAATCACCTGTCAAAGTTTGAAAACCCTCTTAAATCAAACGTAATGCCTTAGCTTACGTTGCGAAAAAACAAATCAGGCTAGAGCCGATCAGTGCTCCCAATAATCTAGAAATGGATATGTATGAGAGACCGAAGACAGACAGGACTCGAAGATTTGCCAATCAAAGTCGGTGTACATCAGGGAAGCGTTCACATTCCTTTGATATTTATTGCAGCCCTTGATTATCTTATGAGAGAAGTGCATAATAGTTTGAGAAGTGACAAGCAGAATAACACCATAGCCAACAGCCAGGTGGGAAAGCGAAATCATTTGTAGAATCATCAAACAGTTGATAGTTGGAAGCTCGCGTCGAGCTCCCTAAAAAGGCATACTAATTCAATGCGAAAAATGAACAGCATGCTGCCTGCTGTGACACTTCGACAGATGTGACCCAAGAAGTCCACATCGATACTCATTTTCTCTTTATTGGTTCAAGACCGCCTATGACAGCATCTATAGAGACGAACTATATAAAGCTATGTCTAGTTTTCAAATATCTGACAAACTTGTCCGTCTGTGCAGGATAACGATGGAGAACGCTCGATGCGCTATTAAGGTCGGTAAGATGAAGCGCTGTCAAGCGACTTCTTCAACATCATTGTAGAGATTCTAGGGCATACAATAAGAAGCAGTTAAAATTAATGTGGGTGTGGGCTCAGTGGTTAGTGCGTTGGACTACTGCGCAAGCGGTTCCAAGTTCGAATCCAGGAATTTACCACCAAAGTTTTTTCACAGCCCCACCTCTTGCGAGCGTCTGACAAACATCCAAGAGTATTTACTGTCATGAGAAAGCTTCTCAAAAAACCCCCCCCTGCCCTTCGGATACGGCATAAAACTGTAGGTCCCTTCTGTACGTACAGAAATGTATACCACGCACAATATGTACAGCTGTGAGAAGCTAGGCCTTGGCCCTCTATGGGCTGCTTATGGCCTAATATTTATTTATTATTTCTTAAAATTAACGAAGCGAATCAAGAAGGGACAATCAACTACGACAAGTTGGACAAAAAGTCACAGTGAACAGCTACAACTTTGAGGCAATAAAGGACTTTGTTTATCTTCGCTGTGCTATTAACTCTGACAGTTTTACCAGCGCAGAATCAAGCCCACTTTACGGTTTCAATGACAAACGATACGAGCTGTACAACGATTTCGAGCTAGTCAAAAACCTGCGTATTAGAAGTCTGAAATGGTAGAGACAAGTAAAGTGAATGGACGTCAATGCTTCAGCCCGCAGAGTCTTTGAATCAACCCGGGAAGGACGACTTTGAGTCTGCGACTGGAGGCAATTACCTAAAGACCGAGAGGCTTATTGGATGAGGCCCAGGTTCATCCCAAATTTTAGCCATCTAATTATTACTTATCATCGCCAATTGACAACAAATGTGGAACCGAGATGCAGGATAAACTGTTGAGAGGGTAGACACTAGACAGGCTCAAGCAATGCAGAAGTCCAACTGGATACAGCTAGCCGAATAGAAGCAAAAACTGGAGTGGAATCCGCTGACACATGGCGCAGAATAGCCAAAAAGGAAACACGGCAACTGGAAAAGTTTTTGGGAGAACTCCTGAGGCCAGGAGATTGATTGGCAGAGAGCCAATTGCTCATCAGTTTGTCTTCAGTGAAGATGGAGCTATCACACGTAAGGATCAATGGTTCCTAATACGTGCCGAATTAGGTACAATACAGAGAATGTATCTGTGTCGTTTGTTATCTGATCACCATCGACCTTTTGCAGACATTAACCTTGATCGGAAAGCGTGTCCCAAGTGTGAGAAGTTCAAATATCTGGGATCTATGTAGGTATGATCAATGATGAAATGTTTGGTGGATGAAGTGACGGCTCACAATGCTTGGACAACCTCTTGGATGTGCAATTTTATACTCCTTCGTCTGCTGGTTTGTTTGCTCTGTTTTAATACTTTTATTTAGTAATTCTTATACTTAGATACATTAGTTAAAAGGCATCCGTTTAAGCGGTTATGTTGCAATTAAATTCCAATAAACGCACTCAAATGCAATAGAAACCAACCTCTGTTTCACTTTTTAAACGCAAATGATCACTTGTCAGATTTTACTTCTCTCATCTGACCTAGCTAACAAAGTATCTACTTATGATAATATTTCAACATTCCTTATCATGGAAGGCATTGTATACTTAATTTCTTCTAACTGAACAATTCCAGTAGACAATTACTTCCATTGCATTCTCTACAGACTTCTACTACACCACAGGACTTCTTTCACTGTGCAAATAGAGAAAATAGAAAGGAAACAACAAAATTAAACTCCTTCAACTCCTTACCTACATTTAATCTTCATTACGACAACTACCGACAAGGACGAACCACTGTCATACACTCAAACTCGATGGTATGCAAAATTTTCCCTACTTCCCTCAGCCATAAGAAAAGAAAAACTCCGACCGTGTAGTAGTAATAATAAAGTTGAACAAAAGGGGTTGCTCCTTAGTCCAATTACACCAAATTACTTTATTACATCCGTAATTGTGTGACCATACCACTAACGCCGCCGCAGGATGCTCAACAAGTGGTTGCCGTTGCCGTCGACGTCGTCGTTGTTCTCGGTTCGTACGTATCCCTGACTAAATGCGTCTCGTTTTCTCGATATTCGCCATTTAGCAGGAACGCCTCGCCTCGCTTACACTCTAAAAGGCACACCGTCATTGTCATCGTCGTCGCCGTAGATAACCTCCAGGACTCAATGAGTCCGTGGCAAGGCAACACGGATACACTTCCGATGAAAGTGGTAAACGTGTTGTAGTATCCTCTGCCGGTAATGAGTGCATTGACAAACTTTTGTGATTAGGTGTTAGCCCGGCAATGATTGTTATAATCATCATTATTGCTATTATAACTAACTGTGGGTTTACTGGATTGGCCTTGGGGTGTAATTGTTGCTTTGCGCCGAACCGAGTCGTCCTAGGTAGAATGGCGTGTTGACATGCAAATTTGTTTTTGCAGTTTTAGAAGAATAAAACAAGAAGCAGAGTGTTAAGGAGGCGTTTTTGGTTATACCTTCTTGTTGTTAATTTTAGTTGTCTGCCTGTCGTCGTCAATTGCCGACGGAGAGATTTGTTAAGTATCCTGCCGAAGAGGAAAGGTTGAATTTTAAGTGAAATATGGTTTTAAGGAAAAGTGAAAGATGGTATGTTGTTGTATCCTCATTTTTTCGCCACCAGTTTCTGTAGGAGATACTGGACTCCTTACAGAAATTGTAAGGGACGACCTACATACTCTGACACTTCAAACAGGGCAATTGCCCTTTAAAACAACCTTAGAAATATAATCGACGACTTTTTGAAAGGGCAAGTGATCAAATTGGTTTAGTATAAGGCTGTTCTTGCTTATTAGTCTTATATCCAAAACAGTGCACAAAAATATAAAGGACTGGCAAAACTTACTCTACTCGTTTTATGAAGTGGACTGCACACCGCCTAAAAAGGTAGATGATGGATGCTCAAACAGGAGAAGCGATTGTCACTCGGTGATTTTTCTATTTCCTTCCTGTTTAAACGGTGGAAAGTTAAATGCTTGATAAATCAGGAAGTGACTGGAGAAGAAAAGAAAGACGATATCAACTGGATAGAAGCGCTTCTGATCTATGGTCACTTTGTTCCGGAAACTTTGTCACAATAATACAATAGTTTAAGTCCTCTCGACTAACAAACACCAGCGCCCGATGGAATTACTCGCAAGTGTCATGGTAATTAAGTTCATTGAAGTTTTTCAACAGAAACTGGAGGTCATTTGCGCATATACATATGTATGTCATCCAACAGAATTAGAGCCTATGTTGAAAAGGATTTTTTTAATCACGAGATCGTCCTCTCAGCTTCGTCCCAAACACATGGCATTAATGGGAACTTTACTCCTCGTAGACTAGAGGCAAGACTTATTAAAACACATGTGTGAAAAACAGAAGAGCATCCCTTCTTCGAGACCCTTTCTAAAGCATTTCGGAGCGATATCACCACAATATGGTGATACAATCAGGTTCAGTTTGAAGACTACGCTTAAACTTAAGAACCCTCGGGCTCGGGACGTTCAAATACGTAGTAGCAGATAGAAGCGAACTACAATAGAATCCAAATGTCGCACTAAAATGAGAAGTGCAGCACAACCTGTTAGGTAACAAGGTGTACTGGTTGAAGTCACACTCTACGATGAACAAACTCCGCAGTAAATTTTCTCGTGTCGACCAAATAACCATATAACCACTCTGCTATCGGAATTCGAAGGACACTTTCATTGACCAAGCTGAAGAGACGTGTTATTTTTCTTACAGAACTTGGACCACCACCAAATGAAAAAGAGGTT